>CM066036.1:806491470-807096806 GCA_033557465.1 Ichthyophis bannanicus
CGCATACAGAAGCTCCACCATGTTGCAAAAAGGAGTCCCGAGACCATATTTCGGCAATAGAAATTTCAGGTTAGGCCAGCTCACCCGATCAAACGCCTTCTCAGCGTCGAAACTAACCAAAAGCGGTTGCAGCCTGTGCCTGTGGACCCACTCCAATGACGCTAAAATCTTACGCAGATTCCACACAGCATATCGTCCTTTCACAAACCCCACTTGGGATTCATGCACCAAGTCCCCTAGAACCTTGGCTAAATGCTTCACCAAGACTTTGGCTAATATCTTCAAATCGAAGTTAAGTAAAGAGATAGGTCTGTAGGACGCAGCCTGCGTATGGTCTTTACCTGGCTTAGGTATCAGAATAATGTGCGCGTGGTTCCCACCCCAAGCAAACGCCCCTTGTGCAATCCTGCGGTGATATACCGCTACCAGCGCCGAGCGTACCAGATCACCCAGCAACTTATAAAATTCAGCCCCCAGACCATCTGGGCCCAGAGCTCTACAACAGCTCGCCTTATGAATCACCTGCCAAACCTCTTCTGCCGTGATCGGTGCATCTAGCTGTGCCCACTGAGTTGCCTCTAGCCGGGGCAGCGGCACATCTCTCAGGTAAGTCTCCATAGCCGTCACGGGGTCATCCCCCCTCGAATACAGCTTTTGATAGAACGAATGAAAGACTTGGGCAATCGCCTGATTCTCCTTTTGCAGTCTCCCCTGTTCATCCCATAGGACCGCAACTGCTCGAGCCCCCCTACTACCTTGGAGGCATCTAGCCAGGAGCTTCCCCGGTTTATCTCCAAATCGGTAGAACTGGTATTTGTAATACATAAAGGACTTCTTAGCCCGCTAATGGAGTAGTTCATTAAGGGCTGTTCGGAAGACGCTCTGGGAGACCCAATTTGCCACAGATGGGGCGTTTGCCTGTCTGCATTGAGCCCTACTCACTTGCTTTTCCAGTCTAACAATCTGCTTTGCAATTAACTTCCGCCTACGTGCCACATATCCTATGACATCCCCCCTCAGGACCACCTTAGCCGTCTCCCAAAACAACTCTGGGTCCTCTCGATGGCGCTCGTTATAAACCACAAATTCTTGCCATTTCTGCTTTAAGTATATGGAAAAATCAGTGTCCCTATACAAGTCCACTGGGAATCGCCAAATTCTTGCCTGTGGGGTGGTGTCGTGCCACTCCAGCTCCACCCAGATTAAGGCATGGTCGGAGATCTCCAAGGGGCCAATCTGCACATCTGTTATATGGGTAAAAAGCCTCTCTGAGACCAGCACATAGTCAATTCGGGCACTCGTACCATGCGCTTGGGACTGGTGCATAAAATCCCGGTCACCCGGGTACAGAAGTCGCCATGGGTCCACCATCTTCAATCTATGCTGCAGGTTCTGTAGAGCCCTTGTGTACTGTCTCCGTGCTCCATCGTCCCGTCCCCCCCCCCCCCCGACGTATCCATCTCCATATCCAGCACCCCATTAAAATCCCCGGCCAAAATCAACGGGGCGTCTGGCATTTGCTCAACTCGAGAGCCCAAGCAAGCATATAATGCACGATCTAACACATTTGGGCTGTAAAGGTTACCCAGCACAACAGGCTTCCCCTCGAGCATCCCGTATAGCAACACATCTACCATCTGGATCCATATACGCACCTTCCTTAACAAACCTAACCCGTTTGTGTATCAAAATGACCACTCCACCTTTTTTCCTCTTCGCTGGGGCCCCCCATTCTTGTCCCACCCACTCTCTCTTAAGTTTAGCATGTTCCTCAGTATTCTGGTGGGTCTCTTGTAACATAGCAATATCACACTTTTGTCTAGCCAAGGCCTGCAGCACTTTATATTGCTTGATAGGATTACCTATTCCACATACATTCCAGGCGATGATCTTCACGTCAGCAAACCATAACAACATACATTTTTCTCGGCATATACATAGTGTAAGAAAAGAACCTCCCCAGCCTGAGGCCCCTCCCTCCCTTCATCTAGTTTGTTCCCTATCCTGGTCCTACAGTGTTCTAGTGGGCTATGATTTCCCCCTCTCTCCCCTTCCCCCTTACCCCCTACCTCTCCTCCCTCCTTCTCCCCCCCCCCAAATTCCCACTTCCCTGCCCCCCCAGCTCCCTTCTCTCATTCCATATTCTCCACCTCTCCCCCATAAAGTGATCACCTATGATGTGTGCGGAACCCCCCTCCTCCTGCTGGTCTTCTCCCTTCCATCCCCTATTCCCCTTTAACCCCAGCGACGTCTGGCCCCTCTCCCTCTTAATTCTCCTTACTTCCCTTCCTTCCTCTCTTCCACCTCCCACCCCCCCTACTATCTGCTCCCCCTAAGGCAGCTCTCGCTGACACCCATTTGGGCAAGGACTCCCTCCTTTCAGCAGCAATCAGCCAAACCACTCTACTACTTCCCGGGCCATGCCCCCCCACAACCCCCCCCAGCACTCCCCTCCCCCCAGCACTCCCCTCCCCCCTCCCCTGCGCCCCATACTGTACAGCTCCAGAAAAGGCACCCTACCATCTCTTCGGTGCCACATAAATACATCCTAACTCTACAGGTGTAGTCCTTCATGCACTTCGATGCATAATCCAGGCAGCAATCCAAGCCTTCTTTCCGCGGTCCGCTCCAGCTCCCATCCAATCTGCAGTCATGGGGAGCTGTGGCGCTCCTCCGAGCCCGATGAAACTTGCACCGTCAGCTGCTCCATATATGGGCTCACCTCTGCTGCTGATCCAAAGACTCGATGTGCTCCGTTATACATCACATGCAGTCTGGCCGGGTATTGTACGGTGAACCGAATGTTCGCCTCAATCAGTTTTTGACACAGTGGCGCATAGGCTTTGCGACATTGGCTTAGCGCCACGGAGTAGTCTTGCATTATTCTTATCTTCATGTTTCCTCTCTCAACAACTCCATTTTGCCTTGCTGCTTTCAGCACTGCTTCCTTATGCCTAAATTGCAAAACTTTTGCTAGGACCACTCTGGGCCTGTGATCCTTCGTTTGTTGTTTAGGCCCTACTCTGTGGGCTCTTTCCACTACAATTGGGCCACTTTCATCCTCACCATCCCAATGAGGCGGACAGATTTTCCACGTACTCCCTCAGGTCTTTATACAAAATTGAGTCAGCAATACCCAAAAAACGCAAATTATTGCGCCTGGACCTATTTTCCAAGTCGTTGAGCTTCAACTCATGGGTCTTTAACTCCGCTTGCACCGTTGCCAGCTCTCATGTTAGTTTCTCCACCTCCTCCTCAGTATGAACAATGCGGGCCTCTGCTTCTTGCACACGAGTTCCCAGCGTGGTCAGCGAGCTCTGGATTGTATCCATCTTTGTGTGCAGAGCCTCAAATTGCACTGACAGTGCACTCGTGACAGCCGCAGAGATCTCTTCGATCAAAGCCGGCGAGGCCGCGGCACTCTGTGTTGGAGGGGAGTCCGCCATTTTCAGCGGCCCCACGGTCCGCTCCTTCTCCTGCCTCCCTGACTTTGCTGTTGACGCCATTCTTTCCACCTTGCACACGGTATGTCTCCTGTTCCTTGCCGACACCCAGAGGCTAAGATCTGCAAGGATCTACCTCAGTTCACGTCTCCGTTCCGACGATCGGAGGAGGGGGCCCTGGAGCTCGAGTGACTCATGTTCTCCCAAGCTCACCACATCACGTGATGTCCGTAAGAAAGCCTTTTTTGTATTTAGGCCAACAAATTTTAGAATTCAGGCTGGGTACTTGTCCTTTCGGAAAAATTTGAAGAGCCATTTGTTCCAGCAGGGCTTTGAGAGATTGTGTTTTTGAACAGGTATGTAACTGTTATTTAATTTCAACAGCAGGGAGGAGTAGCTTAATGGTTAGAGCACTGGCTTGGTAACCAAGCCACTGGAGTTTGATTCCCACTGGCACTCCTTGTGGCCTTGGGCAAGTCACTTAACCCTCCATTGCCTCAGAAGATAGGCCTGGTAATCTACTTCTGGCACACTGCCAAGAAAACCCAGGAGCTGCTGAGTCAGCATGACTTGAAGGCACACATTGCTTTTGCATTTACCTTTAATGTTTTTTTTGTCTTTGTTTTTAGTTATGATTTTAATTGTTTTATGAATATGATGTATGTAATCCACTAAAATCTTAGGATTGTTGTGGAATATACATGATTAAATAAAAAGTTCAGTATGATTTGACCCCTGGTGATACATTTTTTTATTTTCTATTGCATAGCTCTTTTGTGAAAACTGAACTGTTACAACCTATTGAGTGATTTCTGTACCGAACTAAAAGATTTCTTCCTATCAGATGAATCGGTAAAAGTTATAGTCTCTAAGGTCCAAAGTTCTTTTGCAGTGAACTATTCACAGGGAGCACGTGAATCCTTAGCAGCTAAATGGAATACTGAGTTTACGACCCTGACAGGGGAAGGTATGCTAAAGATCATAGCTAGAATACCTAAATTATCTGGGCTAGTGTCTTTGTGGGATGTGCAATGTAAAATTTTACATAGGGCTTATCTTTCGCTGGAGCGCACATGGTTGATTGGTTGTATAGATTCAGTTAGATGTCAGAAATGCTGGATGGTGGAAGTCTTGTCGAGCCATATGTTTAGACTGTGTCCGCAAATTTGACAAGACTGGAAATAGATGCAGGTGTATGCAGAGAAGGTTTTGCAGTGCGAATGGTATCTGACACCTCAGGCAGCATTGTTCCATGTCTTGGAGGACATGGAGGTGGTGGGACAAGGAAGGAGAAGGTGGCTTATGGCAAAAAGGATTATCTTGTTGGCTTGGGTGGGAGTTGAGCCGTCCAGGTTGATACACTGCACTAGCATATGCAACTGGATAGAGTGTGGGCCAGGTGGGGGGGGGGGGAAGGAGCCGTGTCCTCAAATTCTTAGCTGTATGGAAGATTATATCCAAACGTTGTCCCTGAGGGTCTGCAGTTTACTTTTGAACAATCTGTAGATTGTGCATAAACTATGGAGGAGGGAGCAGGATGTTTTTTGAGCAAGCTTAACAGTGAACCTTGATGGACAGACTGCAGGACATAAGGGGTGAGAGGGGTAAGGGGTGTGGACTCTAGATGGGCATGGAAGTCGAGGACGGGGGGCTTATTAGGAATGTGTATTATTTAATCTTTGCTTTCAGCTGTTATGGGATAAGTATGGTTTGTTATCTTTCCACATCTGTCCTGCGCTGGAGACTCAGGGTCGATGATGGGGGTTCTGCTGCTGTATTGGGGAATTGTTTATAATAGAAGGGTGGGGATTGGTGGAGATCATTGGGGGATGGAATGAAAAATTAATTCTGTACTCTTTTTAAGGTTATCGTTTTGTGCTCTTGAAATAAATAAATAAATAAATAAATGTGTAAGAAGCTCTGCATCCCAGGATGTTTGAATTTGTTTCGATAAACAGATTAAAGATAAAATTACTTTGATTCCATCCTCTTGCTATGTAGGGATTCTTTATGTCTGCCCCATGCCTTTTTGAATTCTGTCACTGTTCTTGACCCTACCATCTCCATCAGGAGGGCATTCCAGGAATTCACCACCCTTTCTGCGAAAATGTTTACCTCCTTATAGTTTCATTTTGTGTCCTCTAGTTCTGTGGCTTCCCCATCTTTGAAAAAGGTTTGTTTGTTCCTTAAAAGATATTAAGTGTTTAAAAGTCTCTATCGTATCTCTCCTGTCTCTGCAACACTCTAGTGCAGCGATGGCGAACCTATGGCACGCGTGCCAGCTGTGGCACGCGAAGGCCTTGCAGCTGGCACGCGGGAAGGTCCGCATTTAAAAGGTCCCAAATTTAAAAAAAAAAAAAAACCAAACAAACCGGCTGCTTCTGCCGCGGCAGCCTCAAGAGCTCTGCCGCGGCAGCCTCAAGAGCTCTGCCGCGGGGCCCCCCCCCCTGCCCGGCAGAGCCTCCCTGCATCATCTACCTTCACGTCGCAAAACGCGGGTTCTTTCAGAGCCGCGAGAGTTTCCTTTTCTCCGCTCTCCCGCGAGAAAGGAAACTCTCGCGGCTCTGAAAGAAGCCCGCGTTTTGCGACTTGAATGTAGATGATGCAGGGAGGCTCTGCCGGGCAGGGGGGGGGGCCCCGCGGCAGAGCTCTTGAGGCTGCCGCGGCAGAGCTCTTGAGGCTGCCGCGGCAGAGCTCTTGAGGCTGCCGCGGCAGACGCAGCCGCTTTGTTTGGGTTTTTTTTTTTAAATTTGGGATGATAGGGGGGAAGGGGGTTTAGGACTGGTACTGGGCGATGGGGGGGAGGCTCAGACTGGGAAAGGGGCTGATGGGGGGGGGTTAGGACTGGTAATTGGCCATGGGGGGGGGGCTAAGACTGGAAAGGGGCTGATGGGGGGTTAGGACTGGTAATTGGCCGGGGGGGGGGGGTTAGGACTGGTAATTGGCCAGGGGGGGGGGGTTAGGACTGGTAATTTGGCCATGGGGGGGGGGCTAAGACTGGAAAGGGCTGATGGGGGGGGTTAGGACTGGTAATTGGCCAGGGGGGGGGTAGGACTGGTAATTGGCCGGGGGGGGGGGTAGGACAGGTAATTGGCCGGGGTTAGGACTGGTAATTGGCCATGGGGGGGGGCAAAGAAAGGAAATGGGGGGGGGGGGGGGGTTAGGACTAGTAATGGGCCATGGGGGGTGCTAAGGCTGGAAGTGGGCTGGTGATGGTGATGGTGATGGTGATTTGGGGGGGGTAGGACTAGTAATGGGCTATGGGGGGGGCTAAGACTGGAAATGGCTGATGGGGGGGTTAGGACTGGTAATGGGCTGATGGGGGGTTAGGACTGGTAATGGGCTATGGGGGGGCTAAGACTGGAAATGGGCTGAGTGGAAGGAGGGCTTGAACTGCAAATAGCTGATGGGATTGGGGCTTGGAATGGAAATGGGTTGTGAGGGGGAGGGAGCTAGGACTGGAAATGGGTGAGGGGGGGCTAGGACAGGAAATGGCTGATGGAGGGGCTAGAATAGGACTGGACATTGGCTGTTGGGGGGGTGCTAAGATTGGAAATGGGCTGTGGTGGGGGTTTGGATTGAAATGGACTCATGAATGGGCTAGAAGTGGAAGTAGGCTCAGGGGGGGCTTGGAATGGACATGGGCTGAGTGGCGGGGAGCGAGGATGTGACATGGGCTGAGGGTGGGGCTAGGAAAGGACTAGCACTGGGCTCATGGGGGGCTGGGTTTGGAAATGAGCTGATGGAGGGACTCGGATGGGACTGCAAATAGATGGGAGCTAGGACTGGAAATGGGCTTATGGGGGGTTAGGACTGGAAGTGGGTTGAGGTGGGGGGGCTAGGACGGGTGTTGGGTGGGGAGGTTGCTAGGACTCGCAATGGGTGGGGGGGCTGCTAGGACTGGAAATGGGCTGATGCAGGGACTAGAAGGGAATGGATGCTGGGTGAGGCTGGAACTAGAAGGGAGCTGGGGTTGGGGGAGTGTTAGATTGGGATGGGGCTGGGAGAGTAAAATGGAGAGGCGAAAAATATTTTGTGTGGGAGGGATAAAAAATCTACAATTGGCCGGGTATTGGGAGAATAAGTGGGGATTGAGGATGGAGGGGTAAATTTTGAGTAGATGAAATAGGAATGAGGAAAGAGCAAAAGGAGAAAGATTAGTATGTTAAAGCAGATGTAGAGAGAGAATGGAAAAAAAAACCAAGAAGACAGAATAAAGGACAAATGGACAGCAGAGGAGAGTTAGGAGAAGACACGAAGAAACCAGAAGAAAGTGGCTGGAGCAATTGCAACTGAAAAAAATGCACAAAAGGTAGAAAAATATCTCTTTATTTTGAATTTATTAACTGGAATATGTCAGCTCTGGGAAATGTGCATCATTAATTTTTGCGCTTTGTTTAGTACAAGAGGAAATTAATTTATAGTTTTATTTCTACAGTGTTGTTGTATATTCCAAGTTTGGCTTTGGGGTTCCCAGTTTAATTATTGTCTTCCTGTTTTTAAATTGTGATTCCTTGTTTGGTGATGGTCTGTTCTGCATGTGTAACTGAGCTGAGGTATTCTGTTTATATAATTCCTATTTGACATTGCCACTTGTTCTTTCCCCAGTAG
This sequence comes from Ichthyophis bannanicus, assembly GCA_033557465.1. Lineage (NCBI taxonomy): Eukaryota > Metazoa > Chordata > Amphibia > Gymnophiona > Ichthyophiidae > Ichthyophis > Ichthyophis bannanicus. The sequence continues at coordinate 806,499,525 of CM066036.1, forward strand.
GTCATGTATTGTTGTTCTCTGAAATGTATTGGTTTAATATTTGCAGTGTTGCCTTTTGATAGTTAGGGTATGGTGCTTGTGAGTCCTGGTAGTACTGTTAGGATACGGCGGGTTTGCTATGGGTTCTAAATGGGCAGCGTTTGTAGTAGTTCCTAATGTGCCTGGCGGTTGGTACTGGATTATAGTAATGTAGAAACCTTTTAGTCTTTCTTTATCCATATACTCATTAAGAGGCATGTTTACTAAAAGTTAGTGTATGGTAACATTATGCAAATATTTATGCAAATGAGGCACCTTATGCAAATGAGGCTTTAATGGACGTGCTGGCACTTTGAGGAAATTCTTTGGTTTTGTGCGGCAGTTTGGGCACTCGGGCTCAAAAAGGTTAGCCATCACTGCTCTAGTGTATACGCATATTCAGGACTTCAAGTCTCTTCTCATACATCTTCAAGTGCAGACCTCATACAATTTTGGTCACCTTCCTTGAAGCAGGTTCAAGTTTATATAGTGAATCAGTAATCCCAACCATTCGAGACTGAGCAACTGAGGAGACCAAGGGACACCCACGCTCAGAACATTACTCTACGTTCTGAGTAGGGTTGCCAACTGGCTCCAGGTGCGCCCGACAAGCTTGATCCAGTCCTGGGTCTACCCCATTGCATGCAGGGACATGTAGTCTTGTTTTTCTTATGGAGTGCAATGGAGAAATCAGAACTACATGTCCCTGCATGCAATGGGGTAAACGCAGGACTGGATCAAGCCTGTCAGGCGCTTCTGGAGCCAGTTGGTAACCCTAGTTCTGAGCTCGGGGAGAGCTCATCAATTTGTGTGCGTGACTCGACTCTGCCTGTTGACAGAAAACGATATGTATATGGATGGCATACCACTCATGCACCTAAATTTACACCTCCATTATGCTTCTCTAAAGGCGAGCTCGTAGATGGCATCCTGCTATTGCAAGCAGCATTCTACTATTGTTAAGTCTAAAGGTGTGGGTATGGACGACATGCCACTAACACACCACCTTTATACCTCTGTTTCATTTCACCCTAAACATATGTGTGTAATTTATCTATGACACAATTTTCAAATTTAATGTAAAATGGGAACTTGTGTCTGAAAATTGCTTAGTCCTGCGGAGGCCAGAGTACTCTGAGATCCAGGCAGCTAAGTGCACTATTGAAATCAAACTCACAGCATATAAGTGCCCAGCTCTGAGATAATGTATCAGGACTGTTCTACAGGGCCAAACTAGTGCCCAAACTCTGGGTGTAGGGCTCTGCCACCTTATCCTATTGCTTCTATGGAAAATCAATAGGTAAATCAGAATTACATTTCCATGCAAGTCACTGGAGAAAACCAGGACTGGATCAGGCAGACCTGGTCTTTATTAGGATTTATCAACTGCCTTTATGAAAAGATTCACCCAAGGCGGTATACAACAGGTCTCCCCTGACACCGCTAGTTTACATTGTAGCAGCAGCAGCTTAACAATAGCACAATGACCCCATGTCAGCATCATAGACAATTAGAACAGTGAGATAACAGTGGCATGAGGTAGCAGCCCTAAAGGTAAGGTCTCATTGCTGGGGAGTTCGCAGCTCAGGGAGTTCACAGTATATCTATGCAGGGTTTTGCAAGGTGAGTCAGAAAGGTGCATGGGCTCTTTGGAGGGAGGTCTCTGCCTGTTGGAATACCGACAATGGTTTTTTTTATGGTTCAGGGTTGTATAATGAGAGTGGAGGAAACTCTAGTGATTGATTGTTCAGAGGGGGTGCTTTTCTTTTCTTGTTGAGGTTGACACTGGCCTTAGGGAGAGCCCTTTGCTTCCTTGGGTAACACTACAGAGTCAGATGAGCCTCTTTGCTTGCTGGGAGAGATACTGCTTCATTATAGGGAATCTTTATTTGTTGGAGTTGACATTGCAGGATCAGAAAGATCTCTATTCTTGCTTGGGATCAACGGAACAGTACAGCTTCAGGAAAGACAGCAGATGGGAAACAGAGTGAGCGAGGAAGATCCTACCTGAGCTGGAGAGAAGAGGAGAGAACGGAGAGGGGAGTGATGAGAGACCAAGCTTCACGGGGTTAAGAGTTAAGTGCATCGATACCTGCTGGAGACAACACTAGTGCCTGCAGAATGTCAGACAGGGACACGATCCCTTTTGGGTGCTGGTCTTCATCCACCAGGACCAAACGGTGAACCTGCAGGGAACAGATTAGAGGGCTGAGGGTTAGGACAGAGGAGAAAAGAGAGGAAAGACGGGGAGGGAAGGGGAAAGGAGATAAGACGGAGAGGAGAAGTGAGTGTGAGGACAGGGAAAGAGAAAGGAGAGGACAGGATAATAGAGTATAGTGAAAGAAAAGAGGATAAGGGAGTGGTACCAAAGCAGAGCACAGAGAAACCAGTGATGGAGAGAAAAGGAAGGAGAGAAGGTCCATGAAGTATATATATATATATATATATATATAAATGCTATACGTATGCTGATGATATTAATATACTTTTGTTCTTTCCTCCACAAACCACTGATTTTTATGCAGTTATAAATAATATTCTTGATAAATTGGGTGGATGGGCAAAGACTCTTCATTTACAGTTAAATATTTTATCAAAATGAAGGTTCTTTGTCTAAATAATGATAAACCCATTCCCACTTTACTAACTGAGGCTATAACTCAGTTAGATATTAATATTGAACCAGTTTTGGGGGTATTATTAGATGGGAATCTAACCTTTGAGGCACAAGTGAATGCAATGATTTCTAAATCCTTTTTTAGATGAGGCAATTAAGACGACTTCGGCCTTATTTTTCTTATGGACATGTAATTAAGAATAACGAACCAAAAAGTCTTGATTGCATTGTCTTCACACTTTTTATCATACCAAATTCAAATTATCTCCATGTCTAGAAACTGCTTTAACAAGACCCATAATAAGATAAATGGAACCCATCTGGGTCCATTCACATAGTTGAAATGATTTGAATACTCCTGGATCAAAATCAAATGGTTTCTGTTGTATGAAGTGAATCTGAGGCAAAGGTCTAGACATGCCAAACAGAGCTGCTAAAAGAACTCCAGGATAAAGTTATTCAAAGGTGAATATTAGGGGAAGGCTATAAGAAAATGTCAATGTGTCGGAATATTCCTTGGGACATTAGCAGGTCCATCATTATAAAGTGGTAAAGGTTTGGCAGCACTAAGACTGCTTCAGTCAGGCTGTTTTTCCAATCAGTAGCCGTGGTTTAAAGAAATGACTACAGAAGGTCACTATGAGGCCTAAGATTACTTTGAAGGATTACAAAGGTCTCTGGCTCAGTTTGACCAAGAAGTCCTTCCTGTTCACTGCATCCCCAAGCATGGAGAATAGAGACACTGCAGAGAATGAAAGTAACGAGAATCCCAAGCCATTAGATACACCTGTAAGGACTATGGTATCAAGTATGTCTGTTGTGTTGGATAACAGCCCACTGATGCACAGAAAAGTCCTGTCTAGGCTCACAATCACCGGCTTTCAAAGCCACCATAGCAACTCGATCTGTAAGACATTTGTAATAGAAATTTGTGCATAAGCTCAAAGAAAAAAATGGAGATGCTACAGATGCTAAGTTATGCTGATGCCGCTTAGTTATATTGTAGGGTTACCAGATTTTTGAAGGGCTGAACTGGGCTGGGAGGGACAGTCTAGGGGTCCTCTTTCCTTGGGCAGTATAGACTTTCTCGAGTTATAAGCATGCATACTTACATATATGCTTTAACTTTATTTTATACATATTGATAAATATTCTATGTAGTTCTAAAATTCCTCCTCTTTTTTTCAGAAAATAAGTTAAATTTACATCCTCATTAGAGGATTAGGCATGAGAAGCAGTGTCCTTTGCCTCTGTCCCCACTGAAATCAGAGACAGGAGTGAATATAGTCCATGGAGTCCATGAAAATCCTCAAAAAACAGGGACATCTGGTAACCTTATTATACTGCCACTGTTAGAAATGTTTTAAATGTTTTTAAATGTGTTGTTTTTACAAAATATATGCAGAACATAGAATAGAACTAGAAATCTATAAGATGTTGTTTGCTTGCACTAACACATTGGTTCACATTTTCCATTTTCTTGTGCTGTACAAAATAAAGATATTTTTCTTGGCCTTGCTATTGCTTCCAGGCTATTGCACATAAAACTTAGAAACTCAAGGACAAGAACACTGAAACATGCTGATACAAAAAATGCTAGATAGAGAGAAAGAAAGGAACTCTGAAAAACAGGAAAAAACAGGCCATGGGCACAAGGGAAAGGGAAGCCCCCAGCAGTATTCTGGCCAAAGTTCGGGGCAGATGAAGAATGCCCGTGTCAGACCTTAAATTTGTATGTTAATTCTATCAAACAGCCATTTAACCAAGAAGAGTCAGATTATGCATCCTGCTGGGTGGGAAGTCCGGGAGTGTGTCTCTTCCCGGCTAAAGTCATTAAGATAGACGAGGATCCCCGGGAGACAATGAATCCATGGGATCCTCTCCAACACCTCCCTCCTCCATATAATCCCCCAGCCACGGCCCCAGTTGTCCCACCTATAAATGCCCCCCCTCAGTCAGAACTGAATTCCAGAACCAGGAGATAGACACTCCTAGGCAGGGAACTTTAGGGGCAGGACCCGAGGAACCTTCCAGTTCCCCGGACTCTGCCCCGGAAGTCAAAAAGAAAGTCCCCAGAGAATTAAAGGGCTGCCAGGAAAATCTTAAAAACCTTCCTTTTAAAAACAGGACTGAGAAGGGTCGCAGGCAGGGGAAGGAAACAAGGACTCAGGAAAGCAGTAGTGATGAGGATTATGAAGATCTCCCTGAGGTCATTGAGTATCCCCTTCGGGAGGTGCCCATGGGTCCAAAAGAGGTGGGATTTGTAAATGCCCCTCTTACCAGTGCAGAGGTAAGAAGCTTTAAAAAGGAAATGAAGTCTTTAGTAGAGGACCCCATTGATTTAGCCGAACAGATTGATCAATTTCTGGGTCCAAATATATATACATGGGGAGAAATGACGTCCATATTGAATATCCTATTTTCAGGAGAAGAGCGGGGCATGATTAGGAGGGCAGGTATGAGGGAATGGGAAAAGGAGCACCCAGCCGGAACCGATGCGGTCGGACCGGAACAAAAATTTCCTAGCACTGATCCCAACTAGGATAATTTGAACTCAGACCACCGAACCTATATGAAAGATCTCAGGAGTTTAGTTATCAAGGGTATCAAGGAAGCAACCCCAAGATCCCAGAACTTTAACAAGGTTTTTGAAGTACATCAGGAAAAGGAAGAAACACCTTCCGCTTTCCTTCAGAGACTAAAAGACCAGATGAGAAAATTCTCAGGAATAAGTGCAGACAATGAGGTAGCCAAAGGACTACTGAAGGTACATTTTGTGACCAAGTCCTGGCCAGACATAAGAAAAAAACTTGAAAAGATAGAGGGTTGGAATGATAAACCACTAGAGGATTTGCTGAGAGAAGCACAGAAAGTGTATGTGAAAAGAGAGGATGAGAAACAAAAATAAAAGACAAAGATGATGGTAAATACCGTTGAGCAGGTGATGAGTAAAACCAGGGGAGGTATAGGGCAAAGGGGGAGGGGACATGGGAGAGGATGGGTTAACAGGAGTACAGGGCAAGGGTGGCCAGAATACTGGACTGGTAATTCTCGGTCCAAGCCCCAAGCGCAGGCAGGATATTATCACTGTGGGAAAATAGGTCACTTCAAGAGAGAGTGTCCTGAATTAAAGCGAGAAGAGGAAATATTACCACAGATGAATTTTGATGGAGATTAGGGGTGTCAGGGGTTTCTTAATCTAAGATCCCACAAAGAACTCTTGATAAATGTGACGGTGGGGCCAAAGGAAGAAGTAGTATTTTTAGTAGACATAGGGGCTGCCCGAAGTTCTTTAAATTATGTACCAAAAGGAATGAAGTTTTCAAATCAAAAACTTACAGTTTTGGGAGTGAAGGGAGAGGGATTTCCAGTTTCAATATTAGAACCGACACTGCTAAAAATAGACAAAGAAGAGATAGAGGGACATTTGCTGTACATTCCAGAGGCAGGGAGTAATTTCTTAGGAAGGGATCTGATTACACAGTTAAACTTAGAAATGAAGGTAAAAGATGACCAGATTGTTGTAGGAATGGCTCTCCTCTCCTCACTGAGGAGGAAGAAAGCCAAATAGACCCTGTAGTATGGGCAAGAGAAGGAAACAGGGGAGGACTGGATATTCCACCCCTAAAGATAGAATTAAGAAAGAAGGGTGAGAGAGTGCACCAAAAACAATATCCCATTTCCTTGGAAGGCCGCAAGGGCCTCCAACCTGTTATAAAAAGCTTACTCCAGGATGCACTATTAGAACCATGTATGTCCCCATTTAACACTCCCATCTTGCCAGTAACAAAACCAGATGCATCATACAGGTTAGTACAGGACTTAAGGAAGCTGAACCAAATAGAACGGGTAAAGCACCCAGTGGTGCCGAACCCCTACACAATACTGAGTAAAATACCCCAAGAGTTTAGTGTTATAGATTTCAAGGATGCATTTTGGACCTGTCTGGACAAGTACTGGAACAAGTATTAGAAAAGTTCTCTACACCATCTGGTGTGACTCTTTTGCAATATGTAGATGATCTTTTAATATCAGGAGAAAAGAAAACTCAAGTCAGTGAAGCTACCAGAGCCCTCTTGGAGTTTCTGGGAAGTCAGGGGTTTCGAGTTTCCAAAATCAAATTACAATTTGTAGAGAAAGAAGTAAAATACCATGGACATCTGATTAGTGAAGGAAAAAGGAGAATCAGTCCAGAGCGAATAAAAGGAATTGCAGATTTACCACTTCCAAAGACAAAAAAGGAACTAAGGAAGTTCCTGGGATTAGCCGGATATTGTAGGTTATGGATAGACTCATATGCCCAAAAGACTAAAGGATTATACTTGAAGCTGTTAGAAAAAGAACCTAACAACTTAATCTGGAAAGAAGAGGAGCAGGAGTTAGTAAAAGAGCTAAAACAAAGCTTGGTGGAAGCCCCAGTCCTGGCTTTACCCTCGCTGCACAAACCCTTCCACCTTTTTGTCACTGTTGACAAAGGGACTGCGTTGGGGGTCCTTACTCAAAAATGGGCAGGGAAGAAACAGCCAGTTGCATATTTATCTAAAATTCTAGATTCAGTGTCTAGAGGATGGCCGGAGTGTGTCCAAGCAGTGGCGGCAACAGCCCTACTGATGGATGAGAGCAGGAAATTGATGTTTGGAGGGGCCCTAGTAGTAAGTACCCCACATCAAGTGAGAACCATCCTAACCCAGAGGGCTGGGAGGTGGCTCACTGATTCACGAATCCTGAAATATGAGGCAATACTAATGGAAAAAGATGATTTAGTGTTAACCACAGAGCAGTGTTTAAACCCAGCCACTTTCTTATGGAAAGGTGAGGGGGAAAGTGAGGAACCAGAACATGATTGCTTGGACATCATAGAATACCAGACCAGGGTAAGACCAAACTTAGGGGATACCCCCTTGCATGCAAGGAAGTATTTGTTTGTAGATGGATCCTCTAGGGCAGCGATGGCGAACCTATGGCACGCGTGCCAGCTGTGGCACGCGAAGGCCTTGCAGCTGGCACGCGGGAAGGTCCGCAATCAAAATATGCGGCATTAAAAAAATAAAAAATAAAAAGCTGCCGCTGCCGGGGCCGCCGCGGCAGAATCGAGTGTGCCGCGGGGCCCCCCCGCCCAGCAGAGCCTGCCCTCCGTCCCGGTATCACCTTCTCTCCGCTGCCTCTTGTCAAACGCGGCTGCTTTCAGAGCGCGCGTGGAGTTTCTTCCTCGCTGCTCTGTTATGCCCGCGGGGGCTGATGGGAAGTTCCCATCAGCCCCCGCGGGCTTAACAGAGCAGCGAGGGAGAAACTTCCCTCGCGCTCTGAAAGCCGGCACGTGTGACTGGAGGCAGCTGAGAGAGGTGATACCGGGGACGGAGGGCAGGCTCTGCTGGGCGGGGGGGCCCCGCGGCACACTCGATTCTGCCGCGGTGGCCCCGGCAGCGACAGCTTTCTTTGTAAAAAAAATTTCGCTGGGGGGGGGGGGTTAGGAGTGGTAATGGCTGGGGGGGGGTTAGGACTGGTTATGGGCTGGGGGGGTTTAGGAGTGGTAATGGCTGTGGGCTGTTGGGGGGTTAGGACTGGTGATGGGCTGGGGGGCATAGAACAGGAAATGGGCTGATGGGTTAGGAGTGGTGATGGGCTGGGGGGGGTTAGGAGTGGTAATGGGCTGGGGGGTTAGGAGTGGTAATGGCTGTGGGCTGTTGGGGGGTTAGGACTGGTGATGGGCTGGGGGGGTTAGGAGTGGTAATGGCTGTGGGCTGTTGGGGGGGGCTAGGACTGGTACTGGGCTATGGGGGGCTAGGACAGGAAATGGGCTGATGGGGGGGTTAGGAGTGGTGATGGGCTGGGGGAGGTTAGGAGTGGTGATGGGCTATGGGGGGGCTATGGGCTATGGGGGAGCTAAGTCTATATGGGCTGATGGGATTAGGACTGGAAGTGGGTTGATGGGGGCTTAGGACTGGTAATGGGCTATGGGGGGCTAGGACAGGAAATGGGCTGATGGGGAGGGGTTAGGACTTGAGGTGGGCTGTTGGGTGGGGTTAGGACTGGTAATGGGCTATGGGGGGCTAGGACAGGAAATGGGCTGATGGGGAGGGGTTAGGACTTGAGGTGGGCTGTTGGGTGGGGTTAGGACTGGTAATGGGCTATGGGGGGCTAGGACAGGAAATGGGCTTATGGGGAGGGGTTAGGACTTGAGGTGGGCTTTTGGGTGGGGTTAGGACTGGAAATGGGCTGATGGGGGTTAACACTGGAGGTGGTCTGATGGGGTTAGGACTGGTAATGGGCTATGGGGGGGTTTAGGACTGATAATGGGCTATAGGGGGGCTGGGACAAGAAATGGGCTGATGGGGAGGGGTTAGGACTTGAGGTGGGCTGATGGGGTTAGGACTGGTAATGGGCTGTGGGCTGATGGGGGGTTAGGACTGGCAATGGGCTATGGGGGGGTTAAGACTGGTAATGGGCTGTTGGCTGATGGGGGCTGTCTGGTAATGGGCTATGGGGGGTTAGGACTGATAATGGACTATGGGGGGGCTAGGACAGGAAATGGGCTGATGGGGAGGGGTTAGGACTTGAGGTGGGCTGATGGGGTTAGGACTGGTAATGGACTGTGGGCTGATGGGGGGGGTTAGGACTGGCAATGGGCTATGGGGGGCTGACTGGAAATGGGTTGATGGGGGTTAGGACTGGAAGTGGGCTGATGGGGGGGTTAGGACTGGAAGTGGGCTGATGGGGGTTAGTACTGGTAATGGGTTATAGGGGGGCTTAAACTGAAATGGGGTGATGGGGGGTTAGGACTGGAAGTGGGTTGATGAGGGGGGGCTAGGACTGGTATTGGGTTGGGGGGTTTCTAGGACTGGAAATGGGTTGGGGGGCTGCTAGGACTGGAAATGGGCTGATGCAGGGACTAGAAGGGAATGGATGCTGGGTGAGGCTGGAACTAGAAGGGAGCTGGTGTTGGGGGAGGATTAGAATGGGATGGGGCTGGGAGAGTAAAATGGAGAGGGGAAAAATATTTTGTGTGGGAGGGATAAAAAATCTACAATTGGCCGGGTATTGGGAGAATAAGTGGGGATTGAGGATGGAGGGGTAAATTTTGAGTAGATGAAATAGGAATGAGGAAAGAGCAAAAGGAGAAAGATTAGTATGTTAAAGCAGATGTAGAGAGAGAATGGAAAAAAAAAACCAAGAAGACAGAAGAAAGGACAAATGGACAGCAGATGGAGAGTTAGCAGAAGACACGAAGAAACCAGAAGAAAGTGGCTGGAACAATTGCAACTGAAAAAAAATGCACAAAAGGTAGAAAAATATCTCTTTATTTTGAATTTATTAACTGGAATATGTCAGCTCTGGGAAATGTGCATCATTAATTTTTGCGCTTTGTTTAGTACAAGAGGAAATTAATTTATAGTTTTATTTCTACAGTGTTGTTGTATATTCCAAGTTTGGCTTTTGGGGTTCCCAGTTTAATTATTGTCTTCCTGTTTCTAAATTGTGATTCCTTGTTTGGTGATGGTCTGTTCTGCATGTGTAACTGAGCTGAGGTATTCTGTTTATATAATTCCTATTTGACATTGCCACTTGTTCTTTCCCAGTAGGTCATGTATTGTTGTTCTCTGAAATGTATTGGTTTAATATTTGCAGTGTTGCCTTTTGATAGTTAGGGTATGGTGCTTTGTGAGTCCTGGTAGTGCTGTTAGGATACGGCGGGTTTGCTATGGGTTCTAAATGGGCAGTGTTTGTAGTAGTTCCTAATGTGCCTGGCGGTTGGTACTGGATTATAGTAATGTAGAAACCTTTTAGTCTTTCTTTATCCATATACTCATTAAGAGGCATGTTTACTAAAAGTTAGTGTATGGTAACATTATGCAAATATTTATGCAAATGAGGCACCTTATGCAAATGAGGCTTTAATTGACGTGCTGGCACTTTGAGGAAATTCTTTGGTTTTGTGCGACAGTTTGGGCACTTGGGCTCAAAAAGGTTAGCCATCACTGCTCTAGGGTGATAGAAGGGAAAAGATGAAATGGGTATGCAGCAGTAGAAGGAGAAAGTCATTGCTCCCTGGAAGCAGGCAGGCTACCCAATAATTGGTCAGCACAAACATGTGAACTATATGCCCTGAATCAGGCTTTGAAGCTATTAGGGGAGTGGAGATGGGACCATTTTCACGGACTCAAAATATGCCTTTGGAGTGGTACACAACTTTGGGAAGATTTGGGAGGAATGAGGTTTGATAAACAGCAAGGGAAAGGAGTTAGTGCATAAGGAATTAATTAAACAAGTGTTGAAAAATCTGCTGCTACCACAAGAGATAGCAGTAGTGCATATGAAGGGACATCAAGCTGGGAATTCATTTGAAGTGAATAGAATAGCCGATGAGGCTGCTAAGGAAGCTGCCTTAGAGGAAAACATATCCCCCTATATTCTACTTAACCCCAGAAGTAGTGAGTCACACAGTAAATCCCACATTTACTGCAAGGGAAAAACAACAGCTTGAGGAAATAGGGGCAACAGAAACAGAAGGGGGAAAGTGGGTTTTACCTGACGGAAGGCAGATGGTGAACAAACAAATCATGAGAGAAATTATGGCCATTCTACACCAAGGGAGTCATTGGAGTGTACAAGCAATGTGTGATCTGATTTTAAAGTACTATGCATGTATGGGGATATACACAGTAGCCAAGCAGGTGTGTGAGAGGTATATAACCTGTAAGAGAATAAATAAAAAGGTCCTTAGGAAACAACCGCAGGGAGGGAGAGATCCTGGTCTCTGCCCATTTCAAAACACACAGATTGATTTCACTGAATTTCCCCTGGTTGGGCGGGTAAAACACCTCTTAGTAATAGTGGATCACCTGACGGGATGGGTAGAAGCATATCTCACGGCCACTGCCACGGAAACAAGGGTAGCAAAGATAGTTTTGGAGCAAATCATTCCAAGATATGGAAGGATAGGGTACATTGACTCTGACCAGGGAAGTCATTTCACAGCTAAGGTATTGCAGAAAATAAAAATAGCTCTTGGAATAGTTTGGGATTTTCACACTCCCTGGCATCCACCCTCCTCAGGGAGAGTGGAGCGCATGAATCAAACTATAAAAAAACACTTAGCCAAACTGATGTTAGAAACAAAACTGCCCTGGACCAAATGTTTACCCTTAGCATTGTTAAGAATCCGAAGAGCCCCTCGGAAAGACCTGGGACTGTCTCCCTATGAAATGCTATTTGGGTTACCCTACCTGGGGCAATTAAAAGAAACTCCTCAGTTTGAAACAAAGGACAAGTTTCTAAGAGAATATATACTTGCGCTGTCTTCCTCTTTATCTTTCCTCAGAAATAAAGGGCTCCTGGCACAGACGCCTCCTCTGGACTTTGCAGTCCACAGCTTTAAACCTGGACAGCAGGTTCTGATAAAATCCTGGAAGGAGTCTAAGCTGCAGCCGGATTGGGAGGGGCCATTCCAGATATTCCTGAGCACACAGAAACAGCTGTGAGAACGACAGAAAGAGGCTGGACGCACTACACCCGAATCAAGGGACCAGTAGAAGCACCTTCTCTTTCCCCGGACCTTGGAGTATGGGAGACGCAACCAACTGAAGACCCCATGGTCGTGAAACTGAAAAGAAAGCTCACAATATCCAAATAAGGATTATCCCGTTACAGATTGCTTGAGAATCCTGCTCAAGATAATGCAAAGACAGGCTTGTCTATCTGTACTTTTTTAATATACTGTATACAGTATATATAGTGTTAGAACTGTATTATCTTATGCTACTAAGTGAGGAGTACATTATAGCTGAGCTAGTGCTTTTAATTGTAATAGGTGTGATAATAATTTGCTGTTGGAAGAAATCCTGATTTTGGGGGAAGAGTAAATTACAACATGGGGAAGACCCTATTTTGGTTGTATGGGATGGGACTCTTAATGGCAATACTGAAAGTGAGTGAAGTTGGATTTGCAATAGTAGGTTCTATAAAGTTTGTGATTAAGGTAAAAGAAAGCTACACACCCCAGACTTTTCAGTTTGATGCATGTAAATTAATGGAATGTGGAAGTTTGGAGAACCAGAGGAAAATAGCTAATGCTGAAAATATATGTGTAAAAATTCATTTTGTGGTACCTGGAATCAGGTACAGTGGACCACCATCCCTGGGGATGGGACAGCAAACGGAATAGGGAAATGGCAGGGATTTATATCCATAATTAAGGAACCAGTGAAGCAAGATTGTGGTAAGAATGAATGTAACCCTGTAATTATAACTTTAAAACAAACACCATGGGAAGAAACACTATGGGGGGAGAACTTAAACATGAGTCTGAATGGTACAGCATATGGTATGGGAATAGATGTACCAGGAATAGATCCAAGGGATTGTTGTTTTCAAATTCGAATAGAAAAGGAGAGGGCTAGCACTGGTAGCACAGTGAGGCCGACGGTTAATTTCCAACCCCCTAACGATGCCACACTAGTGAAAGTACTGGAAGTTGAGGATCTTAGACAGACCTTTGAAATTGAAACAGGGTATGGAGAAACACATGCCTGGATTGAATGGGTAAAATATACGGTAAAAAGTTTAAATAAAAGCAATTGCTATGCATGTGCCTCAGGAAGACCCATAGCACAGGTAGTTCCTTTCCCTGTGAACTGGAAGGTGGATCCGGATGGAATGAAGTGCCTGATCTCTCTGTAGCAAGAAGCAACTACCTGGGGAAACGAGAGCTGTAAGTCCCTTGCTTTTCTATTTCCACCTCTGAAGGTGACGGACATGAAAGTGCCATCGGTGTTCTCTGCAGTATATGGGAATCACTCTGCCTGCCTCACCAGGCAGGGTGAGGACTATACCAAGGCTGTAGAGGAACTAACCTTGTGCACTGACGTCCTTAACCTCACTGGAACCAGCGACATGCAAAGAAACTACTCCAGGCTGAAAGTACCCAGGGCAGATCTGTGGTGGTATTGCGGAGGGAAGATCTTGAGGCAGACACTACCAGAGCTATGGTCAGGAATATGTGTAATTGTTCAATTGGGTATTCCATTCACCCTGGCATTTGAAAAAGAAAGAATAACTTATAAGGGTAGAAGCAAAAGAAATGTGTTAGGAACATCATTCGATGATAGAATTTACATTGATGCTATAGGGGTACCCCGGAGAGTTCCAGATGAGTTCAAAGCTAGAAATCAGATAGCAGCAGGGTTTGAATCAGCCTTATTTTGGTGGTCCACCATTAATAAAAATGTAGATTGGATAAATTACATATATTATAACCAGCAAAGATTTATAAACTACACAAGGGAGGCAGTAAAAGGAATTGCAGAACAGTTGGATGCCACAAGTAGGATGACTTGGGAGAATCGTATGATTTTAGACATGATGTTAACTGAAAAAGGCGGGGCCTGCATAATGTTGGGAGGGTGTAGATGTTGCACGTTTATCCCAAATCACACTGCCCCTGATGGTACAATAACCAGGGCATTACGAGGTCTTAACGCTTTAGCAGAAGAATTAGCTGAAAATTCAGGAATAGTTCGTTCTTTGACAGGGTGGCTAGATTCCTGGTTTGGAAAGTGGAAAGGAGTGATGGTATCTATCCTTACATCTGTGATAATAGTGGCAGGTATGCTAACAGAAGTAGGATGTTGTATAATACCATGTATTAGGGGATTAGCACAAAGACTAATCGAGACAGCAGTCACCAAACAAATAACAATGAGACCTTCAACATATGAAGAAACCCTGCTACTTATGGATGAAGATAACCAAGGAAAAAATGAGAGAGAGTCAGAAATAATGTTGTCTAGGTTAGAAGCTTCATATGAAATTGTTTAATAAATGAAAAAACACCAACTGGTATTAAAAAGAAAGGGAGGAATTGTTAGAAATGTTTTAAAGGTTTTTAAATGTGTTGTTTTTACAAAATATATGCAGAACATAGAATAGAATTATAAATCTATAAGATGTTGTTTGCTTGCACTAACACATTGGTTCACATATTCCATTTTCTTGTGCTGTACAAAATTAAGATATTTTTCTTGGCCTTGCAAAACTTAAGTTTTCCCCATACACCCCTCCCTTAGCTTCCAGGCTATTGCACATAAAACTTAGAAACTCAAGGACAAGAACACTGAAACATGCTGATACAAAAAAAAAATGCTAGATACAGAGAAAGAAAATAACTCTGAAAAACAGGAAAAAAACAGGCCATGGACATAAGGGAAAGGGGGGATCTGTGAGAAACCATAAGACCGGTAACATAACCATAAAAGGAATAAGGTAAAAAAAAAAGGGGAGAGGGGTAAAAGGGGCAGGGATTAAGAGAAGTAAATGGAGGTGGAGATTCACATGACCCAAATAACAATCCCTAATAGGTAGGAAAATAGAAATACTTACACCAATAGAATAATAGGGGAGGAATTTGTAGAAGAAACGAATGTAATAAATATGGAACTGTTCATATGACAAAGTGTGGTCACGGATAACAAATTGTGGCCACCCATCTTGCAAGATTGAATAATAAATAAATAAATAAAAGAAACTTTGGTTTCACTGAAGTGTCTGTTATTGTGACAAAAAAATTGTTGTTTATTACACCACCATTGTTGTATCTCACAGTTTTCTTACTTCCTGGTTGTTGTCACTTTTGACCTTATGATGGAATTCTTGTGCTCCAGCTGTGTTTAATGTATTTCTGCAAGAAAGCTTGCTCTTCTGATGTCACTTCCTCTTGCAGTTGGGCAACTGAGGGAGGGGTGTTCGTCCTCAGAGCTCCTCTCATTCAGGCACTGCTGTTGTGGGGGAAGGAATCTCTTCCCTTCTGGGACTGGGTGCTCTTCCCTGCTGCAGTACACCAGATTTCTTGCTATTTCCTTAGCTGTTCCAATCGCCTCTGGGGTGGGGATGGGGGACTCTTCTTTGTAACATAGTAACATAGTAAATGACGGCAGATAAAGGCCAGTATGGTCCATCTAGTCTGCCCAGCAAGGTGGCAAGAGTAGGTGCACCTGCTGCTCCATGCAGGTCACGCCTTCCCATATCTTTGTTTAGGGGTGACCCCACCGCTCCGTGTAGGGCAACCCTATTTGTTGAGAAATTAGATAGTTAACTTTATTTTGATTTTATCCTGTTGCTATAAAGGGATTCACTGTGTCTGTCCCATGGCATTTTGAATTCTGTCACTGTATTTGCCCCCAGCACTTTCATCGGGAGGGCATTCCAAGCATTCACCACCCTTTCAGTGAAAACGTGTTTCCTGACATTGCCGTTCAATTTATCCCCTTGCAGCTTAATGTTATGCCCTCTAGTTTTACAGCTTCCCCGTCTTTAGAAAAAGTTTGTTTGTTCATTAATACTCTAAGTATTTAAAGGTCTGAATCATATCTCCCCTGTCCTGCCTCTCCTCCAGAGTGTATATATTTAGGTCTTCAAGTCTCTTCTCATAAGGCTTCTGTCGCAGGCTCCAAATCATTTTGGTTGCCTTCCTCTGAACAGTTTCCAGTCTTTTTACATCCTTTGCAAGATATGATCTCCAAAACCTAACACAATATTCCAAGTGAGGCCTCACCGGTGACTTATACAGTGACATTAGCACCTCTTCCTTTCTGCTGGTAATTCCTCTTTGCATGCAATCCAACATCCTCCTGGCTTTTGCCACTGCCTTGTCACACTGTTTTGCGACCTTGAGATCCTCAGAAATAATCACAAGGTCCTTCTCCTGGTCCATGCACACCAACCTCTCGCCCCCTATCTTGTACATTTCCCTTGGATTTCTGCTTCCTAAGTGCATGACACTGCACTTCTTCGCATTAAATCTTAACTGCCATGCATTAGACCATTCTTCCAGCTTTTGTAGATCTTTCCTCATGTTATCCACTCCCTCAGGAAAGTCCACTCTGTTGCAAATTTTCATGTTATCTGCAAAAAGACAGACTTTTCCATTCAGTCCTTCAGCAATATCACTCACAAATACATTGAACATTGCCGGTCCCAGGACCTAACCCTGGTTCACCCCGTTAATCACCCTCCTTTCATCTGAGTGAGATCCATTTACCATCAACTTTTGACATCTGTCAGTCAACCAATTTCTGATCCAGTTCACCACCTTGGGACCCATCCCCAAACTATTGAGTTTATTGATAAGCCTCCTATGAGGAACAGTATCAAAAGCTTTGCTGAAATCCAGGTAGATGACATCCATCGCATGCCCCTGATCTAGTTCTCTGGTCACCCAGTCAAACAACTCAATCATATTTGTTTGGCAAGATCATCCTTTGGTAAAACCATGTTGTCTCGAATAATGCAACCTGTTGGTTTTGAGAAAGTCCACTATTCGCTCTTTCAGGAGCGCCTCCATTACTTTTCCCACCACCGAGGTAAGGCTCACTGGCCTGTAGTTTGTCACTTCTTCTCTGTCACCATTTTTGTGAAGAGGTACGATGTCAGCCATTCTCCAGTCCTGAGGAACTTCTCCTGTTTCCAAGGATCTGTTAAAACATCCTTTAACGGCCGTGCAAGAACCTCTCTGAGCTCTTTCAGTATCCTGGGATGTATCCCATCCGGTCCCATGGCCTTGTACACTTACAGTTTTGCAAGTTGTTCTAACACATCATCTTCTGTGAATGGTGTGGTATCTAATTCATTCCCATTTTTATATTTGGGAGTCACAGGTGGTCCTTCTCCAGGATTTTCTTTAGTAAAATCAGAGCAGAAGTATTTATTTAGCAATTTTCAATGCTGCTTTCCACGAGTCCGTTCCCAGCACTTTTGAGTCCTGCAATTCCACCTCTGATTTTCCTCCTCTCCCAAATGTACCTGAAGAAAGTTTTGTCACCACACTTAACATTTTTAGCCATCTTTTCCTCTGCCTTTGATTTTGCTTTCCTTATTTCTCTTTTTGTCTCTTTGAGTTTGATCCTGTATTCATTTATGTGTTCCTCTGTTTTCAAGCTTTTGAATTTTGTGAAGCTGTGTTTGTTGCCTTTATTTCAGCAGCCACTTTGGAGAAACCAAATAGGTTTCCTTTTCCTCTTGTTTTTATTTACTTTCCTTACATATTTATCTTTTGCCCCTTTTATTGCCATCTTTAGTTTAGCCTATTGCAATTCCACTTCCCTTATCTCCTGCCACCCTGCCAACTCCTCCTTTAGGTACTCGGCCATTTTACTGAAGTTAGTGTTTTTGAAGTCTAGGACTTTGAGCTTGCTATGATTGGAATGCATCTTGGCTTTTATCTCAAACCACACCGTGTGATAATCACTGCTGCTCACAGGGGCACCCACCTGGACATTCAACATGCTATCTCCGTTGGTGAGCACTAAATCCAGTATTGAGCTTTCCCTGGTTGGTTCATCACTCTTTGTCTAAGTAACGCATCTTGGAAAGCATCCACAATTGTTTTACTTCTTTCCAGATTTGCAGAAGAAGTACTCCAATCCACTTCAGGTAGATTAAAGTCACCTAATACGATCACTTCCCCCTTTGTGGGCCCTGTTTCTTGCTGAAGCACTGACACTCCTCTGGACCCAGTTTCAACAGCCCCCGGGAGGTTTCTCCTCCCCTCCCCTCCCCTCCTGGTGCCATAGTTCTCATCAGATTGCCACGGCTGCTGGCCTAACTCCTCCTCCCTCCCTCCCTCTTGTGATAGCTAGTCACCCAATTACGGGTTCAGGCCTACTGCAAATCAGCCCCACTATTTTGGGCATGCACTGGGGGTGGGGGCATTAGGACAGCCCCCTCCTCTAGAGAGATAAAAAAAGAAAAACTTTTCATACTGCTACCAGAAGAATGGGCAAAAAAACAGCATTCTACTGTGCAAAGTAATGAATCAAGTCATCTGAAGACTTACGCAACCAAGACATGTTTCATTTTTTATTTTTAAATACTCTTGGACTATTTCTATAACTGTCCTTTCACACTGAAAGTGCACGGTATGTTGTGTAAATCAGTGAAACTTTAATGCATTTTGAATTTGTTTTATAAAATAGCAGAATGTGAAAAACATGCAAGAGTATGAAGACTTACAAGGCTCAGGATCTCTACTTGTTTGGGACAGTTTCAGTTGTCTCCCTCTCTGGTTCTCTACTATTCTGAGTAGATCAGCATGCACATTCTCAGTCCTCCACCCCCCCACCCCCCACCCCCCCGTATTCCCTGACAGCCGTTCTGTATTATCAGGGCTAGATCAATGTGGCGAACCCAAATCTGTTGCACGATTGTATATAGTTACCCTATGTTATCCAAGTTTTAACACCTGTTCATTGTAAACACAGAGTACCCTAGGAAATGTGTAGTTCTTTGTTTATTGTAAGCCGCACTGATGTTGAATAGCGCGGTATAAAAGAGACTGGAAATAAATAAATAAAATAAATAAATTATACTTTACACTATGGTCAGAGCTGTCTGTCCACCAGCCATTTTATTCTTGAGAAAGTTGGCAGGTGGAATGGGTAATGAGCTGCTTTGGGTACCTGCTCTTTGGCAATGCGATCGATAACCACTTCCAGGGTCTCATGGGGGTAACACTTTAAGACCCCCTCCAGACATAGAGTGCGCTGCTTCAGAGCCTCCTTCACACTCACTTCTAGGTTATTGTAGGTCTTCTGAGCAGCCAAGTGCTGAAAAAGCAAAAAAAGAATTATTAGGGACCAGAGGATACCACACATGGAGATTCAGTATTCCTGTGGAAATTCTCTACATGCGTCATACTACAGTGTGGTATTTCTGTGACAATTCTATGGGTTTAGCACACAATATATCAGTATTCCTGAGTGAATGCTGAGGACTGGCCACACTATAGTACACTATTCTTAAGGGAATATTTTGGGTCTGTTGCACTACAGTGCACTTTTCCCTGTTAATGCTTTGAAATTTCGACTACTCTATTCAGTTTAGTAATTGTGATGGAAGTTTGTTTTATATGTAGAGATTACTTGGATGCTGTATTAAGAGTGGTAGCACCATCCAGTGTCCCTACTAAACATTGCAAGTATTTAGAGAGAAAGGTCTGACATTTTCTAGAACAGGAGAGGTTCATGCTGCCAGCCCTTTCATACTGTGAAAGAAAATCCTACTTCGCATATAAACCACTCCCCAAGGCGGAACTCTATCTTTGGCACAGTCATTGCCCCATGGAGTTGTAGGAGTCTGCAATTAAGAGTAAGGCATCTCTGGCATTCAGTCAGTACGCCAAGAAGAAAGGGAGTCTTTTGCACCTAGCCTTTCGAACCAATTAGAGTAAGCAACGGGCTTGGAGCAGCTGCCTAGGAAGAGAGAGTACAGGGTTGAGTCTGCCAGCCTGGCCAGAGCTCCACTGTCTCTTAAAGAGAGCAGCTCAGCCTGTGAAAGAAGTTCCACGAATTTGCACCTAAACCCAAGGCTCATCAGAGCTAGGAACCAGGCAGAATAGCACTGGGAACCTGCATCTGCAGAAGCCACAGCTCACAGAAAAAGGAACCGAAGGGATAAGCTTATACCAGTGGTATCAGATCCAAATATGGCATCCAGCACAATACTGGGGATCTGTGTCTCCAGCACACACCAAAGGAGGCACACTGAACAGTAGAGAAGAGAGGGATTTCTAGCCAGAGGAAGTGAACTAAAGGATTAAGGTGCATTACTGGTGGAAAAACCAGAGTAATTAGTAAAAGTGTAAATGTGGTGAAGACCCCAGACTGAGTAACAATGGAAAAAGTGGTGAAGGAGATCATAATTGTACAGATGTAACAGGAAGAGCAATGAGAAATAAGTCTACTGCTTGTAACCATTTTTTTTGGAGTGAGAAGAGTAAATTGCTTGTATCATAGTCTTAGTTTATTGTTTCTGCCAATTGTTTGGGTTTGTTTTTTGTGACCCTAAAGTTTAAGTAAACCCTACGTTCAGGACATTATTTCTGGCCTGGATTCAGTTATTTGAGAAAGGAATGAGTGTCATGTGCCGGGTCCTCCTGGCTTAAGGCAGTTCCCTTCAAAGAACCCTGATACATAAAGTAAAGACCAGGAAAAAAGACTCATAGGATTGATGTTCTCTCTTGCCTGTCATGCTGTTTGTGAGGTAACTCCGGGACCACACAGAAAGGGGGCTATATATTGATACTTACAATGACATCAAACTTGGAGTATAGGCCCACCACTTTCCCTACAAAAGAAAAGAGCGAGACCATTGATTAAATATTGTGCCACTTACATACACATTACACTTCCACAGTCTGGCAAGAATTTTCCACTATATAACCTGTTCCCATCCCACCCAGTATCCCTCTCATTCCATTGGCTTCCTTCTTCACTGCACCTAGCATCCGTCTCATTCCACGGGCTTCCTCCACTGCCCCACCCAGCCTCCCCCTCATTCTATGGGCTTCTTCGTTTGCCCTACCCAGCATTACTCATTTCATGAGCTTTCCCTACAGCTCACCTACAGTCACTCTTTCCATGAGCTGCCTTCTCCTCCCCCAAACACTCTTATCCCTGTCCTGCACATGGTCCCTCCTATCTCTGCACAAGGTTAGTGCAGATACACCTCACACACATACACACACAGGCCTTATTCCATTTTCTTTCAGTGTGTATATATATATTATGCCATCCTTCCCCTAATCCCCTTTTCCAGTATACAAGGATTAAAGGTTCTTTACTCTTGTGCTCAACAAGACTCTTGACCTACAGCTAAGTCAGGGACAGGAAGATAGAGGGGTAAGTAGCAAGAGTCAAAAAGGAAGAGAGGAAGACCTTTATGCAAACAGAGAAAGTAGCTCTATGTCTGCTGCATGATTTACCTGCCTCGTTGACAACAGGCAGTGCTGAAACTCTCCGATCCACAAAGACTTCAAGGGCACTGTACACAGATGAGTTCTCCTGGATCAGTGCCACATCTCGGAAAGTGCCAATGCCCAGTTGATTGACAGTTTTCTGGAGAAAACGTGGTCTAGGAAGCATTGCACCCTGCATGGGCAAGGAAAATAGTAAGTATAGTGCTCTGCAGGGGTTTTGACACAGACAGCCAATCCTTATTACTACTCCTACTATTAAATATTTATAAAGCGCTACAAGGCATATGCAGCACTGCACAAACACAGATTGAGACAGTCCCTACTCGTCAGAGCTTACAATCTAATCAAGACAGACAAGACAAAAGATAGAAATAAGGATAGAATGGGGAAGGGGAATGAGATACAAGGAAACAAGGGATCAGGATCCAAAAGCAGCCTCAAAGAGGTGAGCCTTTAGTTTAGATTTGAAAAGGGGAAGAGATGAAGCCTGTCGTAAAGACTCAGGAAGTTTGTTCCAGGCATAAGGAGCAACAAGGTGAAAAGGATCAAAGCAGTGGAAGAAAAGGGCAAAGAGGAGCAAGCCAATAGTTCACGAGGAGGGGTGTGGGGGAGAGGAGAGAGGAAAGGTAGTGAGGAGCAGAAGAATGAATGCATTTAAAGGATAAGTCTGAGTTGGATATGGAAACAGAAGGGAAGCCAATGAAGTGACCTGAGAAGAGGGGTTATATGAGTATATCAAGGCTGACAAAAGATTAGTAGCACAGCAGAGTTCTGAACAGATTGAAGGGGAGAGAGATGACGCAGAGGGAAACCAACAAGGAGGAGGTTGCAATAGTCGAGACAGGAAGTAATTAGAGAGTGGACAAGTGTTTTAGTAGTGTGTTCAGAGAGGAAAGGGCAAATGTAGGTTTTAGCTATCTGTTGGATATGTGAGGAGAAGAAGAGGGAGGAGTCAACGATGACATCAGAGTTACGGGCTGAGGAAACAGGAAGTAGAAGAGTGTTATCAACAGAGATAGAGAAAGGAGAAGGGGAGAGGAAGATTTAGGGGGGAAAATAAGAAATTCGGTCTTGTCCAGGTTTAGTTTCAAATGGCAGTGAGACATCCAGGTGGCAGTGTCAGAGAGACAGTCAGAGATACAGGCCTGGAGAGTCAGAGAAATATCAGGTGTAGAAAGATAGATCTGAAAATCATCAGCATAAAAATGTTACTGAATTCCATGAGAGGAGTTGAGAGCACCAAGAGACTGGGTGTAGAGAGAGAAAAGGACAAGGCCCAGAACAGACCCTTGGGATAGCAGTAGAGGAGGAACCACCAGAACAAACACTGAAAGAGCGATGGGAGAGATAAGAAGAGAACAAGGACAGCACAGAGCCCTTAAAATCAAGTGTGGATAATGTGTCAAGGAGAAGGTGATGGTCAACAGTATCAAAAGCAGCAGAAAGGTCAAGAAGGAAAAGGATAGAATAAAGACCCTTAGATTTAGTCAGGAACAAGTCAATGGAGACTTTGGCAAGTGCCGTTTCAGTAGAATATAAGGGGCGAAAGCCAGATTGAAAAGGATCCACAAGGACTTGAGAGGAAAGAAATTCAAGACAACGATGGAGTACTGCATGCTCAAGAAGTTTGGAAACAAAGGGAAAAAAGGGAAATGGGATGATAATAGGAGGAGAGCTAGGATAAAGAGAAGGTTTCTTGAGCAGGGGTGTGACCACAGCATGCTTGAAGGCTGTAGGGACAGTAGCAGTGGAGCGTGAGAGGTTGAGAATATGTGAGATGGAAGAGGTGACAGAGGAGGAAATGGAGTTAAAGAGATGGGTGGGGATGAGATCAGAAGAGCAAGTAGTAAGTTTGGAGTAGGAAAGAAGATGGGAGGTTTCATCTTCAGAGATCATGGAAAAGGATGAAAGGCTAATAGAGACTGATGGGAAAAGTTGGCATTGAGGTGGGGGAAGAGGAGATGAAGTTGTTCTAGTGGGGAACATAAGACCATAAGATATGCCATACTGGGTCAGACCAAGGTCCATCAAGCCCAGTATTCTGTTTCCAACAGTGGCCAATCTAGGTCATATGTACCTAGCAGTTTACTGGAGAGTAATCTTGTGGATTTTGTTATGGAAAAGGTTGGCTAGGGTTTGGGCAGAACAAGGAGGAGGGGTCAGAGGGAGAGGCACCTTGAAGAGAGAGTTAAGAGAAAAAATGGCGAGGGTCAGAGAATTAGTCAGATAGATATAGTAGTTTTGCTTGGAAAGTGCTAAGGCTGATTGGAAGGAGGTAAGCATGAACTTGAAGTGAAGAAAGTTAGAAAGGAAGCGAGATTTGAGCCAAAGGCACTCAGCTGAGCGGGCACAGAAGCGGAGATAGCAGGTAGTTGAGGACAACCAGGACTGGGGTATAGTGCATCTCAGAACGTGAGATGAGTGGAGCAAGAGTATCTAGAGCAGCGGAGAGGGCAGTATTATAGTCTCATCAACAGATTTAGAGGATAAAGGGGAAGAAAGAGGTGATGAGACAATAATGGAAACAGCCAATAGATTGATAGCATGAAGATTCCTAAAAAGGTAGGAGAAGACAGAGCAGGATTGAGGTGGGGAGTGATGAAGGGTGAAGCTTAGGAGGTGATGATCAGATAAGGGAAGAACTGAGGTATGGAAATTGGAGAGTAAACAATTAGAGAAGAAAACCAAGTCAAGGCAGTGACCACGCTAATGAGTAGGAACGGAAGAGCAAAGTTGGAGATTGAAAGAGGAGGTAAGGGAAAGGCGTTTAGAAGCATAGGGGTCAGAAGGGTTATGAATATTGAAGTCACCAAGAATAAGCGAGGGGGAAGAAGAACCTAGAAATAGGGAAAGTCAGGAGTCCAAGTCAGTGAGAAAGGTAGAGATGGACTTATCAGGGGACAATAGCAGGCAGCCAAAATGCGCTCCCCAAGCCATTTCACAGCACTTTAAGCAGGTCTGGCCCCTCCCTCCTCCGACTCGATGTCAAGGAGGGATAGATCTGCTTAAAGTGCTGGTGCCTTTCAGATCGGGCGCATGCCCTCCTCCTCCTCCCCATACCACCATCCAGTGCTGCCTGCTCTTTCCCTGCTGCTGGCACCTCCGTGAAAAAAACAGCAGCAGGGAAAGAGCAGGCAGCGCTGGACGGAGGTATGGGGGAGAGGGGGGGGGGTGCACCTGAGCTGCAAGTCTCACAGGGCGTGATTGCAGCTCTATATGGCCCTGTGTGCAAACATCTTGCATTTCCTCCATATAATCTAATCGGCTTTTTGGTTTGGTTCAGTCTCAGATTGGATTTCTGAAAAAGCCCTGCCCCCTCTAAGGTGGGGGGGGGCGCCTTTTCATACTTCTCCTCAGGCAGCAGATTGCCTTGCGCCGCCCCTGAGAAGGACCACCTATTAGCTGTTGCTGGACTGGCTAAAGATGATATACAGGGTTCGAGACCAGCTAATCACCAGGTCTTCAGGACAAAGAATTATATGGCTGGGCAACAGAATCCAGGAAGGAGAAGAAAATAGAACACAGACAGACACAGTTCAAAAGAATACACCTCTGCAGCACTCTGAAACATGGACAGAGGCTAGCAGAACACCTGGGAACTCTAACTTCTGATACAGACTATTCGCCTGCCTGTCTCTCTCTGGCTGTAAAGTTAGCTAGTGTTCAAGGGCAAAATCTCGGGATGGAGTGAATTTCTCCCATAGACCGGCTAATTTCCGGACCCATCCATGGTGAGAGATAAGGTACTGGTCTTTAATTTCTCCCTGAGGTTGGTGCTAGCTTGTACAGATAGGTAATTTACTGTACATCTGAGTGCAGTGAATCAGTGACGTTGGTTACTAGAACAGAGATTAGGTCTCTTGGTAATTGTAACATAGGGCTGAATAATATACTACCTCAGAAAACTAATTTATGCTAATATTTCCACTATTTTTGCTATCAAAGTCTAATTTCGTACAGCACAGGATTGGTTCTTATCTTATCGCGTGGTTTGTTTGCCAGATAGTCCTATGGAATCCTGGGAAAAGGAGAGTAGCAGTTTTCCCTGGACGGACTGAGTATTTATGCATGCGTATTTATTGCTACTGACAATATCTCCTACAATTCTAACTCTCCCATCTTATTTTTTTAGACTTCTGGCATTTTCATACAAGCATTTTAGAAGTTATATTTTATTCATATTAATCTGGTTATTGGTAGGCAGGGGTAATTTGGAATCTTTAAGATCTGTCTGCTCTGTACTTAAGGGCATTTGTCTTTATTTGAACCTCTTGTCAATAGGCCCTAACTTCAATCTTTTGCTAGTATCCTTCATGGATACATCCTTCCAAACCATGCGCTCTTTGGTGGCTGCCGGCTTTCCCGTATTATCTAGTTTAAAGGCTGTTCTATCTCCTTTTTAAAGGTTAATGCCAGCAGCCTGGTTCCATCCCGGTTAAGATGGAGCCCATCCCTTTGGAAAAGCCCCTCCTTTCTCCAGAATGTTGCCCATTTCCTAACAAAACCCTCTTCCTTGCACCTTTGTCTCATCCATGCATTGAGACTGGTGCTCTGCCTGCCTTTTGGGTCCTACATGTGGAAAAGGAAGCATTTCTGAGAATGCTACCCTGGAAGTTCCAGATTTCATTTTCCTACCTAAAAGCCTACATTTGGCTTCCAGAGCCTCCCTACCACACTTTCCTGTGTCATTGGTATCAAGATGTATCAAGACAGCAGACTCCTCCCCAGCACTTCCTAAAACCTCGTCTAGGTGGCGCGTGATGTCTGCTATCTTCGCACCAGATAGGCGATCCTCACATCCACCAACCACCCAGCTATCTACATGCCCAATGATCGAATCACCAACTATAACGACTGTCCTAACCCTTCCCTCATGGGCACATGGCCCTGGAGAAACCTCCTTGGTGCGAGAGATGTTTACATCACCCGGAGGACAGATCCTAGCTACAGGATCACTTCCTGCCACACCAGGGTGATGGCCTCCTGTTACTTTGGTTTTTTCTCCTACTAGGCCTGTTTAGGTCTGTACAGGATGTTGCAGTCACACCACAGGCTGTGGAGTTGGCTTTCAGGTGAGTTAATCAGACAATTCCATTTACACCAGGCGGGACCACGGCTCGCTGTGTTACCAATTCTCCATGGCCCTATGCAATAGTGCATGGGCTTTTATGGAGAAAACCCTACAGACTGGGCCCTAGGGGTCCTGAAGCTCTCTCTCAGCTGTCACCTTGACCAAGATGGGCTGAATTAGTTCTTTGGCCACATGGGCTGGAAGTCCACTTAACAAAACGCATGATTGTCTCAGTTGATGGATGTGCTATGTTGAGGGAAATCTCTGTTGGATGGTCTTATGAAAGATTTGGCAGTGGCCACTTTCAGATTTTCAGTGATGCTAGGGGCACACCTGGAAGCTGGCCTTCAAATATGGGCTCTGCCCATTGTGGGTGGCCTGAGGGCTTCCACCATAGGGCTATGGCATTGTACTCCCAAAGTTTCAGATCTATTCAGGAGAACAGTTGGCTGGTCAGATAGTAATTTAGCCCAGAGTCCTTCCAGCGGCAAGGAGGCTCACAGCGCTCCACCTAAGCTTTTGCTAGTTAATACTGGTCTAGAGTTTCTCCTGGCTCCATGGTGGCAGTGACATAGGCAAGCTGCTGGTATTGCCAACTCCAGACCGATCTTTTCACCTTGCTGCTTCTTAAGCCTGGAACAAACTATCTGAGTCAGTACATCAGACTTCATCTCTGCCCCTTTTCAAATCCAGGCTAAAAACTTACCTCTTCGAGGCTGCTTTTGGACCCTGATCTGCTTGGTCTCCTGCTCTCCAACTACTGTATGTGCTTCCTTACCTTTCCCCTGGACATATTCTAGTCCCCAGCTTTGTGTTATCTGTCTTTTAATTAAATTAATTTAATTAACAGTTTCTTATATACCGCACCTTCCAGAGATCAGGTGCGGTTTACATGGAACAACATTATAACAGGTCAACGTCTGTTAATACAGAGAACAACTTAAAACAACTTATATTACATTACATGGAACAACTTTAAACCATAACAACTTAAAGGGAAAGGGAAGAGGGAGGATCGGAAGAGAAATGAAGGGAAGGGGAAAGGGGAGGAGTGGGAAGGGAGGAAGGAAGGGGAATGGAGGGGAAGGGAGGGGAAGGGAGGAAGGAAGGGGAGGGGGGAGGGGAAGAGGAAAGGGGAAGGGACCAAACTCTTAAAAATTATAAGTACCCAATTGATTGTAAAGATATAACTGATTAATGTATCAAGAGTATTGCCATATTGACAAAAATGTACTATAATGTAATCAATATTAAATCAACCTATCATCAAATGTATTGTATGAAGTTGCAAATTAAAGTATGTATAACTTAAAACAAAGTATTCTGCAAACTTTGCTTTAAAGTATTGCTGTAATAAGGCTGAAAGCCTGCACACATACAGCATCTTTGTTAGTGAGCTATACTGGATCGTATAAAGTATGTTGTTTACAAAAATACAGAAAGGTCAACTTCTTGATTAAGACCTTTAGGTTCTAAACTATCAAATTCGTATATGTACCGTTGCTCAAGTTTTAATAAAACGTTATTAATATCTCCGCCCCTCCAGTGTGGTGTGACATTTCTGAGAACCAAAAATTTAAGGTCACTAATTTTATGGCCAGTGGTGATCCAATGTTCAACTAAAGGTTTTTCTGCCATCTTTTCTCTGGATACAACTTCTATGCTCTATAATGCAAACTCATACTTCTCTCACGGTTTTGCCTATATAAACCTTATTGCAAGGACATAAGATCAAGTATATCACATTTGATGTCTTACAGTTAGTGTAGTTTTGTAAGTATATCTTATGTTGAGAAATGGGATGTACAAAACTGTTTTTAGCTATGATAGTATGGAGACAGACCGAACAATTGCCACAACTGAAATGACCTTTTATCTTAGGTGGAGGGTTATATTTAGTGAGCGCTGACGGAACTAAAATATTAGACAAATTGGGGTTCCTCTTATATGCTATCATGAGTTGCTTAGTAGTGAATTGCGGTATGGAGTTGAGTAAATACCACTCCTGCTTTAAAATATTCACTATTGCTTTTGAAAAATGTGTAAATGTAAGAGCGC
Organism: Ichthyophis bannanicus; assembly: GCA_033557465.1. NCBI lineage: Eukaryota > Metazoa > Chordata > Amphibia > Gymnophiona > Ichthyophiidae > Ichthyophis > Ichthyophis bannanicus. The sequence continues at coordinate 806,528,034 of CM066036.1, forward strand.
AAACTATTTTATCTTTATTGTCACATCGGTCTTTCTTTTTTAATAATGAAGAACGTTCTGTTTCACAAGCTCTAAAATACGCTTTTTTGATACAATTTTGTGGGTACCCTCTTTCTTTAAATCTTTTATGCATATTTATCGCTTGACGTTCAAAACTAGTATCTGTCGTACATAATCTTTTAATTCTAAGAAACTGACTAATTGGTAAATTACTTTTAAGAGAGGAATTGTGATAGCTGTCATATTTCAGTAGTGTATTACGATCTGTCGGTTTTTGATAAAGGTCCGTAGTAAATCCATTTTCTTCTTTTCTGATCATTATGTCTAAATATGAAATGTTATTCTTAATGAAAGTGCCTTCAAATTGTAAATTGGAATCTAATGTGTTAAGCCAACCAAAAAAATTATATAGAGTTTGTTCAGTGCCTTCCCAAATTATAAGTATATCATCGATATATCGCTTCCATAATCGAATGTTAGACTGGAATGGATGGGATATTAGGTATTGCTTTTCAAATTCGGCAACATATAAATTAGCGACGTCTGGTGCCATGGATGAGCCCATGGCTACCCCTTTTATTTGTTTGTAATAGATACCCCTAAAGTTAAAGTAATTTTCCATCATTGCCAATGTAGCTAATTGTATTAGAAAGAAGGTAGGAATGCAAACAGGTTTGGGTCTTAGAATCAAAGTGTTCGCCAGTACTTCTATAGCTGCTTGTTGTGGTATATTTGTATATAGTGAATTAATGTCTAATGTTACTAACAAGAGATCTTTTTGATATCCTTCAAAATCCTTCAAAATATTGATGATGTGTGTTGAATCTTGTACATAAGATGGAATTTCCAATACAAATGGTCGTAGAAATATGTCAAGAAACTTGGATAGGGGTTCTAACAAAGACCCTATAGCGGACACGATTGGGCGTCCTGGTGGATTTTCAAGAGACTTGTGAATTTTGGGGACCATATAAATGGTAGGTACAACTGGGTGAGAAACTTTGAGGAAAGAAATCTCGTGATGTGTAAGATAACATGCATGTTTCGAGCTGTAATCTAGCTCTGCTTCAGGTGCAACAGGGATAGTGAAGCTCCTTCTAAGCCAGAACAATTAGATTCATCAAATCTCATCTGCAAGAACACCAATCGAGATTAAACACTAAAGTTCTGTTGGCATCCATAGTGGCTCATTGTCTGAAGGAAGGCCACTAAGGTGGCAAGTCATCAACTTTGTTCCGCGGGACCCGCATGGGGGAGGGGGACTGTGCATCTTGCTTGCAATTCCTAGAACAATCTTGGATTTATAGACTGCGCTCTGTTCACCCTCACGGTTTGAATTTAGAACTTTATTGGTGGAGTCCCATTGAAATGCAAATGAGCTACTCTTTTGGAGTGTACAATGGCATCAGACTATCGCCATAAAAACGAGCCATCTCTTTCGGTCGCTCATGTACCATTGAATTACTGCTTTTGGCATTCAGTGAAGGAATCCTCTCAACTATTGCGCTTGAGGCAGAGCTCATTACAGTGTTGTGAGCTCAAAACAGTTCTGTGTCGTGTTTATATTCTTTGGGATTTCCTGAGCCAACTTCCAGAAAAGTCTTTACAATGGCCCTATATGCTGGAATTGGATTTTGGGGAGCATGGTATCTGCCATTTCACAAGTTAAGCTTCTCGTTTTTATTAATGTGTTACCTTTTTGTGGTGTTTACATGCAATTTGGGTGATCTTTTGCCTATATGAGAATAAAAAGGAGAGCTTGTTTCAAGAAAGAATTTGGTCCGTTCATGACAAGCATTCCAACAAAAAAACTCTACAAAAATGCAACTTGGTGGGGTATTTTTATAGTTTAACCTTTATAGAGGGGTGGTCAATGACAAGGAAGGTTTCATACCCTCATCTTGCCACAGCTTCACTATAAGAGCAGCAGACTGCTGCACCACGGCTGCTTGCTGTATCCTTTTCAGCACTTGTTAACAAGGTATGCATCTCCAACATCTTCATGGTGGTTCAGAAACACTGTGCTGAGCATCTGAGATGGTGCCACTGAGATATCTGAGGGTGAACTAATATCAATGACCAGGGCTGATACAAGGGTCTTAGCCACTCCAGACAGACCTCTAGCTTTGCATCACTCCTCAATTAACTTTCAGGCCCATAGCCCCCCTGAGATGTTGATAATTAAATGCAGCAATCATGATCACCCCAATACCAACTCTTCTAGAATGATTTTGTAAAAAGGAATAACTGAATATCACACTTTTATATATATAAAGGAGTTGGACTTAGCTTACGCCTTTTCTCAAAAGTTCAAAGCGAGTTACATTCAAGTACAGTAGGCTTACAGTTTAAGTTTGTGCCTGAGGCAATGGAGGGTTAAGTGATGTGCCCAAGAACACAAGGAGCTGCGGCCCACTGCTCTAACCATGAGGCTACTCCTTCACTCCAAAGCTTTGCACATAAGGAGGACAATATGCGAGTAAATGACGGTGTGAAAGTTACTTCCTACAGGGTTCTTTGAGTTGTATTTTGTTTTGTTTTGACTATAGTAGGTGCTCGTCACTTCTCCCCCACCCCAAGACACACACACAGCAAGTGCCACCCTAGGTAATCACCTGGTCTAATGGTTAAGCCAGCCCTGTCAGTAATGCAAGGAGGAAATATTTAACAGGCTGATACCTTTGAAGTTCATTGAAATAAATGACATGGGGAAGAGAGTAATGCCATTAAAGTCTATGGGGGTGAATGAAGGGTGAGGTGGGTGTAACTATTACAGGAAGGTGATAGATATGGTATACTTACAAAGATATGCAGGAATTTTAAGAGTCGTTTGTGGGTAAGGATGTGTAAGACATTGCCTGAAACTGGATCCATCACAGGAAGCCGATGAATCTTGTTCTTGATTAGGGAATACACCGCATCAAAGAGACTGAAAGAGAGAGCATGAGAGTATCCAGTGAGACCGGAAAGCCACCTTCTGCACCCATCTCCAAGTAGGCTGCCTAAGAACACAATCTGCAGGCACAGACCTGGTAGGCAATTTCCAAAGAGAAATGATATTCATAATTTTCCTTTGATAATTCATTTATTTGGTTATAAGAGTCCTCCTCTTTCATCATTCTGTGGGTGCACTTTACTCCTCCTGACCTAAACATGACCTCAGGAGGGTGCAGATAGAAACATACATGTTGTGAACCCCAAGCACACATTTTAGCTTCTATATAGAGGCCAGTTTGCCCAGGAAAATAGCCATTTATCCCAGTAAACAGCTTTGAAAGACTTGTTCTCTAGATGAATACTGATTATTCAAAACCAATCAATAGGACCCTCTGGACAAAGGACACTATAGCGTGTAAAGATTCCAGTCCTTGATCACCTCATTCTGTGGAAAATGCTTTATTGAAGCCTGTTAGATATCTGTAGGCAGGTATCATTTTTCTTGTTTCCCTCTTTTCTTCTACAGAATACATCTCTAGCTCCTTCAGACCCTCCGGGTATTGCTTTTAGTGCAGGCCATGCATAACTTTGGTGGTCTGCCTTTGAAGTGTCTCCACCTTATGAATGGGTTGGAAGAGTGGTCTAGTAATTGGAGTCACAAGCTAAGAATGGTGGAAGCCAGGGATTAAATCGCATTTCCTCCGCTGGTACTTCTTGAGTAAGTCACGTTGCTTTCTACTGCCCCAGCAGTCAATTTAGTTTTTTTAAGATGTTAAACATTTACTAAAGGGTGAGCTGGTTGATAAAGTGTATCTGAATTTTCAAAAGGCATTTGACAAAGCCTCTCGTGACAGACTCCTCAGGAAATTAGAAAGGAAGCAATACTGTACTGTAGATTGGAAACATAACAACACAAGATTTGCTATACTCAGTGCTGGTCCCAGGGCCGGTGCAAGATATCGGGTGCACTAGGTAACCCTACCCCCCCCCCCCCCAATGATTTTGATAATTAAATTCAACAATCATGATCATGTGAGCACCATCCTTCCCATAATAGTCCTGTAAAAATACATAGTTGAATATCATAAGTTTTAAATATTTAACTTTGCTTTGTATGTATGTGTTGCCTGCCCTCCCTACTGATAAAAGAAAGTGCTGATGGCTCTGAGTTTGTCTGGCTATCACGATCTATTGTTCTGCTTTGTTGTTCTTTGCTGCTATAGGCAACTGCCTAGTCTCCCCTAATGGCTGAGCTGGCCCTGGCCATACTGGGTCAGGCCAAAGGTCCATCAAGCTAAGTATCCTGTTTTCAACAATGACCAATTCAGGTCACAAGTCCCTGGCATGATTCCAGATGATAGAAAGATTCTATGTGCTTATCCCAGGGATAAGCACCGGATTTCCCCCTCTCCAATTTAACAGAGAAAATATCGGCAGATAAAGATGAATATGGTCTATCTAATCTGCCCATCCACAAGAACTGTAATAATAATAATAAATTTATTCATTTCTACTCCATCTATTTCCATTAATTTATAAGAGGATACAAGTACCGTATATACTCGGGATAAGCTGAGAATTTTAGGATCCAAAATAGACCCAAAAATTGGATTCAGCTAATCTGTAGGCCAGAGCTCAATTTTTTTTAACATATTGACTGCAGCGTTTATTTTCTTTTCAATTACCAGAAGCAGAATTCAAACTTTGTCACAGCCCCTCCTAGTGGCAGTGTGCAGAAAGGAGAGGGCGGACACTTATTGTTGGTTGAAGGAGGAAAAACTTTTCTAGACCAGTTGCATCATGGTCTTTGTAGTCCCACTTCATAAAGAAATAGTTATGAGCCTTGTGCAGGGTTAAACTTAAATGGTTTTTATTCCCTTTGTTGCGCAAAGGTTCTCCAGGAAGACAAAAACAGAATGTACCTTACTTCAGGGTTTATGCCAAAATATTTACAAAGTCAGTAACTGTTACAGGCGCTTCGCAGTTCTGTGCGTTCAAACAGGTTTTCAACACCAAGAGGAAAAACAAATACAAAAACTTCTTCTTTCAGCTTAGCAAAAGCAAAAAGATATGTTAAAGCATGTCCTGCCAGTTACAATTCTGTGAGAGACTCTAGACTCTTGGAAACACAGAGTGAGCAGTCCATCGGATGCTCTAACTGCAACGGCTCTGGTTCTATCACCTCTATTTGCATAGATTCCTGTTCAGCCGTGTTATCAGCTAGTCTTGAGCTTTCCCTGGATAAGGCAGGTTATAGTTCAATAGATATCTCCAATATTCCCCCAGCCTTGCTGGTCTTGGTTTGGCAAATAACTGTTATGGCTTTTTACTCTGCCTTTCTGTAAAGGTTTCACAAGCCTTTCCCAGCTTTGTTTCCTATCAGTACGGCTCTCTGGGTTATAAGCTTTTCTAGGAGCTGGCTCACATCTTGGAGAGGAAATATAACTGTACCTTGGATCTTTGAGACGTGCTCTGCTGGTATTTGCTCTACCTGGCAGTCTCCTTCTATCACCTTCTTCCCTGAAGACTGGCTCCTGGAGCTTTCTGGAATGGCCTTGTCCTCCCTGGAACTTAGCTCTTCCTTGTAGGTACTCCAAGCTTCTCTGCCTTTCAGTATGTGAGGTTCCTCTCTCAGGTCCCCTCTCAGTTCCTCTCTGAACTTGTGTTCCTCTCCAAACTTGTGGTCCTCTCTGAGCTTGAGGTCCTCTCTCAGCTCGTAGTCCTCTCTCAGTTCCTCTCTCAGCTCGAGGTCCTCTCTGCTTTCTTCCTTCTGAGCACTGTTTATAAAGCCGTTTCTCCACTGAACTTCCTGGCTCTCTACTCAGGTGTACCTGATTAGCTCCTGCATTCTCAAAACCTGGGTGTGTCAGCTTAGCTTCTGCTCCCTCTAGCTGCACTTTTAGATAACTGCACCTTCTGTGAGTCACTTGCTTTATAATAAACAGTGTTTTTTTCTAAGTCTATAGCTTCAATGGCTTCAGCTTCATCACAACTTCCATTTATGTATAAATGACATAACAGGTTGATGTTTCCTACGTCTACACCGCTCACGTTTCTGATTGGGTTAATGACTTTAATGCCACCTTTTCCAATAGAAAAATACATTCAATTATACAATAAGAAATTATTTTATTTACCGATATTTTAAAAATAGGTAGTCCCATTACCATGTCTGGAAATTGCAGAGCGTCGGACAGTGGGGAAAAGGTCTGTATATGCAGGCAGCATTTCGGCTCCCAAGCTGGACGTGTCAGTGCCATGCTGACAGGACACCACGGCACCAGCACACCAGCCAGAGCCTTGAGCGATGGGGATGGGTAGGCACTTGGGTGTCCCTTGGCTCAGAATGTGGTGCACACCAGGCCGTCCAAGCGCCCTGATTCTGCAAGCGCGGGAATGTATAGCTCCCACAGTTGCAGAATCGGGTACAGCTGCCAAGGGGAGTTGCCTTTCACAGCATCACTACATGATTAAGATTTAGCAATACTCAAAAGAATAAGTTTTAAGTCACATCGCTCTATATTCAACGAGTGCAATGACTGACCATCGCTGGTTCAGGCTCCCTTATCCTGCACTCCAGAACAGTCCGGGCCAACCAAAATACCTACAGTAGAACACAAAATACAAATTCGCTAAGAAATCTTTTTTTTTTTTTATACCATTCAGTAAGTATTAAAGGTTCACTTAGCTTTAGATTTCATAACTTAAGGTTCCATCAGTATCCCATGAAAGAAGAATGACTTGGCAAAAATCTGTTTCCCCAAAAATGGCTTCATTGGGGGCAAATCTCTTTCTGTTACAAGAAAATTCATTCAGCGATGGTGTCTGATGTCAGTGCTATCCAATTTAAGACAAGCTCTGAGCCAATCAAATGCACAGAAGAGGAGTTTCACATACCATTCAAAAATATACCTCCCATTCAATGATTACACAGGTACACTAAAAAAAGTTTTTTTTTAACTGCCTCTAATGTTTCGATTGATTTTTACGTTTTTTGGTGCGCTGAATCCAAATCTGGTAACCAATTTGCTCTATCACGTACAGATTTTTTGCTACATTGGGATAGCAGTTTGAGGTGAACGTTTCAGATTGAGTGCGATCGAGATAAAAGTTTCTTGGATGAATTCTTTATACTAATTGTTTAGTAGTTATTCAAATAAGAATAAAGAAAATTGTAACAAGGCAGCACATAAGAATAGAGTAATGTCAACAAAACACACTGTGATGGTAGCAAAATTGTCTGCACTTAAAACAGCCACATACATGTGCACAAACATTGAGCATATAAGAGCGAGGTTAGACACAAAGCAAAGCAAAGAAATGTGCAAAAAATGTTGTACAGGTATGTATGTAAGAATAGAAAACGCAAACCGCACCATTGCAATACATGAAGACAAACACCCGATGGTGTGAAAATAAAATTCTAATAAATGAGATCCGACACTGTGGTAATAACTAGCAAATTTTTATTTCAAAGTTTAGTAAAAACACGATATTTGTCAACACAGTTTAGATTTTAAAGTCATTCTTGGGTCAATCAATCTCTTGGTGGGCCCGTTTCTTCTTCCCCCGAATGCTTCTCTTGGTGCGCTGCTTGGCGTATTTTTCATCTGGGGTTTCCCGCAGCAGCAACCAGCAGAAATCAGCCATCATAGTGGTGTTCCATCTTCCTTGGTACCTTCTCTCTGCGTCCTTGATGTCCTGGTGAAACCTTTCACCTTGTTCTTCACTGTACGCCCCCAAGTTTTCGGGAAAGTAGTTCACATGGGAGTGCAAGAAATGGACTTTCAGGCTCATGTTACAGCCTTGTTCTTTGAAGGTATTGACATCCTGGCAACAATATCCTTATAGTACTCATCCCGCCTGTTCCCCAAGAATTTGAGAACAACATCCTTGAAGGAATCCCAGGCTTCTTTTTCCTTCTCAGACATCGTTTCAGCGAATGCTCCATCTGAAATGAGTTTCCTTATATCAGGGCCAACAAACACTCCTTCCTTTAGCTTTGCTTCAGAAAGTCGGGGGAACTTTGAGCAAAGGTACCGAAAGCACTCACCATCTTTTGGAAGGGACTTGATGAATTGCTTAATGAGACCCAACTTAATGTGGAGAGGTGGTAATAGAATTTTATCACGAGGTACCAAGCTCTCATGAAGAACATTTTTCTCACCGGGTCTCAAATACTCCCGAATTGGCCAGTCTTTTTTCCCCCAGTGTAGGTCGCGGGCCCGGCTATCCCACAAGCAAAGGAAGCAAGGATATTTGGTGAAACCGGATTGCTGCCCTAATAGCATGGATAGAATTTTAAAGTCTCCACAAATCATCCACTTATGCTCATCATAACGAATCTTCTGAAGAATCAGGGCCAAATTCTCGTATTTTTCTTGGAGAATAACAGAGTGAGCAATAGGAACTGAAGCGAATGTGTTGCCATTATGAAGAAGAACACCTTTTATGCTGTCTTTTGATGAATCAATGAACAGCCGCCATTCAGCAGGATCATACTTGAGTTTAAACTTTTCCATCACTCCGTATATATCGTTGCAAAATACCAAATCTTCCTCTTTGCTGAAATACTTCAAAAATTGTGTCTCGTGGTTGCGGTACCAATAAAACGTTGTTCCTGGTGACAATAGATTTTTCTGTTTAAGCCGAGAACCTAGCAGTTGGGCAGCATCTTTTGGGAGTCCTAAATCCCGGACTAAATCATTCAATTCAGCTTTAGAGAAAAGTTCAGGTTTCGGATCTGGTTCAGTTTCAAACTCGGAAGTATTGGACTCATCGGGAAAAGCCATCTGATGAGTCTCATCATGATCAGAACCGTCCACACAAATATGATCCAAAGATTTTGGTGGTTCAGGTACAGGTACTTCGTTGCTATGAGGCATAGGCCTAATTGCTGAGGGAAGGTTGGGGTAACTTATTACGTTCTTATTTTTTAAGTTGTATCCCTTCACAATGCAAGAGCAAAAATAGCAGTCACTGCTGTGGTCTCTTTGTTCACGCCACATCATAGGTATTCCGAAACGAAATGCTTGTTTTTTACCTTTCATCCATAAGCGTAGATCTTCCTCACATGTCTTGCACACTTTGTGAGGAGCCCACGGTTTGTCTTGATCGCCTAACTTCAAACCGAAATAGGCGAAATATACTTTTTTAATAAATGCAGAAATGTTCCTCTGCCGCTTTTTCACGGTATATTCCCCACAAATAAAACAAAAACTGTCCGGAGAGTTGACGCAACCTCTGGCTCTGTGAGCCATCACAAATACACAGCACTGCAAACTACAACTGTAGTGAACCACTTCGGAATAAAGCTGGATTACGACTGAGCAAACAAAAGGTAATAATGAACTTGCAAGAAACTGAAATTTGACAGGAACGTTCATGTCGCAACCACCGTGTTTGAGCGAGCGAACAAGGCGAGGCGAACAGGAAAGAACATGCGCCAGTGCGAGTACTGGATTTAGCCCCCCGCCTCCCAATTGTCCTGTTAATGTATAAAATGAATACAAAACACTCTAAAATATCATGAGGGAGTGTTTCTAGTTAGTTAACCATTACAACCTCTATTTTGGGCCAAGAAAATAAACTGCAGTCGGCTAAAAAGAAATTATGTGAACATTCCTTATATGGGTAAGAAATCTAATTTTGCAAGAAAACATGACGTGATGGAACATTTTGGCTATTTTTCCTGGATTCAGCACCCCAAAATCTTTAGTATTGGTATAAACACAGATCTTTTCCAGTCAGTTGGCCATGATGTTGTCTTCCAAATTTCTTAGCAGAGCCTTCTAAGTATGGTAACAGCTGCATCAGATTGCTGTAATACATCTGTGAGAATGCCATCAATGCCTGGTGCTTTGTTCTTTGATAAGGCTTTCAATGCCTCTTCAGCTTCTTCTTTCATCACTATTGGTTCAGGATCATAAGGTACAGGTTCAAACGGCTGCTGATCCACTTGATCTTCATCATATAAAAACTCTGTATATTCTTTCCATCTTTTCTTGATCTTCTTAGCATCATTCAACATATAACCTTGAGCATCTTGTAACATTCCAATTCGAGGCTGGAATTTTTTCTTTAACTCTTGTAGCTTTAGGAAAGCCGATCTTGTTCTTCCTCTAATAGTTTCTGCTTCTATTTTCTTGCATGTGTCATTGTAGTACTTTTCCTTGTCCTGTCTTGCTGCACGTTGGAAATATCTGTTGAGTTCTGCGATTGTCTTTCTTTCTCCTCTGACTTTAGCTTCTCTGCATTTCTGGGCAATTTTCAGAGTTTCTTCCATCATCCATTTTGGCCGTTTTTGCTTTTTCACCTTTTGTAAAGACTTCTTGCTTTCTTCAACACAACCTTCTTGATGTCATCCCATAACTCTTCTGGAGCTCTGTCATTTGTATTTAAAGCAGCAAATCGATTTTGCAGGTTGTCTTTAAATTCCAGTGGTATATTCTCAAGGTCATATTTTGCTACATTCATGAGTGACTTGCTCTTTTTCAACTTTAGCTTGAGTTTGCATATTGGTAGTTGGTGATCTGTACCACAGTCAGCTCCAGGTTTTGTCTTTGTTGATGTTATAGAGCTTTTCCATCGTTGACTTCCACAGATGTAGTCAATTTGATTTTTGTACAATCCATTGGGTGAAGTCCATGTGTACAGTCACCACTTGTGTTGCTGGAGGAATGTGTTTGAGATGGATAGATAGAATTCTGCAAGAACAACTATCAGTCTTTCTCCAGCTTCACATTTGTTGCCAATTCCATATTTTCCAACCACTTTGCCTTCTTCTTTGTTGCCAACTTTTGAGTTCCAGTCACCCATGACTATCAGGATATCCTGTTTGCATGTTCTGTCAATTTCAGCTTGTACTTGTTCATAGAACTCATCAATGTCATCCTCTTCTGATGCTGTTGTTGGGACATATACTTGAATTATAGTTGTGTTGATGGGCATTCCTCATAGATGAATAGAGATTAAGCGTTCACTGACTGCATTGTATTTCATTACAGTTCTTGCAAGTTTCTTCTTTATTATAAGTGTAACACCATTTCTTCTTTGTCTTTCATTTCCAGCATAGTAGACCATGTGATCATCTGATGCAAAGTGCCCGATGTCAGTCCATTTCAATTCGTTGATACCCAACAGATCAAGTTGCACACGTTCCATTTCATTCTTGACCACCTCCAACTTCCCTTGGTTCATGCTTCATACATTCCATGTCCCAATATGTAAGACATCTTCGCAGCTTCTGACTCTCATTTCATGCGCAGCTACATAAGCAGTCAGACGTCCCAAGGGTTTTGATCCAACAGTATCATAAATGCTGGCTTTACTCTGAAAAGTCTTTGGCTCCTCCCTAGTAGCTAGTGCAGTGCCTTCCGACTTGGGGGGGGGGGGGTCTCATCTTCCAGCACTATAGTGCAATTTGTTTTGTTGGGACTATCCATTGGGTTTTCATGGCAAGATACAGAAGTAGATTGCCAGGCCTTTCCTCCATGCAATTTAAGTTTAGTGTTGTTGCCGTTGTCATGGAAATGTGATCCTCCGCTGCCAACATTATCCCATTCTGCTGCTGCCCAGATGGGTGGTTTGTTTTGCTCTGGCATCTCAGCTGAGACCTGTTCATCTTGGGAGACCCTGCCAGTAGTTAAACTACCGATAGTTTAGCCCTCAGCATCACTGATGCACACAAACTCTCACAGCACAACAAGCTGCAAACCAAGTGAGGGGACTGAAATGATAAAGTGGTATAAAAAACATGTTAAATAAATATAGATGTCTGCAGGGTATCTACATATATGTCCCCAGAATAGTATTTTAAGGCTGGAGCTGTCTAGTAATAGCTTTATAGGTAGAGTAGTGGGTTAGGATCAGTGAAGTCTGTCTCCAAATCCCACTGTTGCTCTCTCTGTGATTATGGAGAGAACTGGGGATGATAAAGTACCATCTTCTCTACATCCTCAGGATGCTTTAAGGCCAAAACTGTACTTTCCTGATGCCTATTTGTGCTTGGAGCAGGTCTAAAATTGGACATGGTCACAGACATCCCCAACATTTCTGAAATTGAATGGGAACATCTAAGTCAATTGCACTGCCTCAGACATGCCTCCTCCACACCCCTGCCTAACTGGATGTCCCCTCACCAGAAACGTTTTTCAAAGCCATTTGTAAAATGGCTCTGGGGATGTCTCCATGATTTCGACATCTTCATACATATTCTTGGATGTCCAGATTGTGGCTAATGCTTTTAAAAGGACCCCCCTCTATATACCATGGACAGCGCAAAGAATAAATTAGTCAGTGTTTGAGGAGATAAAACCAAACATTTCTTTAGAAACTCAGATGACAAGACTTTGACTTTCATACTTTGAACACATTGGACACATCATGTGAAGAGAGAGATCATTCAAGAAAGACATAATGCTTGGCAAGGTTGAAGGTCAGCAGAAAAGAGGAAGGTCAGCAATGCGATGGATGGATACAATAACAGCAGCTATGGATACAACTCTATCAATAATTCACCACCTGACTAAAACACCAAACACAGTTTAGGACAACTATCCAGAAGGTCGCCATGAGTTAGCACCGACTCAACAACATCTAGCAACAAACAACAAGCCATGCTGTTCAGCGTGCTGAGATGACTCGAGTCAGAGTCATAGGCATCATATGTGGAATGAATTAGATTGGTTCCATACAAGCAATAGAGAATAGGCTGAGAACCAGGGAAGTGAGGTTCAAATCACACTACCACCCTTTCTGATCTAGGTTAAGTCACTTAACCCTTCATTGTCTTATGTGTAAATTTATATTAGAAGCCCTCTGGAGATAAGAAAATAGCTCTTGTAACTCGCTGTGAGGGGATATAAAGGAAGTTACCTGTCCTTCTCCAAAGGGATTATCAGCAATTCACCTTAAAAGAGTCTAAAGCTCAGAACTCAGGGCTGGGAGTGTATGACTCAGACAGCAGGATTCAGAAGCCAGCTGTGTGCACAAGGGAGGAGAGAGGCCCATGGAGACAGAAAGCTCTTTCCAAGCAGAGCTGGAGAGGAATTCAGCTGTAAGGTAGGTGTTTTAGGGACTGGGAGCCATATTCATAAACACTGAAACCCAAATGACTGCCTGAACTTTGGGATGAACTGAATTCTGACTTTAATTTGTGGGTCAGGGGAAGGGCACTGAGAACCAGCCCTGTGAAGACAACAGGCTGGGGAGTGATTTCTGTATAGCTAAAGGACAATAAAAGTAGTTTTGTTTGGCCCTGAACTGTTGTGTGCATGATATTTTATGAGCCCTTTTCACCGCACACCACACTGTGCCACATGTGGTGGCAGCTTGGGGATTTCCTCTAACCACGTGACAAAGAAAAAATCCACATACTTCTAGAGCTGTGCCTCTCTACAGCAGGTCAGGATTTTTTTTTGTGGGCTAAGAGGGTTATCCTTGGCCTAGCTAGGGAGCTGGAAGAAAAGCCTAGTCAATGCCAGAAAGGTGGGGGTTTTTTTGGCCGCTAAAAGTTTATTGGAGCTGGAATACTGTAGAGTTAAGTCAGCTGCAGAAGAAGAAGCTGTAGCTGTGTTGTTACAAGAAAACAGTGACAAGCCAGAATGAATCGGCTCCTCCAGATTCTGGCAGAAGGCAACAGCTACAACAATAGTATCAGCAGCACCAACAATGTCAGCAAAAGCAATAAAATCTTATCGAGGCGCAAGTGGAACTACAGAGGAGTTCCCTGGCTCAGTTGACTCAAACCTCACAGAGACCACCACTCCACCCTCCAGTGCAAGCGCTACTTAAAATGATGTCAGAAGATGAACCTGATCACCTTTTGGTGAACTTTGAATGAACTGCCTGCATGGCCAGGTGGACGTAGGCAATATGGACTACTTATTTGAGGAATCTGCTGTCAAGTAGCAGTCAGGCTGTATTCCAGGATGCCAAGCCCAATGGGTGAGATATATATGCAGCTGTCAAGGCTGCCATATTAGAATAGGCTGGCTGTATACCAGAGGCCCACAAAAAGCAAAGAGTCTATGGCAGTCAGATCCAACATCTTTATTGCAGCACTACCCCAATGCATTTCGGCTTGCGCCTTCTTCAGGGGGTATAGCCTCATAAAAGAATTAAATAAAATACAAGTATTCAATAATAAAAACTCCAAACATCATTAAAACAATTTAAAAAACAAACAATAAAACAAATATCAACTAAAAGCATGTCTCCATGAGGTCATAAATTGGCTAAAGCAACATAGTCTACATATAAACTTCAACAAAACAGAAACCTTATTTGTAACGAACAACAAAAATTTCACCCCCTCCCCCCATCAAAAATAAAATTTATGGACTTGAAATTCTAAGTAAAGCACCAAGTCAAATAGTTCAGAATAATGCTGGACCAAAATCTCTCGATGATTATGCATATAAAGCTAGTTTCTAGGGCCATCTGCTACAAGCTACAACTACTCCAGCAACTCAGACCATACCTATCTAACAATGACTTCCAAACTGTCCTACAAGCAATGATCATCCCTCACCTTGATTATTCAAGCGGTATATTGCATGGTCTCCCAAAACAAAACCTCAACCAACTGCAGATGGCACAAAATTTAGCGGCACGCATCATTTACGGGAGAAATAGTACAGAACACACCACACCACTTTTATATGAATTGCGTTGGCTACCCAGAGCAAGCTGAATAAAACATTAAATCCTCACAATCACCTTCAAGCTCATTAGAGAAATAGCCCCCTCATACCTATCCTCTCTGTCATCCCAATTACTGAAAGATCCAGGAGAGACTGTCACAAAAACACCTTAATAGCACCAGCTAATTACTGTAGAACAAACCACTCAACCAGTAATAGATCATTCACACATTTCACTCCAATCCTTTGGAACACCCTTCCAGACAAAATAAGATCCATCAATGACCTTAAAGATTTCCGGAAGGCAGTAAAAACACACTTATTCACAGAATACTTTGGCCAGTCAGAACACATAATGAGAATATTACCAATATAACATCTCCTATATACCACATTTAAAACTTGCATCACATCTTCCCGTGTATATGCTCAGTTGTAAATATGTAAATGTAATATAATTCTGTAAATAAATTTAATCAGCTGTACATACGCTATTTCTTAGATCAATGCAATCTAGTAACCGGGTAGACGGACCCGGCGCTTCCCCTTCAGAACCCCCCCTCCCTCCCCGCACCCCCAACCCTTTCAGACCCCCCTTCAACTGAACAGAATCCATTGACAAGGTTCTTGGGTAACAATTGGTTGCAGCTTTATTTCCAACAAAACTCATTAACATCAAAGCATAATACATAACCCATCAAACCCCCAGTGGAGCGATATGTCGCCAGCCTTACATTAGCAAAGCGACCCCGCCTCCACTCCGGCCATGGTCCCACCAACGGCCAAGTTCCTACCGCCCCTATCCAACTTCGCCATATTACTAGCAAAAGTCTTCCAGGGGCTGTCCGGGTCGAGGGGCACCCCGCCCCCGCCCCAAGTCGCCTAAGGCTCCGGACCCTGGAAACCTCCGGGATCCCTCCCGCACCACCCCCCCCCCCACCCCACTGCGACACCCCAAGGTTGCCCTCCTTCCTCGGCACAGCCAGAAGAGGGTGGGCGGGTGGGCTGCCGCCCCGACAGCCTGGCTACATGTGCTTCAGCCACGCCACCAGCGCCGAAGCACATGTATGCCTCTAATGCTCTGATTGGCTCCGCTGAGCCAATCCAGAGCGGAGATCCTTCTTTTTAAATGTCGCGTGCAGCGTTCGCCGCCCGTATGCTCCCCCCCCCCAGCACCAGAACGGTCAGGGTCCCGCGCCGGGCTGGACACCCGGTTACAGGCGGGCACCGGGACCCTGCCCGCGCCCTTAAATTTCTTACCACAGGTTTAATCTAATAGTTTTTGTTATCTATAAACCGCCCTTGATCTCTGGAAAGAGCAGTATTTAAAAGCACACAAATAAATAAATAAATAGAATAAATGAAAGCAACGTAATATTAAAATCAAAATCAAATGGATAAAATCAATTAGAACATCATAATATTAAGATCGATCCAATAAGACCTCTAAAAACGCCATGGCAGGACTACACTGCATAAAAATACAAAGGTATATACTCCAGCAATCTATGAACGTAAATGCATAAATAATAAATAATAACAGGGACATGGAGAATAAAAAGAACAGACGTTGAACTAATGATATTAAAGTCCCAAAGGACATACTCAAAGAAGTGGACAGACGCCAAAATGTAAAAGCTAACTTAGATATGTCTGTAGTACAATGTATGCCTACTGTAAGTACATACATTGCCATGATAACAATCGGGGATGAGGAGGACACACGATTGCACAAGAGAAATAAGAAGCATTCACTATCATGTCGGTACAAACTGCTCTATTGATTTTATGAACGCTAATGCCAGGAAATCAGTGAAACTAACAGTTCAATCTCTCACCAATTCAAATAACAGCATTCAACGTTAGTTGCAAGTTAAAAACTGAGGAAATCAAAGGAAAATCATGAAACAATCACTTGCCTGATTCTTCCTGAACCCTGATAGCGTACCAGCAAAGCAGTAAAGGGCACGCTATGAAAAACGTCAAGCTTTTAAAACTGCCATGTTTCGTGTCAAAACTCAAAGGATCAAAAGGAACTAATATCAGCACAAAAATTGCTCAGAAATATCACGAATAGTTATCAAAATTCAAATAACATAAAAACTGAATTGCAAAAATCTGTATATACGTGGAAAGTCCTACTATTTAATATTTACATGCAGCCCATATGCAACCTACTAAGAAAATGGAACATGCACTTTCATCTATATGCAGACATCATCATGTTCTACATGCCCTTTAACACGCTCACCCCGGACTTCTCAGTCATATCAGACGTCTTCACATCAGTCACAAACCTTCTCGCACAACTAAATCTAGCAGTGAATAAAAAGAAGACGGAAGCACTACTAATCTTCAGAGACCCATCTTTCAATCTACCAGACAAAATCCTACTCCAACACACTGACATTAACATAAAAAAGGAAGTCACAAATACCTTGTGTGATGAAGAAGCCCATACTGAACATATGGAAGTAGAAGAAAAGGATGATTTTACCGTTAAACAAACTGACAGTCAGGCTGCACACACGTTTCAGCGTTTGCAAGAGAGAGGCAAGCATAGGGAAACAGGAGCTAGGCTGACACACCCAAGCTCTGACGTAACTGCAAGCCTGGAACCTAATTACACACACCTGTTCAGGAAGGCAGACCCAAGGCTCAGGGAACAGGAATATAAACCCTGGCTAGGAGAAAACAAAGGAGGAGTAGTTGGTGATTGGAGTCTCGCTGAGAGAGCCGGTAAGAGTGTTGGTGAGAGTATTGACTGGAGAGGTGGTTGGAGAAGAGCTGGGAGGAGACCTTTGAGAAAACACGGCTGCAGTTCTGGAATTGAAGCAGACAGAGCAGAAGGAGAGAAGGGACAGACTGCTGTCAGAAACCTGCCTAGAGGGAGAGAGCAGAGAGACCTTCAGACCTCATTGCCAGATAAAAAGCTTCAAGGAGCTCACAGGTGGGAACCTAGCACTAAACCCAGGAGTTTGCAAAGCTCAGTTTGGGACTGGGAACCAGAGCAGTGCTCCAGACAAGAACTCCAAACAGGGAATCAGAGAGTGCTTCCCTACAGCTGGAAAAAGCTAGCTGAACAAAGCCAGAGAGGAATCTCCACAACGTCAGGTATTTCCAATCCTTACCATATAGAACTGTGCCCAAAGGAAGCACCAGAGGTCTTAGGGGGAAATTATCCTAAGCCATATAACAGCTTAAAGCCAAACTCCATAGTTCCAGAGTATGAGGAGATGCAACAGGACTGTAATGAGAGTGACTCAGCAGAAGTGCCTATGGACTGTACATTGTGTTTGGCAGATGATATAGAATCCCTTTGCTAAATGTGTATGAGGGAGCTGAGTGGGAACAAAGGGAAAGAAGATATTTTTCTTTGTGAGAAGAAGCGGTTATGTTTTCTGTTACATGTGATATGCATTGCACGTTTTGTGAGCAAAGAGTGTGAAGCTCAATCAGTTTAAGTTCCGTAAATATCCTCGAGCAAACACCTGAAGAGTATCCTGATTTAATCTGCACTGAATCTTTTTGTTGGGGAATAAATTCTTGTCATTTTGCCTTACCACTGGTCTCACAACTATTTCCTTTTCAGAGGGCAAAAGAACTACCACTCCCAGCAGGCATAGCGGGAGCAAAAGGTTTTATCTCACCTTCTGCAAGGAGCATATAATGGCAACCCCAACCCTCTGAGCCCTAGGCAGAGGGCTGGGGCTTGACACTTGGCATAACTCTCGACAGCAACCTTAAAATGCTTTCACACATGAAGAAGGCAGCCAATTCAGCATACCTGAAACTGAAGACCCTCTGACATCTACATTCTATTCTCCAAGACAACGATTACAGATCAGTTTTTCAGGCTGTCATCACGTCCCATCTCGATTCCGGCAGTATACTATATCAGGGTCTGCCAAAACAGACATTATATTCACTACAATTAGTGTAGAACACTGCCGCTAAAATCCTAACAGATACATCAGGTCGTCAACATATAACGCCAACTCAGGAGATTACATTGGCTACCAGTTGTCCAAAAGATTAAACACAAGACCGTAACCACCATCCATAAAATCCTTCATGAACTATCTACTCCCTGTCTTGACGACCTAATCACAAGATCATTCACAACAAGACCCAGAAGATCAGCAAATCAGAATCTTCTTGCCATTCCCCCCTTCAAGACCAAATGTACTCCGTAAACAAGCAATAGAGCCTTCACGCTATTTGCTCCAGTGATTTGGAACTCACTACCAGAAGCCATTAGATCTGCACAAACTCCATAAGATCTGAAGAAACTATTAAAAACACATCTCTTCATTGAACATTTTGGTCCTAATAACATCACCTAACTGTATACATCATAACCATCCACACACTTTTGATTTATGTATAACCCCAATATTTAACGCCAGGTTTAATTGCTCATGTTCTGTGTAACACAACTCTCTTGAACTTGTATACAGTTGTTCTATGTAAACTGCCTTGGATTAAAGGCAGTATATAAAAACCTGTTAAATAAATAAATTTATTATTTATACATTTATGCTCATAGCTTGTTAGAGTATATACCATTGTATTTTTATGCAGTGTGGTCCTGCCATTGCATTTTTAGAGGTCTTCTTGGATCTTACTTAATATTATGATGTTCCTATTGAATTTATCCATTTGATTTTGATTTTAATATTATGTTGCTTTCATTTATTCTGTTTGTTTTATAGTTTGTTTTTAAATTGTTTTTATTGATGTTTGTAGTTTTTATTTGTATGTGATTTTATCTTTTTATGAGGCTATACCCCCTGAAGAAGGCGCAAGTCAAAACACGTTGGGGTAGTGCTACAATAAAGATGTTGGATCTGACTGCCATAGACTCTTCGCTTTTTGTGTGCCTTGGTTATCTTGCTCGAGTGTCTGCTCCCTTTGTTGGACACTTGTTCACTAGAAGCTTACTGTCAGTGCTTCAGAAAAAGGTGACTCCAGATTAAATGGAGCCCTCGGAGGTTCCTTTGTTGATTTAAGGAGCTTGCATGAAAGTGACTGCAAACGGAGGGAAAGACCAGGCCCGAGATAGCCAGAATTCTGCTCCTGGAGCAACTTTTAGAGGACTTGACATCCCCAGAGGAAGCTGTGGGTACATCAGCACCCCATGCTTAGAAACACAGAAGCATAGAAACATGACGGCAGAAAAAGACCACATGGCCCATCCAGTCTACCCTTCCATATCTGTTCCACACTGTTCCTCACAGGCGACACCATTCTGCACAGGTGACTTATAAACAAACTGAGCACCCTAGGGATGGACCCTAAAGTTACTGCTTGGGTTAGAAATTGGTGGAGTGGAAGGCGATAAAGGGTACAGGTAAATGGAGCTCACTCTGAGAAGAAGGAAGTTACCAGTGGTGTTCCCCAGGGATCTGTCCTTGGTCTGATTCTTTTTAACATCTTTGTTAGTGATATAGAGGAAGGGCTGTCGGGTAAGGTTTCCCTCTTTGCAGATGATACCAAAATCTGCAATAGAGCAGACACCCAGGAAGGAGTAAATAACATGAGGGGGGATCTAGCTAAGCTTGAAGAATGGTCTAGAATTTGGCAGCTGGGATTTAATGTAAAAAAATGCAAGGTCATGCATTTGGGCTGCAGCAATCCAAGGAGCAATATAGTATAGGGGGTGAAGTACTTTTGTCCACTAAAGAAGAGCGGGACCTAGGTGTGGTTGTGTCTGATAAA
The DNA here is from genome assembly GCA_033557465.1 of Ichthyophis bannanicus. Classification (NCBI taxonomy): domain Eukaryota; kingdom Metazoa; phylum Chordata; class Amphibia; order Gymnophiona; family Ichthyophiidae; genus Ichthyophis; species Ichthyophis bannanicus. The sequence continues at coordinate 806,548,337 of CM066036.1, forward strand.
TTATCTTAAAGTAGCTATAAAGGTAGAAAAGGCGACACCAAAAGCTAGAAGGATGCTTGGGTGCATATGGAGATGAATGGCTAGCAGAAAAAAGGAGGTGATAGTGCCTTTGTATAAGTCTTTGGTGCGACCTCATTTGGAGTATAGTGTTCAATACTGGAGACCGCACCTTCAAAAGGATATAATCAGGATGGAGTCAGTACAGAGGGTGGCTACTAAAATGGTTAGTGGTCTTCATTATAAAGCATATGAGGACAGACTTAAGGATCTTAATATGTACACCTTAGAGGAAAGGCAGGATAGAGGCGATATGATTGAGACATTTAAATACCTCTGTGACATAAAAGCACAGGAGGAAAGCCTCTTTCGATTGAAAAAAAGTTCTGCTACTTGGGGACATGGGATGAGGGTGAAAGGGGATAGATTCAGGAGTGATATACAAAAATATTTCTTTACAGAAAGAGTGATGGATCCATGGAATAGTCTCCCAGTGGAGGTGGTAGAGATGAGGACAGTATCTGAATTCAAAAAAGCATTGGACAAACACAGAGGATCTCTAAAGGAAAAAAGGGGACTGTTGTAGTTGTTGATATGGAAGGACAGACTAGATAGGCCATGTGGTCTTTTTCTGTCATCATTTTTCTGTTTCTATATCAACTACAATAGTCCCCTTTTTACCTTTAGGGATTCTCTGTGTTTGTCCCATGCTTTTTGAATTCAGATACTGGGTTTAAAAAAGGTTTGGACAAGTTCCTAGAGGAAAGGTCCATAAACCATTATTAAAAAGGACCCAGGATATCACTGCTTGACCCAATATAAGCATTGAGGAACCTGTGTCCCTTGGGGAAACTGCTAGGTACATATGACTTAGATTGGCCACTGTTGGAAACAGAATACTGGGCTTGATGGACCTTGGTCTGACCCAGTATGGCATATCTTATGTTCATGCATGTACCACTCTTTCTGTAAAGGAATATTTCCGCATATTACTCCTGAGTCTATCCCCTTTCACTCTTATCCTATGTTCCCCTGTAGCAGAGCTTGCCTTCAATTGAAATAGACCGACATCTGCATTTATACCAAGGAGGTATTTAAATGTCTCTATGATATTGCCCCTAACCCACCTTTCATCTAAAGTAAACATATTAAGCTCTTTAAATCTGTCCTCATAATGAAGACCACTAACCATTTTAGTAGCCACCCTCTGCACCATCTCCAATCTGCCTATATCCTTGTGAAGGTGCGGTCTCCAGAATTGCACACAATTGCTCCAAATGAGGTCGCATCAGAGACTTATACAGAGGCATTATCACCTCCTTTTTTCTACTGGCCATTCCTCTCTCTATACACCCAAGCATCCTTCTGGCTTTCGCAGTCACCTTTTATGCCTGTTTAGCTATTTTAAGATCGTCAAACACAATTACACCCAGGTCTGGCTCTTCTTTTGTGGAAAGAATACCTCACCCCCTACACTGTACAGCTCCTTTGGATTTTTGCAGCCTAAATGCATGACCCTGCATATTTTAGCATTAAATTTCAGCTACCATATTCTAGACCATTCTTCAAGATTATCTAAATCCCTCCTCATGTTGTCGACTCCTTCCTGTGTATCTGCTCGATTGCCGATTTTGGTATCATCTGCAAACAAGCAAACCTTACCCGGCAGTCCTTCCACAATATCACTAACAAAGATGTTAAATAGAATCAGACCAAGGACAGATCCCTGCGCACAGCACTGGTAACCTCTTTCTCCTCAGAGTGAGTTCCATTTACCTGTACCCCAGCCAGGCAAGAGGGCAGCCATTCCTTCCTACCCTTCCTCTCCCTCTCTCCCCCCCCCCCCCCCCATAATGATGACCTGAACGCTTCCTTCACCTTGCTACTTATTTATTTGGTAATTCTTGGCTGCAGCATCCCTAATTACATACATATCTAATCTAAATTAATGATATACACTCAGATTTCTTTGTACAATCAACAGTCATCTCAACTTAATTCTATTGAACAATTCCATTTCCACAGTTCAAGTTTATACATACATTACTATATACATCCATTATACCCTCCACCACGTTTGCGCGGTGGGGGGGGAACCACAGCCTTGGGATGTGGAGCCGTCTGAAGCCCCCATCCCCCTTTATCTGTCATTAATGAACCTCTCATAACATGTCACTCAGCTAAGGCATGCCGTAATAACACACCTTACCCTCGCCGCAGCAGGGACCACTTCCCGTCTCCGATGTTACCCCATCTGATTTATTTTATTTTATTTATTTATTTAACATTTCTTATATACCGCGCTATTTCTCATCAGTGCGGTTTACAATGAACAGAATATTTGGACAACATTCGTCCTACGTTTACATAAAACAGGAGTTTTAAACTTGGGTTAACTGGGAAAACTATATACATACATATAACATGTTTTACTGTCATAGTTAGTTTACAGCATGTTTGTATTCAACAAGGTGATGATGCGTTAATGAATTGTATTATAATACTGATATCATCTTGGAGCCATTCGTGCCTGCATCTGTGTCATGCCCCTCCCCCCCACGCCGTTTAAGCGCAGAGGATGTGTGGAGGGGTGGCACGGTCTAGCCTTTGTCCCTACTGTGGCCCGTCGCCCTGTTCTGGGGGAGGACAATTGCTTCGGGCCACTCTCCTCTTCCCTAAACTGGCCGCACCCCCATTCTTGCGCCCCTATTTGCACCACTGCTCACAGACCACGACTCCTCACTTGTCAGCGGGCCCCCACCTATCCCTAGCTGCGGCCAAGCCTCGACCTACTCCATAACATGTCAACTGTGTCTTGTAATGCAGAGAGAAATATATCCATACCTATATCGGAGAGATGTACCTCAATCTGATCGATACAGTCCCGGGCATCTCTCCTCAATGAGTTAATATCTCAATGTCCCCCAAAGGCTTCTAGGAATCATGTCATCCATCGGTTGACCTTCCAATGGGTCTTTTCGATGGCCCGATGTGAACGCTCACCCCTCCAAACTCTGTGCGTTTGCTAGAGGACCAGGTCAGGTGGGTATCCGGGAATGTACCTTGTAGCGCTAACACATCCTCTTGCATCTTCCTGGCCAAATCCACACTGCAGATTCCTGCTAAATCATTCCCCCCTAGGTGTACTATCAATGCCCAGGAGGCACCCCGTGTCCTCTCCTTATGTATGAGTATGAGAACCAACTGGTCCCACAGCATACCACGCAGCCCCATCCAGGTAATCGATACCTCTGAAGGGTCCATTCCTAGATTAAGCCCCAGAGGTCGATCCCTGGTTCTTCTCTGCGCTCAATATATAAAAGAGTGGCCGCAGATCCATAACTCTTGTGTAGCTCTGTCGGTGTCATTGCCTACAACAAAAGCACCAAGACATGTGAGTTATGACCGTGTTGACCCTAAAAACTACCGCCACCCCTTGCATGCAGCCCTCCTGGCTTCACCTCTGGGTGCACATACAGTCTGTAGCGTTCCGACCGCCACCTCCCAAGGGCCATAACTTGCTCCATCGTCATCCCCAATCCGACTGCGGTTGTGGCCACACCTATCCGGAAAGAATGTGTACCGTGTACCGTACTCCTCCTCCCTTACCCCTAATTGTCTAATACACAACTTCAAGACTCACTCCACTGAACTCACAACTTCAAGACTCACTCCACTGAAACACAGCTTGTTTCCTATTGGTAACATGGAGAGCATGCACGGCGTTTTTTGGAAGCAATGTTGAAGTGCTGGTTTGGCTGCCATCCAAATAATTTCCCCTGATGCAGCGATATTTTTCGCGAAACGTATGTGAGCTCTATGGTGACGTCGGGGCAGCAGCCTGTGGTCAATTCCCATGATCTTTATAAGCTAAGTGTTTTTATTTCGGGTTTGGCTGCAGTCTGCTTTAGAAATTGTGAAAATGCAAGTGGTGGTGGTGGCAATTGGTCCTTGATGTTAATGGGCTTATGTTTGGCAGTAAGATCTTGACTTGTGTCTCGATCGTATTTGCCTTTGCCCGTGGTTGCTGAGACCTTGCCGACCGCGTTCTACAGTTGCATATTTTTGTGAATAGAATAGAAACAATCATTTTGATGTTACAATTAGGAAACAAGCTGTGTTTCAGTGGAGTGAGTCTTTTTGATTGATTGATTTGCACACTCTATAACGTGACCAAAAGGTTTTGTAATACACAACTTCTGCACCTTGGAAAACTGGAACCTCGAGAGCAGAGTCCTATCTTTGTGGACCAGGAACCACTTCCCCCCCCGAGTGGCTGGATTCTAATGTACTCCCGTACATTATGTCCAACGAAGACAGCAAATAGCCAAGTGCAGAGAAACACCCTGTAAGGAATGTGGAATGCAAACCAGGACGTTCAAAATAGCTTTATTTATATATAACACTCCAGCCACTGGCCCGACACAGGCCGTGTTTCGTAAGACCTTCCTCAGGGGCTTAAATGGCTGAAAACAATCATAAAACATATTCAAAAACATATACAGAAGAAATAAATAATTAAAAATTATAACCACCAAAAACGGACACGCACCAGCGTGTGAGTGAATAAACAACTAATTAAAACTACACATGTGTACAGCAATAGGAGCTAATAAAAACAAATACAAATCTAGTTAAAATCACATTAAAATAATACATAAATGTATAAACCCATGTGACGTAAATAATAATAATAATAAATATACTAAACTAGTGTGTAAAATATATATATATAAAACAATAAATAGAAATAAGCTCAAAAAATTACAAGATCATATATATACACTACCATGCATACTATAAATTATAAATGTACACTATTTCTTTATTTATTGTTTTTAAGTACATAGTGTACATTTAGGTGGTTTGGTGAAGGGGCTGGCTATCCTCCCCAACTCATTCTCTTTGGTGAGCTTGTCCCTCACCACTGTGGAGTGTTGACGAACTGATGGGGAATCATACATCGGAGGCTGCAGATCTATGCTGGTCTTCGTGGAAGGAATTTGAAAACCCTGTGAGAACCCTTCCGCAATGCAGCGGGCCTTGTCTTGGTTCGGATAAGCCCGCAGCCATGGGCGCATATTCTCAAGGTTGATGGGCAACGGCGCCACCTCCATCATTCCCACGGAAGGCGGGTGGGGCCCTATGCAATTTTGCGTCCCTATTGAGCCGGCATTGCGTGACTGGGCACCCCGCCCCGCATCCGGAGCATGCATGCCGGAACTTACAGGGGTTCCATGTGCACTGTCCATTGTTATATTGGCAACAAGGTTGCCTCCCAGCTGTCAATCCTGCGGGCCTCAGATATGTCTGTTCGGACAGCCTCCCATTAAAGGGGAGAAAAGGCTGGTATCCGCTGTCACGCAGTAGTGGTCTGTTCTGTGCCACTTCATCTAGCCATAAGTCGACGATCCAGTGTAGCCAGGACAAGGTGCGGTCTACCGCTAGACACCTCTGGAAGCTGAGGTCATAATTCAGCCACGCCCAGCCTCCAAAACGCCTATGCAGGCGCATGATCGAGCCAAGGTGGCTAATCAGGAAAGGGCCGAGCTCCGGCTCCTTCTCCATCACCACACTCATATATATGTGAAAGGCTGAGACCCAATTATTTATTGATTTAATTATTTTGGGCTTCCGCTCCTTATCCCCTGTCCCTTTCTCTTTCTCCTTATCACCTTTATCCTCGCCCTCCTGATCCCTGATGAGTAAGGCGAATATATCAATGAATTCATTTTTCCAAATCTTCCTTTTTCCCTTCTTTGGCACTTTATGTGCCAAAGATTACACCCCGCAACGCATGTCTGCCCCGTCCATGGCATCTGTGAGCTACAGGGTCCGTGATGTACCTGCTCCTAACTCTACTGATGTGGTCCTATCCTCTCTCATACTTGCGTCCTCTAGCCAGGCCCTTTCTGCTGACTTTCTCTTCCTACTCTTAAACTTTTTAAAGGCCTTCTCCATAAATTGAGTGAAGTTAAGGTCCCCGTCGCTGTCCGGTGAGGAGCTTTCTGACGTTGTGTATCTATTTTGCACCCCCGACCTGTGCCCTGACTTACTCAAGTTCTGCTGTTGTGTCAATGTGCGCCGCCAGTTGCTCCGCCCATTGTGAGCGCTGTCACCATCGGAGTCATCAGCTGCACTCAGGGGGGGGGCCCTCGAGCCATCGACGGATAGCTCTGTGGCCAAGCTAGTCCACCTACTCCCTGAGTACCTTTATCTGGTCCTCCATTTCACTGCTTGTGCTCTGTGCTCTCGCGACCTTCTTAGCTGTCGTCATCTGTTGGCTGTGCTGTGTGGTAGCCGCAGCTGTGTCCTCCTTCCTCTTTCTCTTAACTGCAGCCTGGGGTGTCGGGCGAGCCTCTGTGGTCTTGCTCCCCTGGCATCCAAAGCCAATCTGGTAGGACGTTGTCGGCTGTTGACCGCATGCCATTACCCCTGCATCGCTCGCTTGCCCCCATTGTTCTTAGGCGGCATGTCTAAAAGAAATGCTAGGGAGATGCAGGATGGGAAACGGTCATTAACTGCTCACCAGCAAACTTATACCCCGGCTATGTCAGGTCCATTAGGGCCACACCGGTCCTATTCCCCTATACATTCTCCCCATAGTCCCCCCAGACATTTTCGCCACTGTTCAGTCACTACATATGGTGCCTATTCTACACAATATCTCTATACTACCCCTTCTTCCTCTTGCTCATTTGATTCAGTATTCATGCTTTTTCTGCCCTTTAAGCATCGTGGTCACTGATGCATCTCAGCTCCCATTAAATTCCCTTTTTATTTTTTTTGTCATATCCCCATCCCAACATTCCTTTATTAATCTCACATTTGCATATAACCTCTACTCACCTTCTCAAATTATGATCTGCTAGATGTACCTTCGTATGGATCTCTAACACCCCCCCCCCCTGAAAAATTGGTGGCGGCAGGCAACAGCAGAGAGCCGAAATGCGCCCCTTATGTCTTAGCACCCTGTGCGGCCGCACCGCTCGCACAGGGCTCGGTACGGTCCTGTCTCTCCCACTTTTTTTTTTTGTATTGTTTGCGGGTCGAATACCCCTCTGCTGTATCAGGTCACTGGCAGATGCTCAGGCATTTATTTTGCCTGCGATTGCAGTCCTTGCTTGGTGCTGCCCTCCCTACCGGCTCCTGGAATCTGAGACACTACATGGGATGAAGACTCAGCACTGGTATAGTTGCACTGCCCTGCTCAAGCCCTGCCGTTCCGGATGACTGTTGAAGCTGCCGGTAAGCGTGACTCAGTCCTTCTTCTTTCAAAGTGAGCAGCCGTACCCCTTGTCATCGGAGGGGCAAGAGGGCGATCCCGGTGGAACGGCCTCCTCAAATAGGCCCCAACCGGCCTGCCCTCATGCCTCCCCCACCCCCTGCCTTGCTTAACCCCTTCCCTCCTGGCGCCCTCTGCCCGCCTGCGCCTTGCGATGGCTATTTGCCACCGCGGGAATCTATTGTCACCTACCATTCAACCAATTTCTAACCCAATCAGTAACTTTAGGTCCATCCCTAGGGTGTTCAGTTTGTTTATAAGTCGCCTGTCTGGAACGGTGTCAAAGGCTTTACTGAAATCTAAATACAACACATTTAGGGCTCTTCCTCTGTCCAACTCCCTAGTCACCCAGTCAAAGAAATCTATCAGATATGTCTGACAAGACCTGCCTCTAGTGAATCCATGCTGCCTTGGATCCTGCAATCTATTGGACTTCAGAAACCTCACTATTCTCTCCTTTAGTAGCCTTTCAAATAATTTACTAACCACAAAGATTAGACTAACTGGCCTGTAGTTCTCAATGTCATCCTTATGTCTGCCTTTGTGTAAAGGGATCATATGCGCCTCTCTCCAGTCCTCTGGCACCACTCCCGACTCAAAAGAGGAACTGAAAAGGTCAGACAGTGGAGCCACTAGAACATAAGAACATAAGAAATGCCATACTGGGTCAGACCGAGGTCCATCAAGCCCAGTATCCTGTTTCCAACAGTGGCCAATCTAGGTCATACGTACCTAGCAGTTTCCCCAAAAGACACAGGTTCTGCAGTGCTTGTACTAGGCCAAGCATTGATATCCTGGGTCCCTTTTTAATAGTGGTTTATGGACCTTTCCTCCAGGAACTTGTCCAAACCTTTTTTAAACCCAGCTATACTAACAGCCCTTACTACATCCTCCGGTAACAGATTCCAGAGTTTGATTACACGTTGAGAGAAGAAATATTTTCTCCTATTTGTCTTAAATAGTTTACCCTGTAGCTTCATTACATGCCCCCTAGTCCTTCTATATTCTGATAGCGTAAACAATTTATCCACGTTTATCCGTTCCACTCCATTCATTAATTTATACACCTCTATCATATCTCCCCTCAGCCGCCTCTTTTCTAGGTTAAAGAGCCCTAACCTTTTTAGCCTCTCTTCATAGGAGTAGCCTTCCATCCCCTTCACCAATTTGGTGGCTCTTCTCTGTACTTTTTCTAATAACTCTATGTCCTTTTTAAGATACGGTGACCAGAATTGCACACAATATTCAAGGTGCGGTCGTACCATGGAGCGATACAGAGGCATTATAATATCCTTTGTCTTATTCTCCATCCCTTTCCTTATGATACCTAGCATTCTATTTGCTTTCTTGGCCGCCGCTGCACACTGGGCGGAGGGTTTTAACATGTTATCCACGATGACTCCTAAATCTTTTTCCTGGGTGGTGGTTTCTAATGTGGAGCCTTGCATCTTGTAACTATAGTGTGGGTTGTTCTTTCCTAGGTGCATAACTTTGCACTTGTCCACATTAAATTTCATCTGCCATTTGGATGCCCAGTCTTCCAATTTATCCAGATCCTCCTGCAGTTTTCCACAATCCTCTTGGGTTTTAACAACTTTAAACAGTTTTGTGTCATCTGCAAATTTGATTACCTCACTAGTTATTCCCTTTTCCAGGTCATTTATGAATATGTCAAAAAGTAGCGGACCCAGTACAGATCCCTGGGGTACTCCACTATTCACCTTTTTCCATTGGGAATATTGGCCATTTAGCCCTACCCTCTGCTTTCTATCTTTTAACCAGTTCCCGATCCACAATAGTACACTGCCTCCTATCCCATGACTTTTTAGCTTCGCCAAAAGTCTCTGATGGGGGACCTTGTCAAAAGCTTTCTGAAAGTCCAGATACACTATATCAACCGACTCACCTTTGTCTACCTGTTTATGCACACCTTCAAAAAAACAGATCAGATTAGTAAGACAAGATCTTCCTTGTCTAAAGCCATGTTGGCTGTCTCCCATTAGGCCATGACTATCTCCAAGTTCCCTTAGTATTCTTGGATGTATCCCATCTAGACCCATGGCTTTGTCTACTTTTAGTTTAGCTAGCTGCTCTCCAACACAGTCTTCTGAAAATTGTTTGAGATTCCCGTCACTTCTGTTGCTATTTGTGGGTGTTTTCTGAGGTCCTTCTCCAGGCTCTTCATCTGTGAACACTGGAGAATGTCATGGCCTAATGGGAGACAGCCAACATGGAGAATGTCCCCAAGTTCCCTTAGTATTCTTGGATGTATCCCATCTAGACCCATGGCTTTGTCTACTTTTAGTTTAGCTAGCTGCTCTCCAACACAGTCTTCTGAAAATTGTTCGAGATTCCCGTCACTTCTGTTGCTATTTGTGGGTGTTTTCTGAGGTCCTTCTCCAGGCTCTTCATCTGTGAACACTGGAGAATGCAGTGGAAATAGCAGAAGGGTACCATGAAGCCCAGCCAGTGATGGAAGTGGACACTGAGAAGGTGAAAAAGTCATCCATTAGCCCAGGAGGATGGAAGGGGAAGAGGGAGAGGATTTTGGCTGACATGTTTTGAATTCTGAAGTAACCTCCTAGGCCAGGGCATGGGTCCAGCCATGACCCCTTCACTTGTTTTAGGTGTGGAGCCCGGGGACTCTTTGCCTGGGAATGTCCCCTGGATATACAGAAAACATTGGATTTCAGCCTAACTGCCCCTCACACCTGCACTTTTGTGGACAGTCCCAATCCAGGTGCCCTGAACTTTGCGATTCCAGTGGACCTCAAGGGGACCCACACCTCCGAGTCTTGATAGACTCAGGGATTGTGTGGAGCGTCATTCGCTGAGGAACTGTAAAGTGATTTCAGATCAATTATGCAAAGACTAACACTGGCCTGTGTGCATGGAGACCAGAGGCAGTATCCAATGGCACATGGTCAAAGTCATAGTGCTGCCCTTGCTCCCATACCCATTAGTGATCAGCCAAGATTATCCAAGCTTCTAGGCGATATGGACCCAGCTAACTGATGACTCTACTAAGTTGAAGCAGGAAAGTTTCTCAGAGAATTTCCTGCTAGAAGACCCAGATCTGTAAATTAAGAATCCCAAGCCTGCTAAATCCCAGAGTCAGCATCACCGGGAGAAGCTATACTACCATCAGAATCTGGATGTGGCTATAGAGGAGGAATCCAGGGAGGAAGTACCTAGTGAAGAAATCCTTGGGGATAGCTCCAACTCCCTGCAGTAGTGACCCAAATACACTAATCCCCCTCCTAGAGTGAAGGCTGGAGGGAGACCCAGGGAGTTTCAAGGGGGCCCAGCAAGAGGATGAGTCCTTTAAACATGCCCGGGAGTGGATCTTGGAAGTAGATGGGGTTCCAATAAGCAGTGGAGATTCCCCTAGGAAGACCTTGCCCTATTTTGTACTAAAGGGAGATTAGTTATACAGAGTAACTGAGGGTTCCCTAGAGCGGGAGGAGGTAGAACAATTGATAGTTCCCTGTCCCTAGTATCAGAAGGTGCTATCATTAGCACATAGCCATTTGTTAAGGGGACATCTGGGGGGGGGGGGGACACTAGAGCATATTTTAGCTTGAATTTTCTGGTCCAGGGTTCATAAGCAGGTGCAGTTGTATTGCCAATCATGCCCCACCTGCCAACTTCACAACTCCGCCAGTCTCTAGATGAAATAAATGACTGCTTCTTAGAGCAGCTGGTTTCTGAACCAACAAGAGGGGAAGTCATTTTGGACTTAGCCCTTATTGGAACCCAAGATCTGCTGCAAGAGATAAGGGTGTTGGGGCCACTTGGCAATAGTGATCATAGCATGATTACATTTGGGTTAATTAATGGAGGAAGGATGACAAGGAAATCCACAGTATTACCTTTTAACTTTCAAAAGGGAGACTAATATGCAATGAGGAAAATAGTTAAGAAAACTAAAAGGAGCAGTCACAAAGGTTAAAGATTCACATCAAGCATGGATATTGTTCAAAAATACTATCTTGGAAGCCCAGACCAGCTGTATTCCACTCTTTAAGAAAAGTGGAAGGAAGTCCAAAAAACAGCCAGCATGGTTTAAAGATGAGGTCAGAGAGGCTGTTGTTGCCAAAAAAGCATCTTTCAGGAAATGGAAAAAGGAGCCAAATGAAGAAAACTGGAAGCAACAAAAGCACTGGCAAGTTAGATGCAAGGCATTGATAAGGCAGGCAAAGAGAGAATTTGAGAAGCTTGCTATGGAAGCAAAAACGCATAATAAAGACTTTTTCAAGTACATTCATTGCAATAAACTTGTGAGAGAGTCACTTGGACCATTAGATGATAGAGGGGTTAAAGGGGCACTAAGAGGCGACAAGGTGATAATGGAGAGACTGATTGAATTCTTTGCTTCAGTCTTTACTGAGGAAGATGTAGGGATGTTACCCATGACTGAAATGGTATTTAAAGGTGATGCTGCAGAAGAATTGAAAGAAATATTGATATACCGGGAAAGCACAGTTACTTACCTGTAACAGGTGATTTCTGGGAACAGCAGGAATAAGTCTTGACATATGGGTATCGTCAGTACCGACGGAACCTGCGCGGGAATGCTCCCCAGCGTCCAATAGGAAAGCTTTTGGGAGCATCCCACAGTGCCTGCATGCTGCCTTCCCGCCTTTCCCAACCGCCTCTCTCCAGTTCGAGTTTTAAAGCTGAGACAAATAGATAGAGAGGAAAGGAAAGATAGATAGAGAGATACAACTCCTAGGGGAGGTGGGTGGGTTGTGAAGACTTATTCCTGCTGTTCCCAGAGATCACCTGTTACAGGTAAGTAACTGTGCTATCTCCAGGAACAAGCAGGAATGAGCCTTCACATATGAGGACTCCCTAGCTACAGATGCCAGGGAGAGACCCCATGGTTGTGTGCCCTTGCAAAGGGCTCCACTTCCCCCCATGGATCTCTGGCATCTAACCAGGGTAGGTGGGTAGGAGTTGATTAGGAATGGAAGAAGTGTTTGAGGACAGCCTGACCAAACGAGGCATCCCGGCGGGAGTCCTTGTCCAAACAGTAATGGGCTGTGAAGGTATGAACTGAGGCCCAGATGGCCGCTCGACAGATTTGGTCGATGGACACAGAGTTTAGATGAGCCATTGAGGCTGCCATGGCTCTCACATTGTGAGCTGTGACATGGCCCTCCAGAGAAATGTTCCTACTCTGATAGGCGAAAGAAATACACTGAGCAATCCAGTTGGACAGTGTTCTCTTAGAGATTGGAAGTTCTAAATGAGAAGGATCAAAAGCAACAAAGAGTTGAGAAGACTTTCTATGTTGCTGTGTTCTTTGTAAGTAGAAAGCAAGAGCTCTCTTACAATCCAAGGTATGAAGATTCCTCTCTGCATTTGATGCATGAGGTCCTGGAAAAAAAACAAGTAAATATACCTCCTGGTTCAGATGAAAAGGTGAGACCACTTTAGGCATAAAGTGTGGATTTGTCCTGAGGACTACCTTATCATGATGGAACCTTGTATAAGGTGGATTAGCCACCAAAGCTTGCAACTCACTGATGCGGCGTGCTGAAGTGACTGCAATGAGAAAAACCACTTTCCAAGAAAGAAATTTCAAGGAGGTGGTGGCTAAAGGTTCAAAGGGTGGCTTCATAAGCTGGCCAAGAACCAGGTTTAAGTCCCATGCCACTGGAGGTGGTCTAATGGGAGGTTTAGTTAAAAGAAGGCCTCTCATGAATCTTGCTATAAGAGGGTGAGAGGAAATAGGTTGTCCATTAAGACGCTTGAGGGATGCTGCAATAGCACTCAAATGGACTCTTACTGAATTTGTTTTCAGGCCTGCATGGGATAAATGCAGGAGAAACTCTAGTAGAGAATTCAGAGGTATTGCAAGAGGGTTTAGACCCTTCTCTGAACACCAAATGGTAAATATTTTCCATTTGAAAGCATAGGAACGCCTAGTAGAAGGCTTTCTAGAGGCATGAATAACATCTCTGACTTGCTGAGAGAGATGAAGATCTTGAAGGTCTAGGCCCTCAGCAACCAAGCCCTGAGATGGAGCGACTGGGGGTTTGGTTGCCACAATGTTACCCCATCCTGGGACAGAAGGTCTGGTGCAGAGCCCAAGTCCAGGGAAGGAGCTTGAGAGAGATGCAGAAGTAGAGGGTACCACACTTGGCGTGGCCAATGTGGAGCTATGAGGATCATGGTCCCTCGATCTCTCTGAAGCTTGAATAGTGTTTTGGGAATTAGGGGAATTGGTGGAAAGGCATAAAGGAAGTCTTGACCCCAGTGAAGGAGGAAGGCATTCCTGGCCTGAACTCCCTGATACGGAATTCTGGAACAGAACCGGGGAAGTTTGGCATTCCATGGACTTGCAAAGAGGTCTATGTCCGGGGTTCCCCAAATTCGAAAAATCCTGGCTACCTGGTCCATGTGGAGGGACCACTCGTGTGGGGGCAGAACTCGACTGAGTCTGTCCGCCCAAGAGTTTTGAATGCCTGGAAGGTATACTGCCAGAAGATGGATGTGATGCTCTATGGCGAAGGCCCACAGTCGCAAAGCTTTGTTGCAAAGCGACAGAGAGCCAGTCCCTCCCTGCTTGTTTACATAAAACATTGCTACTTGGTTGTCCGTATGGATGAGGACTGTCCTGTAGCTGAGCAGGGAATGGAACACTCTGAGAGCTAAGAATATTGCTCTGAGTTCCAAGAGATTGATATGCAGAGAAGTCTCCTGTGGAGACCAGATGCCCTGGGTGGAGAGATCCTGCAAATGAGCTCCCCAACCCCTTGGAGAAGCATCTGTTGTCAGAGTTGCTTGGGGTAGCGACTGCTGAAAAGGGGACCCCAGCAACAGATTTGGAGGGGACTTCCACCACTGGAGAGACCAAAATAGGCGACTGGAGTTTGCTATTTTGTCTGACAGGCAACCTGATGCCTGAGTCCATTGGGTAGACAAAGTCCACTGAGCTGCCCTCATGTGAAGGCGAGCATATGGGACCACATGCACGGTGGATGCCATGTGGCCTAACAGTTTTAACATCTCTCGAGCAGTTAAATGGGACTTTAACTGTATCTGGGAGGCTAACTGCACCAGGCGTAGGCAACGGGCCTGAGGAAGATAGGCCCTTGCAGTTGTGGTATCCAGCAAGGCCCCTATAAACTCCAGCCACACTTAGTGCACTTTTTAAACCCAGAAGCGGGCTTCTCCATGAGGAGAAAAATGTTCAGGCCTAAGGCCCAAACCACAGATGCACAGTTGAAGAAAGAAAAGTTTTTTGGTTTTTTTTTAAGAAAGAAAAGAAAAGAACGGCGGTACCAGTCTGACGTCGAAGAAGGCAGACGCGATACAGAAAAATAAAGAAAAAAATAAAGAATTCTTCTGCGGTGACAGGAACACGACCTGCTGGCTCCGTGGAAAAGAAGAACTGGAGAGAGGCGGTTGGGAAAGGCGGGAAGGCAGCATGCAGGCGCTGTGGGATGCTCCCAAAAGCTTTCCTATCGGACGCTGGGGAGCGTTCCTGCGAAGGCTCCGTCGGTACCGACGATACCCATATGTGAAGACTTATTCCTGCTTGTTCCTGGAGATGATGTATTACAACTATTTGATAAACTGAAGAGTAGCAAATCACCTGGACTGGATGGTATATATCCAAGGGTGCTGAAAGAACTGAAATATGAGATTACAGATTAGTAATCTGTGAACTATCATTAATAACATCTGTAATACCTGAAGATTGCAGAATGGCCAGTGTAACATCAATTTTTAAAAAAGGTTCCAGGAGTGATACGAGAAACTACAGACCAGTGAGCCTGACGTCAGTACCGGGAAAAATGGTAGAAGCCATTATAAAGAACAAAATTACTGAACATGTAGATAGTCATGGCTTGATGGGAGACAGACAAAATGGCTTTAGCCAAGGAAGGTGTTGTCTTACTAATCTGTTATGGTTTTTTTTTTGAAGGTGTGAATAAACAGGTAGACAAAGGTGAGTTGATTGATATAGCGTAACTGGATTTTCAGAAAGCCATTGACAAGATCCTTGGAGAAATTAAAAAGTCATGGGATAGGAGGCAGTGTACTATTGTGGATCAAGAATTTGTTAAAAGAAAGAAAGTAGAAGGTAGAGCTAAATGGCCAAGTTTCCCAATGAAGAAATGTGAATAGTGGAGTACCCCAGGGATCTGTGCTGGGTCCGCTGCTTTTTAACATATTCATAAAGGACCTGGAAATGGGAATAATGAGTGAGGTAATCAAATTTGCAGATGACACAAAATTATTCAAAGTTGTTAAAACCCAAGAGGATTGTAAAAAATTGCAAGAGGACCTTGATATATTAGAAGATTGGATGTTCAAATGGCAGATGAAATTTAATGTGGACAAGTGCAAAGTTATGCACCTAGGGAAGAACAACTCAAACTATGGTTACAGGATGCAAGGCTCCATATTAGGAACCACCAACCAGGAAAAAGATTTAGGCATCATCATGGATAACCTGTTGAAAACCTCTGCCCAGTGTGCAGCGGCAGCCAAGAAAGCAAATAGAATGCTAGGAATCATAAGGAAAGGAATGGAGAATAAAACAGATGATATTATAATGCCTCTGTATTGTTCCATGTTGCGACCATACATTGAATATTGTGTGCAATTCTTGTCGCCGTATCTTAAAAAGGATATAGCTGAATTAGAAAAGGTACAGAGAACAGCCACCAAAATGGTAAGGGGATGGAAGGATACCCCTATGAGGAATGGCTAAAAAGGTTAGAGCTCTTCAATCTGCAAAACAGATGGTTGAGGGGAGATATGATAGAGGCATATAAGTTAATGAATGGATTGGAATGGGCAAACATAAATCGATTGTTTATGCCATCAAAATATAGAAAGACTAGGGGACATGCAATAAAGCTACAGTGTAACCTATTTAAGACTAATAAGAGAAAATATTTTTTCACTCAACGTGTAATCAAACTTTGAAATTCGTTACCGGAGATTGTAGTAAAAGCTGTTAGTGTAGCTGGGTTTAAAAAAGGCTTGGACAAGTTCCTGGAGGAAAGGTCCATAAACCTAAAGGAGAACCGGGAAATCCACTGCTTGCCCCAATACAAGCACTGTGGAACCTATGTCCTTGGGGGAAACTGTTATGTACTTATGGCCTAGATTGGCCACTGTTGGAAACAGGATACTGGGCTTGATGGACCTTGGTCTGACCCAGTATGCCATATCTTATGTTATGTTCTTAGACCTGCCCCTCTAGTGCCTATGTCCATCATTGAAACCCCGTTCAAAAGAGTGACATAGATCTGGTAGGGCCCTTGGACCAAACCACCCGAGGTAAAACGTATATTTTCATCATATTGGACTACGTTACCAGATATCTGGAAGCCATCACTCTGAGAAATATGAAGACTACTATGATCGTGAATGCCCTCTGGGAAGTCTTTTCTGGGGTGGGAATACCCAGAGAGATCCATACAGACCAAGGAACACCCTTTGTATCCAGGGTGATGAAGCAAGTATGTGCCTTGGTGAAGGCTAAGATGCTGTGAACTTCAGTATATCACCCATAAACGGATGGCCTCATTGAGCAATTCAATAAAAATCTGAAGCACATATAAAAAAATGTTTGTGCAGGACAGGAAGAATTGGGGCATTCTCCCATCCTACTTGATGCTTGCCATCCATGAGGTGCCTCAGAGTTCCACAGGGCTTTTTCCTTTTGAATTTCTCTTTGGAAGATGGCCAAGAGGCATATTAGATGTGATGAGGGAAACTTGGGAAGAGGAACCCTGTCTCAGGTATAATCTGGTTGAGCACATCATACAAATGCAAGACCAGCTGAAGAAAGAAATTGAGGTGGCCAGACTCAGTCTGGAACAAGCCCAAGCCAAACAGGCCAAAGGTTACAACCGAGCAGCCATTCACCATACCTTCCAACCAGACGACAGAGTTTTAGTCTTGCTGCCCTCGTCTGAGAGCAAGTTACTCTGTAAATGGCAGGGGCCCTATGAGGTGGAAAAGAAAGTGGGGCTGGTTAACTACAAAATTGCCCAGCCAGATAAATGAAAGAAGGCCAAAATTTACCATATTAATCTACTGAAAAAGTGGACTCCAGTGACGGATTTGGTGGTATAGGAGGATTTTGGGCTGGAAACATCAGCCTTGTCTGATCCAGCTCAAATTCCATTTGGAGACTAGCTTTCCATAGTCCAAAGAAGAGACCGATCCACTGGAATCTAGAAGTATTCTCCACCTGCCCTCATTACTGACAACTGGGGTGGTTATCTGACAATGACCGTATCAAATTCCAGAGGCCACTTGAGGAAATCCTTAATCTCGAAGTTATAGGAGAGTCTAAGAGTGACTGGTCATCCTCATCATCTTGGTTCCCAAACCAAATGAAAGCATCAGATTCTGCATTGAAGTACAGAAGGTCAATGCCGTTTCTAAATTGGAAGTGTATCCAATGCCCTGAGTAGATGAGCTAATTGAACAACTCTGTGAAGCATGCTTTATCTCGACCCTGGACTTGACCAAGAAATACTGACAGGTACCCTTGACTCCAGCTTCCAAGGAAAAAACTGCCTTTTAGACACTGTAAGGCTTGTTCCAGTTTGCTGTACTGCCATTTGGATTACATGGGGCTCCAGCCATGTTTCAGTACCTGATTGATCGCCTGCAGAGACCACATAAGGGGTATGGTACTACTACTGAGCATTTGTGTAGCGCAACAAGACGTATGCAGCGCTGCACAGACACATGTACGAAATAGTCCCTGCTCATCAGAGCTTACAATCTAGTCAAGGCAGACAACACAGTAGCTGTAGACATGGGATATGTCTAGGGGGAATGGTAACAAAACACAAAGGAGATCAGGCGAGTCAAGATCCGAAAGCAGCAGCGGTGAGTTTTCAGCTTGGATTTGAAAAGGGCCAGAGAAGGCGTCTGATGTACAGACTCTAGTAGTTTGTTCCAGGCATAAGGAGCAGCAAGGTGAAAGGAGCAAAGTCTGGAGTTAGCAATAGAAGAGAAGGGCACAGATAGAAGTGACTTACCAGAAGAGCAGAGTTCCCGAGGAGGGGTGTAGAGAGAGACAAGAGAGGAAAGATAGTGAGGAGCTGCAGAGTGAATGCATTTATAGGTCAGCAGGACTACATACCATGATGACATCACCATCTATATTGAAGACTGGGCCACCCATATAACCAAAGTACAGCTAACCTAAGAAATGCTTCCTGGAAGGCCAGGATGTCCAATACCTAGGCTACTTAATCGGAAATGGCCAGATATGACCTTATCTACGGAAAGTGGATGCCATTGCCCAGGTCCCCATCCTGAAGTCAAAGAAAAATGTTCGGGCCTTCCTTGGATTGCTTGGTAATTACTGCCGGTTTAGCCCCAATTTTGCAGATTGTGGAGCTATTAACAAATCTCCTCATGAAGACAGCTCCCGAGCAGTCTCAATGGTCAATGGACTTAGACTAGGCCTTCCAGCATCTCAAGGAGGCCATGTGCTTGGCACCTGTCATGATTATTTATTATTTTTATTTATTAACAGTTCTTATATACCGCACTATTAGACATCAGCGCGGTTTACATTGAACAGAAAACATCTGACAGTTTACATATGTCTGGTCATTACATTTAACAGGAAGTATAACTTGGAGAAATAGGGTAACTAAATACAATGGTGGTTTATCTGATAAGGGATTAGCCCTGATTTCTGTCTACCATTTATTGTACAAACAGATGCCTTGGAAGTGGGCCTGGGAGTCATTCTAGCCCTGGAAATCAGAGGTGAAGAACATCCAGTGGCATTCATCAGCAGGAAGCTGCTTTCTTGAGAGAAACATTATGCTGTGATCAAGAAGGAAGCCCTAACTGTCAAGTGGGCACTTGAAACCTTCAAGAACTACCTGCTGGGCTATCAGTTTACACTGGTTACAGACCACCAACCCCTCAAATAGCTGGCTCAACATAAGGAGTCCAATGGTCGTATTATGGGTAGTTTCTGGGTTTACAGCCTTATCAGTATCAGATCTGCCACAAAGCGGGTTGAGCTTACCTGAATCCTGACTTCCTTTCCCGGTTGGGGGTCCTGGGTGCGGCGGGCGCTCAACAGGGAATGGTTGGACTGAGGGGGAGGGTATGTGATGGGTATATAAGAAGTTATTTGTCCATCTCCAAAGGGATTATCAGCAGTTCACCTTAAAAGAGTCTGAAGCTCAGAACTCAGGGCTGGGAGGGTGTGACTCAGCTATGTGCACAAGAGAGGAGAGAGGTCCGTGGAGACAGAAAGCTTTTTTCAAGCAGGGCTAGGAGATGAGTTCAACAGTAAGGTAGGCGGTTTAGGAACTGGGAGCCATATTCATAAACACCGAAGCCTGAGTGACTTTGGGCTGAACTAAATTCTGACTTTGTGGGTCAGGGGAAGGGCACTAAAAACCAGCCCTGTGAAGACAACAGATCGAGGAGTGATTTCTGTATAGCTAAAATACCTACTTTCAAAGCAAAACAACATCAACAACGACCAACTCAGTTTGTGCTGAACTTAAATGCTCACCCAAGCACCTACTTACTTCCAATGACACTCTTATCTACACTAGAATCCTTCTAGCCATACCCTCCTGAACAAATAGAGAGAATCAACAGTGGGATCAACACCACTACCTCCCCAGTGGATCCATGTCCAGCATTCTGGATCAAACACGAACTTACCTCAGCCCAGTCATCGCCAAAATAGCTAACCTATCTCTATCTGAAGGCATCTTTCCTCCTCCACTGAAAACTGCCTCCATCAGACCTCTGATCAAGAACAAGCTTGACCCTACAGAGATCAAGTCTTACAGACCTATCTCAAGCCTCCCCTTCCTAACCAAAATTATAGAAAAGATCATCCACCAACAAACCCAGGATCATATCGACTCCTACGCACCTCTGGACCCACAACAGCATGGATTCCGCCAGCAGCATGATGTCGAAACCCTTCTTACAACTCTCCTGGACAGACTTCACACAGGCTTAGACAAGAAGGAACATGGTTTGTGATAAGGAAGCTTATCATAGCTCAGGAAGGAGCTATAGAAAAGGTGAAGTGACTCTGAACAAGCAACCTGTCAGTTCTGGTAGAAATAAGAAAACAGAATTTTGCCATAAAAGACTACCAGTCCCAGAATGCACCAGGTTTCCAACAGCCATTAGAGGAGCTGAAGTGAGGAAACGTGTGTTCAATCAGGAGGGCTATGAGGTAATCCCTAAGCACTCATCTCAAAGGGCAGGGTCTGATTCAGCACAGCTGCACTGTGTTAGGGAGGATCACTCATCTAAGCAGAATAAGAGTAGAGTTTATTCTACAGATGACCATCTTCATGATCACCTTGGATATCCAGAGAATTGTCCTCAGTATCCTGAGAATCAGCTTGAGTTTGATCATCAGTTTCATCTGAAGGATCATCAGAAGCAGAAGCCAAACCGACGGACAGAGAGGGAAAGAGACCCTTTGGAAGAAGGAAGAGAAAAGCCTTTGAGAGGTCTAGAAGAGTCCAAAGCAGTACGTATACTGGGAGGTATGCCCAGGGCCAGCATACACCATTGGACTGGGGAAAGCCAGAGGAATGGTGCTGCAGAGCTAGGAATCACCAGAGGCTACCTGTGAGGGAGACGGCTGCACGTGGAAGGGACCCTAAGACCTGTGCCAGAAGGTATGTGAAGAGAGATCCAGTGTCCAGGGATCTGGATTGGAAGGCTGGACATAAGAACTGGACTACATACTGGCCAGGCTATATAGAGAGGAACTCTAGCAGCAATGGAAGCTCAGGTATGAACACTGATCTATGCCCTAGCTATAACCTTGAAAGACAGCAGGGAAACAAGTATTCTCCTGAAAATGCTCCATTGAGAGATTCATCTGTGCCAATCCATGATATTGAACCCATGCTTGTTGAACAAGGGGGAATAATAGCAGATGAGGATCCTGTTTATATGGACTGCTCTCTATCTAAACTCCGTTGGTAACTTTCTGTTATAAAGTACAGCAACCATCACAAAGAAATACAAATTTGTTCTTTAATCTACTCAGAAAAGCTCCTGAAGCAGGATTTGACCCACACAGTAGAAAGCAAGCCAGCTAAGGGGTTTCAGCTGGATAACTGCTAGCAATTAAGCCTTACCTAATTGCTTGTGAGCTAGGAGAGAATCACTTCTGTATCTATGTGGGAAGTAATCAGAAGCTAACCTGAAAAGAACAGTTTGTTTCTTGCTTTGTGGCTTTTCATTTGTTGTTTTCCTGATTTTGACTTTGTTTTTCCAAGTTAACACTGAAAGCAAGTAACCTAATTTATGTGCTACCAAGCATATCTGTGTTGGGAGAAATAACCCCATAAATAAATATCTTATTGGCTTTACCCAAGAGCACAACTAAATTATTGTCAGCAGCTGTGTCTGGTGTGAATGAACTACATTGCCCACAATACCTTGCAAATCATATAGAAATATGCACTTGCCAAGAGTGTGAAGATTCTCACCCAGGCAGCCGTCTGACAGGTTTCATCCTCATATTCATGGACATTGCCTCTGCCTTCGACACAGTCAACCACAATCTCCTTCTCACCCGCCTGCATCAAAAAGGCATAAGAAACCTAGCTCTTGACTGGTTCAAATCATACCTATCTGACCGGCAGCAACAAGTCCGCATAGAGAATCAATCATCCAGACCATTCCAACAGACACAAGGAGTCCCACAGGGATTATCCCTCTCAACCCTACTTTTCAATATATATATCCAGCCAATCTGTGCCATTATTCAATCGTTCAACGTACTCTACCACATCTACACTGATGATGTATTGCTGTACACCCCATTCCTTATAGATAGCCCTGACTACTCCTCCATAGCAGAATATTTCGATGCAGTCTCAGATTGGCTTGCGACACACAATCTGAAGGTCAACAGTAATAAGTCTGAGGTACTATTCATAACCAAAGACCCCACCTTTACCCCGCCAACTTCCCTCAGGGTGAAGGACTTTGACCTCATAACCAAGCAAAAAGTTCGTTATCTGGGAATCACTATCGACCAACACCTGAATTGGGAGACCCACATTCAAAATGTGTCCAAAGCAGTCTACCATAAGCTGAGAACCCTCCGGCACCTATGCCCTCTTCTCGAGCACTCAGACTACCGCACTGTATCCCAAGCCCTCATCTTCCCTCACTTAGAATACTCCAACATCATCTACCATGGCATGTCAAAGCACACTCTCCAACCATTACAACTAGCCATGAACACAGCTGCCCGAACACTCCTGTCTGCATCCACATATGAACACATCACCCCCCTGTTGATTCAGCTTCACTGGCTCCCCATCGCAAGCCGCCTGATTTACAAAGCCCTCCTGTTCACCTTCAAGACCCTTCGTGGAATGTCTGCAACCTCGCTCACAAACTCATACAACATATGCCGGAGACTAGAACTAGGAGATCATGCATGATGAAGTCTCTCGTCATCCCCTCGGCAGTAAGGTCTTGTACCAAATCGACCAAGAATCGTGCATTTTCTCTATTTGCACCAACTCGATGGAACGCCTTACCCCCAGCGATACGAGCTATCCCAGACCTGACATCCTTCAGGAAGGCACTAAAAACATACATTTTCCAACTAGCCTACAGCCAGCCATCCTAAACAAGTCCTAAGTGTAACTTATAGCTATCACTTAACACTTAGCTACCTCCCTCAATACTAGGATATATCTGTTCTCCTATGGCTCCTACCCAAGTTAAACTGTCCTACACAAACCCTGTTAATGTTTTAATGTTTACTGTTAACTGTTCATGTTAATACCAATTTGATGTAAATTTGTTCCATGTAGCCTGTTACCTGTTCTATGCAAACCTGTTCTATGTAAAGCAGTTACTGTTCTTATTATATGTAAACCGCACTGATCTGAAAAAGCGCGGTATATAAAAACAAATAATTAAATAAATAAAAGTATTTTTGTTTGGTCCTCAACTGTTGTGTGCATAATAGTTTATGAGTCCTTGCCACTGCACACCATGCTAAACCAAACTCACCTCGAACTTCCCAGAAAGTGTGAGCTAAATCCTGTTCCCTTTATCCATAAGGATAGTTTAAAATTGGAAACTAATGAGCTACAATGTTTATAGCAAGCATAACACTTTGGTAAACCTTTCTCCTTATATTTTCCCAAAGTTAGTGATCCTTGCCTGCAGGAATTTGAGTCTGAAGTTCCTGCAGGCAAGGATCACTAACTTTGGGAAACATATTATGCTTAATTGCTGCTTCAGTCACCATTTACTGATGAAGAAGATCATAAATAAAGGTCAACGACAAAGCACAACTACCACGTGATTTGAAGAACAAGCCAATACAGAACAGGGTATTTCTAATTGGATTCCTATATTCCACGTTTCTCTCAATTCTGAGGTACAAGGTGTCTAACCCTTTCAAGCACATGCAAATAGTTTTGACCTGTACATAGTTAATTTAAGTCAACTACTATTCTTCCCATCTGTTTTTTGTTGTAAACGTTAATTGCAAAACTATGTTCCTTGTAAACCACTTTAACCTCCGTGAAAAGCGGTATATAAATACAGCCACTGCTTTCCTCAGGGGTTAAGAGGCACTATAAGAACATAAGTAAATATAAGATAAACTAAGATTAAATTAAAAAATATACAGTAATAAATTATGAAATAAAATGATTAAAACTAATTAAATATAAAGGAATATCACAAAACCATAAAAACATATGTCATCCTGGACAATTAAAATATTAAAAATCCATTTAAAATTAGGTATAATTAAAAAGTAAAAATTGTGAAATAAAAAAGTACATTCAAAAAGAGAAACAATATTGACTGAAACATTGTCAACCATGAATAATACCAAAAAATAAAGACAGAGAGCATTAAGACAATTGTGTGCTATGGAAATAGTAAAATGGAACAAGTCATTCACCGTTACAGAACTGATTCTGGCAAAAATCCATTCGGCATTCCTATATATACGAAAAAGAACAAAGACCCATCAAGTAAATTAAAACAAAGGGAGAAAGAGTGAAGTGCAACGTTCTATTATCCCACCTTTTTTTCAAAAACAAAGGTGAAAAATAGCCATATGATTGTGAAGTCATAAAAACATGGACATCAGACATTTTATTTATTTATTTATATACTGTGCTCTTTAGAATCAGTGTGGTTTACATGTATACTAACAGGTACTTTCTATTCCCTTGTCCCTGAAGGGCTCACAATCTAAGTGTACCTAAGGCAATGGAGGGTTAAGTGGCTTGCCCAAGGCCACAAGGAGTGGCCATGGGACTAGAGACCCCAGTCCCTCCGGCCTGAGGTTGCTTGTCCCCATGTGAGAATTGAACCCCTGGCCTTCTGGCCTGAAGTAACCTGTCCCAACCACTGAGCCACTCCTCCCTGTATATTTGATGGCTAATATATTGCCAAAGGCAGATCCATTAGTTCACTGTTTAAAATTTCCACCTAAAATATGCTGCTTCAAAATAAAGTAGATATATTTCCTTGACTGATATAATCAGCTTAGACTTCTTATTTATAAAACCATAAGCAGCATGGTCATTAATCCATATCATGTATCTATCACATAGCATGCTTACTTGAGCTTTTAAAACCTATAAAATATCAGAGAGCAATTGTTAAAAAATAATAAAAGTGATGGGCAAATTACCTAAAGTTTTCAGCGAGAGCCTTAGTACGGCAGAGTCTCAGTATAAGCAACTGGCAGCAAACCGCTAGTTTGTTTTCTGCTGTTTTAGCGCCATTCTTAAAGGTTAAAGGGACAAAGTATGTGAATCTTTAAAAATGCATTTAATCACTCAATCAATTGTTTTATGGGGCAATGTGCAAAATAGATAGTGATTCCTCTTTCTTATCTTCAAAAAAATGTGGCTTCAAGAAGGGAGTTTAAACGTGGGTCAAAGGTGGAGCCGTGTATTAAGGACATTTGTCTGCTTCCTTCTATTCACTACCAAATAACAGATGTCAGAACTATTTGTACTTCAAACCAACTATATCGCTAACAGTTCTGTGACCAGACAGGAGAAAACTAAATTCTACCCAAGATCAATTGACAAATGAAGTCCGATATAACAAATGAAGTACTTCAATCAGATTATGTCAACCATAGGTTCCTGTCTCATAGAGCTACTGATCAGTGTATACGTTGTGTAGAAACCTCTTAAATGGGGAAATATTAAACAGTTTGTTGTATTATATTATCAGGGCTGACAAACTATAACACGGCATATGTAGGGAAACCATATCTATTATCTGGCACGTAATACCTATCGGAAGATATTATTTTTTAAAACTGGGAATTCAGTAATGCCTACTTATTATAAAGGAGATCATTGAGGACCATTTAAAACTGATCATTGTTGCCAAAGGGGACCAAAATTAATAAACAATAGTTGCAGTAATAGTTGCAGAGTGGAGGAGTAGCCTAGTAGTTAGCACAACTGCCTCATAGCCAGAAGATCAAGGGTTCAATTCCCACTGGCACTCCTTGTGACCATGGGCAAGTCACTTTACCCTCCATTGCCTCGGAAGAATAGGCTGGCAATCTACTTCCAGTGATACATTGCCAAGAAAACCCAGAGGTAGCTGGGTCGCTGTGAGTCAACACTGACTCGAAGGCACTTAAAAAAAAAAAAAGTTGCAGTAATACAGGATAAAAACCATCATTAGGTAATGGTATAACCATACAGAATGAAAAGCTAAATAAATAAATAATTAAATGACAGAATAAAAGTAAGAAACACTTCTTCAACATACAGTAATAAAAATTATTATTGATTGTCTATTTTGAAAGGGGGAGTACTAGGAACCATTAAAAGCAATTGCAGTGGGCAAAATAATCAGATTAAAATACATGATAAAAAACAGCCATTGGATGGTGCTAAAACCATATAAAGTAAGAGATTACAAGGTAGTACCCTTTTTTTTTTTTTAAGTGCTGTCAAGTCAGTGCTGACTTTTGGCGACCCAGGAGGCCTCTGGGTTTTCTTGGCAATGTATAACCGGAAGTAGATTGCCAGGCCTTTTCTTCTGAGGCAATGGAAGGTTAGGTGACTCGTCCAAGGTCACAAGAAGCACTTTGCTCTTGTTCCTTTTGTTTTGATTTACTTGATGGGTCTTTGTTCTTTTTTGTATATATAGGAATGCCGAATGATTTCTGTCAGAATCAATTCTGTAACGGTTTGTGAATGACTTGTTCCATTTTACTACTTACATAACACATAATAGTCTTAATGCTCTGTCTTTATTTTTATGGTATTGTTCATGTTTTATAATGTTTTAGTCAATTTATTAGAAATGAATGTATTTTTTTTATTTCACAATTTTTACTGTTTAATTATACCTCATTTTAAATGGATTGTTTATGTTTTAATTGTTCAGGATGGCATATGTTTTTATGGTTTTGTGATATTATTTTATGTTTTAATTAGTTTTAATGATTTTATTTCATAATTTATTAATTATTGTATATTTTTACTTTTAATCTTAGTTTATCTTATTTATATTAATGTTCTTATAGTGCCTCTTATCCCATGAGGAAGGCAATGCCGAAACACGGCCATATCAGGTTAGGCTCCTTGTACCCCAGAATTGATAGAAACATTGAATAAAGGAATCTAATTAGAAATACCACTTTCTGGACTGGTTTGAAGATTATAAATAAATACATAAAAATATCAAGAAAAATGACAAGAAAACGCATCCAAAGTCAAGAGAAAGATAGGACAGGTTGAAGACATATGTTTAAACCTTTTTTCTTTTAATATCTGCATATTGCAGAATTGAAATTTAGAAGCCAAGACTACTGGAGCAATGGTAGAAGATGGGTTTGACCATGACCTGGTGCCGAAAAGACTTTGTACTTCTATTTCAGCCACCGAGAGGTGGGTTGGATAGAAGATCCAGGAGGGAGGAGTGGCCTAGTGGTTGGGGCAAGTTGCCTCAAGCCGGAAGGTGGGGGGTTCAAATCCCACTTGAGGACAGCAACCTTGGGCCAGAAGGACTGAGGTTTCTAGTCCCACAGGTGCTCCTTGTGGTCTTGGACAAGCCACTTAACCCTCCATTGCCCATGTTCCCTGTAAGTATAGGTGTATGTGTCTCATATCCCCTTGTGTTAAATGTATCCCCCAATTGTGTTGTGACCACTGTGATTGAAGGATAAGGTGGTATTCAAAACTGTCTAAATAAATAAAGATGTGGTTTTCCAGGTGGAAAGTTGTAGGCCTTGAAGAACTTTGTATATTGGCAACTCCATGATATTACTGGGTGCACCATATGATTGTAGGATGGATTGAAAGCCCTTATTACTTAGTGCCTCAGTTAGAGATAGGGCTAATGCTTTGGAAATTCATTGTAAGGACAGGAGAAATTCATCATTTAAGTCCTGTGGAGAGCATTCCTCTGATTGTTGCTGGTGATTCTCCAGCATAAGGGTATGTACATCTTCCCGGACCTGCTCCCAGTGGTGAGAGCAGTTCATGCCCCTGGAGGATTGATATTTACCCTGAAAATCTGGTGCGGAAGGTGTCTGGAGTCCAAGCTGCATGAGACTAGACAGATGGTCTAGGAGAAGACCCTGATGGCTGGAGCTGAACAAGACCCAGCAACTGAATAGATGGCATGGTTTGAGGAGGGGGAAGCAGTGCATGAGGGAAGCATCCTGGCCAAATTTTGATAAGAATTGAAGGAGAGCAAAGTAGACACAGGAATCTCTGACTGGGGCCTTTTCATTTCTGGGGAGTGAGGATATGGCTCAGAGTGTTTTCTCGTATGTTTCTGCTTTCCAGTGGCTACTGCACTATCTGCGTGTGGCTGGGCAGGTTTGGTAGAAGCTGATTTCTGGTTTTGTTTTGTGATACCTGACACTTTTTTTGGGCGGAGCTCTTTTAGTTAAAGCTATTTTTCTCTCAGCCTGATTGGACAGGAATGCAGTCTGTCAGAGAGGGAGGAGTTGAGCAACAGTCCCAACACTGGAGACCGTGAATTGCCAGAGTACATGTCACTGACATTGAGATCCCCTGCTGGAACTGGGCTATGATGTCCTCTTGGTGGGAGCAAGTGATTTTTCAATCAAAGCCTCCATTGTTGCAGTGACGCAGAAACTGACGACCTCACAGTGAATAGAAAAGATGAAAAGTGCTTAAAATCAGCCCAGGAGCATTTACAAAAGGTAAACAGTCGCTACTATTTTTTTTTTTTTTTATCATCTGGAATGAACAAGGCCATAAAAGAGGAAGAGGGCCCATCTGCACTACACCACAGACGAAAAAGGACTAGCTGACAGAGGGCTATATGGGGAAAGAGGAAACAAGCTATGTGGGCACGGAGAAGTCAAAAAGACTTCCTTTAGCTAGAGGATGGCTCCTGGCTCTATCAGGGACATCACCATAGTGGCTGCATTGCCCTGCTTGTCTACAGAGAACACAATGTATGATGGAATCTTAATGGATGGAAATTTCATGTGAGGAGAGAATAGCATAGGATGGGTTGTATAATGTCCGCCTGGTCAGAATGAACAGATAGATATTGAAATGTTACCAGAAATTAGAGAAGCTAACAAATTTGGCAACACAATAATCATGGGTGATTCCAATTACCTCAATATTGACTATGCCAGATGTTGATTGGCACATCCCTGCTGCAGTATAATCTAGAAGTAAGGAGATCCTGCATTCTCTACAGGGAGAACTATTCAGGCAACTGGTAACAGAACCCACATGTGAAGGAGCCATACTGGACTTGATGCTTAGCAACGGTGAAAGTGTTTCTGATGTTATAGTGGGGGATTTATTTCGCAACCAGTGATCACCAGATGGTGTGATTCAGTATTAGGACTAGGGCTGCTAAACTCTATTCAAAAGCGAGGGTCTTAGATTTTAGAAAAACTAACTAGGCCAAGACTGGCCAGTACCTCAGGGAGTCGTTAGTGGGATGGGAACATCTGGGGGATGTAGAAAAACAGTGGGCAAAACTGAAAGGGGATATTTTAAAGGCAACCAAGCTTTTTGATAAAATGGTAAATAAAGGTAAAAGGAAAAGGAGATCGTTATGGTTTTCAAAAGAAGTACAGTAGCTGAAAAGGTGAAGAAAAAGAGGGAGGCCTTCATGAAATACGAGAGAGGAAGACAGACATCTATATTTGGAAAAACTTAAGAGACACTAGCAAAGTAGTCAGGAAAGCAAAGATTCAAAAAGAGGAGGAAAAAGCCAATGCAATAAAGACATTTTTCAGATTTGATAGCAAGAAGAGGAAGGGCAAAAGTGGTATTGCCAGACTCAAGGGTGAAGGGGAGGAATATGTAGAAGCTGATGAGGATAAAGCGGAATTGCTTAACAAATATTTCTGTTCTGTGTTCACAGATGAAGAACCAGGAACAGGACCTCAGAAAACACCCACAAATAGGAACAGAAGCGAGGGACATCTTGAACAATTTTCAGAAGACTGTGTTCGTGAGAAACTAGCTCAACTTAAAGTAGACAAAGCGATGGCACCAGATGGGATACACCCTAGAATACTGAGGGAACTTGAGGACGTTCTAGCAGCTTCACTGACTGACCTTTTCAATGCCTCGTTAGAGTCGGGAGTGGTGCCAAAGGACTGGAGAGAGGCTCATGTGGTGCCTTTACACAAAAGCGGAAGTAAGGATGTGGTTGAAAACCACAGGTGGGTTAGTTAAACCTCAGTGGTGAGTAAATTATTGGAAGCGTGGCTGAAAGAGAAAATAGTGAGGTTTCTGGAGTCCAGCGGATTACAGGATCTAAGGCAGCATGAATTCACCCGAGGAAGGTCTTGTCAAACAAATCTAATTGATTTGTTTGACAGGGAGTTAGAGCGAGGGAGAGCCCTAGATGTGATGTATTTAGATTTCAGTAAAGTCTTTGACACTGTTCTGCACAGGTGACTTATAAACAAACTGAGCACCCTAGGGAAGGACCCTAAAGTTACTGCTTATGTTAGAAATTAGTTGTGGGAGGGTACAGGTAAATGGAGTTCATTCTGAGGAGAAAGAGGTTACCAGTGGTGTGCCCCAAGGATCTGTCCATGGTCCAATTCTTTTTAACATCTTTGTTAGTGATATTGCGGAAGGGCTTTCGGGTAAGATTTGCCTATATGCGGATGATATCAAAATCTGCATTAGAGTAGCCATCCAGGAAGGTGTAGATAACATGAGGAGGGATCTAGCTAAGCTTGAAAAATGGTCTAGATTTTGGCAGCTGAGATTTAATGTTAAAAAATGCTAAGTCATGCATTTGGGCTGCAGCAATCCAAAGGAGCAATATAGTATAGGTGGTGAAGTACTTCTGTCCACAAAAGAAGAGCGGGACCTAGGCGTGGTTGTGTCTGATGATCTTAAAGTAGCTAAACAGGTAGAAAAGGCAACGACAAAAGCTAGAAGGATGCTTGGATGCATACGGAGAGGAATGACTAGCAGAAAAATGGAGGTGATAGTGCCTCTGTATAAGTCTTTGGTGCGACCTGATTTGGAATATTGTGTACAATTCTGGAGACCGCACCTTCAAAAGGATATAAATAGATTAGAGTCAGTACAGAGGGGGGCTACTAAAATGGTTAGTGGTCTTCGTTATAAAGCATATGAGGACAGACTTAAGGATCTTAATAATCTACACCTTAGAGGAAAGGCAGGATAGAGGTGATATGATTGAGATGTTTAAATACCTCCATGGCATAAATGTTCAGGGAGAGAGCCTCTTTCAATTGAAAGCAAGTTCTGCTACGAGGGGACATGGGATGATGGTGAAGAGGGATAGATTCAGGAGTGATATGCGGAAATATTTATTTATGAAAAAAGTGGTGGATTCGTGGAATAGTCTCCCAGTGGAGGTGGAACACAGAGGATCTGTAAAGGATCATCTGCACACCTCCGGTCAGCAATCTGCTCTCCTCTGCCGAGGATCGAGCCCCCGGAGCACCGATCCACCCCCCCCCCCTGCACGTGCTGCCCAATTGGGGCAGTCTGAGACCAGCATAAAAGAAGCACCACTCAGGCGCGCCCGCGCCTGAGGGCCTCGCTAGAGGGCCCTTTGGCGTGGCCCTTAGGCGTGAGACCGCCCAAACACGACCAACCTAGCAAGCTCTGCCCAGCAACTTCAACATCACTGATCGATCTCACACTCCTTCTGTAGACTGGTAAAAAAGGGAGCGCCTTAGTGGCATCCTACAGAACAGGAAAAACGCTCTGGACCATGAGGTAATCTCCAGTACTTGCAGCAGCTGCCAGTCTTGTATGAATGTTTGCTTGCCGACTGAATGTATACTTTTCAGGAAGTTTTCCTGCTACAAAGTAGCTGTTTTAAAGTAACCAATCTACTCTAGAAATCGAAACTGTAGCTATACCAACCATTGTTCTGCTACAATAACTAAAGATCTGCTAACATTCAGAAAAGATCTAAAAACCCATCTATTCAGCCAACACAACAACAATGAAGAAACATTTGTAGTTTCCCAACCACCATAATCGATTTTATTTACCCTTTCCAAATGTATATCTACAACATGAACGTCATCCTCAAACGATAATTAACTTAATAATGTTTCTTCCCACCTATAAATAAAATTAAAGTAACCCTTGATACCTGTTATACAGTTTAAATGTATTATACAGTTTAATTGTATTATAGTTCAATAATTGTTCCTGTTATATTGTAATACATTATTGTTACACAATTTTAATGTATTATAGTTTAATAGTTTAATAATGTTTCTGTTATATTGTAATACACTAATCTGTTCCATACAATTCATGTTATAATGTAATATAGTTTATAATGTTCTATGTATCTGTTTTTGACTTTTGTTGTAATGTAAACCGCTGCTGATCCTTGGAAGCAGCGGAATATAAAAGCTGTTCAAATAAATAAATAAATAAATAAATATTGAAACATTTGTATCTCTGAATTCCTCTGTTATCCTCAAAAAAATAACATATTATTCAATTACTACTGAGAAACATCACACTGTGTTTAATATAATAACTGAATCACTAATTATCTCAAAATGAAGCTGTTAAACATTACCATGCAATGTTTATATGTCCTAGGTATTTATATGTGCCTAATATTTTCATTCAACTATTGTCTCCAAACACCATGCCCACTCCTGGATCATGCTAGACTAGCTCACATACATATCATACCCTATCATATTGATATCCTAAAAATAGAGAATAGAAGCCTAGCCATCTGCCTCTTTTACAGACCCCCTTCACCAGATGTACAAAACATAACAACCATCTTAGAAACAACTTGTAAAGCCTCAATAAACAAGCCCTATATCGTCTTGGGAGACTAATTTAGCAACTATCAATAACAATCTACAATCAATCTTCCTAGAATCAATGGAAGACATGGGATTTAAACAAATAATCAAACACTCCACACACATCAAAGGTAACACTCTTGACTTAGTCTTTCTCCCTGAACATATGATGGAGATACATCATTACATCCCTCCCACCATAACACAAGTCCCATGGTCTGACCATTATATGATTCAATTTTCTATGCATATTCCACTCACCTCCTCTCCTCATCAAACTACAATTCATCAAGGGCCAAGATTCTGTCCATTTGTATCAGAAGAATTTCTGGGTACAATTATACCACAGTTAGACACAAACTCAAATAACATTGACAAAGCCATTGCTAATTGGAACACGGTTATAAAAGAAGCTTCCAAACCATTACCTATCAAACCTAACAAGCTCTATAAAAGAACCTCAGAAAAATGGTACACACACGAACTAGCATCTATCAAAAAAGAACTACGAAAAATAGAAAATAAATGGCGAACAAAAAAAACACCTGAGTTCCGGGATCTATACTTTTCAACTCTTAACAAATACAGAGCAGCAACTAATAACGCCAAAAAACAACATCACACCTCAATTCTATCTAAAGCTATTAACCGTCCAAGGGAACTATTTGAAATTGTAAAATCTTTATCAAAAGCCACCACTACTAATTATCAACTTACCAGATCTAGCAAATTATTTTGTTAGTAAACAAACTATCCCCAATACCAATACCTGATTCCATTATATCAATAAACAACAACAATACATGGAACTACTTTCAGCTGATTGATAAAAAACAATTACTAAGTATAATATCGAAAATTAACACTACAACATCCATCCTTTATCCCTGCCCAGTTACTTGGATTAAGACAACAAAACAAGAACTGGCCCCCTTTATATTAAATATAGTTAACAATTCTCTTCAACAAGGGGTATTACCTAAGGAACTCAAAAACTCTGCAATCCGCCCGATTTTAAAGAATAAGATGCTAAATGAAAATGACCCATCTTCATATCACCCGATTGCCAGTATTCCGTTCCTGACCAAAATCATTGAAAAAGTTGTTGAACTACAACTCCAAGATTATATAGACACATCTGCACCCCTTGATGATCACCAATACGGTTTCCGACCTTTTCACGGCGTAGAAACCCTCCTTCTTGCCCTCCTTGATACCCTCATTAAGGGTTTAGATACCACAAAGCAAGCATTCATACTGGTATTCCTTGATATATCCGCTGCTTTTGACAGCGTAAACCACAAAATACTCACATCAAGACTCAGTCAGATAGGATTAAGGAAAACTACCCTAGATTGGTTTAAATCATACATATCTGACCGCTCACAATTTGTACAAGTTAACCAGACTTCATCACCCCCTTTTCCTCAAGAACAAGGAATACCTCAAGGCTCTGCATTATCTGCTCTGCTATTCAACCTTTACCTTCAACCAATTTGTACCATTTTCCAAAAATATAAGATGAATTACCATATATATGCGGATGACATTATGTTGTTCTCCGCATTCAACATACATGATCCTAACTATGACAAAATAGCAACCTGCCTCATGGAAGCTGAAAAATGGCTGCATTCAAACAATCTGAAAATTAATTTCAAAAAAACCGAGGTACTAATCACATCAAGAAACACGAATTACACACCACCAACCGATATCAAAATTCTGAACTTTACCCTACCCGTCAAGGAAGAGATTAAATATTTAGGAGTCACCCTTGACAAGACCCTTAGTTTCACTAACCACATTAAGAAAATAACCAAAACAATTTATTACAAGCTTCGCTCCATTCAACAACTGAGGCCTCTTTTAGAAAATGATGACTTTAAAACTATCACATAAGCATTAATAACTCCCCACTTTGACTTTTGTAATGGAATACTACTAGGAGTATCTAAAAAGAGCTTAAAAATTCTACAAATGGCCCAAAATGTTACCGCTAGAATAATTTCCAAAGCCAAGCTAACTGACCACATTACCCCGATACTCTTTTCCCTACATTGGTTACCTATACCAATAGAATTCAATATAAAATAATATTGACCACCTTCAAATTAATTAATCAGATTGCCCCATCATACCTATCCACACTGATTCATAGTCCTACAGAAAATAGAATAAGACGAAGAAGGAACCTTAATACCATCCTAGTACCTGACTCAATAAGAAAAACAAAACAAATAACAAGTACCAGCACCTTCTCATTCGTAGCACCATCATTATGGAATAACCTCCCAGACCAATTAAGGGAAACAAAAGATTTACAAAAATTCCGAAAAGACTTAAAAACATACCTATTCTCACAATACTACTCTATCATAGATAATGACTTGGATAAGACCTCCCATCCTCCGTAACTCACTAATGAACATACCAGCTCCAATACTCTCACTACAACTCCCATAGCAGAACTTAAGATGAACCATTAATATGTATATATGTAAAAACTATGTAATAACTTGTAAATAGTTCTAAACTCACTAAACTCCCACTAGAGGACAGCAACCTTGGGCCGGAAGGACTGGGGTTTCTAGTCCCACAGGTGCTCCTTGTGGTCTTGGGCAAGCCACTTAACCCTCCATAGCCCATGTTCCCTGTAAAATAGTTATCTCCAAGTTATAATGCCCTGTTCAATGTAATTTCAGTTTGTTCAATGTAAACCGCAGATGCAGAATATATATAAGAGAATGTAAATAAATAAATATAAGACAATGTAAATAAATAAACTCTGTTATACTACCTGTATATAGTTTGATTACAGTTCAATGTACCTGTTTATATATCACTACTTTTGTTCCATGTAATTCAATGTTGTTTAGATGTACAACGCCACTGATCTTGGGAAGTGGCGGTATATAAAAGATTTGCAAATAAATAAATAAAATAAATAAAAAGGGGGCTGTTGTAGTGCTTGATATGGAAGGACAGACTAGATAGGCCTTGTGGTCTTTTTCTGCCGTCATGTTTCTAGATAAATATCACCTCAGGACATGCTAGGGAGGTAAAGTTCCCAGACGAAATAAATGAGTGCTTCATGGGTCGGCTGACTGAGGAACTGATAAGAGGGGAGCTATTTTAGACCCAGTCCTGGTGGAACACAGGTTTTGGTATGGAAGGTAACGGTGCTGGGCCACTTTACAATGAAGCACATTCTAATGTGTGTGTCCAGGCCCTTGTGTGCCTGACTGGAATTGGGATGCACAGAAGCAAACCTGATTCTGATCCTGCAGGAGCTAGATGTGACCTATGGGATCATAATCGGGTCTGAACCTGTACATGCAGGCCGAGACTCTATTCAGATCAGCCTGCACATACAGACCCCTGCCCGGTTAACTCAGTCAAGCTCCTGAATGAAGCAGCGGTGCCATGGCGTCACATTGCCATGGCACCTCAGCTCAATTCACGAGCCGTGATCCCTGGCCCCTGACTACAATCTTTGTTCCCCGCAGCTCGACCCCCCGATCTGGCCTTCCATGGCCAGGGTCATGCTGCAGGGAACCCCCTCACCTCTCTGCTGCTGCCTGGGCCTGCCATCTTCCGACGTCCAGGGGTCTTATTCCATCTCTGAGGTGTAATATTTCCCCCCATCTAGTTTCGAGGCCCCGGATGTACAGGGCTGATTTCAGAATCAGTCCTGTATGTCTGGGGCCTTGGACCGCCCACTGCTTGCCCTCACTCCGCCTCTGCAACACCCCCAACTAAACCTCCCTGTACAATCTCCTTGTTCGTATGTGGAGGCTTTTGCTGGGGATGAAAGGGGGCGAATAACGGGGATGGATGTCCCAGCGGGATGTCCATCCACGCTATTCACATTACAGAATAGACACCAATAGTGATATTTATGTTTATTAAAACTTTATATACCACCTTAATAACTGGAAGTCTACTGCACTAGAATTTATTTTTTTAAATGGAGACTATTATAAAATGAGGAAAATGGCAAAAAAAAAAAAAAAGCAACTGCAAAGGTTAAGAGTTTACATCAGGCATGTAGATTGTTTAAAAATATCACTTTGGAAGCCCAGACCAGATATATTCAAAGTATTAAAAAAGCAGAAAGAAGACCAAAGAACATCCAGCAAGATTAAAAGGTTAGATGAAAAGGCTACTAAGGCCAAAAGAACATCTTTCAAACAATGGAAAAAAGGGTCCAAATGGAGAAAACAGGAACCAGAATAAGCACTGGCAAGTTTGATGTAAAGCAGTGATAAGGAAGGCAATATTAATATGAACACAGATCTTTTCCAGTCAGTTGGCCATGAAGTTGTCTTCCAAATCTCAGGTACATTCAAAGCAAGAAACTTGTGTGGGAATCAGTTGGACCATTAGATGATAGAGGGTGTGGTAGTGTGGTGTGTGGTGGGAAGGGGGTTTCTTTACAACACAGACCAGACAGCAAATCAGGGAAAGAAAAAGCAGTTTTATTCTGTCCCATCCTGTTAACCCTCCACAAGCTGGTTCTCCCGGCCTTTCCTCCAACCCCAGTTAAAGTTCCTACCTCAGAATTCCTTTACATGGCTTGCTTTGGAAGGACCTGGCTCCACAGGCTTCTCTCTCTCCTGCAGCCTGCTGGGTTCTTAACCTCTCCCTCTGAGCCACGCCCTCCCAGCCCTGAACTTTGGGCTGCAGACTCTTTTAAATGGGACTGTTGATAATCCCTTTGGAGAGAGATGGGGAACCTTCTATATATCCCATTACAGAGGGATAAAAGGGGCACCAAAGGAGAACAAGAGCATAACAGAGAGACTAAATTAATTCCTTGCATCGGTGTTTACCGAGGAAGATGTAAGACAGAAAAGTACAGAGAAGGACAACCAAATGATAAAGGGGCTAGAATGATTCTCCTGTGATAAAAGGCTAAGGATGTCAGAGCTCTCTCTCTCACTCAGCACATCGTTAAGCTTTGGAACTATTTGCTAGAGGATTGGTAAAAGAAATTAGCGTA
This sequence comes from Ichthyophis bannanicus, assembly GCA_033557465.1. Lineage (NCBI taxonomy): Eukaryota > Metazoa > Chordata > Amphibia > Gymnophiona > Ichthyophiidae > Ichthyophis > Ichthyophis bannanicus. The sequence continues at coordinate 806,585,939 of CM066036.1, forward strand.
TCTGGGTTTAAAAAGGTTTGGAAATGTTCCTGGAGAAAAAAATCAATAGTCTGTTATTAAGTTAAACCTGAGGAAAGCCTGTACTTATCTCTGGGGGAAAGCAGCATGGAACTGGTGTACCTTTTGGGAACCTGCCAGGTACTTGTGACCTGGATTGGCCACTGTTGGAAACAGGATACTGGGCTTGATGGACCTTTGGTCTGACCCAGTATGGCATATCTTATGTTCTTATGCTCCTCTTCCGCTTTGCTCCCTGAGCTGTCCTGACCTTTTTGAGAAGAGTATATATCTTGATACATTCAGTTCCTGGTCCTGATAAGTCACTGAATCATCATTCATTGACTGCAAGCACATCCATAATCTTTTGCACCATGGAAGAAAATGGGGGGTATCTAAACCATGAGCCCCTCACCTTCTCCAATACAGTGAGGCGAAGAGAACAGGCTGAATACTCTCCCTATGCACCTCTTGATACAGTTGTGGTCAACATTATTGACACCCTTGTAGTTCAACCCCTTAATGTTCAATATCTCCTAAAAAATAGTGGCCAGTGAAATTTGCTTTGGACTATATATGCACACATATTTGAAACATAAAAGAATGCAATAAAACAAGAGCAATTAAAAAATGAAATAGTAGGAAATAGTACAAAAACTGGAACACTGCAGGACATGATTATTGGTACCCTTATAAATAATTCAAATCTGTTTGAACAGAAGAACCACATTCCCATTGCTGTAAAATAAGACACACCTGTGATCAACTGTCATTACTCATATGACTTGAATCAACCAATGAATGATGGCTCTAATGTTTAAAATGGCCACATTCACTCCCTGTTCCATTTTCACAATGGTGAAGACAAGAGAGCTGAGACCGTCAGAAGAGCCATTATCACCAAACATCAAACTTCAAAGGGGTACAAGGACATCTCCAAAGATCTTGGGATTCCTGTGTCTACATTTTGCAATCTTATTAAGATGTTTTCTGCTCATGGAACTGTCAAGAACCTCCCAGGATGTGGTGGGAAGTGGAAAATTAATCCAAGACATCTTCGAAGGTTAGAGTGAACTGTTGCAAAAATACCACATACAACATCCAAAGAGCTTAAGGCTAACCTGGAGCAATCTAGAGTGGCGGTTTCAACTTGCACCATATGCCACACACTAAACAAAGAAGGAATTTATGGGCAAAGGCCAAGGAGGACCCCACTGCTCAAAGACAGACATAAAAAGGCATGCCTGATTTTGCCCAAACCTACTTGAGAAACCACAATTCTTTTGGGAAAATGTTCTGTGGACAGATGAAACCAAACTTGAGATCTTTGGCAATGCAAACCAGCGATACATTTACAGGCAAAGAAATGAAGCTTATAAGGAAAAAAAACCTTCCTACAGTTAAATATGGTGGAGGTTCCATAATGTTGTGGGTCTGTTTTGCTGCCTCAGGAACTGGAGGCCTGGAACATATTAAAGGAATCATGAAGTCAGAGGACTACCACGGTATTTTGGAGCGAAATGTGCTACCTAGTGTCAGAAAGGTCTGGGCCATAGGTCACGGGTCATCTTGCAGAACAATGACCCAAAACATACATCCAAAAGTCCCAAAGGAATAAATGGACTATTTAAACTGGCCAGTAATGAGTCCTGATCTCATTCCAATCGAGAACCTTTGGAAAGAGCTGAAATCTGCCATTGGTAAAAGGAATCCTGGAAACATTCATGAGCTGGAACAAATTGCAGTTGAAGAGTGAGAGAAGCTACCAGCAAAGAGATGTACGAAACTTATAGATGGCTACAAGAAACATTTGGAGGCTGTCATCACTGCCAAGTGTTGTGCAATCAAATATTAGGGAAGGGTGTCATTAATCTGGTCCTGTTTTCTTCTGAGAAATTACTACGTCTAAGTTGTATGGGCATCTTTGTTTTGTTGTACCTTTGAACATACTGTTAAAATGTTACGATGTCATACAGTTGGATTATTTCCAATTATTTCTCAAGATATTTTACACAACATATTAAAATAAAAGGGTGCCAATAATGTTGACCACAACTGTACCACCCACAACATATCTCAGGAGTGCCCCTGCTGTCTGCAATTGTCCCAAAAGAATGAGGTGTGAGGATGAAGAGCTGGAGTTTACCTTGCACTTGGGGAGATAGAGACAAAGGGCTTGAAGCTCCCCTGCAAATAAACATCTGCAAGAGAAGAGAAAGAGGTACAGAACTGGTCAGTCATTTTTCTGGCTTTTCTATCTGTATAGACTCTTGTGAATGAGGAGTCAGGCAAGAATCAAAAATGTCAGAGAGACCAGAGTAGTGCATGAGTTTCATATATCCATGAAGAGTGACCAAGATTTTTCCCTTCACTCACTTAACAAAGAGAATGGACATAGTGGGCTTCTTCCAGGCCTGTGTCTGAGTCCGCAACAGGCAGGGCAGAGGGACTTCCTTTGAGTCTGTGCCCATCTGCGACAGACAGGGAGGAGGAGCTTTCCCCAGGTCTGTGCTCAAGTCTGCGATAGGTAGGGGAAGAGGGCTATCCCTGGGTCTGTGCCCGAGTCCATGACAGGGAGGGAAGAGGGCTATCCCTGGGTCTGTGCCCGAGTCCATGACAGGGAGGGAAGAGGGCTATCCCTGGGTCTGTGCCCGAGTCCATGACAGGGAGGGAAGAGGGCATTCTCTGGGTCTGTGCCCGAGTCCATGACAGGGAGGGAAGAGGGCATTCTCTGGGTCTGTGCCCGAGTCCATGACAGGGAGGGAAGAGGGCTATCCCTGGGTCTGTGCCTGAGTCCATGACAGGGAGGGAAGAGGGCTATCCCTGGGTCTGTGCCCGAGTCCATGACAGGGAGGGAAGAGGGCATTCCCTGGGTCTGTGCCCGAGTCCATGACAGGGAGGGAAGAGGGCATTCTCTGGGTCTGTGCCCGAGTCCATGACAGGGAGGGAAGAGGGCATTCTCTGGGTCTGTGCCCGAGTCCATGACAGGGAGGGAAGAGGGCATTCCCTGGGTCTGTGCCCGAGTCCATGACAGGGAGGGAAGAGGGCATTCTCTGGTCTGTGCCCGAGTCCATGACAGGGAGGGAAGAGGGCATTCCCTGGGTCTGTGCCCGAGTCCATGACAGGGAGGGAAGAGGGCTTTCTCTGGGTCTGTGCCCGAGTCCATGACAGGGAGGGAAGAGGGCATTCTCTGGGTCTGTGCCCGAGTCCATGACAGGGAGGGAAGAGGGCATTCTCTGGTCTGTGCCCGAGTCCATGACAGGGAGGGAAGAGGGCTATCCCTGGGTCTGTGCCCGAGTCCATGACAGGGAGGGAAGAGGGCTATCCCTGGGTCTGTGCCCGAGTCCATGACAGGGAGGGAAGAGGGCTATCCCTGGGTCTGTGCCCGAGTCCATGACAGGGAGGGAAGAGGGCATTCTCTGGGTCTGTGCCCGAATCCATGACAGGGAGGGAAGAGGGCATTCCCTGGGTCTGTGCCCGAGTCCATGACAGGGAGGGAAGAGGGCATTCTCTGGGTCTGTGCCCGAGTCCATGACAGGGAGGGAAGAGGGCATTCTCTGGGTCTGTGCCCGAGTCCATGACAGGGAGGGAAGAGGGCATTCTCTGGGTCTGTGCCCGAGTCCATGACAGGGAGGGAAGAGGGCTATCCCTGGGTCTGTGCCCGAGTCCATGACAGGGAGGGAAGAGGGCTATCCCTGGGTCTGTGCCCGAGTCCATGACAGGGAGGGAAGAGGGCATTCCCTGGGTCTGTGCCCGAGTCCATGACAGGGAGGGAAGAGGGCATTCTCTGGGTCTGTGCCCGAGTCCATGACAGGGAGGGAAGAGGGCATTCTCTGGGTCTGTGCCCGAGTCCATGACAGGGAGGGAAGAGGGCATTCCCTGGGTCTGTGCCCGAGTCCATGACAGGGAGGGAAGAGGGCATTCTCTGGTCTGTGCCCGAGTCCATGACAGGGAGGGAAGAGGGCATTCCCTGGGTCTGTGCCCGAGTCCATGACAGGGAGGGAAGAGGGCTATCCCTGGGTCTGTGCCCGAGTCCATGACAGGGAGGGAAGAGGGCATTCTCTGGGTCTGTGCCCGAGTCCATGACAGGGAGGGAAGAGGGCATTCTCTGGTCTGTGCCCGAGTCCATGACAGGGAGGGAAGAGGGCATTCTCTGGGTCTGTGCCCGAGTCCATGACAGGGAGGGAAGAGGGCATTCCCTGGGTCTGTGCCCGAGTCCATGACAGGGAGGGAAGAGGGCATTCTCTGGTCTGTGCCCGAGTCCATGACAGGGAGGGAAGAGGGCATTCCCTGGGTCTGTGCCCGAGTCCATGACAGGGAGGGAAGAGGGCATTCCCTGGGTCTGTGCCCGAGTCCATGACAGGGAGGGAAGAGGGCATTCCCTGGGTCTGTGCCCGAGTCCATGACAGGGAGGGAAGAGGGCTATCCCTGGGTCTGTGCCCAAGTCCATGACAGGGAGGGAAGAGGGCTATCCCTGGGTCTGTGCCTGAGTCCATGACAGGGAGGGAAGAGGGCATTCCCTGGGTCTGTGCCCGAGTCCATGACAGAGAGGGAAGAGGGCATTCCCTGGGTCTGTGCCCGAGTCCATGACAGGGAGGGAAGAGGGCATTCTCTGTGCCCGAGTCCATGACAGGGAGGGAAGAGGGCATTCCCTGGGTCTGTGCCCGAGTCCATGACAGGGAGGGAAGAGGGCATTCCCTGGGTCTGTGCCCGAGTCCATGACAGGGAGGGAAGAGGGCATTCTCTGGGTCTGTGCCCGAATCCATGACAGGGAGGGAAGAGGGCTATCCCTGGGTCTGTGCCCGAGTCCATGACAGGGAGGGAAGAGGGCATTCCCTGGGTCTGTGCCCGAGTCCATGACAGGGAGGGAAGAGGGCATTCTCTGGTCTGTGCCCGAGTCCATGACAGGAAGGGAAGAGGGCATTCCCTGGGTCTGTGCCCGAGTCCATGACAGGGAGGGAAGAGGGCATTCCCTGGGTCTGTGCCCGAGTCCATGACAGGGAGGGAAGAGGGCATTCTCTGGGTCTGTGCCCGAATCCATGACAGGGAGGGAAGAGGGCTATCCCTGGGTCTGTGCCCGAGGCCATGACAGGGAGGGAAAGAGGGCATTCTCTGGTCTGTGCTGTTGGTTATGCACATCTCGCATAGCCAAACAGTTTCTCACCTCGCCATGTTTCAATTTTGTGTTCTTCAATTTCATATATTTGCACCTTTTAAAATAAAAAGAAAACAATGTCAAAATAATGTGTCATGGTATACAAAAGATCACAGAAAATGGAAGAGAAGAGGTATACAAAAGATCACTGTTGGGATAGTGAAAAATGAGGGTGAGGAGAGACACTTTAAATAGGAGGGGTCAGTGATCCCAGTGCAGTGAGGCTGGAGGAGAGATGCTGGTGCTGATTGGCTGGGGGGAATCTGTGATCACACGGTAGGTGTGGCTGGAGGAGAGATGCTGGTGCTGATTGGCTGGGGGGAATCTGTGATCGCACAGTAGGTGTGGCTGGAGGAGAGATGCTGGTGCTGATTGGCTGGGGGAATCTGTGATCCCACGGTAGGTGTGGCTGGAGGAGGGATGCTGGTGCTGGTTGTAATCTGTGATCCCACCATAGATGTGACTGGAGGAGAGATGCTGATGCTGATTGGCTGGAGGAGAAATGTTGATGCTGATTGGCTGGGGGGGGAATCTATGATCCCATGGTAGGTGTGGCTGGAGGAGAGATGCTGGTGCTGATTGGCTGGGGGGAATCTGTGATCGCACGGTAGGTGTGGCTGGAGGAGAGATGCTGGTGCTGATTGGCTGGGGGAATCTGTGATCCCACGGTAGGTGTGGCTGGAGGAGGGATGCTGGTGCTGGTTGTAATCTGTGATCCCACCATAGATGTGACTGGAGGAGAGATGCTGATGCTGATTGGCTGGAGGAGAAATGTTGATGCTGATTGGCTGGGGGGGGGGGGAATCTATGATCCCATGGTAGGTGTGGCTGGAGGAGAGATGCTGGTGCTGATTGGCTGGGGGAATCTGTGATCCCACGGTAGGTGTGGCTGGAGGAGGGATGCTGGTGCTGGTTGTAATCTGTGATCCCAGCATAGATGTGACTGGAGGAGAGATGCTGAGTGTGGCTGGAGGAGAGATGCTGGTGCTGATTGGCTGGGGGAATCTGTGATCCCACGGTAGGTGTGGCTGGAGGAGGGATGCTGGTGCTGGTTGTAATCTGTGATCCCAGCATAGATGTGACTGGAGGAGAGATGCTGATGCTGATTGGCTGGAGGAGAAATGATGCTGATTGGCTGGGGGGGAATCTATGATCCCATGGTAGGTGTGGCTGGAGGAGAGATATTGGTGCTGGAACACCCTGGCCTGGCTCAGTGTATGCTAGAGTAATTTTCTCAGGGAGGTCTTCTATGAGTCTGAGTCTTTCTTGAAGTCTCTTTCCAGCACCAACAGTCTTTTACTACCCTGTAGTGTATGAAAAAATGAACGCTAAAGACTTATATACTGCTTTCCTACAAGTCAAAGTGGTGTACATTCATGTATACAGGGTGGCCCAAAAAAAGTGAGAACATCTTGTAGCATATAAGTTATTTAAAAATTCAAAAAGACAGATGTAAACGATTGACAAATTAAAAAAAAAAAGATGGCGACCGGAAATTGTCGAAATAAAGACGTTATATAGCTAAAAAAGGTAAATAAGTAAACTATTTAAGCTTTTAATTTATGAGATGTTCTCACTTTTTTTGGGCCACCCTGTATATTTATTTCCCTTGTCCCTGAAGGGTTCACAATCTATGTTTTTGTACCTGAGGCAATGGAGGGCTAAGGGGTTTGCCCAAGGCCACAAGGAACACCTGTGTGACTAGAAACCCCCAGTCCTTCCAGGACTAGGTTGCTGTCCTCTAGTGGGATTTGAACCCCTGGCCCTCCTGCCTAAGGTAACTTGCCCCAACCTCTAGGCCACTCCTCCCTCAGCCTTATCTGCAAATCATGGAATAGTCCTGCAAGTCTGAGTCTATGTCAAAAATGAATGAGGCAGCTTGAACTTTATAGACCAGCAAATTTATTGAGCATGAACTTTTGAGGAGTCTTGTGCCCAAGTCCACTCATACTTCAATAAACTGGTTAGTCTATAAGGTATTACCGCAACCTGCCTCTATCATTTTTGCTATTCCAGACTGGCATGGCAACCCCTCCAAAATTTTGAGTCTATGCGAAGTGTCTCTCATCCTGCAGGCCCAGGCCCCTCTAACAGAAACACTCAAATGAACTCACACAAGTCATAACACAAAGTATAACACAACTAGTATGACTACATGCAAACACAAACACATCGACAGCCACGTGCAACAAGCAAAACCTATGAGCGCCAGCATAAATACCAAACGTGTACACTTCTGCAAACTCATTTTTATAGATTCCAGCATCATGTATACTCAGCCGCACGCCTACAGGCAGAGACTCCAGTGAGATGTACATTCAGCCACATACAAACATGCAGAGAGATTCCAGTGGGATGTACACTCAGCCACAAGCTCAGATGCAGAAACTCCAGTGATATGTACATGCAGTCACACGCTCACATGTGGAATGTACACTCAGTTGTATATATCCACAGTGGAGACTAGTGAGATGTACAATTATCTGTACGCCTACCTGCAGAGAGACTCCAATGGGATGTATACAGAGCCCCCCCCCCACATGTGAAGAGACTCCAGTGTGATATACACAGTGTCGCACACCCACATGCAAAAGGTCCAGTGGGATATACACTCAGCCACAAACACACATGCAAAGAAACTCCAGTGGGATGTATACTCAGTAACACGCTGAGGAACTCTAGTGGGATGTACACTTGGCCACATGCCCACATGCAGAGGGACTCCAGTGGGACGTGCACTTATCCACACACCACATGCAGAGGAGTGGAGTTCCCGAGGAAAGGTAATGAGAAGCCCTAGAATGAATGCATTTATAGGTTCAATAAGTGATTTTGACGCAGAAATGGATAGAGAGCCAGTGATGCGATTTAAGAAGAAAGATTGTATAAGCGCAGCAACATTGGCGGAAGATGAATTGTGCAGTTGAGTTTTAAATGGACTGAAGGAGAGAGATGATTCAGAGGGAGACGAGTGAGAGGAGGTTGCAATAGTCAAGATGGGAAGTGACTAGAGAGTGGATAAGGGTCTTACTAGTGTGTTAAGAAAGAAACGGATGAATTTTGCTGGTGTTATAGAGAAAGAAGCGACAGGTTTTAGATATCTGTTGGATATGTGCAGAGAAAGAGAAAATGGAGTCAAAGATGACCCCAAGGTTGCAAACTGAGGAAACGGGGAGGAGTAGAGTGCTATCTACAGAGATAGAGAAGGGAGGTAGGTTTAGGTGGAAAGATAAGGAGCTCAGTTTTGGCCATGTTCAATTTCAGATGGTGGCAGGAGATCCAGGCAGTAGTATCAGATAAGCAGACAGAGATTCAGACCTAGAATCCTGGAGAGATTTCAGGTGCAGAGAGTAGATCTGATAGTCGTTGGTGTAAAGATAGTACTGAAAACCATAGGAGGAGATAAGTGCATCAAGGGACTGAGTGTAGGAAAAGAAAAGGAGAGATCCTAAGACAGAATTCTGAGCTACACCAACTGAAGCAGGATGGCAGTAGAGGAGGATCCACCAGAACACACACTAAAAGTGCGGTGGGAGAGAAAGGAGAGAACCAGGCAGAAGAGAGCCCCTAAATCCAAGTGAGGTCAGGGTACTGAGGAGAAGGTGGTGATCAACAGTGTCAAAAGCAGCAGAAAGATCAAGAAGGATAAGGATTGAGTAAAGGCCCTTGGATTTGGTGAGGAACAAGTCTCTGGAGACTTTGGCAAGAGTCGTTTCTGTAGAATGTAGAGAACGAAAGCCAGATTGCAGTGGATCCAGAAGGGCTTGAGAGGAAAGAAAATCAAGACAGAGCTGGTGAATAGCACATTTGAGTAGTTTTGAAGCAAAGGGGAGAAGGGAAATAGGCTGTTAGCTGGAAGGAACATGCATAGACTCTCGTGGGACTCTAGTGAGATGTACACACAGCCACAACCTCACATGCAGAGACTCCAGTGGGATGTGCACTCAGCTACTCAGCTACAGACATGCACGGTATTGGGTGGTAGTTCCATGAGTCCTCATTCATAACTCTGCAGAGCTCTGCACCCTGTTTTTATATCTTCACCAACTTGACGCAACCATTAGAGTGGTAGTCCTCAGCCAGGGATCACAAACTGCAGCATAGCTTCTTCCGTAACCCAGTCAAAGGACAATTTTAATACTCATTTATGTGTGCAAAGCAATGGTTTATACAGTATATAGAAATCAGCCTTTTAGACAATCCACGGGTAAATGTATGCACATACAGCCTTTACCAGAACGAAGCAGGGATGGAGTAAAGGAAGGCTTAGTATTTATCTACAGCCTTTCCTAATGCATTCACTTCCTTTTTTATGAAATACTATTTTTTATTATGATTTTAGCAATGTTTGTTTATGATTATTTTATATTGTATATGTTATAAAATCTTGTACACTTTTTAACGATTGAGTTATGTAGCCTTCACAGTATTTTTATGTATTTATTTATTTATTACTTGGTTTATTTATCTGACTTGTGAACATTGATGCTTGCTTTATATATATATATTCCCACCAGCCGAAACACAACCCGTGTAGGGAGGACGTCTTCTGATGATTCAATAAAGACCTTTTGCGATTCATCCATGGTGTGAATCATTGCCCTGCTCCTTTGTACTGGTCCATCCTCCAGGACTGCTACCTTTAAGATGGGAAGCAAAGGAGGCACTGGCCAGATGTAGGACTTGGTCTGGTGTGGAGGCAGAAGAGGTGAAAAACTGAGCCATTTTAAGAACAATCAATCTTTCTGTTAGGAAAGTAAACAGACAAAATGACCAAGGCAGGTGACAAAATGTTGGCATGAAACATAGAGGGGATCTAAGAAAGAAAAACACAGAAAATAGTATCTGGAAAAGCTGAGGAAAGCAGGGAAAGGAAACAGGGTGGAAAAGGCATGAGAGTGAAGGAAAAGCTAGTAAAGAGGGTAAAGCGAGGTGATGGCTCTTTCTACATTTGCCAGAGAAATGAAGAAAATCAGAGGCGGAATGATATGACAGAGGAGAAGAGGAGGATTATGTGGAAAATAATAAGGAAAACAAAACACTCAGTCATGCTTTTTGTATTACTGGTGGAAGTTTACATGACAGATGCATTTGACCATCTTGAAGATAAAGCCAGCAAGCACTAGGGTCTGTGGTATGATGGATGACATCCATGCACTAATTAGATGAGCCTGGAAATCTTCCTTTGCCATCCCAGTCTATGTAAATGTCATAAGCTTGGGTTCTTATACTCTGTGGGGGGATATTCAAAGGCATTTACATGGTTTTCAAACCGTGTTACCTGCCGCTCAGTGGGATACTGTAATTCTGCAGCACTAACACAGGTCCGCCACTGCAAGCCCGATGCTAATTGGTTAGCATTGAGGTGTGTCAGGGGCTTTCGGGGGCAGTGCCCACTGACTGTCAGCGATGATACTGAGCTGCTGCCCGGTTACTGACACACGGCGAATGTCAGGCACAGTAAAAGCCAACCTAATTTTCACAGCAGAAGCTAATCGGGCAGCGACTGAATCTCATTGCTGCCCGGATAGCTTCTTGGCAATCCAGCCAACCTGGATATTCAATGCCGGAGCCCAGATGTGATCGCAGCATTGAATTTGCGGGTTTAGAATTCAGTGGCGGCAGCTGGCCAGGTCAGATTGGCTAGCCGCCACCGTTGAATATCAGCCCCCACGTGCATAAATACCAACATCTCCATCATTCACTTACAGATCCTCCCCTTACACACATACACACTCACTTGGACACACAAACTACACATGCAGCCCGCACAGTCACAGACACAAATACCATCCACTGCTGTCACTTTCCAACACTATATGGGTAGCAGTGCAGTCCACACACTTGCTTCTGTCCTAACCTATCGAAGGAGGTGGTATCTCCAAAACGCTGGCCAAAAATGTTATTCTCACTCTGCTCTCTCCTGCAGACATGATCTCTGCCATGAAAGAAGTATGACGGAAATATTTATTTCTGCGCGCAAGATGAAGACCAAAATGGCCCGTCAAGTCTACCCAGCAGTGATTTGTCCATTTTGGCTAGATGTGCACAAACCCTACTCAGAATGTGCACACTCACAAACAAATCTCTCAATAGAACAAACTGGCATGCAAAAGCTACTCTTAGTGCACACACACACACACACACTTATGCACACACAGATATTATATTATAAATATATTATATATATTGGGCACAGTATTCAGTGCCGGGGGCTAATGCTGCTAGCTCCCGGTGCTGAACATTAAACTCTAATATTCAATTCCGGGGTCATATCCAGGTTCACCGCATAGGCCGACTGCTAACAGGGTGGCAGCAATATTGAGCCAATGCCTGGTTAGCGACATGCAGCAAATGTTAGGCTAAGGTTTTCTGCGCCTGGCTTTCGCTGCACATCTCCAGGCAGAGGCTCAATCTTGTCGCTACCCAGTTAGCGATCAGTGCCGCCTCCACAGTACCCTGGAACACCCCCGACATGCCCCCACGCTAAGCGTTTAGCATCAGGGCCTGTAGAGCCAGCAGCCGCGGATCACTGAATATCCCATTCACTGCGATTAACGCAGTTAGCAGCTCTGTTGACCACGTTAATTGCTTTGAATATCAGGCCCACTGTGTACAGATATATATATACAGTTGTGGTCAACATTATTGGCACCCTTGCATTTTAGGTATGTTGTGTACAATATCTTGAGAAATAATTGGAACTATTCCAACTGCGTGTCATCATAATATTTTTATAGTATGTTCAACCAAAAAAAAGATGTCTCTGCAACTTGGATGTAGTAATTTCTGAGAAAAAAAAACAAAATATGACCTGGACAGGATTAATGGCACCCTTCACTAATATTTGGCTGCACAACCCTTGGCAGTGAAGACAGTCTCCAGACGTGTCCTGTAGCCATCTATAAGTTTCTTACATCTGTCTGCTGATAGTTTCTCCCACTCTTCAACTGCGACTTGTTCCAGCTCATGAATGCTTCCAGGATTCCTTTTACCAATGGCAGATTTCAGCTCTTTCCAAAGGTTCTCGATTGGAATGAGATCAGGACTCATTGCTCATTGAGTGAAGGATAAGGTGGTATAGAAACTGAATAAAAATAAATTGCTGGCCTGTTTAAAACAGTCCATTTCTTCCTTTCTAACCATTCTTTTGTACTTTTGGATGTATGTTTTGGGTCATTGTCCTGCTAGAGGACCTAGCTTTCTGACACCAGGTAGCACATTTCGCTCCAAAATACCTTGGTAGTCCTCTGACTTCATGATTCCTTTAATATGCTCCAGGCCTCCAGTTCCTGAGGCAGAAAAACAGACCCACAACATTATGGAACCGCCACGATGTTTAACTATAGGAAGGGTGGGGGGGGGGGGGTTTCGTTATAAGCTTCATTTCTTTTCCTTTAAATGTATCGCTGGTCTGCATTGCCAAAGAGCTCAAGTTTGGTTTCATCTAGCCACAGAACATTTTCCCAGAAGGATTGTGGTTTCTCAAGGTGGGTTTGGACAAAGATCAGCATGACTTTTTATGTCTGTCCGTCTTTGAGCAGTGGGGTCCTCCTTGGCCTTTGTCCACAAAGTCCTTCTTTGTTTAGTGTATGGTGTATGATATTTGCGCAGCCACTTCTTTGGATAACCAAACAGGTTTTCTTCTCCTCTTGTTTTTGTTTACTTTTCTTACATATTTATCTGTTGCCCCTTTATTGCCACCTTTAGTTTAGCCCATTGCAATTCCAATTCCCTTATCTTCTTCCACCTTATCAGCTCCTCCTTTAGGTACTCGGCCATTTTATTTAAGTCAGTGTTTTTGAAGTTTAGGACTTTGAGCTTGCTATGATTGGCCTGTACCATGACTTTTATCTCAAACCACACCGTGTGATGATCGCTGTTGCTCACAGGGGCACTCACGCAAACATTCGACACGCTATCACCGTTGGTGAGCACTAAATCCAGCGTTGAGCTTTCCCTGGTTGGTTCCATCACCATTTGTCTAAGTAACGCATCTTGGAAAGCATCCACAATTATTTTGCTTCTTTCCAGATTTGCAGGAGTAATCCAATCCACATCCGGTAGATTAAAGTCACACAATATTATCGCTTCCCCCTTTGTGGCTATCTTGGCAATATCTATAATCAGTTCATTATTTATGTCTTTAATTTGTGTCGGAGGTCTGTAGACTACAGCAGTATGGATGACAGTGGTATCTCCTCTTTCCAACGCAATCCAGTGCGCTTCTTCTTTTCCCCATGCCCCCTGCATTTCAGTAACTTTAATATTGCTTTTGACATACAAGGCTACTCCTCCTCCTCTTCCATTTTCTCTGTCTCTTCTGAATAGATTATAGCCAGCTATGGCTATATCCCAATCATGTGATTCATTAAACCATGTTTCTGTAATGGCCACAATGTCCAAATCCATTTCCACCATTAGGGCTTCCAGGTCCAGAACTTTGTTGGCTAAGCTTCGAGCATTTGTGCTCATTGCTTTCCAGCATTTAACTGGCTTGTGTGTATTTTGCATTGATTTTGTTCTGCCTACATCTTCCCACTTGTTTTTGATGTGTGATTTAAAAGTGTGGCTGTTTCTGATTTTAATCTGCTTTTGCAGGGGGTGACGTCCAGAGCTTGATGTTAGACATCCGTCACCCCCTTTTTCTAGTTTAAATGCATATCCACATATTGCTTGAATTTTTCACTTAGGATTCTTTTCCCTGCGACAGTCCATCAGCACAGTATACTCTCTTGTTGTTCCATCTGTTACCCCAGTCGCCAATAAATCTGAATCTTCTTGTTTGCACCAGGTCTGGAGCCATGTATTAAAGCTGTTAATGCGATGCAGTCTTTTTGTCCCCTTACCAAGAACAGGCAGAACCTCTGAGAATGCAACAGTGTTAACAATGGGCTTGAGTTTCTCTCCCAGGGATTGGAAGTCCTTTTGGACTGTAGAGGCACTGTTTCTAGCCAGGTCATTTGTGCCCAAGTGGATAACAACATCAAGTTTGGAGTGCTCACTTTCTGTGCTAAGTACTTCAACAATGTGGTTTGTACTCCTGCTGGCTGAAGAGCCTGGGAGGCAGAGATGAGCCCTGAAGAAGAAGTAAGATTTTTTTTATACTATTTCCTTTTTTAATTGGTCTTATTTTATTTGATTCTTTTGTGTGTCAAATGTGTGTGCATATATAGCCCAAAGCCATTTCACTGGCCACTTTTCTTTTAGGAGATATTGGACATTAAGGGGTTGAACTGCAAGGGTGCCAATAATGTTGACCTCTACTATATATACATAAACATGCAAATATTACACAGATCATATGCACTCACAAACAAAATACACACAGCACATGCACTTGGGCAGAAATATCCACACAAAAAGAATTCATGGGCCTATGTAGAAAAGTGTGCTAATCTCTGCACACAGGTTGGCTTGATTTTAGCGCACAATTTAGTGTGTTGCCATTGCAAGAAACAATCTTGTGCACGAGCTAAATGTGTACAAAGCCTCTGAGGTGACAGCAGTGTACAGCACATTTAAACGTAAGTTCAGCTTACAATTAGCTATGCAGAGAAGACCAGAAGGCGGAGCTTGATGCTGGGGTTTAAGACATGGTCTGAGGAGGAGTGAAGGGTAGCTCGATGTTCTGAGCTTAGCACCAGTGAGGAGATTTTGCCTCTTTCTTTTGTGGCAAGCACTGGAACACTATTCTGCACATTTCAGTATGATTATTTATATGCGTGGATGTCATGTGCATGTAACTCTAAAGTGCTGAACTGTGTAGGATGCTTCTGGGTCGCATGTGTAAAACATCAGAATATATGATGGAACACTATTCTGCACATAAAACCAATTGCAGAATTGCTATATGCAGAATAGTCTCCCCATCCCAGGTGTGGAGGTGCCGATATAGCTGCTGCTATGGCACTTGGGTGTGCCCATGCTCTCCCTGTTAATGCACAGTTTGTGCTCACAGTTTGGTTTGCACAGTTTGGTTTACAGCACTGGAAAACCATGCGCTGAACTTTAGTGAACAGCTGTTACACAAGATAACTGCACAGGCCTCTCAGAGCACGCACAGTGACTCATGCACTAACACCGTTCAGAGCACGCACACCGACTCATGCACTAACACCGTTCAGAGCACGCACACCGACTCATGCACTAACACCGTTCAGAGCACGCACACCGACTCATGCACCAACACCGTTCAGAGCACGCACACCGACTCATGCACCAACACCGTTCAGAGCACGCACACCGACTCATGCACTAACACCCTTCAGAGCACGCACACCGACTCATGCACCAACACCCTTCAGAGCACGCACACCGACTCATGCACCAACACCGTTCAGAGCACGCACACCGACTCATGCACCAACACCGTTCAGAGCACGCACACCGACTCATGCACCAACACCGTTCAGAGCACGCACACCGACTCATGCACCAACACCGTTCAGAGCACGCACACCGACTCATGCACCAACACCGTTCAGAGCACGCACACCGACTCATGCACCAACACCGACTCATGCACCAACACCCTTCAGAGCACGAACACCGACTCATGCACCAACACCCTTCAGAGCACGAACACCGACTCATGCACTAACACCGTTCAGAGCACGCACACAGACTCATGCACTAACACCCTTCAGAGCACGCACACCGACTCATGCACTAACACCCTTCAGAGCACGCACACCGACTCATGCACTAACACCCTTCAGAGCAGGCACACCGACTCATGCACCAACACCGTTCAGAGCACGCACACCGACTCATGCACCAACACCGTTCAGAGCACGCACACCGACTCATGCACCAACACCGTACAGAGCACGCACACCGACTCATGCACCAACACCGTTCAGAGCACGCACACCGACTCATGCACTGACACCATTCAGAGCACGCACACCGACTCATGCACTGACACCCTTCAGAGCACGCACACCGACTCATGCACTAACAGCGTTCAGAGCACGCACACCGACTCATGCACTAACAGCGTTCAGAGCACACACACCGACTCATGCACTAACAGCGTTCAGAGCACGCACACCGACTCATGCACTAACAGCGTTCAGAGCACGCACACCGACTCATGCACTAATGCACACCGACTCATGCACTAACAGCGTTCAGAGCACGCACACCGACTCATGCACTAATGCACACCGACTCATGCACTGACACCGTTCAGAGCACGCACACCGACTCATGCACTGACACCGTTCAGAGCACGCACACCGACTCATGCACTGACACCGTTCAGAGCACGCACACCGACTCATCCACTAACTGAATTCAGAGCACGCACACCGACTCATGCACTAACACCGTTCAGAGCACGCACACCGACTCATGCACTAACACCGTTCAGAGCACGCACATCAACTCATGCACTAACACCGTTCAGAGCACGCACACAGACTCATGCACTAACAGCATTCAGAGCATGCACACTGACTCATGCACTAACAGCATTCAGAGCACGCACCTGATTCATGCACTAACACCCTTCAGAGCACGCACACCGACTCATGCACTAACACCCTTCAGAGCACGCACACCGACTCATGCACTAACACCGTTCAGAGCACGCACACCGACTCATGCACTAGCACCATTCAGAGTACACCCACATACTCTGTTTTGCACAAGAAAAACACTCACTCGCTGACACGCTGGACCCTAGTTTTTAAATGGGATGATGGGTGCCATTTGCAGAAATAAAAGGCTATGTAGTGAGGATCCAGGGACAGCATGCATTACATTTGGAAAAGGTTTTGGAGGCAAAAAAGGGGCTGGTCTGCACCCTACTCACTGGCTCCCACAAACACAGGACAGACAGATGTGACAGCATAGAGCGTCGGGACATCAGGCAGAGCTGCAGTCCTCACCAGAGGGGACTTGTAATAGCGATGGAGGATGTTAATGAAGTCTGTGATGGTCAGCATACCTGCAAAGAGGAAAGCAGACCCCCTTCTTACTCAAGAGGAAGCAGCTTTGACCTCCACCCACCATTAGCCCAACCTTAGACGTGCACTAACACTTACCTACGAAGCACTGCTGTTTACTGTCCCAGAGCGCGGCAGCTCTCACCCCGTTGGCCACCATTGCAAAGAAAGCCTTCTTGATCTGTATAGAGAGAGAGCAGGAGTGAGTGTAGTGGACTGCCGAGAGAGAAATAAATGCATCATTTATTTTATTTAAACCTTTTATAGATCATACATCATTCCGTTGTTATCCTCTGGCTATTTCTCTCTTATCCTTGACCAAAAAAAATGTCATAGAACAATGAGACAAAATCTCAAACTCCCTAATAATTTCCATGAGCTTTGTTGTCAGGTTCAAAGAACAACTTTTCTCCTAGAGAGTCCCCTAATAAATAGGATAGCAAAATTGTTCTCTGTAGACAGCAGAATTAATCAGACACACAAATGGGTGACATCATTGCACATTGCCAAGATGGAATAGCATCCCTAGAGCTCAGAATTGGTGTAAGGTCCCTGCACCCATCAGTCTCCTCAGTCCTCTGGTAGTTATGCAGATCTCATGGAGGTGGGGGTGGGGATTGTGCGACTGATTTATCCTCCTGTTTACAGAGAACACTTATTACAATTAAGTAACTTTGCTTTCTCCTTGGACAAGCAAGAAAAGTCCTCACTTCCAGGTGACATCAAACGACAGAACCCTTGCACGGGAGCATTCCCAGCTCCTCCTAGAAGCTTTTGGATAACCACCACACATGCATGCATCTTCCCATCTGCTATTGTGGCACCATCTTATCCTCGGTCCGTGTTTTCCACAGAACAGCAGTCTGAGCATTTCTGTAGAAACGTTTTTTTGTCGGGTTTTTCTCACTAATATCTTCCCTGCCATTGTGATATTAAAACTTTCCAGTTTTAGTTTACTTTAACTAGCCTTTTTGTACAGTTCATGCATGGATTCACCAGAGGCAGGTCTTGTCAGACAAATCTGATTGATTTCTTTGACTGGGTGACCAGGGAGTTGGACCGAGGGAGAGCCCTAGATGTGGTGTATTTAGATTTCAGTAAAGCCTTTGACACTGTTCCTCACAGGCGACTTATAAACAAACTGAGCACCCTAGGGATGGACCCTAAAGTTACTGCTTGGGTTAGAAATTGGTTGGGTGGGAGGCGACAAAGAGTACAGGTAAATGGAGCTCACTCTGAGGAGAAGGATGTTACCAGTGGTGTGCCCCAGGGATCTGTCCTTGGTCCGATTCTTTTTAACATCTTTGTTAGTGATATAGCGGAAGAGCTGTCGGGTAAGGTTTGCCTCTTTGCGGATACCAAAATCTGCAATAGAGTAGACACCCAGGAAGGTGTAGATAACATGAGGAGGGATCTAGCTAAGCTTGAAGAATGGTCTAGAATTTGGCAGCTGGGATTTAATGTTAAAAAATGTAAGGTCATGTATTTGGGCTGCAGCAATCCAAGGGAGCAATACAGTATAGGAGGTGAAGTACTTTTGTCCACTAAAGAAGAGCGGGACCTAGGCATGGTTGTGTCTGATGATCTTAAAGTAGCTAAACAGGTAGAAAAGGCGACAGCAAAAGCTAGAAGGATGCTTGGGTGCATACGGAGAAGAATGGCTAGCAGAAAAAAGGAGGTGATAATGCCTCTGTATAAGTCTTTGGTGCGACCTCATTTGGAGTATAGTGTGCAATTCTGGAGACCGCACCTTCAAAAGGATGTGAACAGGATGGAGTCGGTGCAGAGGGTGGCTACTAAAATGATTAGTGGGCTTCATTATAAAGCATATGAGGACAGACTTAAGGATCTTAATATGTACACCTTAGAGGAAAGGCGGGATAGAGGTGATATGATTGAGATGTTTAAATACCTCCGTGGCATAAATGTTCAGGGAGAGAGCCTCTTTCAATTGAAAGCAAGTTCTGCTACGAGGGGACATGGGATGAGGGTGAAGGGAGATAGATTCAGGAGTGATATGTGGAAATATTTCTTTACGGAAAGAGTAGTGGATCTATGGAATAGTCTCCCAGTGGAGGTGGTAGAGATGAGGACAGTAACTGAATTCAAAAAAGCATGGGACCAACACAGAGGATCTCTAAAGGTAAAAAGTGGACTGTTGTAGTTGTTGATATGAAAGGACAGACTAGATAGGCCATGTGGTCTTTTTCTGTCATCATGTTTCTATGTTTCTATGTTTTATTTTGTGTGGCGCCTCAGCCGCCCTTAGGCCTTGGCGCTCTGGCCTGGCTTTATATTTCATTTGTGTCAAAATCGAGACATTTGATTTCGCTGCGGCTATTTTTCTGGATGGCATGTCCCAAAAACTTGCCAGCCGGTTTAAGAAGTGATTTCAAGTGCTCAAGGACCATATCCATAATAGACACACTTAACTGGTGATCTTTGCAGTTTTCCAGGTCATGATGTTTCAACCACCATACTGTGGCTTTCTTCAGGATCAAGTGGTTAAGCAGTGAATGTCTTTTCTTTTATATAGTAGTCTTCAAACTGAATTGGTGGGATTGATGCGGAAAATTAGAATTTTGGCAGAAAGGTTCATTGGAGGAAGGCTGGAGCCCTCTCTTTTCCTGCATTAATCACGGTAACCGCTGAATATCTGCACGTGCACTGCTGATTCTAGCCAGCTAACATTGGGGCGTTCCCAGTGATAACTGGGCAGGAATGTTATTCAGCCGCTACCCAATCATCATCAAGCTACGAAAGTTAGGCATCTTAAAGGGTGATCTAACTTTGGCTGCAAAAGCTAATCGGGAAATGGCTGAATATTGTCACACTATCATATTCAATGCCGGTGGCCGGATAGGACCCTGGCATTGACAATCTGGGTAGTAAGTTCGGTGGCGACGGCTAGCTGCTTTACAATAGCTAGCCATTGAGGCTGAATATCAGGCCCAAAGATTATCTGGATAGAGCAATATAGAGCCCAGTATTCAAAGGCCTTTACATGGGTTTGTGCTTAGCGCCGCTGAATATCCTGGATACTGTTGCTACATGTCCTGATGCTCAGCAGTTAGTGTCGAGGTGTTTCAGGGGTGTTTGTGGGCAGCATCTGGGGAAACATTTCAGCATCTGAGGTAAGAGTTTGTAGCTTTTTTTAAATTACAGCTCTCTGTACGGGAGCTCTTAAAAGGGTTTTAGTACATTAAATTACAGCTCTCTGCACGGGAGCTCTTAAAAGGGTTTTAGTACATTAAATTACAGCTCTCTGCACGGGAGCTCTTAAAAGGGTTTTAGTACATTTTTAAAACAAAGTTACATTCTTTTTGGTGCTTTAGTTTAAAAGCATAAATATTTTCTTTAGTGGGGTAGGTTTAAAACTCTGCTTTAGTATCTTTCTCAGCTCTTTGAAGCTACTGACACCTCATCAGGAGTTAGTTCCCTCCCTACCCCCCCCCCCAACTTCCACCCACCCCTAGTGAGCAGTCTTGCTTTTAGGGCACCTCCCCAATTAACTACACACAGAGACTTGGAACAGCACATTTTGAACACATGTAAAGAGATTTAACTGCTTTTTCTCTGAAAAGACAGCTGAGAAACCAGCTGATACTTTGGTAGGTCTCTCTCTTTTGCTTTAACAGATACCTAAGCTCCACCAACTGAACAATGGCTCGGAAAAATTATATCGCCAAAGCTGTTGCCCCATTACAGGTTCTGACTCTGTCCAGACAGAGGTCCCAATGCCAGTTGAAGGACCGGTTTCATGTGCAGGATGCCTGCAGGCAGAAGCTCTCAGAAAACAAGTGGAGGAACTCAGAGAGGAGGTCATGAGGCTGAGGAGTATTCAAGACTGTGAGAAGTACATTGATGAGATACTTCTTGCAACATCCAAGCTCTCCAGCAGAAGAGAAAATGGGAACCTATAGAATGACGAAGGTTGGACACAAGTCACCAGGGCCTTCAGAATCACCAATCCAACTTCTCTAGCCCTTGAATCGAAGAACCATTATGCAGCCCTGGAAGTGGAGGAGATGAAAGCATCTCTGGAAAGGGAAGAACCAGAGCTTGAGCACCCCAACGTTGCAGAATCAGTGACTACAAGGAAGAGAAGGGTAGTGCTGGTTGGTGACTCTCTTCTGAGGGGTACTGAGGTGTCCATCTGCTGACCAGACATGATGTCCAGAGAGGTATGCTGTCTGCCAGGTGCCAAAATCCGAGATGTTACAGAGAGTTTGCCGAGACTCATCAAGCCCACTGACTATTACCGAATGTTGCTAATCCATGTCGGAACAAATGATACTGCCAGGTATCCCTCCGAGCGTATCAAAAGTGACTTCATGGCTCTGAGACAGAGGGTGAAGCAGATAGGGGCACAGATGGTGTTCTCTTCAGTCCTCCCTGTTGAGGGTAAAGGTCAAGGCAGAGAACTTGCATCCTGGAGATGAATGCATGGCTGCGTGGATGGTGTCATCGAGAGCGTTTTGGTATCCTAGACCATAGGATGCTGTTCCAAGGGTTCCAGAGCAGAGATGGCATCCATCTGTCCAAGAAAGGTTGACATGTCTTCAGTAGCAGACTGGCTAATCTGCAGAAGAGGGCTTTCAACTAGATTTATTTATTTAAATTCTCTTATATACCGCACTATTTAGCATCAGCGCGGTTCACATAGAACAAAAAAAAAATCTCAGTACAGTCAACATGCATGAGTTTACAGATAATAAGGGAAGGAACTTGGATAACATAGGTAACTATCTACAATCTATTTACAAGATTCGTTGGGGATGGGTGAAGAAAGCCCCCAGGTAAGTGAAACATTAAATTTATTTATTTATTTATTTAACTGTATTTATATCCCGCTTTTCACCGGGTCAAAGCGGCGCTACACTCAAGGGTGGGGATAATTAAGTATAAGGGTGGGGCCATCACCAGGTAGGCAACATTGATGATTTCGACATAGGACAGACTTTAGACATGGACAGTATAGTTCAGTTTTCGATCGGAGGTCCATAGTGGGTGCGATCAGGGGTTGGTGCACTTTCTGGTGGTAGTTGCTTCGAAGCATTCTTGGAATAGGATGGTTTTTAGCTGCTTTCTGAATGACATTAGATTGTTATTGTTTCTAAGGTGGCTCGGTAGAGAATTCCATAGGGATGGAGCATAAAGTTCGAAGGCTCGATTGCATGTCCGTTGAGAGCATTTGGTTCTTTTGTGAGGGACGGTGAGGGAGTTGCTGGAGGCCTGTCTGGTGGTTTTGCCATGGGATGGACGAGACAGCGGGGGGGGGGAGCTGGGTGTTCTGTGTTTGGTGGATGGCTTTGTGGGTGAGTAGGATGGATTTGTATTTAGTTTGTGCTTTGAAGGGAAGTATGTGCAGGTCTCTTAGAATTGGGGTGATGTGGTCGCTTTTCCTTGCTCTCTGAATGATTCTCGCTGTGGTGTTCAATGCGGTTCGGAGGGGGTTGGTCTGTGTGGCTGGTAATCCATGGTAGATTATGTTGCAGTAGTCCAGATGTGGGAGTGTCATAGCTTGCATTACCGTCCTGAAGTCTTGAGGTTTGAGGAGGGGTCTGAGACGTTGCACTGTTTTTGCTTTGTGGACTATAATTCCGGTGGTTTTAGTAATTTGTTGCTTGAGGGTTAGGGCTTGGTCAATGATGACGCCTAGATATCTTATTTGTGTCTGTATTTGAATGCGTGTGGTTCCTATGTTAAGATGTGTGGGCGGTGTGAAGTCTGGGTCTTTTGTCACTATGAGGGCTTCAGTTTTCTTTATGTTTATGGATAGGTTATTTTCTTGTAGCCAGTCAGATACTTCGGTGAAACATGCTGATAGATGTATATTTGTTGGATTTGTGGTTGTAATTGGGGCGTACAGCATGATATCATCAGCATATATATGAAAGTTGATGTTGTGGGTACGTATGACTGAGCAGAGCGGTTGTAGGTAGATGTTGAAGAGCATGGCGGACAGCATTTTATTTATTTTTATTTATTTACATTCTCTTATATACCGCGCTATTCTGCATCAGTGCGGTTTACATTGAACAAACTGAAATTACATTGAACAGGGCATTATAACTTGGAGATAACTATTTTACAGGGAACATGGGCTATGAAGGGTTAAGTGGCTTGCCCAAGACCACAAGGAGCACCTGTGGGACTAGAAACCCCAGTCCTTCTGGCCCAAGGTTGCTGTCCTCTAGTGGGATTTGAACCCCCGACCTTCCGGCATGAAGTACCTTGCCCAAACCACTAGGCCACTCCTCCACAAGCATGGATCCTTGAGGTACTACTTGGTGTTGTTGGAATGGGGGCGAGGTTGAGGTGCTGGTACGGATTAGTTGTGGAAATGGGTAAAAGGGATAGCACATGGAAAGTGATGTGTATAAATGCCCGTATCGTGGGAAATAAGATCCCTGATGTTGAAGCTTTAATGGGGGAGGCTGATTTGGATTTAGTGGCAGTTACAGAAACATAGTTCACAGAAAACTATGACTGGGATGTAACTATACCTCTCTCACAGGAGAAAGAGGTGGACGGAGAGTTAATTGAAGACATACACAGCATTGCTAGGAAAGGGGAAGTGCTACTGATAGGGGATTTCAATATGCCAGATGTTGATTGGCACATTCCTGCTACAGTATCATCTAGAAGTAAGGAGATCCTGGATTCTCTACAAGCAACTGGTAACAGAACCCACACGTGAAGGGGTCATACTGGCCTTGGTGCTTACCAATGGTGAAAGTGTTTCTGATGTTACAGTGGGAGATCATTTTACATCCAGCGATCATCAGTTGGTGTGGTTCAGTATTAGGACTAGGGCTGTTAAAATCCATTCAAAAGCGAGGGTCTTAGGCTTTAGGAAAACTAACTTTTTCAAGATGGGCCAATACCTCAGGGAGTCATTAGCGGGGTGGGAACAGCTGGGGGGTGTAGAAAAACAGTGGGCAAAACTTAAAGGGGATGTTTTAAGGGCAACCAATGTTTTTGTTAATATGGTAAATAAAGGTAAGAGGAAAAGGAGACCGCTATGTTTTTTGAAAGAAGTAGCTGAAAAGGTGAAGAAAAAGAGGGAGGCCTTCATGAAATACAAGAGATCACAGGCATCTATATTTGGAAAACTTAGAGAAGCTAGCAAAATGGTCAGGAAAGCAGAGATTCAAAAAGAGGAGGAAATAGCAAAGCGGTAAAATGGGGGGGGATAAGACATTTTTTAGATATGTTAGGAAGACAAGGAAAGGCAAAAGTGGTATTGTCAGACTCCAGGGTGAAGGGAAGGAATATTTAGAAGCTGATGAGAATAAAGCAGAATTGCTTAACAAATATTTCTGTTCTGTGTTCACAGATGAAGAACCAGGAGCAGGACCTCAGAAGACACCCATAAACAGGAACAGAAGCGAGGGACATCTTGAACAATTTTCATTAGACTGTTCGTGAGAAACTAGCTCAACTTAAAGTAAACAAAGCGATGGGACCAGATGGGATACACCCGAGAATACTGAGGGAACTTGGGGACGTTCTAGTGGCTTCACTGATTGACTTTTTCAATGCCTCGTTGGAGTCGGGAGTGGTGCCAAAGGACTGAAGAGAGGCACATGTGGTCCCTTTACACAAAAGCAGAAGTAAGGATGTAGTTGAAAACTACAGGCCGGTTAGTTTAACTTCGGTGGTGAGTTATTGGAAGCACTGCTGAAAGAGAAAATAGTGAGGTTTCTGGAGTCCAGTGGATTACAGGATCTGAGGCAGCATGGATTCACCAGAGGCAGGTCTTGTCTGACAAGTCTGATTGATATCTTTGACTGGGTGATCAGGACCGAGTGAGAGCCCTATATGTGGTGTATTTAGATTGCAGTAAAGCCTTTGATACCGTTCCTCACAGGCGACATATAAACAAACTGAGCACCCTAGGGATGGACCCTAAAGCTACTGCTTGGGTTAGAAATTGGTTGAGTGGAAGGCGACAAAGGGTACAGGTAAATGGAGCTCACTCTGGGGAGAAGGATGTTACCAGTGGTGTGCCCCAGGGATTTGTCCTTGGTCCGATTCTTTTTAACATCTTTGTTAGTGATATAGCGGAAGGGCTGTTGGGTAAGGTTTGCATCTTTGCAGATGATACCAAAATCTGCAATAGAATAGTGTCATGACGCCAGCCCTCCACCTAGGGCTAAGAGGGTTGGAGCTGCCATTATGTCCTCTGATAAAGAATAGTTGTGAGTCGAGTAGTAAGGCAAAAATGACAAGAAATTTATTCCCAACACAAAAGAATTCAGTGCAGAACAAAATAGGACAATCTTCAGGTGTTTGCTCAGAGTTATTTACAGATAATTAAAGTAACTGCACTTCTCACAGTCTCTGCTCCAAACAAGTGCAGTGCATATCCCATGTAATCAAAACAGCCAAACAAAAACAGCTTCTGCTTCCAAAGAAAAATACCTTTTTCTTTGCTTTCACTCAGCTCTTTTATACGGGATTTTAGTGCAGGGACTCAATATCATCTGCCAAACAAAACGTGCAATCCATAGGAACTTCCCCTAGGTCAATATCATTACTGTCCCACTGCATTTCTTCAAACTCAGGGCTTACTGAGTTTGGCTTTAAATTGTTATAGCAGGGTTTCCGGTAACCTCCCTCTGCTAACTCTGGTATTTCCCCTGGACACAATTCTGCGCAGTAAGGT
This sequence comes from Ichthyophis bannanicus, assembly GCA_033557465.1. Taxonomy (NCBI): domain Eukaryota; kingdom Metazoa; phylum Chordata; class Amphibia; order Gymnophiona; family Ichthyophiidae; genus Ichthyophis; species Ichthyophis bannanicus. The sequence continues at coordinate 806,611,719 of CM066036.1, forward strand.
TTAGAAATACCTGGGGCTGTGGAGACTCCTCTGGCTCTCAGCTAGCTCTCTCCAGCTGTAAGGAATTACTTTCTGCTCTTCTGTTTGCACTGCCTGTCGAGAGCACTGCCGTGGCCCTCTGCTCCTGGGTGAGTTTTTCAAACTCCTTGCTTTAGAGCTGGGTTCCCACCTAGGCAAACTCTGAAGCCTTTCATCCAGCCCTGAGGACTGAAGGGTTCTCTGCTCTTTCTCCCTCAGCAGGTTCCTAACAGGCTGTACCTTCTCTCCTTCTGTTCTGCTGGCTTCAATTTCAGACCTGCAGATAGGTTCCTTACAAGGTCTCCAACTCTGGGAAGTTTCTGAGCATCTCCAACCACGTCTCCTCCAATCTAGAGCGCTTGGCCTTTTCTCAGAAGCTTTTTCTCTCTTCCTCCCTTCGGAAGCTCTGCCTCTTCCCCTGCTCTCCTCCCAAGCTTCTAGCTGGGGTTTAAATTTCTGTTCCCTGAGGCTTTGCTCTGCCTTCCTGCACAGGTGTGAGTAATCAAGATCCAAGCTTGCTGCTACGTCAGAGCTTGGGTGTGTCAGCTCAGCTCCTGTCTCCCTCTGCTTGCCTCTCTCTTGCAAATACTGAGACGTGTGTGCTGGCTGACTATCAGTATCTTTAAAGGTAAAATCCTTCTTTCCTTCTATTTCCATAGGCTCTGCATGGGCTTCTACATCACAATAGACACCCAGGAAGGTGTAAATAACATGAGGAGGGTTCTAGCTAAGCTTGAAGAATGGCCTAGAATTTGGCAGCTGAGATTTAATGTTAAAGAATGAAAGGTCATGCATTTGGGCTGCAGCAATCCAAGGGAGCAATATAATATAGGGGTGAAGTACTTTTGTCCACCAATGAAGAGTGGGACCTAGGCGTGATTGTGTCTGATGATCTTAAAGTAGCTAAACAGGTAGAAAAGACGACGGCAAAAGCTAGAAGGATGCTTGGGTGCATAGGGAGAGGAATGATCAGCAGAAGAAAGGAGGTGATAGTGCCTCTGTATATGTCTTTGGTGCAACCTCATTTGGAGTAGTGTGTGAAATTCTGGAAACTGCACCTTCAAAAGGATAAAAACAGGTTGGAGTCGGTGCAGAGGGTGGCTACTAAAATGGTTAGTGGTCTTCATTATAAAGCATATGAGGACAGACTTAAGGATCTTAATATGTACACCTTAGAGGAAAGGTGGGATAGAGGTGATATGATTGAGATGTTTAAATACCTCCGTGGCATAAATGCAGAAGAGGTGAGCCTCTGTCGACTGAAAGCAAGCTCTGCTACGAGGGGACATAGGAGGATCATGAAAGGGGATAGACTCAGGAGTAATATGCAGAAATATTTCTTTACGGACAGAATAGTAGATGCGTGGAGTGGAGTTAGTGGAGACAAGGATGGTATCTGAATTCAAGAAAGCATCGGACAAGCACAGAAGATCTCTAAAGGAAAAAAGGCGACAGTTGTAGTAGTTGATATGGAAGGGCAGCCTAGATGGGCCATGTGGTCTTTTTCTGTCGTCATGTTTCTATTTTTCTATATTTAGTCATCAGCGATATTCAGCCACTGCCCGGTTATACCTCGGCAGCAAAGATAAGGCCCATTAAAGACTGCCCTAACTTTCACTGCAGGAACTAACTGGGCAGCAGCTGAATATCATCATTTCCCAGTTTAGCTTCCTGCTTCGGCGGCTGATGGCTATTCAATGCAGTGGCTGGATGTGGCCCTGGCATTCAGCGGTGACAGTGAGCTGCTGTAATCATACTAACCGCTGCTGCTGAATATCAGGCCCACAGTAGATAATACATCAAAGTGGGTCTTTTCGGTCTGTGAAAATCTTTTCCTTTTAAAAGCATACGTATGTCTTTTGAGAGGTTCCTCGCTGCCACTAGGACGTCTTGAATTGATGACAGAAGTCCCAAGGAGGCAACCAGGCATCACTCTATGTCCTTGCTGTCAGGACCAGTGACTTGAGGCAAGGGTGTACAAGGAAGCTCCTTTTCTCCGTTATCAGAGCTGCAAAGGTCTGGAGCCTCTACAAAAAGAGAACTGAGAATCTTTTAAGAAGAGGCAACCTAGTCCGAAGAGGCCAGTACAGTACTATGAAAATAATTATGCTAGGCCTTCTCTTGAATTTGTGCAGGCTTTTGGTTAAGTGTAGAGGGAGGGACCAAATTCACTTTATGGCCACATTCACAGACGTCTCAGGTGCAGGGACGTCCAAGTAGGCAAGGAGGTGTGGCAGAAGCATGTCTGGGGATGAGCAATGGACTTACATATTCCCTTTGATCTCAGAAATGTCAGAGATGTCTACAGACATGTCTACATTTATACCTGCTCCAGACACGAATAGGCATCAGGAAAGTGCTTGTTTTCACCTTAAAACATCCAGAGAGTGCAGAGAAGATGGAGAATTAAGTGACTAGCCTTAGATCACAAATTGTAACCAGGCTGCTGGCATTAACCTTTAAAAAGGAGATAGAGCAGCTTTTAAACTAGATATTAGGGGAAAGCCGACAGTCGCCCAAGAGCGGATGGTTCGGAAGAATGTATCTTTGAAGGATACTACCAAAAGCAGAGAGGTTCCACAAAAGAGTAAAGTAGCCCAAATGCCCTCAAGTATGGAGCAGACAGAGCTTAAAGATCCCAAATTACCCATGTCTAACAATAGCCAAATTAATATGAATAAAATACATTCTCTAAAATGCTTGTATGCAAATGCTAGAAGTTTAAAAAATAAGATGGGAGAGTTAGAATATATAGCACTAAATGAAAGGTTAGATATGATTGGAATATCAGAGACATGGTGGAAGGAGGACAACCAGTGGGACACTGTGATACCTGGGTACAAACTATATCGTAATGATAGAGCTGATCAAATTGGTGGACGGGCTGCTCTCTATGTTAGAGAGGGCATTGAGTCAGAAAGGATTAAAGTTTTGCAGGAAACAAAATCTGCTGTAGAATCTATATGGATTGAAATTCCATGTAAAAGGGGGAAGGCAATGGCAGTGGGGGTGTACTATCGAGCGCCTGGCCAGAATGACCAAATGGATGATGAAATGCTCAAAGAAATCAAGGAAGCTAACAAAAGTTACAGCACAGTACTAATAATGAGTGATTTCAACTACCCCGGTATTGACTGGGTTAGTGTCACGTCAGGACATGCTAGGGAGATAAAGTTCCTAGATGAAATAAATGACTGCTTCTTGGAGCAGCTGGTTCATGAACCGACCAGAGGGGAAGCCATATTAGACTAGTCCTTAGTGGAACACCAGAACTAGTGCAAGAGAAAAGGTTGTTGGGGCCACTTAGCAATAGTGATCATAGCATGATCACCTTTGATTTAATTAGTGGAGAAGGGATAGTAAGGAAATCCACAGTACTACCTTTTAACTTTCGAAAGGGAGACTATGATAAAATGAGGAAAACAGTTAAGAAAAAACTAAAAGGAGCAGTTGCAAAGGTTAAAGACGTACATCAGGCTTGGCTGTTGTTGAAAAATACTATCTTGGAAGCCCAGACCAGCTGTATTCCACGCTTTAAGAAAAGTGGAAGGAAGTCCAAAAAACTGCCAGCATGGTTTAAAGGTGAGGTCAGAGAGGCTGTTGTTGCCAAAAAAAGCATCTTTCAGGAAATGGAAAAAAAGAGCCAAACGACAAAACCTGGAAACAGCACAAGCACTGGCAAGTCAAATGCAAGGCATTGATAAGGCAGGCAAAGGGAGAATTTGAGAAGCATGCTGCAGAAGCAAAAACGCGAAATAAAGACCTTTTCAAGTACATTTGTAGCAAAAAACCTGTGAGAGAGTCAGTTGGTCCATTAGATGATAAAGGGGTTAAAGGAGCACTAAGAGGCGACAAGGCGATAGCGGAGAGACTGAATGAATTCTTTGCTTCAGTCTTTACTGAGGAAGATGTAGGGATGTTACCCATGACTGAAGTGGTATTTAAAGGTGCGGAAGAATTGAAGGAAATATCGATACATCGGAAAGATGTATTACAACTATTAGATAAACTGAAGAGTAGCAAATCACCTGGGCCAGATGGTATACATCCAAGGGTGTTTAAGGAACTGAAATATGAGATTGCAGACCTGCTATTAGTAATCTGTGAACTATCATTAAAATCATCTCTAATACCTGAAGATTGGAGGATCGCCAATGTAACACCAATTTTTAAAACGGGTTCCAGGGGTGATCCTGGAAACTACAGACCGGTGAGCCTGACATCAGTACCAAGAAAAATGGTAGAAAGCATCTTAAAGAATAAAATTACTCAGCATGTAGATAGTCATGACCTAATGGGAGACAGCCAACATGGCTTTAGACAAGGAAGATCTCGTCTTACTAATCTGTTATGTTTTTTTGAAGGAGTGAATAATCAGGTGGACAAAGGTGAGTCGGTTGATATTGTGTATCTGGACTTTCAGAAAGCCTCTGACAAGGTCCCTCATGAGAGACTTTTGGCAAAACTAAAGAGTCATGGGATAGGAGGCAGTGTACTATTGTGGATCAGGAACTGGTTAAAAGATAGAAAGCAGAGGGTAGGGCTAAATGGCCAATTTTCCCAATGGAGAAAGGTGAATAGTGGTGTACCCCAGAGATCTGTGCTGGGTCTGCTGCTTTTTGACATATTCATAAATGACCTGAAAAGTGGAATAACGAGTGAGGTTATCAAATTTGCAGATGACACAAAACTATTTAAAGTTGTTAAAACCCAAGAGAATTGTGGAAAATTGCAAGAGGATATTGATAAATTGGAAGACTGGGCATCAAAATAGCAGATGAAATTTAATGTGGACAAGTGCAAGGTTATGCACCTAGGGAAGAACAACCCAAACTATGGTTACACGATGGAAGGTTCCACATTAGGAACTACCACCCAGGAAAAAGATTTAGGTGTCATTGTGGATACCATGTTAAAACCCTAGGCCCAGTGTCCAGCAGCGGCCAAGAGAGCAAATAGAATGCTAGGTATGATAAGGAAAGGTATGGAAAATAAAACAAAAGATATTATAATGCCTCTATATCGTTCCATGGTGAGACCGCACCTTGAATATTGTGTGCAATTCTGGTCGCCGTATCTTAAAAAGGATATAGCGATTTTAGAAAAGGTTCAGAGAAGAGCCACCAAAATGGTAAAGGGGATGGAAGGATACTCCTATGAAGAAAGGCTAAAAAGGTTAGGGCTCTTTAACCTGGAAAAGAGACGACTGAGGGGAGATATGATAGAAGTCTATAAATTAATGAACGGAGTGGAACGGGTAAACGTAGATCGATTGTTTACCTTATCAGAATATAGAAAGACTAGGGGACATGCAATGAAGCTACAGGGTAAACTATTTAAGACTAATAAAAGAAAATATTTTTTCATTCAACATGTAATCAAACTCTGGAATTTGTTACCGGAGGATGTAGTAAAGGCTGTTAGTGTAGATGGGTTTAAAAAAGGTTTGGACAAGTTCCTGGAGGAAAGGTCCATAAACCATTATTAAGAAGGGACCCAGGATATCAATGCTTGAACCAATACAAGCATTGTGGAACCTGTGTCCCTTGGGGAAACTGCTAGGTTCATATGACCTAGATTGGCCACTGTTGGAAACAGAATACTGGGGTTGATGGACATTGGTCTGACCCAGTATGGCATATCTTATGTTCTTATGTTCCACACTGGGATTTGAACCCTGGCCATCCTGCTCTTAAGTAAGTACTCTAACCATTATGCTATTAGACATCTTGGTTCTAAGATGCTGTCCTGGGGATATCTATGTAGGCGTCTAATAACATCATATGGATGTGAAAGCTGGACAGTGAAAAAGATAGACAGGAAGAAAATTGATGCCTTTGAATTATGGTGCTGGCGGCAAATACTGTGTATACCATGGACTGCCCGAAGAACAAACCAGTCTGTACTAGAGGAGATCAAACCTAAGCTTTCTTTAGAAGCTCAGATGACAAGACTTCGACTTTCATACTTTGGACACATCATGCGGAGAGAGAGATCATTAGAGAAAGACATCATGCTTGGCAAGATAGAAGGTCAACGCAAAAGAGGATCGATACAATAACAGCAGCTATGGGTACCAGTCTGTCAACAATGAGTCGCCTGACTGAAGACCGAACACAATTTAGGATAGCTATCCAGAGGGTCGCCATGAGTCGACTCCGACTTGACGGCACTTAACAACAACAATAGACGTCCATATCGAGAGCATCCACTTTTCGAAAATCATGCCTGAACCTGCATGTGCGGAAGGGCTATCAGGTAAGGTTTGCTTGTTTGCGGATGATTCCAAAATCTGCAATAGGGTAGATACACAGGAAGGAAGAGATAATATGAGGAGGGATCTAGCTAAGCTTGAACAATAGTCTAGAATTTGGCAGCTGAAATTTAATGCTAAAAAATGCAGGGTCATGCATTTGGGCTGCAAAAATATGAAGGAGAGGTACAGTATAGGGGTTGAGGCACTTCTGTCTACTAAAGAAGAGCGGGACCTGGGCGTGGTTGTGTCTGATGATCTTAGAGTAGCTAAACAGGTAGAATAGGCGACTGCAAAAGCCAGAAGGATGCTTGGGTGCATAGGGAGAGGATTGGCCAGCAAAAAAGAAGGTGATAGTGCCTCTGTATAAGTCTCTGGTGCGAGCTCATTTGGAGTATCGTGTGCAATTCTGGAGACCACACCTTCAAAAGGATATAAACAGGATGGAGTTGGTGCAGACAGTGGCTACTAAAATTATTAGTGGTCTTCATTATGTAGCATATGAGCATGGACTTAAAGATCTTAATAGAGGAAAGGCAGGATAGTTGTGATATGACAGAGACATTTAAATACCTCCATGGCATAAATGCACAAGAGGGTCTCTTTCAATTGAAGGCAAGCTCTGCTATGAGGAGACATAGGATGAGGGTGAAAAGGGATAGACTCAGGAGTAATATGGGGAAATATTTCTTTACAGAAAGAGTGGTAGATGCGTGGTATAGTCTCCCAATGGAGGTGATGGACACGAGGACAGTATCTGAATTCAAAAATGTACGGGACAAACACAGAGGATCTCTAAAGGTGTAAAGGGGACTTTTGTAGTTGAAATGTAAAGGGCAGACTAGATAGGTCATGTGGTCTTTTTCGGCCATCATGTTTTTATGTGCCTTCTTTTTTTTCCAGACATTCTGGCTTTGACGTCGCATTATGAAATGTGCCTCTAAGTTTGTCTATTTAACTCTAGTTAGAAACATAGACAACAGTGGCAGATAAAAATTATAGGTTCTATCCTGTCTGGTCAGCCATAAGAACTATTAGTTCTACAATTCCTTCTTCTCCCTCAGAGATCCTCTGTATTTGCCCCATGCTTTCTTGAATTCAGAGTCTGTCACTTCCACTGGGAGACTATTCATGCATCCACCACTCTTTCTGTTAAGACGCATTTCCTCGGATTACTCCTTCATCCTATGACCCCTTGTTCCTGAGCTTCCTTTACCTCCTCTGGAGGTATTTAAATATCTCCATCATATCACTGTTCTCCTGTCTTTCCTCCAAAGTATACATACTGAGATCTTCAAGTCTATCCCAATATGCCTTATGATGAAGTGCACTGATCATTTTAGGAGCCACCCTCTGGATCAACTCCATCCTGTTTATTAATCTGTAAGATAAGAAAATGCAGAATCACTCCATCTCCCAAGCTGGTGCCTTTTGGGCACAGGGGTGAAATGAGAGTCTCCAAAACCACTAAACAAATGGCATCTCAACTGCAGTTAGCAACCGGATTGACAGCTGCCAAATTTTGGAAACCCGTTCCTTGGTTACATCATCAGCATTCAAAGTTCTACGAAATGGCTCAGGGGAAGAGAACGTTAGCTGATGATGTCTGGGGCACATGCTGGACTTTCCTGAGCTGTTTTGGATAGCAGGAAGAAAGCACAATGCTCTTGTCTTTGTGAGTAGTAGTAATTTATTTGCTATGTTCTCTGTGGACTTAGCCGATGCTTTATGCCCTCGATATAAATATAGAGTTAAAAAGATAAAGCGAACAATAATCTGTTTTTACAAATGGCAAACACATATATTGATTATTGCGCCCCCTGTAGGTAATGGTAGATACGCAGCCCATGTACTTTTTCCTGTAGTGGTTTACTGCATGCACTTCAATGCTTCACATGTGCTTTCTACCCACGGCGTGCCCGCTGGCGGATTTCCAAAAGGAAATGCCATAATGACTGCAGATCTCATGCGCAGTCTCATTATTACAGTCAGTTTTAGTTTTAATTACTTGCCTTTCCAAATATGAGCTCAAGGTGAGCTACAGTTCAGCTCTAATTGGTATTTCCCTATTCCAGAGAGCTTACAGTCTAAACAGGGAAAAATATGAAAGTCCTATTTCAATATGCACTTGGTAATAAAATTACATCTACAGGGTCAAATCACATTTGTAGGTGGAATACCAGTAAAGAATGGCAAGATCCCTAGATTATCTTTAATTGTGCAAACTTTCAGAGAAATTTGACATTTGCCCTTGGAAGATTATATGAAAAAAGCAGGAATTGGGGTTGGATGTGAGTAGGACTTTCAGACCTTGACTCACCTTCATGCTTACAGGGCTGAAGCTTCTCAATTACCTCTTAGGGGTATGTTTACTAAACAGCGGATGCAGCTTCTATGCAAATTCAATGGGGCCAAGGCTCCGTTATCGCACAGAAGCCTCTACCACTGTTTAGTAAACATACCCCTTAGTAAAGCTGAAAGAAAACCAGCCACATTATCTTAAACATCAAAAATTGGAGCAAAATATTGCTTTCAAAATACCAAGCAAAGCAATTTAGACATTTTGAACTCAATATCCAGGCAATGAAACAGAAGATTACAAATATTGTAATTAATTATACTGAGGATTTGTCAGCTAGACAGATCCTGATTTAATGTTTCCCTCTATTACCAGCTAAATTTTGTCTGGACAAATGATTGCATACAATTTACCCTAGGGACATTCCCGAAGCGTGGTTATACTTTAACCAATCAATACTGATATTCAGCACTAACCTAACGCTGATTAGATAAACAGTCATCCTCAAGTTATTTGGATATTTCTATCTGACATATTCAGCAGCATATTATCCAGATAAGTTTATCAGGATATTTAACAGAACTTATCTGGGTAACTTTCCTCCTCAGCTTTTTGTTGCATATGGACCTCATTACTGTTAAAGTTTCTTGTCCAGCTTACAAGAGATAGAAAATAAAACAAAATATAAAACTACCTCAAACATTTCATTAAGTACAGAAGCTATTTATTTATTTAACAATGCTTATATAATGCTTTTCACCAAGTCAAAGCAGTGTATATTCAGGTACGATATATTTTCCCTTGTCCCCAAAGGGCTCACAATCTATTTTTTTTTTGTACCTGAGGCAACGGAGGATTAAGTGAATTGCTCAAGGCCACAAGGAGCGCCTGTGGGACTAGAAACCCCAGTCCCTCCAGCCCAAGGTTGCTATCCTCCAGTGGGATTCAAACCCCCAGCTTGAGGCAATTTGCCTCAACCACTAGGCCACTCCTCAGTACGCAATATCATATTACCATTCTCTAAATAAGGGGGCACATAATGCATATTAACAGATGTTACCACACATTAAGCTTTAGTATACATTCCCCAAAATGCGTTAATAACTTTCCTAAGATACAGTCTGGGAGGGCTTATCCACTTGAATGCATCTAATTCTTCCTGATATATTTCACAAATCACCAGGTTTCCAATAACTTCCTAGATCTTAAAATAGGCTCTCTCCTTGGACGTTCCAGCAGTAGATCATTCTATAACACTGTAGTCAGGCCTCCAGGTTTAGCAGAGGCTTGTTAGGTCCGCCTTCCAGATAGAGCTCCTTCTCTTTTCTGCCCCCCCCCGAATGTTCTTATCTCTCTATTCCCTGCTGTAGCCTTGTGAGACAGATGCCTACCTTCAGGGCCGGCCGGTCCATTGAGCAAGAATGTTTTTTGCACAGGGCCCCGCGTTTCAGGGGGCCCCATGCAAAAAACATCTTGCTTCAGCCCAACTAGGTTAAAAAAAAGCACAAACCGGCTGCCGCTGCCGCCGTGGCAGCGGCAGAATCGAGCAACCCGCGGGGCCCCCCTGCCCTGCAGAGTCCTCCATGCAGCCTCAGTGTCGACTGTCAGAGCCGCGTGAAGAGAGAGAGCTTCTCCTCTCGGGGATCTGTTAATCCCGCCGCGGGACTGATGGGATTTCCCATCAGCCCCGCGGCGGGATTAACAGAGCCGCGAGAAAGGGAAACTCTCCCTTCGCACGGCTCTGAAAAGCCCGCGCTGAGGCCACATGGAAGACTCTGCAGGCAGGGGGGGCCCCGCGGGATGCTCGATTCTGCCGCTGCCACGGCGGCAGTGGCAGCAGCAGCAGCCAGTTTGTGGTTTTTTTAACCTAGCTGGGCTGATGGGGGGAGGGGGTTAGGACTGGTAATGGGCTATAGGGGGGTTAGGACTGTTAATGGGCTATGGGGGGTTTAGGACAGGTAATAGGCTATGGGAGGCTAAGACTGGAAATGGGCTGATGGGGGGTTAGGACTGTTAATGGGCTATGGGGGGTTAGTACTGGAAAAGGGCTGATGGGGGGGTTAGGACTGTTAATGGGCTATGGGGGGGTTAGGACAGGTAATAGGCTATGGGGGGCTAAGACTGGAAATGGGCTTATGGGGGGGGTTAGGACTGGTAATGGGCTATGGGGAGGCTAAGACTGGACGTGGGCTGATGGGGGGTTACGACAGGTAATGGGCTGCGGGGGGGCTAAGACTACAAGTGGGCTGATGGGGGGCTTATGACTGGTAATGGGCTATGGGGGGGTAAGACTGGAAGTGGGCTGATGGGGGGTTACGACAGGTAATGGGCTGTGGGGGGGGGCTAAGACTACAAGTGGGCTGATGGGGGCTGAGGACTGGTAATGGGCTATGGGGGCTAGGACTGGAAATGGGCTGATGGGGGGTTAGGAATGGAAGTGGGCTGATGGGGTTATGACAGGTAATGGGCTGTGGGGGGCTAAGACTACAAGTGGGCTGATGGGGGGGCTTAGGACTGGTAATGAGCTATGGGGGGCTAGGACTGGAAATGGGCTGATGGGGGGGTTAGGACTGGTAATGGGCTATGGGGGGGCTAAGACTGGAAGTGGGCTGATGGAGGGTTATGACAGGTAATGGGTTGTGGGGGGGCTAAGACTACAAGTGGGCTGATGGTGGGCTTAGGACTGGTAATGGGCTATGGGGGGGCTTAGGACTGGAAGTGGGCTGATGTGGGGGTTAGGACTGGTAATGGGCTATGGGGGGCTAAGACTGGAAGTGGGCTGATGGGGGGGCGTTAGGACTGGTAATGGGCTGATGGGGGGGTTAGGACTGGTAATGGACTGTGTGTGGGGGGGGGGTAAGACTGAAAATGCGGTGATGGGGGGTTAGGACTGGTAAGACTGAAAATGGGGTGATGGGGGGCTAAGACTGGAAATGGGCTGTGGGGGGGTTAAGACTGGTAACAGGCTGTGAGGGTTAAGACTGAAAATGGGCTGATGGGGAGGTTAGGACTGGTAATGGGCTATGGGGGGCTAGGACTGGTAATGGGAAGGGGGGGTTGCTAGGACTGGAAATGGGCTGAGTGGAAGGGGGGCTTGAACTGCAAATAGCTGATGGGGACAGGGGCTTGGAATGGAAATGGGCTGAGTGGAAGGGGGGGCTTGAACTGCAAATAGCTGATGGGGAGGGGACTTGGAATGGAAATGGGCTGTGAGGGGAGGGAGCTAGGACTGGAAATGAGCTGAGTGGGGGGGGCTAGGACATGAAATGGGCTGATGGAGGGGCTAGGATAGAACTGGAAATGGGCTGTTGGGGGGTGCTAAGGTTGGAAATGGGCTGTGGTGGGGGCTTGAATTGAAATGGACTCATGGAGGGGCTAGAACTGGAAGTAGGCTCATGGGGGGTTTGGATTGGAAATGGGCTGAGTGGAGGGGAGCTAGGATTTGACATGGGCTGATGGTGGGGCTAGGAAAGGACTAGAAATGAGCTGATGAAGGGACTTGGATAGGACTGGAAATGGATGGGGGAGCTAGGACTGGAAATGGGCTGATGGTGGGGCTAGGATAGGATTGGAAATGGGCTGATGGGGGGCTAGGACTGAAAATGGGCTGATGCAGGGACTAGAAGGGAGCAGATGCTGGGTGGGGCTGGAACTAGAAGGGAGCTGATGTTGGGGGAGGATTAGAATGGGATGGAGCTGGGAGAGTGAAATGGAGAGGGAAAAATATTTTGCATGGGAGGGAAGACAAATCTACAATTGGCCGGATATTGGGAGAGTAAGTGGGGATTGAGGATGGAGGGGTAAAATTTGAGTGGATGAAATAGGAATGAGGAAAGAGCAAAAGGAGAAAGATGAGTATGTTAAAAAAGATGTAGAGAGAGAATGGAAAAAAAACTAGAAGAGAGAAGAAAGGACAAATGGACAGCAGATGATGGAGAGTTAGCAGAAGACACGAAGAAACTAGAAGAAAGTGGCTGGAACAATTGTAACTGAAAAAAAATGCACAAAAGGTAGAAAAATCTCTCTTTATTTTGAATTTATTAACTGGAATATGTCAGCTCTGGGAAATGTGCATCATTAATGTCTGCGCTTTGTTTAGTACAAGAGGAAATTAATTTATAGTTTTATTTCTACAGTGTTGTACATTCCAAGTTTGGCTTTTGGGGTTCCCAGTTTAATTATTGTCTTCCTGTTTCTAGATTGTGATTCCTTGTTTGGTGATGGTCTATGTTCTGCATGTGTAACTGAGCTGAGGTATTCTGTTTATGTAATTCCTATTTGACATTGCCACTTGTTCTTTTTCCCCAGTAGGTCATGTATTGTTATTCTCTGAAATGTATTGGCTTAATATTTGCAGTGTTGCCTTTTGATAGTTAGGGTATGGTGCTTTGTGAGTCCTGGTAGTGCTGTTAGGATACGGCGGGTTTGCTGTGGGTTCTAAATGTATCCCACAGCAATTTGATTTCATTGAAATTTTTCTACAATATGGGAACCACAATCCCTAAACTTTACCTTAAAACCCGTGTGCAATGGCATGGTGAAATTATATACTACTTATTTTTGTTGGATCGCTCACCGTGAGAAGGAACTATCCTACTCTCGAAGTGAGCCCTCCATTTTAATCATTTTGTATGGACCCAAAAGCCCTAAAAAAACAGAAAAGCACAGCACTATACAGCTGCCATATCCGTGTAAACATGAAATTTAGATAACTTAACCGAAGAATTCACTATATGACCATTTCTCATGTGTCCATAAGTACTTAGCTCAGGAAGAACTACTCCCAGCAGGGACCAACGAATCTTCTCAAATTAGACGCGGTTGAACACAATTCAAAACTTCAACAGTCCATCGTCATTCAATATCCTGAAGGTCCCCTCAGCTGCAAATACAATCCAAACTTAAGGAGGTTTTCTTCTCAACGCAGTAGATTGGTCAAGAATCTCCTGAACGGAAGGTTCACGCTACACTACTTAGTGTTTCAAGCCATGTAGCTTCCTAGCTCTTCTTCAGGCGTATTAACTCGAGATTACTTTCTGCACCCATGGTCCCTCATTGTCAGCAATTGGACCATCAGTTTAGCAATCTTAAATGGAGGATCCTTGATGTAGTACCCCCTTTTGATAAGGGGGGTGATCGTAAAGCAAAATTACATTTTCAGGAGCAACAGTGGATCTTCTGGGTGAGGTCGATGGCCCTGGAGGGCATGAACATGGAGATTGATTGGTGGAGTTTACGGTTGTTAACAGTTTATATCTGACAAGTGTTTTGTGGAAATGACGTATGCTCTGACGTCTTGCTCTCAGATTGGATTTTAATCGGAACCACTAGTGGACAAGGTTCATTCGCCTGACCTGGAAGTGACTGTCTCCCAACTCATAGTCTCCGCCTCTGGCTCTTGCTACTTCTGTTTCCGCGCCGCTGGTAGGCGGTCCTGTGGGGTCGGATGGCGGCGTCCAGGTCTTGCCTGCAGGGGGAGTGCCAGCAGTGAGTGTCGGAGGGAGGAGTGGCTCAATGGTTGGAACAGCTTACCTCAGGCTGGAGGGCCAGGGGTTCAATTCCCACATGGGGACAAGTAACCTCAGGCCAGAGGAACTGGGGTCTCTAGTCCCATGGATACTTCTTGTGGCCTTGGGCAAGCCACTTAACCCTCCTTTTCCTCAGGTATACTTAGATTGTGAGCTCTTCGGGGACAAGGGAATTTTTAAAAAAAAGTGCCTGTTAACATATATCTGTAAACCGCTTTGACCTGGTGAAAAGCGGTATATAGGCACAGCTAAATTTTAAAAAAAATTCCTCAGCGTTTATGGTTTCTTCGCTGAATGACATGTTGGAGGTGGCTCTGTCCCCATCAGAGAAGGGAATGAAGTGCAAGGCTTATCAACGATTCCCCCAGCAGTTGGAATTGAGCCAATTTCTTAGGTGCGTCGAAAGTATAAAACTCTGGAGAACATTTGAGAAGCCATTTCTGCTCTTTCAGCTGCGGTTGCAAAACAGACTACAGGAATCTCTGTTCAGGTTGGTGCGCTTAACATGAAATTGGACAAATATGTGATTGTGACTGATTCTATTGAGCTTAAAGTTGAAGAAAATGAAAGGAAGTTGAATTCTGCAGTGGACACTAGTGTGGCGTTGGTTAAAGACAATGTATTGCTGTGAGTCAAGGTTGAAGCTTTTGAAAATTCTACTCGTGCTACTAATGTGCGTGTGCTGAATTTTCCTAAGATAATAGGGCTTGCTCCAATAGAGCTATTTAAGCGATATTTGGGACAGAACTTAGCTGTGTCATCGAAATTAATGCCACCTAGTGTTAAGGTTTATTATTTACCGACTGGTAGAAGATCAGAAGAACCAAAACGCCAAGAATGGATGTTTTGAATGTTTCAGATTTCTTAGAGTCTCCTGGGTCATCTGATATTAAGACCTCCACTCTGTTAGTTATGTTTACAGATATTGGCTTTTATGTTTGTTCTATACTAAGCGGTCCCAAGAACAAAAGTGCTGAACTTGTAGATAGTCATGGCTTAATGGGAGACAGCCAACATGGCTTTAGACATGGAAGATCTTGTCTTACTAATCTGTTATGTTTTTTTGAAGGTGTGAATAAACAGGTAGACAAAGGTGAGTTGGTTGATATAGTGTATTTAGACTTTCAGAAAGCCTTTGACAAGCTCCTTCATCAGAGACTTTTGGCAAAACTAAAGAGTCATGGCAGTGTACTATTGTGGATCAGGAACTGGTTAAAAGATAGCAAGCAGATGGTAGGGCTAAATGGCCAATTTTTCCAATGGAGAAAGGTGAATAGTGGTGTACCCCAGGGATCTGGGCTGGGTCCACTGCTTTTTGACATATTCATAAATGACCTGGAAAAGGGAATAACGAGTGAGGTTATCAAATTTGCAGATGACACAAAACTATTTAAAGTTGTTAAAACTCATAAGGATTGTGGAAAATTGCAAGAGGATCTTGATAAATTGGAAGACTGGGCATCAAAATGGCAGATGAAATTGAATGTGGACAAGTGCAAAGTTATGCACCTAGGGAAGAACAACCCAAACTATGGTTACACGATGCAAGGTTCAACATTAGGAACCACCACCCAGGAAAAAGATTTAGGCGTCATTGTGGATAACATGTTAAAACCCTCCTCCCAGTGTGCAGTGGCGGCCAAGAGAGCAAATAGAATGCTAGGTATCCTAAGGAAAGGAATGGAAAATAAAATAAAGGATATTCTAATGTCTCTGTATCGTTCCATGGTGCGACCGCACCTTGAATATTGTGTGCAATTCTGGTCGCCGTATCTTAAAAAGGATATAGCGTTATTAGAAAAGGTTCAGAGAAGAGCTACCAAAATGGTAAAGGGGATGGAAGGATACTCCTATGAAGAAAGGCTAAAAAGGTTTGGGCTCTTTAACCTGGAAAAGAGACGGCTGAGGGGAGATATGATGCAATGCAATGTGCCTTCGAGTCAGTCCTGACTCCTGGCGACCTAGAAGCTCCTGGGTTTTCTAAACGTAGATTGATTGTTTACGTTATCAGAATATAGAAAGACTAGGGGACATGCAATGAAGCTACAGGGTAAACTATTCAAGACAAATAAGAGAAAATATTTTTTCACTCAACATGTAATCAAACTCTGGAATTTGTTACCGGAGGATGTAGTAAAGGCTGTTAGTGTAGCTGGGTTTAAAAAAGGTTTGGACAAGTTCCTGGAGGAAAGGTCCATAAACCATTATTAAGAAGTGACCGAAGATATCACTGCTTGACCCAATACAAGCTTTATGGAACCTTTCTCTTTTGGGTAAACTGCTAGGTACTTATGACCTAGATTGGCCACTGTTGGAAACAGGATACTGGGCTTGATGGATCTTGGTCTGACCCAGTATGGCATATCTTATGTTCTTATGTTCTGTGGAAAAAAATGTCTTGTGTCACATAATTCTCAGAAATTTATTTTCTTTTCCCCATCTGATCTTTATTCTTTTATTAGTGCTAGACTTCCTGTAACCTCATCTCCAACCTGTAGGGTTGATTAGGGGATTGTAACTGCGTTATTAATTGTATGCGTTGGTATCTCCACAGCCCTCTGTTTTCTTTATATTTATGTTTCTTATGGTGAATAGATGGGGGTCTCTGGTCCCTGTTTGTTATTTTTCAACAACTCATGCTCCCATTGGGGACTATAAGCATCATGTCAGAAGCTGTGTTTTTCTTGGTTGAGTTTTCTTCATTTATTTATTGTTTATGTATGCCTTTTCTGTAAAAGATATGTTTTCTTGGTATGATATTTGTAAAATTTATAAATTAAAATAAAAAAAATAAATATATATATATAACAGATTAGTAAGACAAGACCTTCCTTGGCTAAATCCATGTTGGCTTTCTCCCATTAAACCATGCCTATGTATATCAGTCACCTTTCATCTAGCTTAATTTCCTATCAGTGTAGACTTTGAATGATTCACCTACTGTAGAATCTTTGCTCCCTTCCAGCTACATTAGAGTCCAAGATACCCCAAACCTCCTACTTTGCACTAGCTCTTCAGCCTTGCACCAAGATCCTGGTGTGACACAGTCTGTGTCCACCCTTTAAACATACACAGGTCACACCTCATAAACCACTATCATGTTTGTCAGCTGCCTAAGAGCTACCATGAACTATTCCCGTACTGCACTGGCTTGGATTGTAGCCAGGTCACTTGCCCTTAAGCACACTATGATCTCAATGTTGCCTTATTGTCTGTTTAATCTGAGGAGAATTCTAAGACTTTGCTTTGTATTTTGGCTGGCTGAGGATCTCAAGAATCCTGCTGGGTCTCTTCCTCCAGCTATCTTGCCACATCAAACACCTTTGCAGGGCTATGTTATCTTAGCAATGCTGTGCAGGGATTCTGTTGTGCCATATTGACGCAACCCACTGTGGTTTTTGGATCCTTTGCAGAACTGGGGGCAGATTAGTATGAACATATGGAGTGGAGGAGTAGCCTAGTAGTTAAAGCAGTGGGCTGGGAACCAAAGGTTCATATCCCACCGACACTCTTTGTAGGCTTCAGCGAGTCTCTTAGCTGTCCATTAGCTCAGGTAGGGCTGATGCAGAAAGCCATTAGAACTCTGCTCTAAAGCTCAGCTCAGAAGCAACCAATGCCAAATGGAAATAGTCTGGGAGCAAAAAATATCTGCTAACACATGTCAGATATGTCAGAGGCATGCGCATTCATCTCTGTGCTAGTGGCAGCTGTATGTTGTGCACAAAAACGTTCATCAGCACCTGGGGCCGCATTTATATACAGAGTAAGGCACACGTGGAGAAAAGAACATGTGGTCCTTTACACAAAAGCTGACGTAAGGATGACATTGAAAACTACAGGCCGGTTAGTCTAACCTCTGTGGTGAGTAAATTATTGGAAAGGCTACTAAAGGAGAGAATATTGAGGTTTCTGGAATCCAGTGGATTGCAGGATCCGACGCAGCATGGATTCACTAGAGGCGGGTCTTGTCAGACAAGTCTGATTGATTTCTCTGATTGGGTCACCAGGGAGTTGGACTGACGGAGAGCCCTAGATGTGGTGTATTTAGATTTCAGTAAAGCCTTTGACACTGTTCCTCACAGGAGACTTATAAACAAACTGAGCACCCTAGGGATGGACCCTAAAGTTACTGATTGGGTTAGATATTGTTTGAGTGGGAGGTGACAAAGGGTACAGGTAAATGGAGTTCACTCTGAGCAGGATGTTACCAGTGGTGTGCCACAGGGATCTGTCCTTGGTCCGATTCTGATTCACATCTTTGTTAGTGATATTGTGGAAGGACTTTCGAGTAAGGTTTGCTTGTTTACAGATGACATCAAAATCTGCAATAAACACCCAGGAAGAAGTAAACATGAGCAGGGATCTAGCTAAGCTTGAAGAATGTTCTAGAATTGGCAGCTGAAATTTAATGCTAAAAAATGCAGGGTCATGCATTTGGGCTGCAAAAATCCAAAGGAGCAGTATGGGATGATGTACTTCTGTCCACAAAAGAAGAGTGGGACCTGGGCGTAATTGTGTCTGATGATCTTAAAGTAGCTAAACAGGTAGAAAAGGAGATTGCGAAAACCAGAAGGATGCTTGGGTATATAGGGAGAGGAATGGCCAGCAGAAAAAAGGAGGTGATAATGCCTCTGTATAAGTCTCTGTTGTGACCTCATTTGGAGTATTGTGTGCAATTTTGGACACCGCACTTTCAAAAGGATATAAGTAGGTTGGAGTCGGTGTAGAGGGTGGCTTCTAAAATGGTTAATGGTCTTTGTTAAGAAGCATATGAGGACAGATTTAAAGATCTTAATATGTATACTTTAGAGGAAAGGTGAGATAGGGGCGATATGATACAAAACTGTCTAAATAAAATAAATAAATGATAGAGACATTTAAATACCTCCATGGCATAAATGCACAAGAGGGTCTCTTTCAATTGAAGGCAAGCTCTGCTATGAGGGGACATAGTATGAGAGTGAAGGGATATACTTAGGGGTAATAAGCGTAAATATTTCTTTACAGAAAGAATGATAGATGCATGGAATAGTCTCTCAGTGGAGGTGGTAGAGACGAGGACAGTATCTAAATTCAAAAAAGCATGGGACCAACACAGAGGATCTCTAAAGGTAAAAAGGGGACTATTGTAGTTGATATGGAAGGGCAGACTAGATAGGCCATGTGGTCGTTCTCTGTCATCATGTTTCTATGTTTCTAGTTTTTGCAATACCAGGGGCCAGGCCGACCACTAGGCAGCTTTGGTGGATTTCCTGGAAACATGGCTGCCGCTGAGTCTCTCGCTTGGGCTTCTTGTTCTGGATTGGGCTCATCGCCTGGGGACCCTCAAGGAGGGTAAGTCCAGACCCCGAGTGGTCATTGCATGCTTTCTGAATGCACAGGAGGAGGACGTTTTTTGGGCAGTGAGTGCGCAGTGGCAGCCTCAGCACGAGGGGAGATGCATTCTTAGATTTCCTGATTACTCGACCTGGGTGGCCCATCACCAGAAGGAGTATGCAGACTTATGTCGGTGCTTCTACTCTGCTAATGTTAAATTCTCTCTGCAATATCCGGCTAAGCTATGAGTGGTGTACAAAAGGGTGCCTAAGGTGATGAGAAATCTGGAGGAGGCAAAGAGGTTTGTGGAGGTGCTGCGTCGGCCCTAAGAGGCTGCGGGTGTTCCCGGCCGGGGGCTGATCTAGAGCTGTTACAGGTAACCTGGCCCTGAGAGTTGAGGACTTGCAACCCTTCTAATGGTTAGTGTGTGTGCATGCCAGCTGGGAAGCAGCCCTTAACTGCTTGAAGTATGCTAGTTTTGGAGCAGGACATGTTTGATTCTCTGCGGAGCAAGTTGTGTCAGACCTTTCCTGCATTGAGTTCAGTGCCTTCAACTTTGGCGTGCGCTGCTGTGGTATGATTCTGTGGGCAAGAGAAGGAGTTGGATCTGGATTTTGTGGCCAGTCTTTGCATGGGTTTGAGCCCTGAGCCCACTGCGATGTTACTGGTGTACTACGGACTTCCAGTGGAGTGGCAGCTCAGTTGTCCTACTTTTACCAGAGATGTTTCATGACAATGAGCTGCCTTAAGGGACTAAGGACTATAACCTGTTGTATTGTATGTTTGCTACCGTTGTAGACATATTGCAGGAGAGGGATAAGCTCTCTTTCCCCCCTTTGCCCCTAGTGCTGCTGCGGTTGGGAATGGGGAAGGGGGAGTGTACTTTGGATGCCTAGGCTCATAGGGGGATTGTCCCTCACCTAAGGATGGGTATAGAGGCATTGGGGTTAGTAAGTGTTTGCTATGTTCATTCAATTGGTGGGGGGTGGGGTGGTGGGGTCCCTATCACCAGGGGCGGCTCAAGGCAATCTGCTGCCTGAGGCGAAGGATGAGATGGCCCCAACCCCCGTAAAGGGGGGCGGGGCTTTTTCAGAACTCCAATCAGGGACTGAACCAAACCAAAAGGCCGATTAGATTATATGGAGGAAATGCAAGATGTTGCACACCAAGGAACTAAAAGAGAGCGAGAACCAACAGCACAGTTTATAAAACTAAATTATAACTCATTGTTATTTTGTTGTTATGAACTACGTTATGGATCTTGCTTTTTCTTTTTCAACATATATTTTGCATCCACTGTGGGTGCAGAGCAGAACCAGGACATTCACCCACAGAACTCAATATCATAAAAAAAAAAATCTGATTCTGATCATCTCACTAACAACAACAAATATTCTCCAGTATCAGGCATATTGTGAACTAATATAAGACCCTACAACAAAGAGCAAATCTACTATACCATATCAACACAAATTTCCAAAACTCACATAAGGAGCCCATCCAAAAGAACATCACTGTAAATACTACAGTGGGACCTGGAACATCCATACACCTATTTGAAAAGCTGAACAAGTCAAATTACTACAGTACAGTATAGTATAGATCTTTATGCACAAACCCCATGTTAACAGAACACCTGCCCTCAGTCACACACTCAGAACACAGACCCTCACCAAGTACAGAATAAGTAACCACAATCTAAAGTAAAAATAAAAATATGTAGACAAAATTTAAACTGAAACCCCAAGAAGCCAGACTCCGCATGCAGTACAACATTAAATAAATAAGAGATGCCGTTCCCCCATATTGTGTAAAATATAAAGATAGCACAAAGTCCAATCACTAAAATTAAATAAAATTATTTTTTCTACCTTTGTCTTCTGACCATTTTATTCTCTGATCATGCTGGTCCCGATCTGAGGCTTCTGCTTTCCTGTCTTCTCTTAGCTCTCTTTCTGTGGTCTATGGTCCATCTGCCATTTCCTATCTCTTCTTTTGTTTTCTTCATTTCCTTCCATCAGCCCATTTCCAGTTCCAGTAACCCTCCCCAGTATCCCCTTTCCAGTCCTCCCCTCCCAGTACCTTCCAATGTCAACTGCCTTACATTCCCACGATTGCCACTGGTGTCCATTCCCTTCCAGTCCCCCTCCTTCCCCACTATCCAGCCCGTTCTAGTCCAAATACCATCCCAGGTATCAGCTCATGTCCACTCTCAGTGCCACCCCCCAGTCAGCTCCCTTCCAGTTGCCCTACCCTCTTGTCCATCTCCCTTACAGCCTCCTCCCCATTACCCAGCCACTTACCACTCCCAACCCTAAGTGTCAGCTCCCTTCCAGTTCCCCTTCAGTACATCCCAGGTGTCAGCTCCTTTCCAGCCCCCTCCTTCCCTGTATCAGCTTCCTTCCTGCCCCCTCCTTCCCCTGGCAGACCCTCTCAGTATCTTCTCCCTTCCAGTCCTATTCTCCCATCCCCCTGCATCAGCCCATTTGTAGCCCTAGCCCCTAGTTTTCTTCCAGGGCCAGCAGCACTCTCCTCCCCATTAAGCCCATTTCTAATCCTATCCCCCTTATCAGCCCACTCCAGTCCTAGCCCCCCAGTCCTAGCTCATTTCCAGTGCTAGCCCCCCATCAGCCCATTATCAGTCCTAACCCCCCCCCCAATAAGTCTATTTCCAGTCCTAGTCCCCCTAATCAGCCCATTTCCTGTCCTAGCCCCCCTAATCAGCCCATTTCGAGTTCTACCCCCCCAATCAGCCCATTACCAGTCCTAGCCCCCCTCCCAATCAGCCTATTTCCATTCTTAACCCCCCATCAGCCCATTTCTAGTCTGAGCCATCCCCCATCAGCCCATTACTATTTTCAGTGCTACCCCCCCAGCCCAGCCCTAGATCTTCACAAGGGAAGCTGGAGGGCTCAACTTTAACAGAGCCACAGGGAAGGGAAACACTCTCCCTTTGCGGCTCTGCAAAACTGAGCCGACACGGGGAAAAGAATGGCAGGGCTCTTCTGGGTAGGTGGGGAGCCACGAGGTAGTTCATTCTGCCGCTGCAGCAATGGCAGCAGCTTCTCCAACTGGGTTTTTTTTTTTGTTTTGTTTTGATTTTGAAAGCCGAGTGAGGCGACCTTTTTGGGGGCATTTTTTGCTGCCACCTGAGGCCACCACCTCACTCGGCCTCATTATAGAGCCACCCCTGCCCTGAGGACCATGGTGGGCGTTGAGAGTGTTTGGGAGGGGATTTGGGCCAATGCACTTGGGGACTGGGATGAGAAGGGGGCTGAAGGAAAAATGGAATAGACGGGGTGTTGCTCTGCCAGACATGGAGTTATATAATTTGGCAGGTAATTTGCGGCATCTTTGGGATTGGCTAGCTTCTGCCTTGGTCTTTATTCCCCTGGAGACTGAGCAGGATTTACTGCACCCTTGAAATTTGATGTGGGCTCTTTGTGCAGATCATACTGTCCTCTCTGTGGCTTTGAGGAGAAGTTTCATAGTTAGCCTGTTAAGGGCAGTATGATAGATAGAAAGCAGAGAGTAGGGCTAAATGGCTAATTTTCTCAATGGAGAAAGGTGAATAGTGGAGTACCCTAGAGATCTGTGCTGGGCCCGCTGCTTTTTAACATGTTCATAAATGACCTGGAAATGGGAATAACGAGTGAGGTTATCAAATGTGCAGATGACACAAAAGTATTCAAAATTGTTAAAACACAAGAGGATTGTGAAAAATTGCAAGAGGATTTTGATAAACTGGAAAACTGGGCGTCCAAATAGCAGATGAAATTTAATGTGGAGAAGTGCAAAGTTCTGAACCTAGGAAACAACAACCCAAACTATGATTACACAATGCAAGGATATAGCAGAATTAGAAAAGGTACAGAGAAGAGCCACCAGAATGGGAAAGGGGATGGAAAGATACCCCTATGAAGAAAAGCTTAAAAGGTTAGGGCTCTTCAACTTGGAAAAGAGACAGCTGAGGGGAGATATGATAGGGGTCTATAAATGAATGAGTGGAGTGGAACGGGTAAATGTACATCAAGTAGAAGAAAGACTAGGGGCACGCAATGAAACAACAATGTAGCACATTTAAAACTACTACTACTACTACTGAGCATAATCAGAGAAAATATTTGCTCATTCAATGCGTAAACTCGCAGGGAGGAGTGGCCTACTGGTTGGGGCAAGGTACCACAGGCCGGAAGGTCGGTGGTTCAAATCCCACTAGAGGACAGCAACCTTGGGCCGGAAGGACTGGGGTTTCTACTCCCACAGGTACTCCTTGTGGTCTTGGGCAAGCCACTTAACCCTCCATTGCCCATGTTCCCTGTATGTGTTAGTGTATGTGTCTCATATCCCCTCGTGTTAAATGTATCCCCCAATTGTGTGGTAACCACTTTGATTGAAGGATAAGGTGGTATACAAAACTGTCTAAATAAATAAATAAATAAACTCTAGAATTCATTACCAGAGGATGTTGTAAAAGCTGTTAGTGTAACTGGGTTTAAAAAAGGTTTGGACAAGTTCCTGGAGGAAAGGTCCATAAACCATTATTAAAGAGGACCTGGGAAATTTACTGTTTACCCTGGGAGAAGCATTGTGGAACCTATGTACCTTTTTGGGAACTTGCCAGGTACCTGTGACCTGGATTGGCCACTGTTGGAAACAGGATACTTGGCTTGATGGACCTTGGTCTGACCCAGTATGGTATTTCTTATTTTCTTATGTTCTATCACTGTAAGCCCTGGAAAGCTAACCCGAATGTGTCGATCTTTCTCCCTCGTAAGGGTAATGGAGACTTTCTTCCTGATAATGGGGGAGGTCCATTTGTAATTTGGCAGGGAAGAGTTCTCAGACTATGGAACAGGTAGTGGATTCTCAGGAGGTAGTTCGTTCATTTCTTGATCTGGAGACCACATATAAGTTGGCCTACCAGCATTTCTATGCTTATCTTCAGTTGCGGGACTATGTGTCTTTGCTGGATAGGGAACACTTGCTCCAGGATCATAGGGTTAAGGTTGAGCAATTCTTTGAGCTTGAGGATAGGGAATTTCTCTCAATCTCCACCTATTACCAGAAATTGTGGAATATGGTGTGACTCAAGTCATGTGATGGTTTGACAATGAAGTGGAATTGAGCATACGGGTTGATAGTGCAATGATGGCAGGGGCATTAGCTCGAATTCCCAAGGCAGTGGTCCGTTCTCGTCTTAGAGAACTCTAATATAAATTGCTGAGGAGGGGAGTTTTCTCCCCGCTAAGAGCTCATAGGGCTGGGCTGGTGCCAAGGGACCACTGTGGGGTATGGACATGGACCGGTCATTTAGGTCATATGATCTGGGGATATCCTCACCTGTGGGGTTTCTGGGGATGGGTGGCCATCTACGTAAAAATTTTAGTGAACCAGGATGTGGTTCTCACTCCCAAGGTGGTTGTCTTTGATGAAGTGAAGGCTTTGAAAGTCAGAGGGGGGTGGCCTCGTTTTTAGTCCATAAGGCCTGCTTGCTTGCAAAGCAATATTATCCTGCAGAAATGTCATGATACAGACCCCTCTCATCCTTATGGGAGTGGTGTGGTCAATTTCATCATTTAATGTTGATGGAGTGCCTAGCAATCAGGGGACCCCAAAGAGGCAGGACACCTTTATGGCGATATGGAGGGATTATGTGTCTCTGCTTGGACCTGTGGCTCGTAATGAGATCTTCAGTTTATAATGGGCAGTGGACCTCAGACCTTGTCCCAATGGGAAGAGATAGTGGGCAGTGGGAGATTAGCTATATTTTGTGGGGGTAGAGGGCACCTGTATGGAGGACTGGAGGCCTGGCGGGAAGAGGGGAGGTGGGTGGTGGATGCTGTGGTTGGGTGTGGAGTAGAGTGTGTACATTCTTACCGTCCTTTATTGTTAGTGCAAATGAATGTTCGGGGTTTGGGAGGTGGGGTGGAGTGGGGTGGGGAGAAATAAGGGAAAATTTTAAACTGTTTCCTATAGGTAAACGATCTGAGTCTTGGCTTGTGTAAGTGTACCCACAGGCTGGGATTTTGTTATTCATTTTCAATTTTCAAATTTCTTTGTTCCAGCACATTGCTTGTCAGTGTTTCCTCTTCAACAAACCTACTGTACCTGCATGTAATGCACCTTGAACTATTACTAGAAGGACCTGCTTAGGAATTCTGATTATGAAGGAGGCAGCTTGAAATCTGCCCTCAGCCGAGAAATCTTCCTTGTCCATCCAGAGAGATGGACACCAATAGGATAACACTAAAGGCTCCCCCCCCCCCCCACCAAAGATCTTTGAAAAGAGAAAAGTTCCTCTATTTACACTGAACAATACCTATGATATCTAACACGTTATTTCTGTTTAGAACAAGTTTTAGTTTAATTTTAAAGCTTTGCCCCATTCCGCCTGGAGAGCATGAATCTCTTTAGCCAACTGGCTCCAGATTCACCTCGACAGGTTGGATCCAGTCTCGTGTTTGTGTCTGCATGCATGAACTTGTAGTTCTGTTTTCTCTATTGCATTCCATAAGAGAGTCAAGACTACATAAAACCTTATCTCAGCAGTGGGGTAAACCCAGAACTGGATCCAATCTGTCGGGCGAATGTGGAGCCAATTGGCAACCCTAGTCCTTAGTAAGAGTCTATCTCCAGGAACAAGCAGGAATGTAGTCTTCACATATGGGTGATGTCGGTACCAACAGAGCCCGCGCAGGAACGCTCCCCAGCGTCCAATAGAAAAGCTTTTGCGAGCATCCCACTGAGCCTGCGTAGCTGTCTTCCCACCTTTCCAGCTCTTCCTCCTCAGTTCTTAGACAGCAAACTTTTATAACCAGAGAAAGGTAAATTAAGTTTTGCAAAGCAAACCAATCTAGATTCAGGTAGAAAATGGAACGATAGCACCCTTCTCGGACACAGAAAATCAGGTAGTATCAGGGGAATTTACTAAAATAACCGTTTTTCTTAAAAAAAACCAACAACGTTGGTTGTTCTGTTAATCCTCTTAAATATACAGAAATAAGACTCAAAC
The DNA here is from genome assembly GCA_033557465.1 of Ichthyophis bannanicus. Classification (NCBI taxonomy): domain Eukaryota; kingdom Metazoa; phylum Chordata; class Amphibia; order Gymnophiona; family Ichthyophiidae; genus Ichthyophis; species Ichthyophis bannanicus. The sequence continues at coordinate 806,638,148 of CM066036.1, forward strand.
AAGTTGTAGGTGTGGCATTTTTACTGGACTAACTCAATATGTCTGTGACAAACTTTCAAGAGTTAATCTTGTTTCATCAGGTCAAGGTTCAAGGTGTTGGCACCCTAGGCAAACCTTAATCTTTATGCCCCTCCCCGGCTGTCAAAATCTACTGCTTAGCTTTGAACGCCCTGCTCTTTGCCACACCTCAGAAACTGCCGCCCTAGGTGACCACCTAGTTTACCTAATGGTTGGACCAGCCCTGCCTTTCCCTGAAGGCTCCAAGGTAAAAGTACACCACCATAGATAACTAATTATTGCTTTGTAATGCTAACAGCAACTTCAAATAGCCATTTTTTTCCGAAAAGGAGCAGCATCCTTCAGCAATTTGAACTGCAACGGGAGAAAATCTTCCACAATGAAGGACATTTATGTGAGAATACGTTCTGTTTGGTACAGGTGAGCTAGGCCTGAAGCCATCTGCATGTACCACGACAGACTAGTCTAGGAAGGGGCGTGGGGGCTGACAAAAGTGATGAGACACCAAGAAAGCCTTAGTAAGTCTTTTTAAAGTGTTACATCATCTTACTTTCAAATGTTTTCATTCTGGTTTCTATTCTATACTGTTAGTCGAATAAAAAGATCTCATCTTACATTTTTTGCTTTTAGTTTATGAACCCTTATTTCCCATCTTGTGTATTCCTAAAATTCCCTTTAAGTTCATTGTAGATCCTTAAGGGATTGAAGAATAATGACTCTCTCTTACATAGCTTTGTGCGGCACTGCGCATGCCTTGTAGTGCTATACAAATGATTAGTAATAGTAGTAGTAGTAACGCCCTATTGAGAAGGGAACACAAAGAGCAAACGTGATGCAAAACCCCACTTGGCAATACTCTAATGAAAGAATGGTGCTTGCTCTGGGTTACACTAGTCTTCCTGGCTTTCTTCCTCCTTACCTCCCGTCTTCCCGCATACCTGTAAGGTGGTGTCAAACACGACCAGTTTGGAGCTGGTGGGCACAGCATCATAACAGCAGTGTTGTATCATGAAATTCATGTAAATCTTTGCATCATGGAGGGGATCTAAGGAGAACCACAAACATGTTCATCTTTAGATGCGACTTTCCTACACAACTCTCCCATCCCCACACTGTTAGGAGAAGGAAAACGCATCCCAATACTGGAAGAGCCAGGAGTGCTGCAGTGCAACAGTGAGGAACTTTAGAGCTGTGTGAATAGCAGAGCAGGAGTGAGGTTCATTAACAGCTGTGCACTAGGGTCTCAGTGCTGGAACAGCAGGGGGCGCTGAAGAGCAGAGGTGCGGTGCCTTAGCAGAGCTGCGTGTTAGGATCTCAGTAGTGCTTTTGGAATCATCATTATTTCTCTAAAAGAATATTATACAAAGAAAGAGAAATCTAGAATCATTTATAGATCTTTACAGATGGAAGGACTTCCATGGGACTGGAGAAGGTTGGAAACTACAGGCTTGTGAAAAGCTTACCTCTGTAGTGAGAAAAAATCATGGAGACGCTACTAGAGGAAATGGCTGTTCATTTCATTTTCAGGAGTGGAGTGGCCTAGTGGTTAGGGCAGCAGCCTAGAGCTGAAAAGAGCAAGATTCAAATCCCACTGGCAATTCTTGTGGCCTTGGACAAGCCGCTTAATCCTCCATTGACTCAGGTACAAACTTAAAATGTAAACCCTCTGGAGAGAGGGAAATTACTGTGGTACCTGAATGTAACTCACTTGGATCATCTCCTGGAAAGACGTGAGCTAACTGCAAATAAATAAACATTTACTGAAGGACTTTCTATACCACCCATTACTTGATAGTTCCTGAGGGGTTTACAATACTAAAAACTATTTAAAATGAAAAAGGATGGATGGCTTGGTAGAAAAGAACAGAGGACCCAGTAAACATACAAGATTGCTAGCTCTGGCGAACTCCTCTCAGTCCGAGAGATCCAAGAAGGCCTTCTCAAAAAACTAGGTCTTAAGAAGGACCATGAACTGTTTATAAGAGGATTCATGTCTGATGTGGAGGGGTCAGAAGTTCCAGACTGAAGGTGCCAGAAAGTGAAAGATCAAATGCTTCCATCCGTTCCTTTGAAATCGGAGGAATAACCAGTAGACTCCAGTTCTGTGATCGTAGAGTGTGTGAAGGACGATAGGGAGTCAGTCGAGTGGATAAGTAAATAGGCAAGCTAGTGTGGTGTGCTTTATGGGTGAGTATTAATATTTTCTACACATGCAATTGAAGAAAGCAAAAAAATGCCCCAGTCCAAAACCCCATTTCCAACAGTGGCCAGTGCAAGCCAAAGGTACCTGGCAGAATCCCAGAGGAAAACAGACTCTGTGCTGTTACCCACGAGACCATCAATGAATTTCCCCCACTTAGCTTTAATAATGGTTTATGGACTTTTCATAGCACAAATATTGCAACTAAATAATTTATAGACTTTTGTAACTCATTTCAATTAATACTTTCCTCTCCTTTTGTTTTAACTCAATATTGTACAATATTGTAATATGGTTCTTTGTTTTGCAACACTGGTGTGGTAATCGTTTTTTGGTTTATGGACTTTTCCTCCAGGAATTTTTCCAAACCATTTTTAAACCCAGCTATGCTAACAGCTTTTGCTATAGCCCCCAGCAATGAATTCCAGAGCTTAATTACGGAATGAGTGAAAAAATATTTTCTATTTGTTTTAAATGTAGTGCTTTGCAACTAAATGAGGGGACCCAGAGTCTTTGCAATTTTGGAAAAAGTAAACAATCGCTTCACATTTACCCATTCCACTCCACTCATTTTATAGACCTGTATAATATCAGCCATCTCTTCTCACAGGAGAGTCGTTCCATCCCCAGTATCAGTTTGGTTACTCCTTCTCTGTACCTTTTCAAATTTGTTGTATCTTTTTTTAGATACGGATACCAGAATTGCACATAATACTCAAGGTACAGAGACAGTATGATATTTTTTGTTTTATTCTTTACTCCTTTCCTAATATCTCTTCAGTTCTGTTTGCTTTGTTGGTCACTGCCACACTGAGCAGAAGATTTCGACATATTGTCCATGACGACACTGAGGTCCTGTTCCTGGGTGGTGACTCCAAATGTGAAACCTAGCATTGTATAGCTATTAAAATGAATTTTCAGCTGAAAACTTAGGCTCTTAAGCTTGGCTGAAAATAGGGCAAAATTTAAGAGCCTAGCTTTTTCTGAATATTGGGCCCTATGTTTGTACCGTAACCTGACCCAATGGAGGATTTAGCTGGGAGCAAAGGCTGCCGCTGAACCATGTTAGGGCCACTAAATATCCCGGTAACTGTGATTAACGTGGTTAGCAGGTCTATTAACCATGTTAATCTCTTTGAATATTCCCCACTTAATTTTTAACCTTCAATCTCACTCTTTGGGTCAGGTGTCCCCAGAGGTAGAGTTAATTTTTGGGAGAAATTTCATTTCTGAAGGCAATTTCATACACAGATTCTCTATTGAGAAACAGTTAATAGGCTGCTTTGCCCATGTGAACTAGGGGTCAGTAGCTGTTTTAACAAAGATAGGTAGTTTTCTGTGCTGACCATTCAGAGGTGTAGTACATGCCCTGATATTAGTACAGATGTATCAGCTAGGAATTTTCCAGCTGATCTCCCTCAAGAGTAATTTGCTGACTTGGTACATGTTGGTACCAATAACATAGAAAAATGTGGGAGGGAGGTTCTAGAGGCCAAAATTAGGCTTTTAAGTAGGAAGATGAAATCCAGTTTCCAGGGTAGCATTCTCAGAAATGCTTCCCGTTCCATGCTCAGGACCAAAAAAGGTAGGCAGAGATCCAGAGTCTCAATGCTTGGATGATACGATGGAGCATGAAAGAGGATTTTGGATTTGTTAGGAAGTGGGCAACATTCTGGGGAAAGAAGGGGCTTTTCCAAAAGGATGGATTCCACCTTAACTGGGGTGAAATCAGGTTGTTTAAAAGGAGATAGAACAGCTTTTAAACTAAATAATAGGGGAAAGCCGACAGTCTCCCAAGAGCGCATGGTTTGGAAGAATGTATCCCTGAGGGATACTAACAAAAGAGGGAAGTTAGGGCATCCTGGTAGGGAGGTTCCAATAGAGATAAAAATAACCCAACTGCCTTTTACAGAGCAGACAAAGCTGAAAGATTCCAAATTACCCTTATCAACTGATAACCAGATTGTTAATATAAATAAAATACAACCTCTAAAATGCCTGTATGCAAATGAAAGACGTTTAAAAAATAAGATAGGGGAGCTAGAATATATAACACTAAATGGGAGGTTAGATATAATTAGCATCTCAGTGACCTGGTAGAAGGACAACCAATGGGACACTGTGATACCTGGGTACAAGCTATATCGTAATGATAGAGCTGATCAAATTGGTGGAGGGGTTGCTCTCTATGTTAGAGAGGGCGTTGAGTCACAAGAGATTAAAGTTTTGCAGGAAACAAATTTCACTGTAGAATCTCTATGGATTGAAATTCCATGTAAAAAGGGGAAGATGAAGGCGATGGCAGTGGGGGTGTACTATCGATTGCCTGGCCGGAATGAACAAATGGATGATGAAATGCTCAAAGAAATCAGGGAAGCTAACAAAAGTTACAACATAGTAATAATAATGGGTGATTTCAGTTACCCCAGTATCAACTGGGTCAGTGTCACGGCAGGACATGCTAGGGAGATAAAGTTTCTAGATGCAATAAATGACTGCTTCTTGGAGCAGCTGATTCATGAAGCAACAAGAGGGGAAGCTATTTTTGACCTAGTGCCTAGTGGAACACCAGATCTGGTGCAAGAGATAAGAGTGTTGGGGGCAATAGTGATCATAACATGATCACATTTGACTTAATAAACGGAGGAAGAATAACAAGGAAATCCACAGTACTACCTTTTAACTTTCAAAAGGGAGACTATGATAAAATGAGGGAAATAGTCAAGAAAAAACTAAAAGGAGCAGCTCAAAGGTTAAAGGTTTACTTCAAACATGGGTGTGTTTAAAAGTGCTATATTGGAAGCACAGACCACATGTATTCCATGCTTTAAGGAAGGTGGAAGGAAGGCCAAAAACTGCCGGCATGGTTTAAAGGTGAGGTCAGAGAGGCTGTCAACCCAAGCACAGCACAGCAGGCTAAGGCGGCACACTACAGCTGGCCAGGCTGTACCAAGAGGCTGCACAGGGTGCCAGTACAGAATGGGACTGATGCCATCAATGGGTTTCTAGGAAGTCTGACAAAAGCAAGTTTGTTTATACAGTTGGGTGAGTGGGGGGAGGGGAGACACCAGGTTACCAGTCACAGAGGGCGCAGTGCTAGATTGGCACTGTCCTGTTGGTGGCATCCTTTTTCCTGGGTCCCAAGGCCAGTCTCCCAGCTGCAGAAGGAAAGCAAAGCAAAGCAAGAGGAGAGAGAGAAGAAGCATGCCCCGCGCCTAACCCCCAAGCTAAGGACGGAAGACCCCCAGTGCAGGCTGAGGCTGCAAAACCTGTAGGCATGAGGCTCCAAGGCTGTAGTGATAAGGGCGGGGCTGCCTGCTTGCTGGACCTGCATGTGGGGAGATCGAAGAAGGGACTGCTTGAAGTGGAGGGGCTGAGGGGGCTGCTGAAGCTTGGGGCCGGGGTGGGAGAAGAGAGAGTGAGCTGCTATGTCTGGAGGGGGCACACTGCTGAAGAGTTACTGAGCCTATCAGATACCCTTGGGCTGTTCCTGCATTAGAGCCTTGATTTCCTAATACATCTAAGAGGAGAGGAGCTGATCTTAAGTACGGGACAATAAGAGTGAAAGAGAGAGAATCCAGGAGGAGAAGGCCTGCAGGACCCATTCGGATGGTTCTGGCAAATCCCTGAAAACCTGAGATGTCCACAGAAGGGATTCCACCAAGCACCTAAGAGGCCCAAAGATTAGGGAATTAAGCAACTCTTATTCATTTTGGCAATAACAGTGCATCAGAAGTTGAATTCTGTCTTAAGAAATTTCACCCAGGAAATAATCATTTTAATCCAAAATACCACATGGCATGGGTTCAATTACATGAATGATGAAAGGGTTGAGTGCTTTAAAGCAGGGGCTATCAACCCAGTCCTCGGGACACACCCAGCCAGTCGGGTTTTCAGGATAGCCACAATGAATATGTAGGAGAGAGACCTGCACGCACCGACTCCATTGTATGCAAAGCTTTCTCCTGCATATTCATTGTGGATATCCGGAAAAGCTGACTGGCTGGGTGTATCCCGAGGACTGGGTTGAGAATCCCTGCTCTAATGTGACTGTGTGCAGGGTACCTAACAGGAAAGAGTTTAGGTTATGCTCTGGGAACTTATTCAACTGCCTTGCAAAATGGCACCAATATGGAATAAATGAGATAGAGAGTGAAGAGACTCATGTTTCACATCAAGAATTTAGAAATTGAGTCTCCCCTCCTCCATCCCCAGGACCTTAAACAAATACAATGATTCTGTAGCCCCAAGAATCTGCCACTGAAAAAGGGGGTTTGCTAGGACACATGATTTTACATTTCAGGAACTCATTAATGATTGATTGATTTTAATAATGTTTGCATGCAAATGTTACTTCTTGCAAAAGAGAAAGCCATGACTTTGTGCACTAAGAAGGGAAACAGCGTGCACTATTGCTGATGTTAGTATGCAAAGCCACCTGAAAGCGAGCGAAGAGGCCAAAGTATACAGGAAGATGCTAATTTTTCAATATCCATATAGGAAAAGAACATAAAATGATGAGCATTGCAAAGGGCTGGAAGGGCTGGGTTTACTAAGACGCTCCTCCTGCTCTGTGTCTGTGGGTGAAAGTTTAGGAACTCAGGCCTGGCATCTCCTGAGCATCCTCTGCCCTTCTTGGAAACCTTGCCAAGTTGATGAAATGTTTGCCTTCTGCATGGAGAATGACAAGGTTTAGACCCAGGAAATTTGACCCACCTGTTATCTCTGACAGGAGAAGGCCCTTAGGGTGAGAATCCTAAAAAGAAGACAAAAAATGTAAGTTTCTACAGCAGATACAAGAAATAGCCTCTCTTCCCTGTAGTGTATCTCTTTGTCTTGCACTCTCGTCTGTGCTGTCTATAAGACTCTGGTGCGACCTCATTTGGAGTATAGTGTGCAATTCTGGAGACCGCACCTTCAAAAGGATATAAACAGGTTGGAGTCAATACAGAGGGTGGCTACTAAAATTGTTAGTGGTCTTCATTATAAAGCATATGAGGACAGACTTAAGGATCTTAATATGTACACCTTAGAGGAAAGGCGGGATAGAGGTGATATGATTGAGATGTTTAAATACCTCCGTGGCATAAATGCACAGGAGGAGAGCCTCTTTCGATTGAAAGCAAGCTCTTCCACGAGGGGACATGGGATAGACTCAGGAGTAATATGCAGAAGTATTTCTTTATGGGAGGAGTGGTGGATCCGTGGAATAGTCTCCCAGTGGAGGTGGTAGAGATGAGGATAGTATCTGAATTCAAGAAAGCATGGCACAAACACAGAGGATCTCTAAAGGAAAAAAGGGGACTGTTGTAGTTGTTGATATGGAAGGACAGGCTAGATAGGCCATGTGGTCTTTTTCTATGTTTTTATGTGTGTGTCCTTGCTGGACTCCTGTTGGTCACTGGCTTTACTTCACTCCCTCACAGACAAGGATCCTCTCTGCTATTTTCAGGCTGTCTTAAATTCTGCTGTTCCATGCATCTGTCATTTCCTGATGTTAGTTAAATCCATTCCTCAAATTCTCCTACTATGACTCCTGGTTCTAGAATTTCTGTTGCTTGTGCATTATTTATCCCTTTCAGATATCAATGTCTTGATCATCTCTGTCTCTCCTTTCCTCCATGTTATACACATTTAGTTCTTTCAGTCAGACCTGCATCACAGAATATATTTTTAATAGTCACTGCCAAGTAGTGGACTAGGTTGACCTCATTGTAAGAAGTAAGCATTTTTATATCAGTCTTATCATTCAGGAATTTGTTCTGTCCTATCCATAACTTGACTATTCAAAGTGCCAGCTACAATTTAGGTAGGGCCCCGCTTAAAAGGCCTCTGGTGCAGATGCCGAATCATTTTTGCTAGCCTCTATTCCTTTCCAGAGGTACAGACTGAAAATTAGGCACAGTCTCACCAATGCCTTCTACAGTAACATTATGACCTCCTTTTTTCCTGCTGGTTAAGCTTCTCCCTATTTGCCTTAACATCCCTTTGACTGGCCACCACCTTATCGCACTCTATAGCTCTTTTGATATCATCAGGGAGGATCACCCCAAGGCTTCACTCGTGCTTGATGCACGTCGCCTTCTCTCTGCTCTTTGGGTACTGCATCCTAAATGCATGACTCTGTACTGAATCTTAAGTGCCCAGCATTCAGCCACCCCTTCTGCTTTCTTAGATTGCTTCTCATTCTATCTACAACCTCAGGAGTGTGCATTCTGTTACAGATGTTGGAGTTGTCTACAGTAAGGCTTCCAAGTGCTCTGGAATATACCTCATAGGTTTACGAACCAGTTCTAGAAGAGGCCTATGAGGCCCTCCACTTACTTACTGCTCCTTCCCAAGGGACTTCCTTGCAATGATCCTTCTATGCGTGGAAGACCTAAAATCTAAGTTTGTGCTGTTGGTGCCTGTTTCACCTGTTTTTTAAATTAATTTCAGTTTTCACAGTAATCCGTTTTCTCACATTAAAGCTATGTTCTGCTAGCATTGATTTTGTAAAAGGCATCTGGATACTACCTGCTAAAACAGGTTCATACAGATATGTACAGGGAAGAACACCGCTCGTGGTAACCTAAGGTGTACAGCCAGAATTCTTTACACGGCTTCTCTTATAAACTCTACGAGATCTAAGCCAGCACATTGTGCAGAAACCGGCAGGAAAGGTTTGGGCAGTTCTGTTACGTTCTTCTTTTTTTAATTTTCCATGTTTGAAGTAGGACTGAGGGAGTCCATGATTGGTTTTGAAAGAGTTGGGTAGAATGAGGGATTAAATGCTGTGGTTTTCAAGGCTTCTGCAATGGTCTCTCGACACTTGTTTTTACCTTGTGCACTCCGACATACAGCATTGAAAAGTGCAGGAGTCTGTCACCACATAAGAACATAAGAAATGCCATAATGGGTCAGACTAAGGTCCATCAAGCCCAGTATCCTGTTTCCAACAGTGGCCAATCCAGGTCACAAGAACCTGGCAGGTACCACAGTTCTCTCCTCTCTATTTTCCATGTTTCGACAGCATTCAGCTACCAGGATTCACTCTTCTCTTTCAGTGGGCCTTGAGTCAGCCAGTATAACAGTGGTTCTCAACCTTTTTTGTACCGTGACCCCTTTTACCATTGGTCAACTTGTGGTGACCCCAATGATAAAATCAAATGCGTCTCTCATCCTTTACCGTTAACGCATTGTCGCTGTAATCATTTGTTGAATTATTAATATATTATAGGCCTTTACAATATCTTTTTATTTATAAAATTTACTTATTTAAACCACAATAATTAATCACAATAACAAGTAACAATATTTGAATTCAAAATTATTATGAATTTGTAGTCAAACCACTAATATGAAATAAAATTATTTTTTCTACCTTTGGTGTCTGACCAATTTATTTTCTGATCATGCTGGTCCCAATCTGAGGCTTCTGCTTTTCTGTCTTCTCTTAACTCTCTTTCTGTGGTCTATGGTCCATCTGCCATTTCTTATCTCTTCTTTCGTTTTCTTCACTTCTTTCCATCAGCCTATTTCCAGTCCCAGTAACCCTCCCCAGTATCAGCCCCTTTCCAGTCCTCCCTCCCAGTACCTTCCAATATCAACTTGCATTCCCATGACTGCCACTGGTGTCCTTTCCCTTCCAGTCCCCCTCCTTCCCCACTGTCCAGCTCTTCCAGTCCCATTCTCCCATCCCCTCGCATCAGCCCATTTGTAGCCCTAGCCCCCAGTTTTCTTCCAAGGCCAGCAGCTCTATCCTCCCCCTCCCCACCATCAGCCTATTTCAGTTGAAGCTCCTTCAATCAGCTCATTTCCAGTGCTAGTCCCCCCTCAACCCCATTACCAGTGCTAGGCTCCCCTAATCAGCCCATTACCAGTACTAGCTTCCCCTAATCAGCTCATTTCCAGTGCTAGTCCCCCCTCAGCCCATTACCAGTGCTAGCCTCCCCTAATCAGCCCATTACTAGTCCTACCCCCCATCAGTCCATTACCAGTCCTAGCGTCCTCTAATCAGCATATTTCCAGTCCTAACCTCCCCGATGAGCTCATTTCCAATGCTAGCTCCCCATCAGTCCATTACCAGTCCCAAGCCCCCCTTGATCAGTCCATTTCCAGTCCTAGCCTTCCCTAATCAACCCATTACCAGTCCTAGTCCCCCCCCCCCGATCAGCCCATTACCAGTGCAAGCCCCCCTATCAGCCCATTACCAGTCCCAACCCCCCCTTGATCAGTCCATTCCCAGTCCTAGCATCCCCTAATCAACCCATTACCAGTTCTAGTCCCCCCCGATCTGCCCATTACCAGTGCTAGCCCCCCCATCAGCCCATTATAATCCTAACCCGCAATGTTTCTCCCCTCTGTCCAGCATTTATCCTCTGTCTGTCCAGTATGTCCCCCTGTCTCTCCCCTTTGTCCAGCATTTTCCCCGTCTCTCCCCTTTGTCTAGTACTTGTCCCCTGTCTCCCCCTTTGCCCCCATCTCTCACCTTTGTCTCTCCTTGTCCTCCTCCTGGCCCCACGCCCTCCACCTGCACCTCTCATCTGGCCCTCCCTCCCTCCCTCCATGTCAGCCCCCCCCCCCCGTCCATGTCCTCCCTCCCTCCCTCCATGTCAGTCCCCCATCTGTCCATGTCAGCCCCCTCCCTCCCTCCCTCCATGTCAGCCCCCCTCTGTCCATGTCAGTCCCCCCCTCCCTACAGCACCAGAATATGGCAGAGTCCAGGCACTGAAGCCGCAGAAAGGCTTGTGAGGCAGCCTTGGCCCGCTATCCAGCCAGTTACCCCAAGGGGCCTCCCTTCACTCTCAGTTACACTTGGCCATCCCGAGGCTTGCCTTCTGCAGTCGTGGTCTGCCACCCCATGAAGCCGGTCACTGCTAAGGCTTCCAGTCTCCATCTCTGCACTTGAGGTGAGTCACCATCACCGTGCTCCGGGCCCCCCCCCCCCCCCATGCCTCTGCTCTTACTACGCGGCACTGGAGGAACTTCATGTGGCTGCTTCTCCCACCACGTGTCTGTTAGGCCTCCCGCCGCTACAACTTTTCACCCTTCAATTCGTGCCGCCTAGAGCCTAGCGGAGTTCCTATCGGCACGTTCCGGTGCCGCTCATGCTCCGCTGTCTTCCGCTATGTTTTCCAGGCAACTTCTCCCTGTTTTTAGGGCTGCGGGGCGCTGATGTAATTGGCAGGGATGCTCGACTTTAAGAGATGTGACTATCTTGCCCGGAGCTGGAACCGGAGCAGAGTACACAATATTACAATTCCAAACATGCTTGATTTGTAACAAAAAAAAATGCATGATTTTTACTTTGTTTTTTGCTTTTGGGTCTATCCCAGGATTTGTCAGGCGACCCCTGGTAAATCCTGTGACAACCCCCATGGGGGTCGCAACCCACAGGTTGAGAACCGCTGCAGTATAGGGTCTCATTCCTTCCTCCTTCCCTTTTATCCTCCTGTGATGGGGTGTATGACAGACTCCCTGTCCGCCCCAGGGAAATCTCCCAGCCAAGCCTAGCACAAGTGCGGGATTGCCCTGGAATCGATTTAAATCCCTGTCCTTTCAAGGGAAGAGGCTGGAGAATGCCTGGGGAGGGTGTGGCCTGGCCTCAGGGTTTATCCCCAGGAGCAGGGAGAGAGGAGTTTGGCTGTCTGGAGCTTACTTGCAAACGATGTACCTGTAAATGGGAGCCTGCTGAAAAGGCTGGGAGGTGACTGGAGTCAGCTCGAGGGACCGCCCTTTTACAAAGGAAGGAGGTGAGCTGCCTGGGAACATGGTTTTCTTACTATTGTTTGGGGTATGGCTGGGAGCTATGCCCAGAGACCGAAGCCCAGTGAAGCCAACAGGCTGCGATTCTGAGGGCCAGGAAAGTCCTGGAGAACCAACCTTGTGAAGCCAACAAGCTGGGGAATTAAACTGTTGGCTAGCCGAAGCATAATAAAAGTGGTTTTGTTTTCCCTTACCTGTGGTTGCCTAGTGTTTTTTTTAAAGATTCCTTGCCACCGCAGGCCACACTATACCACACCTCCACTCCCTTTTCTATTCTGTGCCCCACCCTTCTTCTCATTTCCTCTGCTTCTTCCCCTACTTTCCCCTTCAGTGTCTCCTCCTCTCTTCTCTATTTTCTCATACTCTGTCTTTCTTTATGTTGCTCTTCCCATTCTTCTTTCCCTCTATTGCTTTCTCTTCTAGTCTCTCCCAGCTTGCTTTACCTTTCCCCTGTTCCTTCTCTCCACTGTTATAGCCGCTCCTCACATAGGAGCAAACTCTTCAAAATATGGGAGGGTAATAAACTCTTCCTCTCTGACGGAGTGAATGAGTTCCCTGAATATAAGGTGCACTCAGGTCCCCACTGCACGGACAGAATCGGCACCTGCAGTCCTCAGTGCTGTGTTTAACGCTGGCATCAGAACTGCGGTGGCAGGAAATTCTTTGGAGAGTATGTTTCCTTTCCCCACATCCCACAGCTCGCTGACTCATTCGGCTCTCTAGAAAGGTCCGGCCCAACCATTAGGCAAACTAAGTGGTCGCTTAGGGCAGCAGCTTGTGGGGGTGGCAACGAGTAGGGCTTTCGTAGCTAAACAATAGATTTTGCAGACAGGGGAGATGAGGCTTAAGGTCGGCCTAGGGTGCCAACACCTTGAAGCAACTGTAGGCCTGCCCTATCTTTAGAGCAGTGGTTCTCAACCCGGTCCTCAGGGCACAACCCGCCAGTCAGGTTTTCAGGGTATCCGTAATGAATATGCATGAGATAGATTTGTATTCAATGGAGGCAGTGTGTGCAAACTCTCCCATGCATATTCATTGTGGGAATCCTGAAAGCCTGATAGGATGGCTGTGTCCCGAGGACTGGGTTGAGAACGCCTGTGAGACATGGGAGGCAAGAGAAGCCTCTTATAAGGCCTTGCAGAGCTCTAGCACTTGTATATAGAAGGGTTACAAATGTTAATGGTGCAACACATCTGAGCAGCGATTTTAGAGACTTTGCTACTTCTAAACGTAAGTCCATAGCATGCAAAGTTAAGTTTATAAGGCGGCACATTCCGGGCAGGACTGGGAAGTATATTAGTACTGCCAATCGTTTGTCAAGCACTGCCAAGGCATATACCGCACCGGGCACGTAAACGGCTGTCTTAACTTCAGCCACTTTTGCAATCTGGCCAGCAGCTGAATATTACTGACCTCATCGCAAAAGCACAATCCAGCCAATCCGGAATGGCCAGCTATGACCCCTGGAATATCCGGGTTCAAGTTCAGCTGCTTTATCAGCATTAGCCCCTGAATATACCCCCTAAGCTTTTTTTTTATTGTCATTTTGGTTCTTCATCTTGAATGAGCTTTTGGATTAAATGTTCAAACACATTTTTTACATGAAAAATATTTAAAATATAGTAAAAGAAAAAGTGGTTGGGAACCTATGACTGAATTTGATACACCTGGCGATGAATCTGGATGATGTGATCTGCAGTGGGTTGTACAATGGGGTCCCTTTAACATAACTGCAATTATCTTTTGCACTTAACGTTCATTTGTTTGGTAGGAGTGCATTAATGGCATGTGTTTTGGCACTACCTTTGGCTATACATTGTTGGTGCCGTCTGAAACTGAACATGGCCAAAAGAGAATTTATCTTTCCCCTTAAATCCACCTCCCCCTTCCTCCATTTCTGTGGATAACATTGTCATCCTCTCCATCTCTCCACCTTGGGGGTCATTTCTAACGGCTCCTCCTCCTTCTCCGCACATATCCAACAGAGCCAAAACCTCTTATCATTCTATGACATCAGCAAACCTCACCGAGAGCCTGAGCCGCTCAATGAGATTACCACCAATATAACATCTCCTATATACCACATTTAAAACCTGCATCACATCTTTCCGTGGATATGCTCGGTTGTAAATATCTTAATGTAATATAATTCTGTAAATAAATTTAATCAGCTGTACATAGGCTATTTCTTAATTCAATGCAATCTAGTTCTTACCACAGGTCCCAAATCTGTTTCCTTATTTAAATCTCTTACTAAAATGGTTTTGTTTACCATGCAGCGCACAATTCCAACTCTGAGAACTACATGGACTGGAGCAGCTGGGAACCAACCAAAAGTAAGAGAAGGGATACTGCTGTGTACAAAAAAAAATCCTTTGTAATATGCTGAAACACGGCTGGGTTGGGCATACTGGCAAATGCACCAAAATACAACCAGAGTGGTCGCACTAAGACTGCAAACTCACACTGTGGTTTCTTTTCTTTTTCAGCAGTTTGGAACCAAGACAAACAGCAATTTAAGCCCAACGTAACATTTTTGAATTGAAACCTAATTATAAGCAAGCTTTGAACAGAGAAAGCCAACCAGCTGAACTATCAAGTCTGTTACGACTTCATTTAAACAGCTTTTACGAAAGGGATTGTGGAAGGAAGTGGGCAAAGCTGTTTTACCACAATACGAAAGGGCAATTTTAAAAGCCATTTAGTAGGGGTAAATGGACTATTTGAGGAATACCCACCCCCCTCATCAGTTAAAAGTATTACCACTAGTAATCATTTCTATAGCGCTACAAGGTTTATGCAGCACTGTACGTATAGATGTAAGATACAGTCCCTGCTCATCATAGCTTACGCTCGAATCAAGACGAAACTGGGGACTAGAGTATGGTAAGATACACATAAGCAGTGGACGAGAGTGAGGAGCATCGGGCATCAGGATGCAAAAGCAGCCTCAAAGACGTGGGTCCTTGGCCTGGACTTGAATAGGGCTAGAGAAGGGGCCCGACACGCCGACTCAGAGAGCTTGTTCCAGGCATATGGAGCAGCAAGGCGGAATGAACGAAGTCTGGCGTTAGCAGTGGCAGAATAGGGCACAGATAGAAGGGATCTGCCAGAGGAGCGGAGTTCCCGAGGAGGGGTGTAGGGAGAGATAAGAGAGGAAAGGTACTGAGGAATCACAGAATGAATGCACTTGTAGGTAAGTAGAAGTTTCAATTGCATGTGGAAACTGACAGGGAGCCAGTGAAGTGACTTGAGAAGAGGGGTGACATGAGCATAACGACACTGACGGAAGATAAGCCGTGCAGCTGAGTTTTGAACAGATTGAAGGGGAGAGAAATGATTCAGAGAGAGACCAGTGAGGAGCAGGTCACAGTAGTCAAGACAGAAGGTGACTAGTGAGTGGATGAGGGTCGTGTGTAGAAAGGAAGAAACAAATTTTGCCAATTTTATAGAGAAAAAAGCGACAGGTTTTAGCTATCTGTTGGATGTGTGCAGAGAAAGAGTAGAGTCGAAAATGACCCCAAGGTTGCAAACTGAGGAAACAGGGAGGAGTGTAGCGATATCCACAGAAACAGAGAGGGGAGGAAGGGGGGAGGTGCATTTAGGGGGAAAGATAAGGAGCTCGGTTTTGGCCATGTTCAGTTTCAGATGGCACCGAGACATCCAAGCAGCAATGTTGGATAAGCAGGCAGAGATCTGGGCCTGGATTCCTGATTTCAAGTGCAGAAAGGTAGATCTGAGAGTCATCAGCATAAAGATGGTACTGAAAACATGGGAGGAAATAACTGCACCAAGGGATTGATAGTGTAGAGAGAGAAAAGGAGAGGTCCCAAGACAAAGTCCTGAGGTACACCAACTGAAAGCGGGATAGCAGTAGAGGAGGATCCACCAGAATATACACTGAAAGTGTGATGGGAGAGATAAGGAAAAAAACAGGACAGAACAGAGCCCTTAAACCCAAGCGAGGCAAGGTATCAAGGAGAAGGTAGTGATCAACAGTGTCAAAGGCAGCAGAAAGATCAAGAAGGATGAGAATCAAGTAGAGGCCTTTGGATTTGTTGAGGAACAAGTCCCTGAAGACATTGGCAAAACTCATTTCTGTGGAATGAGAATGAAAGCCAGATTGCATTGGACCCAGAAAGACTTGAGAGGAAAAAGTCAAGAGAGCAGCGGTGAACTGCTCGTTCAAGTAGTTTTGAAGCAAAGGGGAGGAGAGAGATAGGCCAATAACTGGAAGGACAGGTAGGATCTAGTGAAGGCTTTTTGAGGGGAATGTAACCACAACATGTTTGAAGGCAACAGGAACAGTTGCAGTGGAAAGTGACAGGTTAAGGATATGACAGATGGAAGGGATGATGGCATAAGAGATAGACTTTAGAAGATGGATGGGAATGGGATCAGAGGAGCAGATAGACAGTTTGGAGGAGGAGAGATGATTTCTGAAATCATTGAGGAGGAAACTGCAAAAGGAAGAAAGGGTGACCGAAGGTGAAGGAAAATGAGGTGGAGGTGAACATGCAGAGAATTCAAGGCCAATCGTCTGGACTTTGTCATGGAAGCAGTCGGCCAAGGTCTGGGCAGACAGTGAAGGAGGGATTAGAGGAGGAGGGACCTTGAGGTGAGAGTTAAGTGTAGCAAAGAGACAGTGAGGGTCAGAGACAAGAGAGTTTGTAGATGGACATAGTACTCTTGCTTGACGACTGCTATGGCCGATTGGAAAGAGGTTAGCATGAATTTGAAATGTAGGTAGTCAGCAAGGATATGTGATTTAAGCCAAAGGCGCTCAGCTGAGCGGGAACAGGAACATAGGTAGTGGGTTGTTGAGGACAGCCAGGGTTGAGGGCATGGAATGGGAGAAGCAAGTGCATCCAGAGCAGAGGAGAGTATAGTGTTATAGGAGGATACTGCCCATCAACGGATTCAATGACATAGTAGAGGAAAGAGGTGATAAGACACAGTGGAGAGAGCTGATTTCTGTCGTCTTCTATCCTGTCAAAACTCTGGCGTTCCTTTCCTTTTAATTATATAGATATTGTAAACCGCTCTGAGGCATTGTCCACTAGGGCGGTATATCAAGTGTTTAATAAAGATAAAATGTGAAGAATCCTAAACATGTTGGAGGAGATTGGGCAAGACCAAGATTGGGGGTGGTTAAGGGTGAAGGTTGGCAGGCGATGGTCAGATAAGGGCAGAATTGAGGTGGAGACGTTTGAGGGTGAGCAGTTGGCAGAGAAGACAAGGTCAAGGCAGTGGCCATGCTTGTGAGTAGGAGTGCTATGGCACAAATGGAGGTTGAAGGAAGAGGTTAGGGAAAGGAGCTTTAAGGCAAAAGGGTCATCAGTGTGAATGTTAAAATCTCCAAGAATAAGGGAAGGGGAAGACGCATCCAGAAAGGAGGAAAGCCAGAAGTGAGTCGGCGAGAAAGATAGATAGAGGTGGCCTTGTTGGGGGGCTGATAAATGACAGCTACCCAGAGAGGTAGTAGAGGAAATAGGCAGATGGCATGGACTTCAAACGAAGCAAAGGAATTAGATGGAGGCAGAAGGAGGGGCTGGAACTGGCAGGAATGAGAGAGCAGCTGATGATGGTTCCTTGACTTTGTGTGGCTGATAGTGCAGCTGCAGCTAAAGCAAATTGATAGGACCTTTCTCATATTCCATCTCCCCACTCAGCAGACTGAACCCTGGCAAATGCTGAGTCTGCTTAAACGTTAAGTCAAGCAGTGAACAGTGGGAGGATGGCGGCTGCCACACCATGGCTACATACTGGGGAATTATGTGCCCACAAAATATTGTATATAATTAAATGGACACATAACTCTATAATTCCCCGAAACACAGGCAGAGCCCAGTGGCAACAACACCACCTGGGGGAACTCCCTGTTGGCCCAGAATTTGCCTTCAAGCTACTACTACTACTACTATTTAGCACTTATATAGCGCCATGTACGCAGCGCTGTACAGACATACATACAAGAGACGGTCCCTGCTCGTCAGAGTCATGCTCATCAGAGCTTACAATCTAGTTGCGACAATACAGAGCATTAGTCAATTCAGTGCAAAGCACAATATGGTCTTTACAATTCGGTCATGAAAATTGATGGGAGTCAGGTTAAGATAAAGGATAGAAGTCAGGATCTGAAAGCGACAGTGAAGAGGTGGGTCTTCAACCTGGATTTGAAGAGGGCCAGAGAGGGTGCCTGGTGTATAGAGAGAGGTAGGCTGTTCCAGGCGTAAGGTGCAGCAAGGTGAAAGGAGCGAAGTTGGAAGTTAGCGGTGCGAGTAAAAGGCCAAGACAGAAGTAATTTGTTAGCGGAGCGAAGTTCCCGAGAGGGGATGTAGGGAGAGATAAGAGATGAGAGGTATTGAGGGGCCGTAGAGTGAATGCATTTATAGGTCAGTAGGAGAAGTTTGAATTGGATGCGGAATTGGATAGGGAGCCAGTGAAGCAATGTAGGCATGGCGAGACTGGCGGAAGATTAGTCGAACAGCATAATTTTGTATAGATTGAAGGGGAAAGAGATGACTCACAGGGAGGCCAGCAAGGAGCAGGTTGCAGTAGTCGAGGCGAGAGGAGATTAAAGGAGTGGATAAGCATTTTGGTAGTGTGTTCAGAAAGGAAGGGGCGGATTTTGCTAATGTAGAGAAAGAAGTGGCAGGTCTTAGCTACGAGCTGGATATGTATGGAGAAGGTGAGGTGTGAGGATTGCGGGCTGAGGGAACAGGAAGGATTGTAGATCTATCCACGGAGACTGAGAAAGGGGGAAGAGGAGGGGAGGAGTTGGGGGGAAAGACAAGGAGTTCAGTCTTGGTCATATTCAATTTCAAGCGGCAATGAGACATCCAGGCAGCGATGTCAGAAAGGCAGGCAGAGATCTTCGTCTGGATTGCTGGAGAGATATTAGGTGTAGAGAGGTAGATTTGGGAGTCATCGGCATAGAGATGGTACTGAAAGCCATGGGAGGAGATAAGCGTGCCAAAGGATTGGGTATAGAGGGAGAAAAGAAGGGGGCCCAAGACGGATCCCTGGGGTACTGACAGGAGGTGGGACTCCATGGTTGAAGAAAAGCGGGTGTGTGAGCCATTCAGTGCCTGAAGTCCTGTGCTGTTCTCATGACTTTTTCAGAATAGTTCTGCATTTTGAGCTTGTGACTCACACTGAAAGTGCTACACAATGCAGGAAGGAAACTTAGCTGAGAGGAGGGGCGCTTGCACATCAGGAGAGGAGGAGACAGGAGAAGCATCCGGGGAGATGAAGCTGCTGAAGAAAGTCTGCAGGACAGATTGTGGGGGGAAGAGACAAGTTGGGGAAGGGACTTGGGAGCGACAGGGGTTAAGAGAAATTGTATAAGGGGACAGGAGCTCAGAAAGTATATTGAAGGAGGATGAGCTGGAGAAGATGGTAAGGAAAGAGTCTTACACAGGAGAAAGGCAGCAGAATGAGGGGCTAAGAGGATATTTGCTGACAACACTAGAGACAGTGGGCCCAATATTGAGTTGGGCAGGCTATGCGTCGACCTCTGTAACCCTGGTTAGCAGCTGGGTGTGTAAGGACTTAGCTGGGATTTTCGAAGGGCACTACCCATGTAGGTGCCCTTCGAAAATCCCGGTCAAGGCCTTTACATGGATAACTAAGGAAGTTACCCATGTAAAGGCCTTCAAATTTTGGGCCAAAGGATTATACAAAATATGTTTATTCCATGCAACTTAAAATTAAATTTGCTCCTAAAGTTTCACCATAGCCACCAGAGAGAGGTGAACCGTGTATAAGAGACCTTAGGAAAAGAACGTGTGGCCTGGAGCCATGTAGGTGAGTATTTGTACACTGCTGGCTAACAGGTGCTATTTTCGAAACCTTAAGCGTTTTACATATTTTAAGCTCATCTGCAGATGAAGTACTTGGGACAGTAACAAAAAGTTTGATGAGACTGTATAAGTGCAGTGTGTAAGGTGCAGCGAGGAGTTACTGTGCACTGCAGGAAAGATCACAGTTTGGAAAGGAAAACAAGTGTAGAAGGACTATTTTGCTATTCCACTGATAAGCAAACACATGGAGACTGATTCAGCTCGGGGCACGTCTGGGCCATCCAGATGTCCAAAAACTTGATGGCCTGAAAGAGTACCTGATTCTGCACCCACGGGAGCTAGACATTCCCGCAGGAGCAGAATTTGGCACTCTAGATGGGCCAAACGGGCCCAGATTCCACAGCGCAGGACATCTAAGCACCTGCCTGCTAGCCCTCCCTAGGCTCTTGCTGGTGTGCTGCTGCCGTGGCATCTTGTCACCATGGCACTGGGACTCCAAGTAGGAGCACACAATGCCTGACAACGGGAAAATGCATTTCCCCTGCCACCAACCTCTGGCGGGAAAAGCCAGAACCGGGATCAGGCAGTGGGTGCCTACCTGCCTCTGTGCTGTGTGTTGGGGGGGGGGGGGGTCCTGACCCGATCACCGCCATTTGTCAGACTTATTCCACATCCGAGGTGGAATAAGTCAGACGTCCATCGTTGCCCCGCCAGATGTACAAGGCAATGACCTGAATAGGTCCTGTACATCCGGGTTGTGCGGCCTGCCCCCACTCCACCCTGTTGCCACCCCCTTCCACCTCCATCCAGAGTTCCCCACACAAAGGCCCTATGCGTGCGGAGAGCTATTGAGGCAGAATAGGACCAAAGAGAAAAACGGGGGTTGCATGTCCAAACCAGACGTACATCCCAGCTATTCGCAGTTCAGAATGACCCCCAAGGTGGAGAACAAACCAAACCAGGCCCAGAGATTCAAAGAACACAAGAGGTAAAACTGTACTGATGACCTGACATGCCATGTTTTGCATTAGGAGTCAATGTCTTTTGCAGCCTCTTCATACAGAATGCAATGAATATATACATATAAGAGCAATAGCAGCATATTCGTCACTTACAAGCTGGGTTCAACAGAAAGTGCTGTTTGGAAAACCCCAAAACCTCTGTCCTTGGCTAAGAACGTTAAGACTTCTTGTTCTCTAACTATTCTCCAATCAAAGATCTTAAGTAAACTCAGATGATTTTTCTTCTAAATTGCCACTGCGTGTCGAGGAAGAGACATATTTTACTGATGTTTTAGAGAAAAATGACGGTCCCAGTGCTCAAAGGGATTAACATGGTTGGCAGACCTGCTAGCCGTATTAATCGCCCTAGCCAGGATATTCAGTGGCACTGAACCAGTTATCCGCGGGCATCACCGCTGCACGCCCTGATTCTAACCGGTGAGCCAGGGCAGTGGAAATATTGAGCTACTGCCCGGTTATCTCTAAGCAGCAAAGCCAAGTGCAGAAGAGACTGGCCTAGTTTTTGCCATTGAAGCTAATTGGTGCCAGCTAGTCGCTTTAGCAGTACTAGTTGCCACCGCTCAATATCGGGCCTGACAGGTTTTACTTATCTGTTAGATGTGTTCAGAGAAAGAGAGCGGCGTCAAAGATGACCACAAGGTTGTGAACCGTGGAAATAGGGAGGATAACAGTGTTATCCATAAATATAAAGAAAGGAGGAAGGTGGGTTTAGACCCAACAGTCAAAGAGAGTCCTCCATGTAGAAGATGCCACAATACAGCCAAGTTCCCAGTCTGTAAATTTTCAGTGATGGTATAGGGGATAGGGCCACTGAAAATGCCTCTGACTACGCCATTGCAATCTGTATACCCCTGGGGCAGAGAAGGGACTTTCCATCCAGCTGTGGAGGTAATGGTGATAATTTACAGTAATTGCATTTATTTAACAGTTTTTTTATACCGCTTTATTATTTCAATCAAAGCGTTTACATTGTAACAAACTTAGTAATGTACATTAAACAGGAATATTGATAACTTGGATTTTTCTGAGGCAATGGTGGGTTAAGTGACTTGCCCAAGGCCAGAAGGAGTGCTAGTGGGAATTGGACCCTCTATTCATCTAGCACCGGGGCAGAACAAGGACTTTCCAGCCAGTTCTACATATCAGTTTAACTACGCAGCTATAGCAGCCACGGTGAGCATTGTCCACATATACTGCATTCAGCGCCACCATCTAGCCAGAGAGGGGACACTGAATATGTCACTGCCGGCGTTTTAAATAATTACAAAGACAAAACCCGATGGTAATAAACCAGTCTTCCCAAAATCATTCTATGTAACTACTTTCTTTGTCGGAAAGGCCAACCAAGCCAAGAGGAGTGTACCTCTCACCGTTGTGGCCTGTCCATTTTATTAAATAAGAAACAATCATATTCCCTTTTTAGAGACAGCTTCTATTGTGTTACTTAGCTGAATCGCAATCTTGAAAAGGCTGCACAGTAACGCCACAGTCAGCAGTAATATGATGTGTCACGTTTCGGGGTGTTCAAGATAATCCCCCTGCTTCAGGTCAAAGACGCTGTGTAGTAAGCTCTCAGCCATCAGCGTTTTAAATAAATCATCATCAAATGAGCCACAAATATAGTAACATAGTAAATGACGGCAGATAAAGACCAGTATGGTCCATCTCGTCTGCCCAGTAAGATGGCAAGAGTAGGTACACCTGCCACTCTGTGCAGGCCACTCCTCCCCATGTCTTTGTTTAGGGGTGAACCCACCGCTCCATGTAGGACACCCCTATTTGTTGAGAAATTAGATGGTTCCGTTTATTTTGATTTTATCTTGTTGCTGTAAAGGGATCCACTGTGTCTGTCCCATGCCACTTTGAACTCCGTCCCTCTGTTTGCCCCCACCACTTCCATCGGGAGGGCATTCCAAGTATCCACCACCCTTTCAGTGAAGAAGTATTTCCTGACATTGCCTTTCAATTTACCACCTTGTAGCTTCATGTTATGCCCTCCAATTTTACAGCTTCTCTGTCTTTGGAAGAGGATTGTTGGTTCATTATTTCTCTTTAAGTATTTAAAGGTCTGAATCATATCTCCCCTGTCCCTCCTCTCCTCCAGAGTGTACATATTTAGGTCTTCTAGTCTCTTCTCATAAGGCTTCTGACGCAGGCTCCAAATCATTTTGGTCGCCTTCCTCTGAACAGTTTCCATTCTTTTTACATCCTTTGCAAGATATGGTCTCCAAAACTGAACACAGTATTCCAAGTGAGGCCTCACCAGTGACTTATACAGTGGCATTAGTACCTCTTCCTTTCTGCTGGTAATTCCTCTTCATATGCAGCCCAACATCCTCCTGGCTTTTGCCACCGCCTTGTCGCACTGTTTTGCTACGTTGAAATCTGCAGAAATAAATAATCACACCAAAGTCTTTTTCCTGATCCATGCACACCAACCTCTCGCCCCCTATTGTGTATATTTCCCCTGGATTTCTCCTACCCAAGTGCATGACACTGCACTTCTTTAAATCTTAATTGCCAAGCATTAGACCATTCTTCCAGCTTTTGTAGATCTTTTCTCATGTTAACCACTCCCTCGGTGGAGTCCACTCTGTTGCAAATTTTCGTGTCATCTGCAAAAAGACAGACCTTTCCATTCAGTCTTCCAGCAATATCACTCACAAATACATTGAACAGTGCCGGGCCCAGGACCGAACCCTGGGGCACCCCACTAATCACCTTCCTTTCATCCGAGTGAGTTCCGTTTACCATCACCTTCTGTCGTCTGTCAGTCAACCAATTTCTGATCCAGTTTACCACCTTGGGACCCATCCCAAACTACTGAGATTATATTGATAAGCCTCTTGTGAGGGACAGTATCAAAGGCTTTGCTGAAATCCAGGTAGATGACATCCATCGCATGCCCCTGATCCAGTTCTCTGGTCACTCAGTCAAAGAACTCAATCAGATTTGTTTGGCAAAATCGTCCTTTGGTAAAACCATGTTGCCTCGGATCTTGCAACCTGTTGGTTTTGAGAAAGTCCACTATTCGCTCTTTCAGGAGTTCCTCCATTACTTTTCCCACCACCGAGGTAAGGCTCACGGGCCTGTAGTTTGACACTTCTTCCCTGTCACCACTTTTGTGTAGAGGTACGACATCAGCCGTTCTCCAGTCCTGAGGAACCTCTCCTGTTTCCAAGGATCTGTTGAAAACATCCTTTAACGGCCCTGCAAGAACCTCTCTGAGCTCTTTCAGTATCCTGGGATGTATCCCATCCGGTCCCATGGCCTTGTCCACTTTCAGTTTTGCAAGTTGTTCTAACAAATCATCTTCTGTGAATGGTGTGGTATCTACTTCAGCCCCAATTTTTATATTTGGGAGTCACATGTGGTCCTCCTCCCAGATTTTCTTTAGTAATAACAGAGCAGAAGTATTTGTTTAGCAATTTCGCTTTTTCAATGTCACTTTCCACGAGTCCGTTCCCAGCACTTCTGAGTCCTGCAGTTCCACCTGTGATCTTCTTCCTTTCCCGAATATACCTGAAGAAGGTTTTATCGCCACACTTCACATCTTTAGTCATCTTTTCTTCTGCCCTTGTTCCTGATCAGTAAGTACAGAAGAGGCTGTGACCGCAGATGAAGCTATTTCACAGCTAGTCTAATGCCACATAGTTGGACTTCCCAAATCTGTGCTGCCCTGGAATGGTTGGTATGTGTAAGTGCTGGGCTTAATATTGGGAATCAGTGAACTATGGTATATAATATAACTTTTCACACCTCTCTCTCATACTATGAAAATTCTTTTAGGCTTTATTCCGTTCATATGTAAATAGCCAATGTGTTGTATTCATTGTAAATAATTTCCCCAGTTATCCAAGTTTTTGTTCCTTGTTCTATGTAAAAAACAGATAACATGTACCTTATCTGATGTTTTCTTGTTCTATGTAAACCGCGCTGATTATAAATAGAGCGGTATATAAAAGATGTTAAATAAATAAATAAATAAATATGCTTATAGGACTTGGTATATAACAGTGACTCTCATCCTTTCCAAGGCACACCTACCATAGCAAAAATGTTTTGCACACCACCACCCTCAGTGGAGTAGATTCATGGGGAGGATTCATATGGCCAAGAGAAGAACAAGGAAAGCACTGGAAGCCCACCAGTCTCTTCCAAATTTTAAAATAAATAAAGGAAGTGAGGACATACATGGAGTCATGGTGCACTCTGACTTGTCGCAGCAGGAGGCTCCAATGGCTGCCACACACCACCAGCTTTCAGTGGGTGAGGTCGAATGCCTGCGCAAACACACACACACACACACAAAATACCTAAGGACAGGCTAAGGGATATATGGAGTGCACATTACTACTACTGGTGTTATTTTTGCAGTTGCTAGCCTTGAATTTTCCTGCACTATTTCCCTGGAACTGGAGGATGAAGTACAATATCCTTTGGAGGGTTACCCGCAGCTTCAGCATGCTTTTCGATACCATTTCAGCCACAATTTGCCTTTGTGATTGTGGACAGAGGGGTCTCGCTCTCACTCCCAGACCTTCTCCCTCCTTCTATGCGGTCTTCCATGGGCACATTACCCACCTGCTCCAGCTCTGCCCCTCCTCACTCTTCCTTCCCCTCCTCGCTTGCCAGCAGAATGTGCTGTTTCCCTACTCGACAGCTTCTCACCATGTGTGGGGTCCTTTCTCTAGTTTGCCCTGAACAGATCTCCCCAGTCCTGGACTCCAGTTCCCTCTATATGAAGTAAGCAGCTGGCTTGGCTTGGCTAGTCACCTTAAAAGCCACCACACCACTGCACTCATTTAGTACTGTGTGCACACTATCCCTGTCTTAATCAGGCTGGGGATAAGAAGAAAGGAATGAAATGGGGAGACTCAGGAGGGGGACAGGAGGCGGCCTTACAAAGTGGTGCAAGTGTGCAGGATGCAAATACCAAACTGGCACCAATATCATCACTGGCTGCAGCAAATAGGTTGCAGCTCTCTGTGTCATGCATGCTCAGACAGCAACGAGGGAGGAGAGGCACACACGATTGCTGTGAGGTGCTAGTCTGAATATCAGGCAGTACATTTCCTCCGCACACTACTGGGGAAACAGCCTGTTTCCGGCTAATGTCTCCAAAGAGCTTTGTTCACTCGTAAAGCACACTCTTAGTTTTACTGTATGTGGTGTGTCGTCCACAGTAGGACGCATCCCCTCTATATGGTGTGTGGTGCATCGTATACTGACAGGATATGGGATATAATACACACTGTGATCAGTGGATACCAGCAGCGTATAGTAAAATGCATTGCTGTCTTTGGCTGTTTTGCTGGTGAACTCCCATCTCTGCTTATTTTGAACCTAATCCCCAGGAAAGTGTCCTCTTCGGGCACCATCAGTCCTTGAGAAGTAACTGAGTATTTCTAAGAAATCAAGGACTCCACAGCTGTGCCACAAACATGACTCCCCCAGTCCTATGGGGGTTTTGCAGATAACATGAGCTGTCAACAGATTTCAGGCACTGTGCGTCTGAGTGTGGCAACACAAACTGGGAGACAGTGAAAGCCAGAAATAGACACAGACAGCAAATAAACCTGCTAAGAGAGCCAGAGGCCATATTAGAGACAAAGCAGCGACGAGGCGGCGACAGCTGCATGGGGTAGGGAGGGGTACAGAGAAGAACAATCGCTGGGGCCTCTTATTGTCTAAGAGTGTTCCCCCCTTACCTGCTGGGAAGGCTCTTTGGTCTGATCCATGCTCGGAGCCCTCACTCCCAGTGGCTCACATTAGCTGCTTCCCCTCTCTGTGCAGATAGCATGTCAGTGCCTGGACATTTGACAGCAGATTCCAGGCATGTCTGTGCCTAGCTTGGCACAGGAACCCAAAAATGAGAGGCCTTGCCACTCTGCAACACTAGGCGGGCTCATTTGTTTTGTAAATGTTAGGTGAAAGCTTTCTCTGACTACATGAACACCGGCCGCTTCTGAGTGAAAAATGCCTGACCTATTAAATTCAGCCCAAGACTCCTTGCCCATCCCATTAACCCTCAGCGTTTTGGAAAGTCATCTAGTGAGGTTTAAATGTTGGCTCTGTTAAATGATTTCCTGGGTAAATTTCAGGAGATTGCGTTTGTTTTCAAAGTTGAGAGCATTGTTCAAAGACAAAAAAGGGTGAATGAAACTGGGGGATGTGTGAATAATAGTTATTGATACTGGATCTTGGATTAACAAAGATACAAGCTTCTGGTTTTCTTTTTATTTCTTCATTGTGTTGTACTGAAATGTTGAAAAAACTTTATAATATTTTTTAGTCATTTTGGAAAGGAACTCAGTGGCACAGAGGTGTGTGCAGGGTTCAGAAGTGTGTGGGTACAGTAAGGGACGGGATGGATGGTAGGGGGCAGCCTACTGTGAGAGAGGAGGCACAAAGCAGTGTTTATGTGTGATGTAGGATGGTGGACTGAGGTGTGCAAGTGTGTGCTAGAGATGAGACACAAGTCGGGGGTGCACTCACCAACCTATTAACTGGTCTTTTCATAAAGTGTTTGGGAGGAAGCCACATTGATGACTACTCCTAACATAACCAGTCATTTGGTTCTTGGGCAGCTTATGAAACCGCCTTTTGAACCATTAGCCACTACCTCTTTGAAATTCCTTTCCTGGAAGGTCATCTTTCTTATTGCAATCACATCAGCACGTCGCATCAGTGAATTGCAAGCATTGGTGGCTGATCCTCCTTATACAAGGGTCCATCATGATAAGGTAGTCCTTAGGACTCATCCACATTTTATGCCTTTTCATTTAAACCAAGCGGTTTACCTTCGTATTCTTCCCAAGGCCTCATGCCTCAAATGCAGAAAGGAATCTTCATACTTTGGATTGGAAAAGGGCTCTGACCTTTTACTTACAAAGGACACAGCAACATAGGAAGTCCTCTGAACTCTTTGTTGCTTTTGATCCTAGTCATTTGGGACTTCCAGTCTCCAAAAGAACACTGTCCAACTGGATTGCACAGTGTATATCTTTTGCCTATGAGAGTAAAACCCTTCCTCTGGAAGGCCATGTCACAGCTCAGAATGTGAGAGCCATGGCAGCCTCTATGGCTCATCTTCACTCTGTGTCTATCGACGACATCTGCCGAGCAGCTACTTGGGCTTCGGTTCATACCTTCAGAGCCCATTACTGCTTAGACAAGGACTCCCGCCGGAATGCCTTGTTTGGTCAGGCTGTTCTTCAACACCTGTTCCATACTTAATCAACTCCTACCCACCATCCCTGGTAGGATGCCAGAGATTCATGGGGGGAAGTGGAGCCCTTTCACAAGGGCACACAACCTCTGGGGTCTTCTCCCAGGCATCTACAGCTAGGGAGTCCCCATATGTGAAGACTACATTCTTGCTTGTTCCTGGAGATAGCATAGTTACTCACCTGTAACAGGTGATCTCCGGGAACAGCAGGAATTTAGTCTTCACAACCCGCCCACCTCCCCTAGGAGTTATATCTCTCTATCTTTCTCTCTTTTCTTCTCTCTTCTGTCTCAGCTATAAACTCAACTGGAGAGGGACAGTTGGTAAAGGAGGGAGGGCAGCACGCAGGCACTGTGGGATGCTCCCAGGAGCTTTCCTGTTGGATGCTGGGGAGCGTTCCCACGCAGGCTCCGTCGGTACCGTCGATACCCAAATGTGAAGACTAAATTCCTACTATTCCAGGATATCACCTGTTACAAGTGAGTAACTATGCTTTATAGTTCCTGCGGTTATTAACTTCAGACAGCTATGGTGATCCGGGAAACTACAGACCCGTGAGCCTGACATCAGTACCAGGAAAAATGGTAGAAACCATCATAAAGAATAAAATTACTCAGCATGTAGATAGTCATGACCTAATGGGAGACAGCCAACATGGCTTTAGAAAAGGAAGATCTTGTCTTACTAATCTGTTATGTTTTTTTGAAGGAGTGAATAATCAGGTGGACAAAGGTGAGTCGGTTGATATTGTGTATCTGGACTTTCAGAAAGCCTTTGACAAGGTCCCTCATCAGAGACTTTTGGCAAAACTGAAGCGTCATGGGATAGGAGGCAGTGTACTATTGTGGATCAGGAACTGGTTAAAAGATAGAAAGCAGAGGGTAGGGCTAAATGGCCAATTTTCCCAATGGAGAAAGGTGAATAGTGGTGTACCCCAGGGATCTGTGCTGGGTCCGCTGCTTTTTGACATATTCATAAATGACCTGGAAAGTGGAATAACGAGTGAGGTTATCAAATTTGCAGATGACACAAAACTATTTAAAGTTGTTAAAACACAAGAGGATTGTGGAAAACTGCAAAAGATAAATTGGAAGACTGGGCATCAAAATGGCAGATGAAATTTAATGTGGACAAGTGCAAGGTTATGCACCTAGGGAAGAACAACCCAAACTATGGTTACACGATGCAAGGTTCCACATTAGGAACCACCACCCAGGAAAAAGATTTAGGCGTCATTGTGGATACCATGTTAAAACCCTCGGCCCAGTGTGCAGCGGCGTCCAAGAGAGCAAATAGAATGCTAGGTATGATAAGGAAAGGAATGGAAAATAAAACAAAAGATATTATAATGCCTCTGTATCGTTCCATGGTGAGACCGCACCTTGAATATTGTGTGCAATTCTGGTCGCCGTATCTTAAAAAGGATATAGCAATTTTAGAAAAGGTTCAGAGAAGAGCCACCAAAATGGTTAAAGGGGATGGAAGGATACTCCTATGAAGAAAGGCTTAAAAGGTTAGGGCTCTTTAACCTGGAAAAGAGACGGCTGAGGGGAGATATGATAGAAGTCTATAAATTAATGAACGGAGTGGAACGGGTAAACGTAGATCGATTGTTTACCTTATCAGAATATAGAAAGACTAGGGGACATGCAATGAAGCTACAGGGTAAACTATTTAAGACTAATAAAAGAAAATATTTTTTCACTCAACGTGTAATCAAACTCTGGAATTTGTTACCGGAGGATGTAGTAAAGGCTGTTAGTGTAGCTGGGTTTAAAAAAGGTTTGGACAAGTTCCTGGAGGAAAGGTCCATAAACCATTATTAAGAAGGGACCCAGGATATCAATGCTTGAACCAATACAAGCATTGTGGAACCTGTGTCCCTTGGGGAAACTGCTAGGTACATATGACCTAGATTGACCACTGTTGGAAACAGAATACTGGGCTTGATGGACCTTGGTCTGACCCAGTATGGTATATCTTATGTTCTTATGTTCTTATTTCTGGGGGAAAATGACCGCCAAAGAGATATCTGGCATTAGGCAGCACAAACACCATTATTGACAGTAAATGAAGGAGTCCAGCACAATGAGCAGCAACCTGTTTCCACCCAGCAAACAAAGCAAAAATACAGTTAGGCAGAGTCCCTGAAGCACAGGCAGGGAGAAAGACAGCAGGACCCAAAACATTACCATACCGAGCCCGAGAGACACAGACAATGCACACCGAGCACAGTAATACACACAGCCCGAGAGATGCAGTGAGCGCACATCCAGCACATTAATACATCGACCCCGAGAGACACAGACAGCGCACACCCAACACAGTAACACACAGAGCCCGAGAGAAGCTTACAGAACACACCCATCACAGTAACAGACAGAGCCCTAGACACAGACAGCGCACACACAACAGTAATACACAAAGCCCGAGAGACACACAGACAGCACACACCAAGCACAGTAATACAAAGAGCCCGAGACACACAGACAGCGTACACCCAGCACAGTCATACACAGAGCCCAAGAGACACAGAGAGTGCACACCCAGCACAATAATACACAGAGCCCGAGAGACACAGACAGCAAACACCCAGCACAGTAATACACAGAGCCTGAGAGACACACAGTGGACAACCAGCACACTAACACACAGAGCCCGAGAGACATAGACAGTGCACACCCAGCACAGTAATACACAGAGTCTGAGAGACACAGACAGCACACCCAGCACAGTAATACACAGAGCCCGAGAGACACAGACAGCGCACGCCCAGCATAGTAATATAAAGAGCCCGAGAGACACATAAAGCACACACCCAGCACAGTAATACACAGAGCCCGAGAGACATAGACAGTACACACACAGCACAGTAGCACACAGAGCCCAAGAGACAGACAGCGCACACCAAGCACAGTAATATACAGAGCCGAAAGACACAGACAGCACACACCCAGTACAGTAATACACAGAGCCCAAAACACAGACAGCGCACACCCAGCACAGTAAGACAGATAGAGCACACTCAGGACACTAACACACAGAGCCCGATAGACACAGACAGTGCACACACAACACAGTAATACACAGAGCTCGAGAAACACACAGACAGCACACACCAAGCACAGTAATACATAGAGCCCGAGAGACACAGACAGGGCACACCCAGCCCAGTAATACACAGAGACCAAGAGACACAGACAGCGCACACCCAGCACAGTAATACACAGACCCCAAGAGACACAGACAGCGCACACCCAGCACAATAATACACAAAGCCTGAGAGACAGACAGCACACACCCAGCACAGTAACACACAGAGCCCAAGACACAGACAGTGCACACCCAACATAATACACTGACCCGAGAGACACAGACAGCGCACACCCAGCCCAGTAATACACAGAGTCC
This sequence comes from Ichthyophis bannanicus, assembly GCA_033557465.1. Taxonomy (NCBI): domain Eukaryota; kingdom Metazoa; phylum Chordata; class Amphibia; order Gymnophiona; family Ichthyophiidae; genus Ichthyophis; species Ichthyophis bannanicus. Next base: position 806,669,582 of record CM066036.1, read on the forward strand.
GAAAGACAGAGACAGCGCACACCCAACACAGTAATACATGGACCCTTAGAGACACAGACAGCACACACCCAACACAGTAATACATGGACCCTTAGAGACACAGACAGTGCACACCCAACACAGTAATACACAGAGCCCGAGACACAGACAGCGCACACCCAGCACAGTAACACACAGAGCCTGAGAGACAGAGACAGCGCACACCCAGCACAGTAACACACAGAGCACAAGAGACAGAAACAGCGCACACCTAGCACAGTAATACACAGAGCCCGAAAGACCCAGACAGCGCAGACTCAGCACACTAACACACAGAGCCTCAGACAGCACACACCCAGCACAGTAATACACAGAGCACGAGAGACACATACAGCACACACTGAGCACAGTAATACACAGAGAACGAGAGACAGACAGCGCACACCCAGCACAGTAACACACAGACCCCGAGAGACACAGATAGCGCACAGCCAGCACAATAATACACAGATCCCGAGAGACACAGACAGCACACACCCTGCACAGTAACACACAGAGTCCGAGACACAGACAGCGCACACCCAGCACAGTAACACACAGAGTCCGAGACACAGACAGCGCACACCCTGCACAGTAACACACAGAGCCTGAGAGACACAGACAGCACACACCCAGCACAGTAATACACAGAGCCTGAGAGACACAGACAGCACACACCCTGCACAGTAATACACAGAGCCTGAGAGACACAGACAGCACACACCCAGCACAGTAACACACAGAGTCTGAGAGACACAGACAGCACACTCCCAGCACAGTAACACACAGAGCCTGAGAGACACAGACAGCGCACACCCAGCACAGTAACACACAGAGCCTGAGAGACACAGACAGCACACACCCAGCACAGTAACACACAGAGTCCGAGACACAGACAGCACACACCCTGCACAGTAACACACAGAGTCCGAGACACAGACAGCGCACACCCAGCACAGTAACACACAGAGCCTGAGAGACAGAGACAGCGCACACCCTGCACAGTAATACACAGAGCCTGAGACACAGACAGCGCACACCCAGCACAGTAACACAGAGAGCCTGAGAGACACAGACAGCGCACACCCAGCACAGTAACACACAGAGCCTGAGAGACACAGACAGCGCACACCCTGCACAGTAACACACAGAGCCTGAGAGACACAGACAGCACACACCCTGCACAGTAACACACAGAGCCTGAGAGACACAGACAGCACACACCCTGCACAGTAATACACAGAGTCCGAGACACAGACAGCGCACATCCAGCACAGTAATTCACACAGAGCCTGAGAGACACAGACAGCACACACCCAGCACAGTAACACACAGAGCCTGAGAGACACAGACAGCACACATCCAGCACAGTAACACACAGAGCCTGAGAGACACAGACAGCACACACCCAGCACAGTAACACACAGAGCCTGAGAGACACAGACAGCACACACCCTGCACAGTAATACACAGAGTCCGAGACACAGACAGCGCACATCCAGCACAGTAATTCACACAGAGCCTGAGAGACACAGACAGCACACACCCAGCACAGTAACACACAGAGTCCGAGACACAGACAGCGCACACCCTGCACAGTAACACACAGAGCCTGAGAGACACAGACAGCACACACCCTGCACAGTAATACACAGAGTCCGAGACACAGACAGCGCACACCCTGCACAGTAATACACAGAGTCCGAGACACAGACAGCACACACCCTGCACAGTAATACACAGAGTCCGAGACACAGACAGCGCACACCCAGCACAGTAACACACAGAGCCTGAGAGACACAGACAGCGCACACCCTGCACAGTAATACACAGAGCCTGAGAGACACAGACAGCGCACACCCTGCACAGTAATACACAGAGTCCGAGACACAGACAGCGCACACCCAGCACAGTAACACACAGAGCCTGAGACACAGACAGCGCACAACCAGCACAGTAACACACAGAGCCTGAGAGACACAGACAGCGCACACCCTGCACAGTAACACACAGAGCCTGAGAGACACAGACAGAGCACACCCAGCACAGTAATACACAGAGTCCGAGACACAGACAGCGCACACCCAGCACAGTAACACACAGAGCCTGAGACACAGACAGCGCACACCCAGCACAGTAACACACAGAGCCTGAGAGACACAGACAGCGCACACCCTGCACAGTAACACACAGAGCCTGAGAGACACAGACAGAGCACACCCAGCACAGTAACACACAGAGCCTGAGAGACACAGACAGCGCACACCCTGCACAGTAACACACAGAGTCCGAGACACAGACAGCGCACACCCTGCACAGTAATACACAGAGTCCGAGACACAGACAGCACACACCCTGCACAGTAATACACAGAGTCCGAGACACAGACAGCGCACACCCAGCACAGTAACACACAGAGCCTGAGAGACACAGACAGCGCACACCCTGCACAGTAACACACAGAGTCCGAGACACAGACAGCGCACACCCTGCACAGTAATACAGAGTCCGAGACACAGACAGCACACACCCTGCACAGTAATACACAGAGTCCGAGACACAGACAGCGCACACCCAGCACAGTAACACACAGAGCCTGAGAGACAGACAGCGCACACCCTGCACAGTAACACACAGAGCCTGAGAGACACAGACAGCGCACACCCTGCACAGTAACACACAGAGCCTGAGAGACACAGACAGCACACACCCTGCACAGTAATACACAGAGTCCGAGACACAGACAGCGCACATCCAGCACAGTAACACACAGAGCCTGAGAGACACAGACAGCACACACCCTGCACAGTAACACACAGAGCCTGAGAGACACAGACAGCACACACCCTGCACAGTAATACACAGAGTCCGAGACACAGACAGCGCACACCCTGCACAGTAATACACAGAGCCTGAGAGACACAGACAGCACACACCCAGCACAGTAACACACAGAGCCTGAGAGACACAGACAGCACACACCCAGCACAGTAACACACAGAGCCTGAGAGACACAGACAGCGCACACCCTGCACAGTAATACACAGAGTCCAAGACACAGACAGCGCACACCCTGCACAGTAACACACAGAGCCTGAGAGACACAGACAGCGCACACCCAGCACAGTAACACACAGAGCCTGAGAGACAGACAGCGCACACCCTGCACAGTAACACACAGAGCCTGAGAGACACAGACAGCACACACCCTGCACAGTAACACACAGAGCCTGAGAGACACAGACAGCACACACCCTGCACAGTAACACACTGAGCCTGAGAGACACAGACAGCACACACCCTGCACAGTAACACACAGAGCCTGAGAGACACAGACAGCACACACCCTGCACAGTAACACACAGAGCCTGAGAGACACAGACAGCGCACACCCTGCACAGTAATACACAGAGTCCGAGACACAGACAGTGCACACCCAGCACAGTAACACACAGAGCCTGAGAGACACAGACAGCGCACACCCTGCACAGTAATACACAGAGTCCGAGACACAGAGAGTGCACACCCAGCACAGTAACACACAGAGCCTGAGAGACACAAAGCACACACCCTGCACAGTAACACACAGAGCCTGAGAGACACAGACAGCACACACCCTGCACAGTAATACACAGAGCCTGAGAGACACAGACAGCACACACCCTGCACAGTAATACACAGAGTCCGAGTCACAGACAGTGCACACCCAGCACAGTAACACACAGAGCCTGAGAGACACAAAGCACACACCCAGGACATTAATGCACAGAGCCTGAGAGACACAGACAGCGCACACCCTGCACAGTAACACACAGAGCCTGAGAGACACAAAGCACACACCCAGCACATTAATGCACAGAGCCCGAGAGACACAGACAGCGCACACCCTGCACAGTAATACACAGAGTCCGAGACACAGACAGCGCACACCCAGCACAGTAACACACAGAGCCTGAGAGACACAGACAGCACACACCCAGCACAGTAACACACAGAGCCTGAGAGACACAGACAGCACACACCCAGCACAGTAACACACAGAGCCTGAGAGACACAGACAGTGCACACCCTGCACAGTAACACACAGAGCCTGAGAGACACAGACAGTGCACACCCTGCACAGTAATACACAGGGTCCGAGACACAGACAGTGCACACCCAGCACAGTAACACACAGAGCCTGAGAGACACAAAGCACACACCCAGCACATTAATGCACAGAGCCAGAGAGACACAGACAGCGCACACCCTGCACAGTAATACACAGAGTCCGAGACACAGACAGTGCACACCCAGCACAGTAACACACAGAGCCTGAGAGACACAGCCACGCACACCCAGCACAGTAACACACAGAGCCTGAGAGACACAGAAAGTGCACACCCAGCACAGTAACACACAGAGCCTGAGAGACACAGACAGTGCACACCCAGCACAGTAACACACAGAGCCTGAGAGACACAGACAGTGCACACCCAGCACAGTAACACACAGAGCCTGAGAGACACAGACAGCACACACCCTGCACAGTAACACACAGAGCCTGAGAGACACAGACAGTGCACACCCAGCACAGTAACACACAGAGCCTGAGAGACACAGACAGTGCACACCCAGCACAGTAACACACAGAGCCTGAGAGACACAGACAGTGCACACCCAGCACAGTAACACACAGAGCCTGAGAGACACAGACAGTGCACACCCAGCACAGTAACACACAGAGCCTGAGAGACACAGACAGCACACACCCTGCACAGTAACACACAGAGCCTGAGAGACACAGACAGCACACACCCAGCACAGTAATACACAGAGCCAGAGACACAGGCAGCGCACACCCAACACAGTAATACACAGAGCCTGAGACACAGACAGCGCACACCCAGCACAGTAACATGCAGAGCCCGAGAGACACAGACAGCGCACACCCAGCACAGTAATACACAGAGACAGCGACACAGGCAGCGCACACCCAACACAGTAATACACAGAGCCAGCGACACAGGCAGCGCACACCCAGCACAGTAATTGTGGTGGTGAGACTGTAGTAGAGCCTGAGAAAATGGTGAAAAAACAGTCATTTTCCTCTGAGCAAGGAAATAGTTCAGGGAGTTTTAGGGTTAAAACTCCAGCTAAAGAAAAAAACTGCATTCACACAGCTGTTGATAGTGAGCCACGCCCCAGCTCCAAGGTAACCAGGCAAGGTGACGAGGATTACCCAGGGGTGGAGCTTGAGGCTATAGGGCATTCACACTCATATAAGCTCAGGGAAGCAGGGAAGAAGGAGAACACGAAAGAGAACCCGGAGAACAGGAGGGAAAGAGTGATCACCAGGGAAGGTGTATCCAAGAGAGGAGACTCTTGCAAGGAAGCAGGAAGTAAGGAAACCAGGTGGAACCCTGTGAGAGGAAGGTGTTCCAGCAGCTATCTCAGGAGGAATCCCTATTGCACACAGCATTCAGGAAGCTCTAGTTCTGAAGGTAGTTCAGCTTGTAAGAGAATTACAGCTGGCTGGGAGGACGGGAGAGTTTGCCCTGTGGAAAATGCTGGTTATGAACAACGTACGGGAGTGTCCTTAGGAGAGCCGGTAACCTGCAGTTCCAGACGCTGAGTCCAGCCAGGTGCCAATTGACTTAGATGATGAGAGCATGCAGATAGATGAATGTGCTTCAGATAATGTTTCCTCGGTGTCGGAAATGGATTGCTCATTCTGTGTGTGCCAGAAGTGAGAAAGCTATAAGGTTTTAAAGTTATAGAAAACCCAAGAAGCTTATCTAAGTGCTTAACCTGTTGGAGAATTATGCAAATGAAGTGCTAACATTCTTGTGCAAGCCAGGAAGATTCAAAGCACTGATTTGAATGCTTGCAGCCTGGAAACAAATGTTTAGCAGCTTGAAGGAAAGGAAGCAAATGTTTAGCAACTTGTAGAAAAGAAGTGAAGTGCTGTACAGAGCTCAGCTGGAGTAGAGGTTTGTGCTGAACCAAGCCAGGAACCTAAAGCTAAAATCTTTAATGAAGGAAAAGATTTACTGCTGTGTTAAACAAGCTGAGAAACAGTGCTGCTATGTTTGCTATAACAGTTTGCTGTGAAGTTTTTGTTTCCTTTTTCAACGGAGAAGCATCCAACTTATGTTGTAATTGCGAACTGCTGAAAATAAAAGTTCATTGGCTAAGAAGAAAAAAATAATAAATTTCCTGTTTGCCTTGAAAACCCCGGCCATTCTTTATTACACAACTACACTACCCAGCAGCCTTGGCTCTGGGAATCCAATTAACAGAAAGGGACATTCAGAGGTGACGCCCTCTACTCCTAGGCAACTGCCTAGACAGAAGGGGGCGTGACACGGGTGGCGTAGGTTTGAGGATATCTTCTAGCCTACATTTCCAGCATAAAGGATACTTACAGTTGTACAGAAGGAGAAAACGTATGGAGAAGCCTCTGAGGACAGAGAAGCTATAGAGGAAACTGCAGAAAACATGGACCGGAGTAGCAGCAGAGGGACGGACCGGAGTTGATGTTCCAGCTGGATCCTGCTTTGCTGATAAGCTCGAGTCAACCCTGGCAGCAGGTAACCCGTATATAAGAGCGGTTAGTCTGGATACCGCTGCAAGGGGGGGGTACAGCAGTTTTCAATAGGAGTTGGAGCAGAAGGGTGCTGCTATTGGGAGCTGCACTTGGTGTTTGTTTTTCTTTTTGTCTCATTTCAGCATCAACCGGAGATGGAGCAAGGTGAGCTGCTGAGTTGGATGGCAGACCGGTTCCAACAGCAGCAGGAGATGGCTGCCCAGACGCAGGAACGAACAGCCACCAGGATGATGGCCCAACAACAGCCGCTCCTAGAGTTGATGGGTGCCTGGATAGGAGAACAGAGGAAAACCACCGAAGCCTTAAGGCAGGGGTGTCCAAACCTGTCCTGGAGGGCCGCAATCCTGGCAGGCTTTTGGGATAGCCCTAATGAATATGCATGATATATATATGCATTAGAGATATCCTGCCAACCTGACTGGTTTGTGGCCCTCCAGGACTGAATTTGGAGACCCCTGCTTTACACCTCTGTCATTTAAGATTGTGAGTGGGCAAGGTACAGATGTCCTAGACATCAAAAGGGTTGATAGACTTTGTCACATTCCTCCTCACTTCTCACCACCACCAAAATGTGGTCTATTAGACAACTTTTTGGTGGTGGTGGGAATCGAGAAGGAATGTGAGAAATTCTATCTACCCTTTTGATGTCTAGGACATCTGTACCTTGCCCACTCACAATCTTAAATGACAGAGGTGTAAAGCAGGGGACTCCAAATTCAGTCCTGGAGGGCCACAAACCAGTCAGGTTGGCAGGATATCTCTAATGCATATATATATCATGCATATTCATTAGGGCTATCCCAAAAGCCTGCCAGGATTGCGGCCCTCCAGGACAGGTTTGGACACCCCTGCCTTAAGGACTATGTCAGGTTCCTTAGGAGCCTCGCAAGGACTGGGTTCACAGGGAAAAGGGATATTTTCCTTTGGTCCCCTGACCAAGGAAGATGACATAGATGTTTATTTGGAAGTGTTTGAACGAGTTGCACTCCTAAGTGGATGGCCGAAGGATCAATGGGCCACACGCATAGCCGCCTCTCTTACAGGCAAAGCATTAACAGCCTACAGGGCTATTCCCATTGATCTAGCCTCCAATTATGAGGAACTCAAGAAGGCGATAAGAGATCGTATGGGCCTAACACCAATGGTCTATAGGCGCCTTCTGAGAGCTTGCAAGCTTAAGCAAGATGAGACACCGCGAGCTTTATGCCAGCGGATCAAAACGTTGGTATGGAAGTGGTTGTCACCTGAGGGCAAAACTGTTGATTCTCTGTTGGATAATATTGTTTTAGAGCAGTTTATTGAAGCTGTACCAAAGGAACTGCAGTCTTTCCTGATTCTCCAAGACTGTCAAAACACCAGAGACGCAACCTCACTGGCAGAGCGCTTCTTGGAAGCCAGATTGATCAGCCAAGCGAAGGTGGGTGTTTTAAACCTGGCAGAAGCAGGAGTTTCAGAAAGGAAAGGGAAGACAATGTTGGGGGGAATCACCAGAGTTAAACCCATGGGAAAAACTGATTATGCTCAAAGAAAATGCTGTGCATGTGGAGAGACAGGACATCTTAGAAGGGATTGTCAGGCAAGAACAGCCCTAGTATCCACCCAATCCAAGGAGAGTGGGGAAGGATTCTTGTTAGCTGTGGAGGTGGAAGATAAAACCCGTAGAAGCCCTGTTAGATTCTGGTGCGGATCAGTCGATGATTTCGCAGAAACTCTGGAAAGATATCCAATCCCAAGGTAGTCAGCCTCCAAAACAGTCTGGAAGTAGCATAAAAATAAGTTTCACATCTAACCTGGCACAGTCAGAAGCTTTAGAGTCAGAGAGGCACTCTACATCTAAACCAGTAGAGGGAGAGAAAGTATCCCTAGGGGATAAAAATAAGGATAAGCAGTTAGTATCCTCTCGTAGGGTCAGTGCTAGGACAAGAGCACTGCCCGCTCCTTTGTTTGGCGTTCTGCAGGAAAAGCAAGATAGGAAAACACCTCAGAAACAGGATACCGACAGTAAGCCAAAATTTATTTTAAAATTTGTTGTACCACCCCAAATGCCAGGGTCCCAAAACGTGCTTCTGAACAAGCAGCAGGTTTTGATTTGCATAGCACGGAGGATATTATCATTCCTCGACAAGGCAGAGCGTTGGTCGAGACAGGCATTCAACTAGAGATACCACCTGGCTGCTATGGGTATATTGCTCCTCGCTCAGGCCTGGCGGTGAAGAACTCTATAGATGTGGGGGCGGGGAAATTGACCCTGATTTCCGAGGGGCAGTCAAAGTCCTATTGCTTAACTTCGCACGGACAGATTTTAAGGTGAATGCGGGAGATAGAATAGCACAGCTTATATGCGAACGAGTAGGCTTTCCACCCATAGAGGAAGTAGTGGAATTGAGCACTACAGTAAGGAAGTCAGGAGGATTTGGGTCCACTGGCCGGGCTGAGATCAAAGGTCTATCAGCAACCTGTGAGGAGAAGGCAGATGTGGATCTGGGCCCACAACTAGCCGAGCTTAAGACCAAGCCTGTCTCAAGAGTGAGGGGGGAGTTTTCAGGGCACCTACAGCGTACATCCCAAGTGGCGGAGTGGAATATAACCACTAGCCAAGCCCGCCAGAAAAGTTACTATGATCGGAGCGCCAGACTCCGCCGGTTAGAGATAGGCGAGAAAGTTGTTGTAACAGTAGCCGGATCCGACCCAAGGTTTGAAGATAGATGGAAGGGGCCTTATAGGGTCATAAGACAGGTAGGCCCAGTCACATATTTGGTAAAGACTAGAAGAGGAAGACAGCAGGTTTTCCATATTAATGTCTTGTGACCATGACACGAACGGGTAGTGTTAGCTCGGTTGGCTGCAAGAGAAGGTAATTTGGATAGCTGTCAGATGGATCATCACACTCTAGCAGGAATTCCGTGCTGTGCGCGGGTAGAGGCGCCAGCCCAGAATATCTTAAGGGGGGGGATATGTGGTGGCGAGACTGTAGTAGAGCCTGAGAAAATGGTGAAAAAACAGTCATTTTCCTCTGAGCAAGGAAATAGTTCAGGGAGTTTTAGGGTTAAAACTCCAGCTAAAGAAAAAAACTGCATTCACAGAGCTGTTGATAGTGAGCCACGCCCCAGCTCCAAGATAACCAGGCGAGGTGACGAGGATTACCCAGGGGTGGAGCTTGAGGCTATAGGGCATTCACACTCATATAAGCTCAGGGAAGCAGGGAAGAAGGAGAACACGAAAGAGAACCCGGAGAACAGGAGGGAAGGAGTGATCACCAGGGAAGGTGTATCCAAGAGAGGAGACTCTTGCAAGGAAGCAGGAAGTAAGGAAACCAGGAGGAACCCTGTGAGAGGAAGGTGTTCCAGCAGCTGTCTCAGGAGGAATCCCTATTGCACACAGCATTCAGGAAGCTCTAGTTCTGAAGGTAGTTCAGCTTGTAAGAGAATTTTTCTGGTTGGGAGGACGGGAGAGTTTGCCCTGTGGAAAATGCTGGTTATGAACAACGTACGGGAGTGTCCTTAGGAGAGCCGGTAAGAAGTGTGTCCTCTTCAGCAAAGTCTAGGAAGAGACTGGGTGCTAGAAGAAAGGTGAGCACATTGGAAACCTTACAAAGTTTGATAAAGGATAAGGATCTCCTCAAGCCTTCCAGTGTCCCTCAGCGTAGAGAGGAATCCCAGTGGGGAAAGGTTTTAAAGTTGTTACAGAAACTAAAACCTGCAGTTCCAGACGCTGAGTCCAGCCAGGTGCCAATTGACTTAGATGATGAGAGCATGCAGATAGATGAATGTGCTTCAGATAATGTTTCCTCGGTGTCGGAAATGGATTGCTCATTCTGTGTGTGCCAGAAGTGGGAAAGCTATAAGGTTTTAAAGTTATAGAAAACCCAAGAAGCTTATCTAAGTGCTTAACCTGCTGGAGAATTATGCAAATGAAGTGCTAACGTTCTTGTGCTAGCCAGGAAGATTCAAAGGACTGATTTGAATGCTTGCAGCCTGGAAACAAATGTTTAGCAGCTTGAAGGAAAGGAAGCAAATGTTTAGCAACTTGTAGAAAAGAAGTGAAGTGCTGTACAGAGCTCAGCTGGAGTAGAGGTTTGTGCTGAACCAAGTCAGGAACCTAAAGCTAAAATCTTTAATGAAGGAAAAGATTTACTGCTGTGTTAAACAAGCTGAGAAACAGTGCTGCTGTGTTTGCTATAACAGTTTAATTTTAATTTAATTTAATTTACAGATTTTTTATATACCGCTCCTTCCATTGATCAGGTGCGGTTTACATGGAACAACAATAAACAGAGAACTGTTTTTACAGATAACAAGTTGTAACTTACATTTAACAATTTCTGAACTATGTACAGAGTAACAGAGTTAAACTATATACAGGCTAAATTACACAGGTACACTAAAAAATTTTTTTTTTAAACTGCCTCTAATGTTTCGATTGATTTTTACGTTTTTTGGTGCGCTGAATCCAAATCTGGTAACCAATTTGCTCCATCACGTACAGATTTTTTGCTACATTGGGTTAGCAGTTTGAGGTGAATGTTTCAGATTGAGTGTGATCGAGATAAAAGCTTCTTGGATGAATTCTTTATGCTAATTGTTTAGTAGTTATTCAAATAAGAATAAAGAAAATTGTAACAAGGCAGCACATAAGAATAGAGTAACGTCAACAAAACACACTGTGATGGTAGCAAAATTGTCTGCACTTAAAACAGCCGCATACATGTGCACAAACATTGAGCATATAAGAGCGAGGTTAGACACAAAGCAAAGCAAAGAAATGTGCAAAAAATGTTGTACAGGTATGTATGTAAGAATAGAAAACGCAAACCGCACCATTGCAATACATGAAGACAAACACCCGATAGTGTGAAAATAAAATTCTAATAAATGAGATCCGACACTGTGGTAATAACTAGCAAATTTTTATTTCAAAGTTTAGTAAAAACACGATATTTGTCAACACAGTTTAGATTTTAAAGTCATTCTTGGGTCAATCAATCTCCTGTTGGGCCCGTTTCTTCTTCCCCCGAATGCTTCTCTTGGTGCGCTGCTTGGCGTATTTTTCATCTGGGGTTTCCCGCAGCAGCAACCAGCAGAAATCAGCCATCATAGTGGTGTTCCATCTTCCTTGGTACCTTCTCTCTGCGTCCTTGATGTCCTGGTGAAACCTTTCACCTTGTTCTTCACTGTACGCCCCCAAGTTTTCAGGAAAGTAGTTCACATGGGAGTGCAAGAAATGGACTTTCAGGCTCATGTTACAGCCTTGTTCTTTGAAGGCATTGAGCATCCTGGCAACAATATCCTTATAGTTCTCATCCCGCCTGTTCCCCAAGAATTTGAGAACAACATCCTTGAAGGAATCCCAGGCTTCTTTTTCCTTCTCAGACATCGTTTCAGCGAATGCTCCATCTGAAATGAGTTTCCTTATATCAGGGCCAACAAACACTCCTTCCTTTAGCTTTGCTTCAGAAAGTCGGGGGAACTTTGAGCAAAGGTACCGAAAGCACTCACCATCTTTTGGAAGGGACTTGATGAATTGCTTAATGAGACCCAACTTAATGTGGAGAGGTGGTAATAGAATTTTATCACGAGGTACCAAGCTCTCATGAAGAACATTTTTCTCACCGGGTCTCAAATACTCCCGAATTGGCCAGTCTTTTTTCCCCCAGTGTAGGTCGCGGGCCCGGCTATCCCACAAGCAAATGAAGCAGGGATATTTGGTGAAACCGGATTGCTGCCCTAATAGCATGGATAGAATTTTAAAGTCTCCACAAATCATCCACTTATGCTCATCATAACGAATCTTCTGAAGAATCAGGGCCAAATTCTCGTATTTTTCTTGTAGAATAACAGAGTGAGCAATAGGAACTGAAGCGAATGTGTTGCCATTATGAAGAAGAACACCTTTTATGCTGTCTTTTGACGAATCAATGAACAGCCGCCATTCAGCAGGATCATACTTGAGTTTAAACTTTTCCATCACTCCGTATATATCGTTGCAAAATACCAAATCTTCCTCTTTGCTGAAATACTTCAAAAATTGTGTCTCGCGGTTGCGGTACCAATAAAAGTTGTTCCTGGTGACAATAGATTTTTCTGTTTAAGCCGAGAACCTAGCAGTTGGGCAGCATCTTTTGGGAGTCCTAAATCCCGGACTAAATCATTCAATTCAGCTTGAGAGAAAAGTTCAGGTTTCGGATCTGGTTCAGTTTCAAACTCGGAAGTACTGGACTCATCGGGAAAAGCCATCTGATGAGTCTCATCATGATCAGAACCGTCCACACAAATATGATCCAAAGATTTTGGTGGTTCAGGCACAGGTACTTCGTTGCTATGAGGCATAGGCCTAATTGCTGAGGGAAGGTTGGGGTAACTTATTACGTTCTTATTTTTTAAGTTGTATCCCTTCACAATGCAAGAGCAAAAATAGCAGTCACAGCTGTGGTCTCTTTGTTCACGCCACATCATAGGTATTCCAAAACGAAATGCTTGTTTTTTACCTTTCATCCATAAGCGTAGATCTTCCTCACATGTCTTGCACACTTTGTGAGGAGCCCACGGTTTGTCTTGATCGCCTAACTTCAAACCGAAATAGGCGAAATATACTTTTTTAATAAATGCAGAAATGTTCCTCTGCCGCTTTTTCACGGTATATTCCCCACAAATAAAACAAAAACTGTCCGGAGAGTTGACGCAAACCTCTGGCTCTGTGAGCCATCACAAATACACAGTACTGCAAACTACAACTGTAGTGAACCACTTCGGAATAAAGCTGGATTACGACTGAGCAAACAAAAGGTAATAATGAACTTGCAAGAAACTGAAATTTGACAGGAACGTTCATGTCGCAACCACCGTGTTTGAGCGAGCGAACGAGGCGAGGCGAACAGGAAAGAACATGCGCCAGCGCGAGTACTGGATTAAGCCCCCCGCCTCCCAATTGTCCTGTTAATGTATAAAATGAATACAAAACACTCTAAAATATCATGAGGGAGTGTTTCTAGTTAGTTAACCATTACAACCTCTATTTTGGGCCAAGAAAATAAACTGCAGTCGGCTAAAAAGAAATTATGTGAACATTCCTTATATGGGTAAGAAATCTAATTTTGCAAGAAAACATGACGTGATGGAACATTTTGGCTATTTTTCCTGGATTCAGCACCCCAAAATCTATAGGAATCAGTTGCAAAACTGGAGGCAGTTTTTTGGTAGTGTACCTGTGTTATTATTCATTAGTCTTTGAATACATTGTTTTCGGGCTTTAGTAGTTCGATCCTTTTTTGGAACAGTTATATTGGCTGAAATATGACTATCCTTTATCTAGCTGTGAGGTGGGAGGTGAGTTCGTCAAGGATGCATAGTGCATTGTGAATAAGTGTGTTTTGAGTTTTTTCCTAAACTCCATGATTTTGGGTAAGGATCTTAATTCTGATGGGATAGTGTTCCAAATTATGGGGGCAGCATGGGAGAAGGCTTTCTTGTTTGTGGTCTTTTTGGCCTTAATAAATTCTTTTGGTGTTGTTAATTTGTTTAGCTGGTCTCTCCTTTGAAGGTTATGAGTGGACTCAGTTTTAATGAGGTTATTTATAGACAGGGGTGCTGTTTTATTTAGGGCTTTGTAGGTGGTTAAAATAGTTTTATAATCTATTCGACTTTGAATCGGGAGCCAGTGTAGATATTCTAAAATAGGGGTTATATGTTGGAAAGGTGGGGCCTTTGTAATGGTCTTAGCTGCCGCATTTTGTGCCAATTGGAGCTTTTTCAAGGTCTGTTTTGTTTACACCTAGTAGGATTTGATTTGCGAAATCGAAATGGGGGGTTATTATCGCTTTGTATAATTCGTTGAAAATCTTGTAGGTGCATTAGGGGGCGGAGTTGCTTTAATATTTTGAGTTTGAAATAAACCTTTTTTGTTATGTTTCTTACATGTGTGTCCATGCTGAGGTGTTTGTCTAGTATTACGCCTAAGTAACGTACTTCGGTTTTTAGTTTGATATCATTATTCTGCAATGTAATATGTGAGGGGGGAATGAACGTTGTGTTTTTTGTTACTATTAGGGCTTCTGTTTTTGAGTGATTGATGTATAGGTTGTTTTCATTTAGCCAAGTGTTTATTTCATTGAGGCATTTATTAATGAGTTGCGTAGGGATATTTGGTATTTTGAATGGAACATACATCATAATGTCGTCCGCATATAGGTGATAGTGGACATTAAATTTTTTAAAGATTTTACAGATGTGTTTTAAGTATATGTTAAATAGTAGCGCTGACAGTGCTGAGCCTTGGGGGAGGCCTAGTTCTTGATTATATGTATTTGATGTAAGATTACCGATTTGTACTGTTTGAGTTCTGTCCGTTAGGTAGGAGGTAAACCATTCTAGTACTGTAGATTTTATTCCTATTTGCCTAAGTTTATTGATCATTGTTGAGTGGTGAACACTGTCAAAGGCTGCGGAGACATCAATGAATATAAGTAGGAATGCTTGTTTTGAGTTGTCTATTCCTCTTACAAGTGTATCAATTAGAACTGTTAGAAGAGACTCAACTCCGTGTCTGGGACGAAACCCATACTGATGATCATCAAGGGGGGCTGAGCTGTCAATGTAGTCCTGGGTTTGGGTTTGTACTGCTTTTTCAATTAATTTAGCCATAAACGGAATACTTGATATGGGTCTGTAAGATTTAGGTGATGATTTGTCAAGAGTAGTGTTTTTTAGGATTGGGCGGATCTGAGCATGTTTTAGTGTAGGGGGTAGGTATCCGTTTTTTAGGGAAAGATTTATTATTGGGAGGATGAATTGGGAGAGTATTGATAGAGAGTTCTTTATCCATGTTACTGGACAAGGGTCGAGGAGTGAGGTTGTTGTATTAATGTTTGTTATGATGTTCTTGAGTGCAACGTTAGTTAGGGTTTGGAATTCAGACCATTCGTCTGCGTGATGTGTTTGAGAAGTATATGTGGGTTTAGGTAGGGGGGGGGTGGGACATTGTTTTGTTCATATAATAATTTGCCAAAGTCTGAGGAGTAATATCTGTGATTTCATTGTTGGAGTTGTGGGTGTTATTTGTCAGCTTTTGGACTATTGAGAAAAGTTCTCTAGGTCTATTTATAGCATTATTTAGGATGGAGGCATGGTAATTTTTCTTGGCATTGTTAATTGCATCTTTATATTTGTTAAGGAGCGTGAGGTATAGATCTTTTTTAATCGGGTTTTTATTTTTCCTCCAATTACATTCAGCTTTCCTTAAGTTTTTTTTCATTAGTTTTAAATCATTATTGTACCAAGGGGTTTGGTCAGCTTTGGAATGCTTGTTTTTCTTAATGATTAGTTTATTAGCTGCAGCATTATTGATAGTTTTGTGCCAGTTCGTTACTGATGCATCTAGGTTTAGTGGTGAGGTAGATAGGTTTGGAATTATAAGATCTAGGAATTCTTCCTCATTGTATTTCTTAAATCTGGAGGTTGGTGCATTAGTTGTGATTCGTTTAACAGAGGTGTTATTGGTTGTGATATTAAAGTTAATAAGGTAATGGTCTGACCATGGGATGGGTGTGCATTTGAGGGAATTGGGATTGTAGAGTTGGTGAAGTACATTTGGCAAAAAGACCATGTCAAGTATACTACCTTTACTGTGTGTGCTGGTGCTTATTATTTGGTGAAAATCCATATCTGCTATTGATTCTAAGAAGAGGGAGGCATATGAGGCTGGTAAGGAGGGGAGGTTAAAGTCACCGAGCATTAGAATAGAGTTTTGATCAGTGGAGGAACTTAGAAAGTCGATTAAAGGGTCCATGTTTTCTGAGTGTTGGTCTGGTGGTCTGTAAATTAGGCAAATTTTTATGTTGCCGATTTTCATAATGATGGTATCTATGTTGGTGGGTAAGTCCGATGTTAGTTTTTTGGCTTTTAGTTCTTTTTTTAACATTATTAGGACTCCACCGCCTTTTTTGTGAGTTCTATGCGTGTAGTAGGTGTCATATTCATTGTTACTTAGTTGATTTAGATATACGTTGTCTGTGTCAGCTAGCCATGTCTCAGTTACACATAAAATGTCTGGTTTTGATTGTCTAGTATTTCTGTGAATATAGGCAGTTTATTTTTCATTGATCTAGCATTAATTAGTATTATTGATAATGATTCTGAGTTTTTGCATGGACTGATTTTTGTTGGCCGAGGGGGTGATGTATATTTTATTTGAATTAGTCTATGGTGGTTTATTTTGGGGTGGTGTTCTATGTATGGTTGCCATGATGGAGGGTTGTTTCGTGTTAGATTGTGTATGATGGGGATGTTTTTAACAATGTTGTTATGTAGGCATTGGGCAAGGATAATTAGTACGGATATAGTGAGGCAAATTAATGGTAATTTACATTTGAGAGCATTAAGTAATGGCATTTTGGCTGGGGTAGTATCCGGTACTTATATGGAACTGTGACAGGTAGGGTAATTTTTGGAGAAAGTTACTGGTGGCAGTATGTTACGAAATTCGGTGTGATATTGGTTTGCTGATAGGATGCCCCGCTCTAGGATCTCTATGTTGGGTTAGGGTGAGGGGTGAAGTAAATTGCGTTGTCTATAGTAGCTAGACAAATTAGCTTTTGCAGGTGTTTCCAGTTAAATTGGACTTAACCTTAGCTTTGCTCAGCTGAGTTGTCTATGATAGATCGGGTTAGGTAATAGTGTGCGTGTTGATGCTTTTGGTAGTGTTAATGAAATTTGGATTACTAGTGACAGTACAGTATTTCATTAAGGGTGTAATACTAGTGACAGTAATAACAATGGGCTTTCAACATTATCGAATCATTCAAGGTCGACTGTCTAATTTATGCTGATGACATCCTCCTATTTATGCCATTTTCCACAGAAAAAATGGACCTTTCGCCACTGATTGAATGCTTCAATACAGTCTCCGAATGGCTCCTATCACAAAACCTCAGGATCCAACACAAAAAGTCTGAGGTGCTATTTATCACCAGAGACCAGAATTTCTGCCCCCTACCTCACATAAAAGTTAAAGAAGCTGAGCTCCAAACCAAATCAGCAATTCGGTACTTAGGGGTCACCCTCGACCAACGACTAGATATGAAAACCCATATATCCAACATAGTCAGAGCCGTATATTTCAAAATCCGGTCACTCAGACACCTGCAATCCCTTCTAAGCACTGAAGACTTCCGGACAATATACCAAGCCCTTATCTTGCCACACTTTGACTTTGCCAACGCTATTCTCCAAGGTCTCCCTCAATCATCTCTAAATCCGTTGCAACTTGCCATGAATGCCGCAGCTAGAATCTTAGTAGGAGCAGCAAGATGCGACCATATAACGCCTATCCTAATACAACTTCATTGGCTCCCCGTACAAGGAAGGCTTACATTCAAATCTTTGTTACTCACCTTCAAATCTATCCATGGCATCACCTCCCCCTCATTAACCAACATCATCCAGCCAGCTCCTCCCAACAGAACAAGGAGAACCCCATCTACAAATGTGCTAGTAATTCCAAAGGCTTCAACAAAGTACACAACCGCAACATCTAACAGGGCATTCAGTATCTATGCCCCAAAATGTTGGAACGCATTACCACCAGGCATCCGTGCGATTACTGACCTATCACAATTCAGAAAGGCTCTCAAATCCCATTTATTTACTCAATACTACCAGATTAACCCTACCCCTACATAAGTGCCTCTCCCTCACCCCCTCAAGTTAATATATCAACTCTATTGTACACATGTTCACACTGAATTCCCAATACTCGATCTCATTGTACATATGTAAGTAGTTTAGTTTGCATACCCCGTTTATCCAAGTTATTACTCCTGTTCTATGTAAAGCAGAAGCATGTTATCCAAGTTGTTTTCTCCTGTTCTATGTGAAGCCAAACAGTTTGTTATGGTCATTTTGTTGTATGTAAACCGCGCTGACAATAGTGCGGTATATAAGAAATTGTAATAATAATAATAATAATAGGTGTTAATTTGCAATTGTACCATGGCTAAGACTTAAAAGCAAGGTGAAATACAATTAAGAATACTGGCAACAGTAGCCATCAATTGGAAATACTGGCAACAGTAGCAAACAATTGAAAATACTGGTAACAGTAGCAAACAATTGGAAATACTGGCAACAGTAGCAAACAATTGGAAATACTGGCAAACAGTAGCAGGCAATTAGAAGTACTGGCAACAGTAGCAAATTAAATATACAGTTGTATAAAGTCTGTAGATTAAATGCAATTTAAATACTGGTAATAGTAATATGTTAATTCACAGAGAATTTTGTTTGCTAGATATATGAGCTATGCTAGTGAAGTGATGTTACCCAGGTCAGTTAATTAAGGAAACGTCTGTTTGGCAAAGTTTGTATCAGTTATACTTGCTGCGGTTTGGTGATTTGGTGTGGAGAGGATGTACGCGATCTCAACCCTGAGGGAGCTCAGCTGTACTCTGATGCTGTTGTTTGTCTCGGCTTAATTTTCTTTTAAGTTGTTGTGTCGATTTGATAATCTTTGTGGGCCTTTTCCTAAGGGCCGTGCCAAAGGGCCCTCTTGCGCGGCCCTCCGGCGCGGGCCCGCACGGCGCGGGCGCGCCTGTTCGCGCTCCCTTTTAAAGCAAGGAGGCTTGCCCGGATTGGGCCGAGGTAATCAGCGACACGATGTTGCAGAGGTGGAGCTTGGAGTCGCAGCTCTCTCAGGTGAGCTCTTTTGTGAAGCCGCGTGCTTTTGAAATGCTGCTTCAGCTGCTTCAGCCACTAGTCTCCCGGCAGGAGTAGGCTCTTCTCCGATGGTGAGGAAGGCTTCCGTGGGCAGTACAGCTCCTCCTGGAGCAGTGCAAAAAGAGATCGTGTGCCTGTTCGTGCTCCCTTTTAAAGCAAGGAGGCTTGCCCGGATTGGGCCGAGGTAATCAGCGACACGATGTTGCAGAGGTGGAGCTTGGAGTCGCAGCTCTCTCAGGTGAGCTCTTTTGTGAAGCCGCGTGCTTTTGAAATGCTGCTTCAGCTGTTTCAGCCACTAGTCTCCCGGCAGGAGTAGGCTCTTCTCCGATGGTGAGGAAGGCTTCCGTGGGCAGTACAGCTCCTCCTGGAGCAGTGCAAAAAGAGATCGTGTGCCTGTTCGCGCTCCCTTTTAAAGCAAGGAGGCTTGCCCGGATTGGGCCGAGGTAATCAGCGACACGATGTTGCAGAGGTGGAGCTTGGAGTCGCAGCTCTCTCAGGTGAGCTCTTTTGTGAAGCCGCGTGCTTTTGAAATGCTGCTTCAGCTGCTTCAGCCACTAGTCTCCCGGCAGGAGTAGGCTCTTCTCCGATGGTGAGGAAGGCTTCCGTGGGCAGTACAGCTCCTCCTGGAGCAGTGCAAAAAGAGAGCAGTGCAAAAAAAGTTTGCTGTGAAGTTTTTGTTTCCTTTTTCAACAGAGAAGCATCCAATTTATGTTGTTGTAATTGTCAACTGCTGAAAAGAAAAGTTCATTGGCTAAGAAGAAAAAAATAATAAATTTCCTGTTTGCCTTGAAAACCCCGGCCATTCTTTATTACACAACTACACTACCCAGCAGCCTTGACTCTGGGAATCCATTTAACAGAAAGGGACATTCAGAGGTGATGCCCTCTACTCCTAGGCAACTGCCTAGACAGAAGGGGGCGCGACATAATACACAGATCCCGAGAGGAACAGACAGAGCACACCCAGCACAGTAATACACAGAGCCCATGAGGCAGAAACAGCGAACACCCAGCACAGTAATACACACAGCCCGAAAGACCCAGACAGCGCAGACTCAGCACACTAACACACAGAGCCTGAGAGACACAGACAGCGCACACCCAACACTGTAACACACAGACCCCGAGAGACACATACAGCACACACTGAGCACAGTAATACACAGAGACCGAGAGACACAGACAGTCCACACCCAGCACAGTAACACACAGACCCCGAGAGACACAGACAGCGCACAGCCAGCACAGTAATACACAGATTCCGAGAGACACAGACAGCACACACCCAGCACAGTAACACACAGACCCTGAGAGACACAGACAGCGCACACCCAGCACAGTAACACACAGACCCCAAAAGACACAGACAGTGCACACCCAGCACACTAACACACAGAGCTTGAGAGACACAGACAGCGCACACCCAGCACAGTAACACACAGAGCCCGAGACACACAGGCAGCGCACATCCAGCACAGTAATTCACACAGAGCCCGAGACACAGGCTGCGCACACCCAACACAGTAATACACAGACCAGAGAGAGAGAGACAGCACACACCCAGCACAGTAATACACAGAGCCCGAGACACCGACAGCGGACATCCAGCACAGTAATACACAGGAACTTGACTAACAGAAGCAGATTCAGTATTGATTAACCAGCTAGCACTCCCCGGTTATATATTATATCACTGATCTTGGAGGAGTTAAAAAAGATCTAAACCCAACATTACATTTAAGTACAAGCATTGAAGGTATGGATATTAAACATATATTAATTAGTCTATTATACAGACCCCTTTCTACCTCACCAGACAACCTTGCCTCCATTCTAGAAATAGCGTGCACCACAACACTAAATAAATCCCGTATCATCCTTGGAGATTTCAACTTATCAGCACTCCATAGCACACACTCCTCTCGCTTCATAAATATCATGACAGACATTGGCTTTCCAACAAGTGCTTCAGATCGTAGAAAATGTAACATTTTAGATCTCATTTTCCTTCAGAAGAATATCACTCAAGACATACACCGTAAAAGTCCACTATCCATCCCGCTACCATGGACAGACTATTTGCTCTTACAATGCACATTACCTACATTACCCTCACTAAACATGCAAAATGAAACCCTAACATTGCATAGTAAATACCAAGCCTCTGACAAAGAATCCTTCTTGAATAATTCTCTCCCACATATAGATTGTTCCCATCTTGATCTGGATGACATCATACGGAATTTGAACTCCACCATAGCTAATCCTGCCATAGCTCCACTCAGACCCAAAAAAATCAAAACATAAAACCACTAAAATTTGGTACACAATTGAATTAAGGAAACTGAAACAAAAACTGTGTTTAATAGAACATAAATGCAGACACACAAGATCAGAAAATAACAATACATGTTTACACTAAAATCTTACAAAGAGGCCATAAATAATAGAAAAACAGAGTACTACGCTACTATACTCAGAAAATCCCTCAACAGGCTGAAGGAACTATTTTCCTTTGTTAAATCATTAACAAGGACACCCATGCCTGATGAAGATATAGTAGCTATACACCCACAATTACTTGCAAATTACTATATCGAGAAACTGAACCCCTAAATCCATGATATTTCCCACAACCCCCCTGGCCTACAACCCTACAACTCCCTCGACCAGGTCATATGGTCAACATTTTACCTTATTGACAAAAAGCATCTGAAGAATATAACCACCAACACCACAACCACTTCACCCAGTGACTCCTGCCCAGTCAGCTGGCTGAAAGCAACTAAAGATGAGTTTACCCCAGTCATCCTAGAGATGGTCAACCACTCATTACGATGAGGACACATGCCATCTACCTTAAAACAGGCAATAATCCCACCAATATTAAAATCAGCAAATGCTGACAAACACCATCCTAATTCATTTAGACCTATCTCGAAAATGCTGTTCCTAGCAAAGATCATAGAAAATGTTATGCAGATACAACTGCAAGATTTAATTGATGTAAACACACCTCTGGTTGAACAACAACACAGATTTAGACCCCATCATAGTGTTCAGACCCTGATGTTATCATTTCAGCACAAACTCATATGTGGCTTGGAGTCCACCAAACAAGCATTTATCTTAATCTTTATAGACCGCCTCAGCATTCGATAGCATTGATCGCAAAATACTTATTAGATCAGCTTGCAGGGAATGGTCATTCAGTGGTTTAGGTCCTACCTTTCAAACCGCACACAACAGGCCCGGATTGGCCAGGTTTCGTCTACAACCTTCAAACAAGAACAAGGTATCCCCCAAGGCTCCTCCCTACCTGCCTTATTTAATCTATATCTACAGCCAATATGCAACATCTTTAAAAAGCACAATATAAACTATCATCTCTGTGCCGATGATATAATGATTTATCATCCAATAGATACTTCTGACCCCGACTACTCACAGATAATCACATGCCTGAGCAATATAACAGAATGGCTCAATGCACACAACCTAAAAATCAACTTTAAAAAACAGAAGTGCTCTATATTTCCAGAAATCCAAGCTTCACCCCCCCCCCAACAATATTCAGTTACAAGAAACAGAACTTGAAGTCAAGGAGGAGGTAAAATGCCTTGAAGTAATCCTGGAGCAATCTCTAAATATGGTCTCCCATATAAAATCAGTTATAAAAACCATATACCTCAAATTATTAAAATTATTAAATTATTGAGCAAATTATTAAAATGAGGAATATAGTTAAGAAAAAACTAAAAGGAGCGGTTGCAAAGGTTAAAGACTTACATCAAGCTTGGGTGTTGTTTAAAAATACTATCCTGGAAGCCCACACCAGCTGTATTCCACGCATTAAGAAAAGTGGAAGAAAGTCCAAAAAACTGCCAGCATGGTTTAAAGGTGAGGTCAGAGAGGCTGTTGCTGTCAAAAAAGCATCTTTCAGGAAATGGAAAAAAGAGCCAAACAACGAAAACTGGAAACAGCACAAGCACTGGCAAGTTAAATGCAAAGCATTGATAAGACAGGCAAAGCGAGAATTTGAGAAGAAACTTGCTACGGAAGCAAAAACATGAAATAAAGACTTTTTCAAGTACATTCGTAGCAAAAGGCCTGTGTTTGGACCATTAGATGATAGAGGGGTAAAAGGGGCAGTAAGAGGAGACAAGGCTATAGTGGAGAGACTGAATGAATTCTTTGCTTCGGTCTTTACTGAGGAAGATGTAGGGATGTTACCCAAGACTGAAGTGGTATTTAAAGGTGATACTGCAGAGGAATTGACAGAAATATTGCTACACCGGGAAGAGGTATTACAACTATTTGATAAACTGAATAGTAGCAAATCACCTGGACCGGATGGTATACATCCAAGAGTGTTGAAAGAACTGAAATATGAGATTGCAGACCTGCTTTTAGTAATCTGTGAACTATCATTAAAATCATCTGCAATACCTGAAGATTGGAGGCTCGCCAATGTAACGCTAATTTTTAAAAAGGGTTCCAGGGGTGATCCGGGAAATTATAGACCGGTGAGCCTGACGTCAGTACTGGGGAAAATGGTAGAAACCATCATAAAGAACAAAATTACGCAGCATGTAGATAGTCATGGCCTAATGGGAGACAGCCAACATGGCTTTATACAAGGAAGATCTTGTCTTACTAATCTGATATGTTTTTTTGAAGGTGTGAATAAACAGGTAGACAAAGGTGAGTCGGTTGATATAGTGTATCTGGACTTTCAGAAAGCCTTTGATAAGGTCCCTCATCAGAGACTTTTGGCAAAACTAAAAAGTCATGGGATAGGAGGCAGTGTACTATTGTGGAACGGGAACTGGTTAAAAGATAGAAAGCAGAGGGTAGGGCTAAATGGCCAATATTTCCAATGGAAAAAAGTGAATAGTGGAGTAGCCCAGGGATCTGTACTGGGTCCGCTACTTTTTGACATATTCATAAATGACCTGGAAAAGGGAATAACTAGTGAGGTTATCAAATTTGCAGACGACACAAAACTGTTTAAAGTTGTTAAAACCCAAGAGGACTGTGGAAAACTGCAGGAGGATCTGGATAAATTGGAAGACTAGGGCATCCAAATGACAGAGGAAATTTAATGTGGATAAGTGCAAAGTTATGCACCTAGGAAATAGCAACCCACACTATGGTTAGACGATGCAAGTTTCCACAATGCGAATCACCAACCAGGAAAAAGATTTAGGAGTCATTGTGGATAACATGTTAAAACTCTCCGCCCAGTGTGCAGCAGTGGCCAAGAAAGCAAATAGAATGCTAGGCATCATAAGGAAAGGAATGGAAAATAAAACAAAGGATATTCTAATGCCTCTGTATCGTTCCATGGTACGAACGCACCTTGAATATTGTGTGCAATTCTGGTCACCGTATCTTAAAAAGGATACAGCGTTATTAGAAAAGGTACAGAGAAGAGCCACCAAAATGGTAAAGGGGGATGGAAGGCTACTCCTATGAAGAGAGGCTACAAAGGTTAGGGCTCTTCAACCTGGAAAAGAGACGGCTGAGGGGAGATATGATAGAGGTCTATAAATTAATTAACGGAGTGGAACAGGTAAACGTAGATCGATTGTTTACGCTATCAGAATATAGAAAGACTAGGGGACATGTAATGAAGCTACAGGGTAAACTATTTAAGACAAATAAGAGAAAATATTTTTTCACTCAACGTGTAATCAAACTCTAAAATTTGTTACCGGAGGATGTAGTAAAAGCTGTTAGTGTAGCTGGGTTTAAAAAAGGTTTGGATAAGTTCCTGGAGGAAAGGTCCATAAACCATTATTAAGAAGGGACCCAGGATATCACTGCTTGACCCAATACAAGCATTGTGGAACCTGTGTCTTTTGGGGAAACTGCTAGGTACTGTGATAAGGAAGCTTATCATAACTCAGGAAGGAGCTATAGGAAAGGTGAAGTGACTCTGAACAAGCAACCTGTCAGTTCTGGTACAAATAAGAAAACAGAATTTTCCCATAAAAGACTACCAGTCCCAGAATGCACCATGTTTCCAACAGCCATTAGAGGAGCTGAAGTGGGGAAACGTGTGTTCAATCAGGAGGGCTATGAGGTAATCCCTAAGCACTCATCTCAAAGGGCAGGGCCTGATTCAGCACAGCTGCGCTGTGTTAGGGAGGAGCACTCATCTAAGCAGAATAAAGGTAGAGTTTATTCTACAGAGAATTATCCTTATCCTGAGAATCAGCTTGAGCTTGATCATCAGTTTCATCTGAAGGATCATCCGAAGCAGAAGCCAAACCGGACGGACAGGGAGGGAAAGAGACCCTTTGGAAGAAGGAAGAGAAAAGCCTTTGAGAGGTCTAGAAGAGTCCAGAGCAGTACGTATACTGGGAGGCATTTCAAGGGCCAGCATACACCATTGGACTGGGGAAAGCCAGAGGAATGGTGCTGCAGAGCTAGGAATCTCCAGACGCTACCTGTGAGGGAGACGGCTGCACGTGGAAGGGACCCTAAGACCCGTGCCAGAAGGTATGTGAAGAGAGATCCAGTGTCCAGGGATCTGGATTGGAAGGCTGGACATAAGAACTGGACTACATACTGGCCAGGCTATATAGAGAGGAACTCTAACAGCAATGGAAGCTCAG
Organism: Ichthyophis bannanicus; assembly: GCA_033557465.1. Taxonomy (NCBI): domain Eukaryota; kingdom Metazoa; phylum Chordata; class Amphibia; order Gymnophiona; family Ichthyophiidae; genus Ichthyophis; species Ichthyophis bannanicus. The sequence continues at coordinate 806,695,516 of CM066036.1, forward strand.
GTATGAACACTGATCTATGCCCTAGCTATAACCTTGAAAGACAGCAGGGAAACAAGTATTCTCCTGAAAGTGCTCCATTGAGAGATTCATCTGTGCCAATCCATGATATTGAACCCATGCTTGTTGAAGAAGGGGGAATGATAGCAGATGAAGAATCTGTTTACATGGACAGCTCTCTGTCTAAACTCCTTTGGTGATTTTCTGTTATAAAGTACAGCAACCATCACAAAGAAATACAAACTTGTTCTTTAATCTACTCAGAAAAGCTCCTGAGTAAGGTTTTTAGCAATGCAGTAGAAAACAAGCCAGCTAAAGGGTTTCAGCTGGATAACTGCTAGCAATTGAGCCTTACCTAATTGCTTGTGAGCTAGGAGAGAATCACTTCTGAATCTATGTGGGAAGATACAAGAAGTTAACCTGAGAAGAACAGTTTTTTTCTTTCTTTGTGGCTTTTGGTTTGTTGTTTGATATAGGCTAAGAAAACATTAGCTAATGCCTACAGAAAAAGACCAGTTTGTACCAACCAGGTCTTATTTCTTTTGCTTTAATTGCCTGACAAGTTTAAAGGTTGTTTTCCTGATTTTGTTTTTTTAAGTTTAACACTGAAAGCAAGTAACCTGATTTATGTGCTACCAAGCATATCTGTGTTGGGAGAAATAACCCCATAAATAAATATCTTATTGGCTTTACCCAAAAGCACAACTAATTATTGTGAGCAGCTGTGTCTGGTGTGAATGTACTGCATTGCCCACAATCCCTTGCAAATCATATAGATATATGCACTTGCCAAGACTGTGAAGATTCTCACCCAGGCAGCCGTCTGACAGTACGTATGACCTAGATTGGCCACTGCTGGAAACAGGATACTGGGCTTGATGGACCTTGGTCTGACCCAGTCTGGCATATCTTATGTTATTATGTGCAGCACTGCGTACGCCTTGTAGCGCTATAGAAATAATCTGTAGTAGTAATGACACCAGCCACTCTGGACCTGGAAACTCCCCAAATGGGACGGGAGGGACAGTACAAACACCTAAGCTGAGAGTTGTTTCCTTTTTCAGCAAGGATACCGCTTCCCTTGGCCCCGAGCAGAACTGGTTGAGATCTGTGGATCCTGATGTGCCAGCAACCCACATATCATGGTCTTCTGAAGCTGAGGTACTTTGCCTCCACAGGAGGGAGACACATATTTCCACCCATATACTTTCTCAATGTGGAGACACACAACAAGATGACTGATGGTGAGCCATTTTTCTTTGGAATGGGCTCTGATGTACTGCTACCGTTAGGCCACAAATCCTGTATCTGAATCTAGAGGATATGCAATTAGTGCTCACCAAAATTGTAAGAGCAGAAATGTGAGAAAGGAAGGACTGACCAAGGCCCCAGAACAAGGTTAGAGACTATTGCAGAGACTGATGAGCTTTTGTGTAATAAGGTAACTTGCACTAATATAGATCATCCAGTTTATGGCAATCTTCACCTGGCTATGGATAGCGATGAATTGATTTATGGTACTCTAGATAAAGGTACAGACAGTGATACAAGCACAGATAATGATGAAGAAACAGGACTGTGAAGGTGCTATAGCCATATACCTTTACTCAGGTAAAAGGAAATATATGCTTATTGTAATGCAAGGCTAAAAACTGCAAAACATACATTTTAGATAGATGCTTCTGTCTTTTCTGTGAAAAATTGCTGACACTATTGTGAAAGAGATTAACTAACACACTATGTACACAGCTGCTGTGATCAGAGGTCAGTTTCTGCCTAATATTGAGTCATGACTGAAGGCTGATTAGGGGTGAAAACAGGATATGGGGCATGCGAGTAACTAGCTCCTACAGCATCAGATTGGGGGAAGGTCGTGAGTATTAAACAAATATAAAGCAGTTTTCTGTGTGTTAGGGAGGTTTCTGTCGTGAGTTTTGAAATGGGCAATAAGGCCGGTAAAATTAAACAGAAAACTCAGTTAGATGAGTGGGGCGAAAAAGCTCGTAGTATAAGGCTGAAAAAGGGAAGCCCAAAATATGAAATGAGGCGCAGGTTTGGTGATAGCACCCTTGATTATGTTGGCCGTTGGCATTCAATGACTGCCTCTAACCCCAGTTTGCAGTTCCCGCTGGGTGGAACTCTTCAGGAGGACAAACTGCATTGGTTACAGTATGAGATGGCCCTTGATGACTTGAGGCGACCTCATACCAGTCACGAATGGGTCGTGTATGGGTGGTGGCAGTCTAAGGCTGCCGAAAATAGCTCAAAAAGCCACCGATTCTGTGTTTGAAAAATTTAAAGATCAAGTGTTTAGAATGGAGGAAGAAATATGTGTTTAAGAAATTTTGGTGATCTGGATGACTTTGCTGAGCTTGCTGCTCCACTGTATGCCCTTCTTGGCCGTGAGGCTCTGGAGGGTATTATAGTTCCTACTGAAGCACAGCATAATGCTTTCCACTCCCTACGCCAAGCCCTACTGACTACCCCCTGTCTTTCTTTCCCTGACTATGCTTTGCCCTTCTGTCTCTATGTGGCTACTTCTACCAGTGCCACTGTCTGTTTTGGCACAACGTTTCCCTACTGGACTAAAGCCCTTGGGCTATTTTTCCCAAGCTTTTGATTTTGTTGTCTCTGGCATGCCTCCATGCTTTCAATCTTTGGCTGCTGTAGTTTTTGCTATACAAGCTACAGATTTTCTTGTTCTCCAGCATGAATTGCATGTATATACTTCCCATTGAGTTACTCGTCTTTTACATTTAGCCAAGACTCAGCCTCTCTCCAGCTCTCGTTTATTGCTGTTTGATTTAGCTATTTCCCAAGCACATGTCACTTTACATGAAGTTTCACTTTTACAACCAGCTCAAATCCAGGCTTCACTTGATCCCCTTGTACACCTGTCTGACCCCGAAGGCACTCATGATTGTCTTTCCTCTGTAATGGCCTATTCAAAGGCTAGGCCTGATCTTTCCTCTGTCCCTTTGTCCAGTCCTGACTGGATTCTGTTTATTGATGGCTCTGCTTTTCGCAATGAGCAAGGGGATTTACTTGTTGGTTATGCTGTTACCATTGTTAATTCTGTAATAGAGTCGGGAGCCTTGCCATTTGCTAATGCCCAGTTGGCTGAAGTATTTGCCCTCATTCGGGCCCTGGAAATGTCTGCGCACTTGGTTGTAAATATCCATACTGACAGCGCTTATGCACTTGGGGTTCTCTGGGATTTTGGTAATATCTGGGCTCAACGTGGATTTTTGACAGCTGCTCATAAGTCTATCAAGCATGCCCGATATATTGAACATTTGCTTGCTGCAGTGCTTAAACCAGCTCAGGTGGCTGTGTTAAAATGTAAAGGACATGATCTTACTGGTTCCATAGTGTCACAAGGCAATCAGTTTGTGGACTAAGCTGCTAAAGCTGCAGCGACAGAGCCTGTGGCTCCGTCACATCTGTTATTAACTCTTCCTCCACCTGCAGCTTCCCCTTCTGCCTCATTATCATTGGACTTGATGCGTTCCCATCAGGATTCTGCGGACTTCACTGAAAAGCAGGAATGGTTGTCTTGGGAAGCATCGCCCGATGGTACTGGACTATGGAAAAAGAACCAATTATTTATTTGTCCTAAATCATTATTTTATCCTGTTGTTCTGTTCTTGTATCACAAGTTGCATTTAAGTGTTCCGGCTATGACAAATGCTTTTGCTAAGTTATGGTATAATCCTGCATTTGCTTCTGCTGCTCATGCTGTGTATATTTCTTGTCTCCCGTGTCTACAAGCAGGGAAATCTGGATTCACCCTTCGTGCATTACCTTCTCCATCCTTGCCTAGGCCTCAAGGACCCTTCCTCTTCCTGCAAATGGATTTTACTGATCTGCCTTGTGCCAAGGGGGGAAGGAAACACCTTTTGGTTTTTACCTGTTTATACTCAGGATGGCCTGAAGCCTATCCAACCAATTTGTTATCTGCTGCTACAGTTTTGAAGTGTTTGCTTACTCAGTTTATTCCTTTGTGGGGAGTACCCCTGGTTTTGTATTCTGATCAAGGCCCAGCATTTACGGCAGAAGTTTGGAAAGACATAACAGCATCTTTTGGCCTTCATCAGCAGCTTCATCCTCCGTATCATCAGCAAAGCTCTGGCCAAGTGGAACGGATGAATCGGATGCTGAAGGCGCTCCTCCGTTCCCTAACTCATGATTGGAGTCGGGATTGGGTGAAAGCTCTGCCATTTGCTTTATTTTCGATCCGCAACTCTCCTCAAAGAACTCGAGAGGGCCTTACTCCTTACAAAATTGTGACTGGATGTCCGGCAACAACCCCAGCCCATGTTATAATGGCACCAGATCAATTGCCCGATCCCCAACTGCTGCGCAGCGACCTATTATCCTACTGTAAATATCTGTACCAAATGTTGGTATCTCCTTCCTTTTTGCAGCTTACGAAGCAGTGTGCTCAGGCATTGCGATCACCTCCAGACATGGAGCCTGGAGATTGGGTGCTCATCAAGGATCCGGCACCAAAGTCTGCTCTGGCAGCGAGATTTCTGGGACCATTCCAAGTGTTGCTGGTGGGATATTCGGCATTGAAAGTGAAAGGATGGAAAACCTGGATACATTTGGACCACTGCAAGAAAGCACCATGCCCTGGATAAGATGACTTCCCTGTACACAGCCTAAGCCAGAACCAGAGGAATTTGAGATTGAACTGGAATCTCTTCCCCCGATTTTAACGCCGCTCAACCAAGAAAGTGGGTGTGAAGTTGTTGGACAGTTACAATCCACCCCAGACTTGTCCTCACAGCATTGGCTGATATGTATGCTTTCAGTGGCATTGGCACTGTTTTTGTGTTTGTTAATCTGGTGTGTGGGATTTCTTTCCCAAGAGAAGGGGGTGTGGAGACTTGGATGAAAGAGCTATTAGGGATAGTTACACCAAGGCAAGGGCTTATTCATAAGGCAAGAGGAGAATCAGTTCTAGTCCTGGCCCCAGCCCCTACACCTTCGTTGGTCCATGATCATACGGTTCCTGTGTATGATCCACATGCTCCTTGGGCAAAACATGGTGGTTTTTATAATGTGTTTTATTCTCACATTTATTCTTTAATTCAGCGCTTTAACATTTCCAATTGTGCTGTGTGCTTGCCTCACCCAGCAGCGACGCAGTTTGGGTTTTTGCCCTGACCTCGACCCATTTCTCTGCAGGAATTAAAGGAGTTGTCTGTGAATGAAACCTTATTTAATCTTACTCTAACATGGCCAGACGTAGTGACCCCTGCTCCAAGAATTATCAGTCCTCAGCCAGTTATCAACCCTCCTATTTGTTTTCAGCGAGAGGGGACTTATCCTGTGGGGGAAACCCCTCTATCTAGTTGTCAGACCATTATGACTAACAATCATGTGTATTTGGTGATGGACAATCCCACAGTGGGTTCTGTACAAGCCCATTCTCTAATCTGAGGGTTGTTAATGCTTTCACTGGTCCTAAAACTCGTCTTGACCAGTATGGATTACAGTATTATGACCAGGATGGGCTACCAATATATGGAAAATATAGATTGGAGAAAAACAAAAATGGTTCAGGATATGGCTATGTTGATAACTATCTATATGGGGAGGAGAAGAAAAGAAGAATGTCTTCCGCAATTTGGACAACCAAAAGAAAACAGCGGAAGGAATAACCACGGCCTACCAGATGATAATTAAAATCCTTTATTGAGGACCCAACTTAACAAGTTTCGGCCGAAGCCTTCATCAGGGGTCAGGATACCACATAAATTTTCCCGCCTTCTCATTCTGTGCAGCGATATCTCCTTCGTATGAAGCCCTTCTGGATTCAACAGTCGTTATTGGTTCAATAGGCTTCCTGACAAGTAATTGGGAAAAGCGATTGCTTCACCACATAGACGTGTCTGTTACAACATCTATGTGGTATCCTGACCCCTGATGAAGGCTTCGGCCGAAACTTGTTAAGTTGTGTCCTCAATAAAGGATTTTAATTATCATCTGTTAGGCCGTGGTTATTCCTTCCGCTGTTTTCTTTTGATAACTATGTATATCCCTATTTAGGATATTATCACCCGTGGTTAAGGGATATTTGGCCTGGGACTGAAGTTCTGCTTACAGAACCTAAAGATTAGAAAATTTGGCCTGATGGACTCCTTGCATTAGTAGGCCATTATTTTGTGTGTGGAACCCTAGCTTATGTTCGGTTGCCTGCTGATTGGGCCGGCAACTGCTACATAGCTACCCTTGACTTGCCATGGAAATTTGTCCCTTATGAGTCTTTGCTCGGGGTGCCCCCTAGCCATCAACGTAGAGCTGTGGATGACCACAGTGCAGATATAAGTGCAGCACGTAAACTGCTAGATGATACTACTATGCTTACCCAAAAAGAAGTAAATACCTTTACTGGAACAGTTTGGCTCAGTACATTTGGTTCCGTACGTCCTACAGCACGTTATGGTGAACAAATATTGCAAATATATGCCCTGATAGAAGTAACTGCTCAGGATTTGACTGATGCCCTCACAATCATGCAAGGTACTGTAGACAAATTAACCGCTTACTCCGTCCAAAACCATATGGCATTGGATTATTTATTAGCCAAGGAAGGCGGAGTCTGTAGTGCTGTTCAAGAGCATTACTGTACGCTCATTGACTCCCAGAGAAAGATGATAACTGGTATCCTAGATCAGGTAAGAAAAGAAACCCATTTTTCCAAAGATAATATTGAAGGTACTTCTGATTCTGTATGGCCCTGGTTTGAAAATATGTGGGGTGGCCTGTCAGGTCCCTTAAATGCCTTACTGACAGGTCTCTTTGGCTTCCTAGTAGCCCTCCTGCTCCTAGGGATAAGCCTTGTCTGTTTTATGAAATGTTGTACTTCATATATGGCTAAGACCACAAACACTATTGCAGTCCTTAGGCTATGAAGTGTTCCCAGTTCTGGGGATTTACTCCGAGAATTGCCTTTTTATGCAGAATGTGGTTCTGAGCAGAACCAAAGGGAGGACTGTGAGAAAGGAAGGACTGACCAAGGCCCCAGAACAAGGTAAGAGACTATTGCAGAGACTGATGAGCTTTTGTGTGATAAGGTAACTTGCACTAATATAGATCATCCAGTTTATGGCAATCTTGACCTGGCTATGGATAGCGATGAATCGATTTATGGTACTCTGGATATAGGTACAGACAGTGATGCAAGCACAGATAATGATGGAGAAACAGGACTGTGAAGGTGCTATGGCCATATACCTTTACACAGTTAAAAAGAAATATATGCTTATTGTAATGCAAGGCTAAAAACTGCGAAACATACATTTTAGATAGACGCTTCTGTCTTTTCTGTGAAAAATTGCTGACACTATTGTGAAAGAGATTAACACACTATGTACACAGCTGCTGTGATCAAAGGTCAGCTTCTGCTAAATTTTGGGAACTCTCTGCAATCCCTCCCTCCCATCTTGTCGTCAAATGATGGGTCAAACTGATAACAACTAATATCAGTGTTATTGCATGAACTTTCCGAGAATCAGAGACCTTAGATCAACATATAACTGGAAATCAAATAAAGCTTGGGAAATTAACAGAATTTAGACAGAAATTATAGTGTAACTAATCAGCTCTTATATAATGAAAGAATTACAGGGACACCTACTATCAACTTGGTAATTATAATCATGGCCTTGTAACTTCAGTTTTTTTATAAATTTTTGCAAAGCATCAGCAGAAAAATAACCCTGTAAGCAGATTTTATTCCAGACCTGTAATTTTGTAACATGAGTAATATCATCCGATGTTAATCAAAAATTAACTATTGTGATGAGAAGAGTATGGATGAGCCCATGGAATTGGGAGAAAATCAGACATTTACCTTTAAAGAAAGAGACAGGCAAGGAATCAGTAGCTCTCAAACTGCAGGCAGAGAAAAAAAACATGCCGCTACTGAGGACAGGACACGCCCAAGCTCTGCTAATCTAAGGGCAGGCTTGGAAGCTGATGAGAGACACCTGGGGGAAGGGCAGTGCACAGTAGTTCAGACACTCTTATAAACCCAGGGAAACAGAAGGAGGTCGGTCTCAGATTCAGCTTGAGAAGGGCAGCACCACAGGCAGAGAGTCTCAGTCTCAGACTCAGCTTGAGAGGGGCAGCACACGAAGCAACACCCTGGAAAGGGAGAGACAGAGAAGCAGCACGCTGGAGAATTCAGTGGTGAAAGAAGCACCAGAGAAAGGCCCAGAGAGTTCACTGGGGAGGAGAACGGTGGAGACGTCCGGGGGATTCTCAGAGGTGAAAGCCCTAGTCAGAAGGAAAGCTAGGATTTCAGGGAAACTGCAATTGGTTTTAAAACTAGGAGAGCGGTGCCGGAGAGAAGTGCTGACAAGGGTCAGGCTGCAGTGCCATCCGTTCCTGAACTAGCTAAAGAGCTGCAACTTCCAAAAAGGTGCGTGAATAAAAAGGTAGCCAAAAGTGCCGTGAGCCAGTTAGAGGCATTGTGTCATTTGATGCAAGGAAAGAATCTCCACGTTCCTGGTGGAAACCCTGTGCATAAGGAAAAGCCTCAGTGGAAAAAGGTTCTGGAACTTTTAGAGAATATTAAGCCTGAAGTTTTTCATGTTGGCTTAAAGCCAGGTTTACCGGACCCAGGTCCTGAGGAAATGCAGATAGACTATTATGAATCTGATGAGGAGTCTGAAGATTCAGTAATGGATTGTTTTCTGTGCCAGAAGGCAGAATAAAAAGTTCTTGGATAAAAGAAGGAAAAGCCTATAACCTGAATGTCCTAGAAGGCAGTGTGAAAACAGGGAGGAATGTGTTTAGCCAGGAATGCTAAAGAACCCTGTTGCTGAAGAGAGGATTTTTCTTTTTGGGTTTGAAGAGAAGAGAAACCTTGCTTGATTGCTGAATGATTTGAAAACCAGCGACACATGTTAAAAAGCTACATAAAGCAGTTTCATTGTTCTGTTTGGTAAAAAAATGCCTATGGATTATTGTTTGGAGAGAGAATCCTGTTTGTTTTACGTTGAGCCTTAATGCTCTTTAGAAAAAGAAATAAATTCCTGTGTTTTGCCTTGTAAACCCTCGGTCTCCACACTACTTGTTTTTTTCTAAACAACACAACTACAAATCCCAGCAGCCCCAGCGCTGGATGAGGGAAAAAAACTCTTTAATTAAAGGACTAACAAGTGCAGCCCTAGGCTTATAGGCTGTTGCCTGGGCCAGGGGCCCCCACACTATGTCAGCTGATACTTCTTAATAAAAGGCAGATCCCTGAAGGAAGATTTTTGAAGATAGTTAGGGAGGAGCCATGATTTGGACCTCTGACGATCTTCCTTCTAGAGCTCTGGAATTAATATAATTGATTTTCTGTGTATGCATCTTGTTTTTTCCTTCCTGTTAGAAGGGCTGGATAAAGCCTAAGAATCCAGGTCAGAATCCAGGTAGGAGCGCCTGCCCCAAAAGGGCTACAACAAGAAATATCATAGGAAAAGCTGATAAAGAGAACTGGTGCATTGGAGCAGGGCTAGTGCAAAGGTAGTCAAACTTTTAGTCTTGCACCCTACAGGCCTTACTTACTAGCCACAGCTCTGTCATCACCACCCCATCCTTTCTTCTCCAGCTCTGTTTCTTATTTGCTGTTCACCCTCTTTCCTCTCTCCATCTGGCCCATCAGCAGGAGGAGAGGCACTTATCACATCAAATTCCCCTGCCATGCAGCGTCAGTCTCGCAGTATGAAGGAGTGCTCAGAAATCTGGACTTGTAAATATTGTTTTGCAGTGGCTTCCGTGTGATGTCAATGGGGCCATGGTTCCAATATCACATGAAAGATGCTACTGCTGCATAGTAAACATACCCCATAGTCTAGGAAGGTCTGGGTTATGGGCATGTCAGGGGATGGGAACAAATTATGAGTGCATTCCTGATTTTACAATGGGAATAAACAAATACTTTACAAAGATTGACACTGTCATTTACACCTGCTCTGTGGCAGGCAGAAGTGTAAAGTAAGCTCTTGTTTGGACCTGGGGTTCACTCCTTTCATTGAGGGTCCAATTCTGCTTCTCTCTTTGATGTGAAACACCATGTCCTCGTTCTGGAGACAGCAGCCTGCTCACATGACTTCCTAACTGGATGAACTTGGACATGCAGCACTTGCATGAGCAGGATCCCCTCCGATGCTCTTCTTTATTGAAACGTGTGGTGTGAAAAGTAATGGAGACACTACTGAAGGAAAAGATAGTGAAATACCTCAAATCCAAAAGGTTGCAAGATCCAAGGCAACATGTATAGTATTACCAAAGAAAATTGTGCCAAATGAACCTTGGTGATTACTTTGACTGGGTGACCAGAAAATTAGATCAAGGGCATGTGATCTACTAAGATTTCAGCCAAGCCTTTGATACTGTCCTCATAAGGAACTTATGAATAAACTGAGCAGCCTGGGATGGGTCCCAAGGTGATGAACTGGACCAGAAATTGGTTGATAGATGACAGAGTGGTGGTAAATGGAATTCTCTCGGAAGAGAGGAAGGTGAGTATTGAAATGTCTCAGCGATCATTACTGGGACAGATTCTATTCAATGTCTTTGTGAGTGATATTGCAGAAAGGTTAATGAGAAATGTTTGTCTTTTTGTGGATGACACGATGATTTGCAACAGAATAGATTTATCGGAGGAAGTAGACATCATGAGAAATGATCTACAAAAATCAGAAGAATAGTCTAATGCTTGGCAGTTAACCTTTAATGAGACGTGCAGAGTAATGCACTAGGGATGTAGAAATTCAAAGGAGAGTATGCAATAGGAGGCAAAAGGATAATGTGCCTGGACCAGGAGAGGAACCCTGGCGTGATCCTGTCTCAGGATCTCAAGATGGTGAAGCAACGTGACAAGGCAGTGGTGAGAGCCACAAGGATATTAGGCTGCATACAGATAGCTATAACCAGCAGAAAGGAGGAGGTGATAATTCTCCCGTACAAGTTGTTGGTGAGGCCTCACTTAGAACATTGTTTTCAGTTTCGTTCCATGTAACTTATTACTGTTCTTTGTAAACCACTTTGGTTCATTAATTAAGCGGTATAAAAATATATAAATAAATAGAGACCAAATGGACCTATTAAAACATATTAAAAAACAAAGTGGTTCAGAGGAATACGATCAAAATGAGATGGGATCTGTGCCAGAAAACACATACAAAGAGACTTGAAGAACACAATACAACAACAAAAAGAGAGATTTGAACAACACAATGGGTATAATTTTAGAAGCACTATTTGTGCTTCGGATGTCTGAAAATGGGCACAGAGATGTCTAAAGCACAGAGGTGTCTCCAGAGCCATTATAGTAGCCGGCTCTGGGGAGATCCAAATTTGAATGGGAGAATGGAGGAGACATGGCTGGGGCACTCCCAGGACTCTGGAGATATGATTGGATGTCCTTAGGGACCAGGACGTCTCCACCAGATTACAGAAATGTCATGGACCTCCAGCATCAAGTCTAACTTTAGACCAGCTCTGAGGCACACATAGCAATGGAAAAGCAGCTGAAAAGTGCTCATTTTAGCTGAACAACATCCAGAGCACAAAGAGAGGAAAGCACTCTACTATCCCCTCTACTCAGCACAATTTCAACTATAGCAGCAGCAGGATGTGAACCCTGGCTTCCCTTTTCCTAACCCACTGCTCTAACCATTATGTTATCCTAGACGTCTAGATTCTGAAAGGGTTCCGGGGATGTCTAGGTAGATGCTCCTGCAGACATCCCTATCGGGCACATCTAGCTTTCTGAAATCATGTTGGCACCTGGACATGCTTGCATTTTTTTCAGGTGTTCTGGCTTAGATATCTCAGATTGCACTTGGATGGATCTTCTAAAACTCCCTTCAATATGTATTGTGGTGTAGAAAGTCCCTCAGAGCCCTTAGAGAGTGATAAAATGCAGGATTCAGCTTCAGTGAAGGGAAGTAAACAAGTGCACATGCTTCCTGGTTTCCAGGGAAACCACAAACAAAGCAGTTTAGACAGAGGAAAACACGCCCCTGCTGCAGTTCAGCTCAGCAATCACGAGCTAAGGCTGAACACCTGTTGCAGGTGTCACAAGGTGGACCTAATGGAGCCTGAGAAAATGCAGATCAGTAGCGATGATCAGGGAAGAGATGACAGTGTAAACAGAAAACTGTCAGATGGTTGCTACAGACAACCAAGGCACACGTGGGTAAGGGCTGGGAAGACACACCCAGATAGCAAGCAAAGGGAGTTTGCATTGCCTGATAGGAATCAGCTGGGTGGAGGTGGAACCCAAAGACACGGAGATAAAACACGCTCACAAATAGTTAGAGAGGGAGAGGAGGTGAGCCAACGAGGGTCACAGCAAGAAAGACAGTGGCAAGCGCAGCAGAAGCTGTGGAAAGAATGGGACTGGAATGAAAGAGAGAGAGAAAGAGAGTCTGAACTACTGGATCAGCAGGAGAGCCCATACGAAGGTCTGAGTGAGTCCCGAGACCTGTGTGAAACATTTGGAAGGCAGAAGCCAGATACTGTGTGCATGCGTGGAGAGCATGAGAGACGTAGGAAGTCTTACATACAAGGTAACAGAGCAAGAAGTACTAATAGTGGCTGTTTCCTACCTGAGTGGGTAAAACCCCGAAGCAATAGGAAAAGCCAGTCACAAACAAGCTTTAAAGAAACAGAGAATAACTTTTTCCCTTGTAGTAGAAACCCCAAGAGAAGAGAAGCTCTCTTACCTGAAAAAGCTGGTGATTCTACTAGCAACTTTAAACTCCCCACGTTGGATAAGCTTCCGTCTAGAGCAGTGCAATCTAGGGCAGCTGTGTTGCAAAGGCTAGACCCGAGCACGCTCAGAGCATGCCGTAATTATCCTAGTAACAGAGCCAGGGAAGTTGTTGAATATCCTTGTGGTTACCAGCAGGGGCTGAGCTCCTATGAGCTTCATTCAAAACCCTACGGTAGTTCCCAGAGAGGCATTGATTCAGAGGGACAGAACAACTTCCTGCTTGACGAGGCAAGCCAGCCTTATCCTTATGAGACAGCTGATCTCAGAAACGTGAGTTCAAATGAACCTGAATTAATGGAATATGAGAATGCAGAAATACCAGCAGTTCCTGAGCCAATGGAATGTTCACTGTCTGTAATTGACCCTGAGTTTTCCTTAAGGTAAATGCTTGAAGATAACCAGTGCTTAAGAGTCACAAGCTGTGTGCTAACAAAACGTGTCTCTCAGGAAAACCATTAGAAGTGAGCTGTGCTGTGGCAGCAAAAAGAAAAGGCTGTTAGGAACAGTGAGGATGTTTAATTCTTTTCTTTTTGTTTGCATTTAAAAGCTGAAGTAAGCTATTTTTGTTCTACCTTTAATTTCTGTTACATGCCCGAAGTGGTCTATTGTTTTGTTTGCCAAAGAGAAAGAATAACCTCGTGGACGGGGAATAAAGCCCTGAGTTTGAAACTCAAGTGTGTTGTGTGCTTTATATAGAGAAGGTACAACTACCATCCTCAGAGGGTCAGGCAAGGCTGCCTGCGATACGTACGGAGCCAGGAGGAGGAATCATCAGGCAATACCTGACCCCACCGATAGGGCCCCTGGGGGTGCGACACAGGGAGTGGTTAGGTTAAACCCAGAAAACCAGAGATTTAAGAGAAGCTCATTTGCAAGGGAGCAGGCAGATCGGGAGACAGATGGAGGGAGAGATTGGAAGGCAGATCAGCAAGCACAGCTGAGAACGCAGCCACTAGGACAGCAGTCACGAGAAACAGAGGATTTGCTTGAGAGTGAAGACACAGAGGAATTCATGGTAACAGAGGATTCTCTAACCTTCAACTCAGAGGGGGAATTCAGCACAGGAGAAGAGCAGAGAGTCCGTGCCAAGGAGCAAGGTACAAACAGCCCTGGTTTAGTGCCGTGGGGAAAAGGCAGCTATAAGGGGATTGTACCAAGAAAGCAGTCTTGTGGGCACGTAGAGACTCCAAGGCTTACAGCTGTAGCTGATCCTGGAAATCAGAAAGAATCCTTCATCAGAAAGCCAAGAGGTAGGCTGTTGGTGTTGTTGTTAAGTGCCGGCGAGTCCGAGTCGACTCATGGCAACCCTCTGGATAGCTATCCTAAATTGTGTTCGGTCTTCAGTCAGGCGGCTTATTGTTGACAGACTGGTACCCGTAGCTGCTGTTATTGTATCGATCCATCTCATTGCTGGCCTTCCTCTTTTGCGTTGACCTTCTATCTTGCCAAGCATGATGTCTTTCTCTAATGATCTCTCTCTCCGCATGATGTGTCCAAAGTATGAAAGTCGAAGTCTTGTCATCTGAGCTTCTAAAGAAAGCTTAGGTTTGATCTCCTCTAGTACAGACTGGTTTGTTCTTCGGGCAGTCCATGGTATACACAGTATTCGCCGCCAGCACCATAATTCAAAGGCATCAATTTTCTTCCTGTCTATCTTTTTTACTGTCCAGCTTTCACATCCATATGATGTTATTGAAAATACCATGGCTTGAACAAGTCGAATCTTTGTATGGAGAGAGACATCTCTGCTCTTGAGAATCTTATCTAGGTCTTTTATAGCCATTCTGCCAAGAGCAATGCGTCGTCTGATTTAGGCTGAGGTAGGCTGAGTGACTGGTATAAAAGTAAAGCTATTTTTAAGAAGTGCTCTGATATTGACCCAGAAGGATGGGGCTTTCCATGTGATGAACACTGTGGCAGTTACAAGCCGTGTATAGCAGAAGGCTACGGGGAAAAGTCTATTGCTGAAGGAACAGGTGTGTGCTTGGAATCACCTTGTGAGCAATTGCAGACATTTCCAACTGAGAGTCAGTATGAACAGATGGAAACTGAACCATCTGTAGAATTTCTGCCTATTGAGTCAATGGACTGTACACTGTCTGAGAAGATAAAACCTGTATAATAAGTTTAAGAGGTGCAGAGAAAGAGAGTTGCCAGTAACAGCTAAAGAAAACAGCACCAAAGATTTTGGAACAGAAGTGTCTTTATGTTTGATTATAGTGATGCTGATATAAGAAGCTGTTTGAGTTATCTTCTTATATGATTTACATGCCAGAAGTTGTATGGCTTTGTTCTTTATTTTTCCATTTGTAAAACCGTTTGGGAAGGGGAATTAAAATCCTGTTATTTGCCTGAACCCTCGAGTCCACAACTCGCCTTATTTCAAATAGTGAAAAAAACTTCAACTCCCAGGAGGCAGTGCTTTCCCCAAGCACCATTTTACTAACTGAATAAGGAATCAGGCTGCTTATTTCCACTAGCACAAGCTATGGAGTAATAGCAACATTACAGTATACCCTAGAAGACAGCAGGGATAGGGGAGATATGATACAAAAAGGGACTGCTACTTTTGGAGAGAGATCTGCAATTGTAAGTATTTACTTCTGGGAATTTTTCTAAACCTTGGGGAAAAGGAATTCTTTAGCTTAAACCCGATTAATCTGTGTAAATTAGAATCCAGTGTATTTGTTAAATCAGTTAGGGCCTAGTATCAGCAAAGAGCTTTTAGTTAAACTGAAAGCTACCTGTTGAATTTTTAATTTAAGTTTAAAACCCAGCAGAGGGCTATTGATTTAAATTCAGAACCCAGCAGAGGGCTTTCAGTTTAAATTCAGAACCCAGCAGAGAACTTTTACTTAAATTTAAAACCCAGCAGAGAGCATAAAAGGAAAAACAGGGTCAGTATTCTTTGAGTAATAAATTCTTTCTAGAGTCTTTACAAAAAGGCCTTCTAGATAAGGGGCAAGAGACCTGTAAAATTCTTTTAAATAGGTGTTAAAGCCAAGTGACAGATACAAGGGGCATTTTGAAAGACTCCCTCTATCCAAGCAAGGGTTGCATGAATCACCCAGGAAACTAGTCACAGATTACCTAAGCAGCACAAGACAGGGTACTGTGTAGCAGCCAGCATTTAATAAGTCTTCTTTCCCTCCCTCCTACCCACCCCTGGGATAATTGTAGCTTGATAGGTGCTTAAACCTCTTAAAGGAAAGGATGTGCCATATTCACTCTCAGAAACTAACAAATTAACTACCACTCTACACTATATACCCCAAAACAAAAATAGAGTGAAAAACAATTTTTTTTATGTATAAGCCAGCGTGTATGTAAATTCATTTATGTCGGAAGATCAGCCATGAGGTCAAACTGACCTCTCAAAGCTATACTTCCATTTTGCTCAAATTTTAATGAGCCCACATCGGAGCTGTATAAACATAGGTAAACCACCATAAATAAGTGCCACCTACATAAAAAAATGATTCTATGATCTTATAAAAAACTGTGTAAAAGTCCAGACAGAAAGATCAGAAATGTTATCTCAGCTGTTTTCTCAACTGTGTTCTCACAGGTCTTCTCAGGCTTCGCACAAAATAAACTGCAGTTATATAAAAGTACACAGTACTGCGTTTCGGGCAAATACAAAATCTGTGCCCTGTCTCAACGCTTAATTCGAAGAATATCAGTTAGGCTCTGTATCACAACTAGAAAGTAGAATACGTTCTAAATAGGACTGTAGAAACTCATAGATGCAAGACTATCCAAACAAAACTTTTTGTAGGTGGCTACGTGGTCTCAGTATTTCGGACAAGAGTCAGAAATTCTGATTCACTGTCCACACTTTCACATCAATGACCACTAAAATGTAGCAACCTCTATTTCATATTATTCTTAAAAAAGTCTCCATCAGGAGAAGGAAATAACAAAAAATTGCTTAGCTTTTATTCAACTTGGCTTCAACTTCAGTCAGCTTTCAATGATAATTCACTTCTTTCCCGACGCTAACAAGCGCTAAGCGTTTCACCAATCAAGGGTTCTTCAGGGGAAGTGCTAAGCTCTAAAACACAAAACACAGTGCATGTAGACAATACTTTCTTCTTACAATGTGTCGTCACTCCCCCTTGTGGCCAGGCGGTTGCCTAGGGCTGCAGGGGTTGTGACGATTGACCTTTGCTAAAACTTGCCTAAACTCATGTAGTTGTGTCCCCGAAAGGATTATAGCCAAGTGCAAGGTCGCAGGAAAATTTCTTTTATTCTCAGAAATCAGGAATTCCAAAACCAAGTCAATTCTTTAACATGAATTGATTGAAGATAAGGGAAAACAAAACTCAGGATACTTCTCCAAACATAACAATACTCAAGCCATTTATACAGCCCCTGGCTTGCTGTAGCCTTTAAACTGACATTCAAGTAAAACTTTACTTTCAATGATATTCTGTACTTGGTCTTCAGGAGGCGCTGTGCCACCCTCCGTTGTTCCACAGCAGGTATAGCACAGTTCCTGACTCAATCAACTGCTTTCACACGTAGTGTAATTCCTTCTCAGTTGTAATACAAACTTTCAGCCTAGCTCTGGCCCAAGCAGCATTAAATGAAACAGCTACTTTTAAAAAGCATGGCTAAAAGTACTGGCTTAAAAAGTCCTGGTAAAAGGAACTTCCTCAGTTCTTTTACCTAATACATGGTAACTCAGAAATATACATTAACTTCACCCAGCTGGGTTTTTTTCTTCACTCAAACCCTCTTTGGTCCTCTTATGTTTCTCTTGCACAAATAGCACAGCTTATTTCCATATCTGAAATGCTATCTGACTCTCCAGAGACTCCTACCTCCATTTCCTCCACACTTGATTCTCCTGGGTCATTGTTTTCCTGGGTATGCTCTTGGGAAGCCTCCCCAGCCTGCAGAGCCTTCAGTAGTTTTCCCCAGGCACTCTTAACCATGAGAGAGCTAGCGGGGGAAGGGCAGGGAAAACCCCTTTCCTCTAATAAGCCTTTTAACCGATGTAAAGGGCTCACCTTAGTAGTGCTGGGTTTTCTGCTGACCACGTCCTTACTGGGTAGAGAGTTGAACCAAGACCCTTTTGAGAATATTTCCTCCTCTGAGGACTCTTCTCCCGAGGTTTCCACAAGCCTTGTCAGCCTTTTACTCCTGGCTCTCACCGGCTTCTGTGCAAGGGATTCCCCTGGACTTCTTGTCCTTCCTTCCTGGAACCCTTGTGTCCTCTGTGTCTGAATTGTCTCTCTCTTTCTCTCCTCCCGAGGAAAGCCTCTTATCTCCTCCTCGTGTCTGTGTCTGTGTTTGCCTTGGTGCTTGCTCTGAGCCTGTCCTCCGTCAGGAAAATCTGCTGTATGAGTGCAGTTTTTCTTCCTAAATGTTTGGGGCTGTCCTATCCCTTCTGACTCCGCCCCCAAACCACTCCCTTCTCCTCCCTCTATCTCCATGGGAACAGGGGGTGTGTTTTGGTCTGCAGTTCTCTTTGAGAAACTTTTCTCTTTCGTATCTGAGTTAACCCTTTCAGAGCCTGCAGTTCTTTGGGTGAAAGGAAAAAAAGGCAGTTTTCCCTTTATTTTTCTGCCCTCAGCAGCTGCTTCTCCACCACAAATGTCGTCTAAACTTTCAACCTCATTATACAGTGTAAGGAATATCTTCTACTCACTTTCTCACAAATGCGCCGGCGTTCTATCCACATAAATATGCTGAACTGCTGTGCGGGTGTAAAGGACGCCGCGCATGCGCTTCTTAAATAGAGGGAAACTCTTCACGAATGGAGCCTGCAAGCCGTGACGTCACACACACAGCTCCCATTCCACACGAACATTCAACCCCAAGGGAGCGACAGTTTGTAATAAGTGTATCCAACGTTGTTCTGTGTATAGCAATGTTCCCTGTGTATAGCAATGTTCCTTCCCTGTGTATAGCAATGTTCCTTCTCAACGCTTAATTCAACTGTTTACATTGAACAGGGATTAAAACTTGGATTTAAAAAGGGGTAACATTTATACAGCTTATTTACAATGTTGTCCATGTTTTCAGGCTATATTCTATTCAGAGCTGATCATTTTGGGTTGGCTATTCCTTGTCATGCTGGGTATGTTGTTAGGAGGCTCTGAATGTTTGATGTGAGTGCTCGTTGGTTGGTTTCTATAGCCAGTTTCAGGGTTGTGTCTTATGAAGAGATGATGTTCTAGAGCCTTCCTGAATTGAATTAGGCTAGTGATGACTCGTATGTCTGTAGGGAGGGCTTTCCAGGCTCTGGGTGCGTATATCATGAAGGCTCTATTGGATGTTGCCTTTGTGCACTTTGTCAATTCTTTCGGGATAGTCAGGGTGTTCACCATTGAGGATCTTCTGGTTCTGTTTGGATGTATAATGTGGATCATCTCATTGATAATGTAGGTGGGTGATTGTTTAGGGCTTTAAAGGTCAAGACTAAGATCTTGTAGAGAAATCTAGCCTGAATGGGTAGCCAGTGAAGATTCATCAAAATTGGTGTGATGCATTCTGTTCTCGCTGCTTCGATAAGGACTCTTGCTGCTGTGTTTATCACAAGTTGGAGTGGGTGTAGTGTTGCCTGTGGGAGCCCATATAGTATAACATTGGCATAATCAAAGTGTGTGAGAACCAAGGCCTGGAAGATTGTTCGGAAATCGCAGGGGTCAAGAAGTGCTCTAAGATGCCGAAGTGTCCGTATTTTATAATATATTGTTTTTGCTATGTTTTTTATGTGTATTTTCATGTCCAACCTTTGGTCCAGCGTGACACCAAGGTATCGAATTGTGGGTTTAGTTGTCAACTCTGCATTCTTAACTTTTAGTGAGGGTGGGGGAGTGAATTCTTGGCTCCTCGTGATGAAGAGTACATCTGTCTTGTTGTGGTTAATCCGAAGGTTTTGCATGTGGAGTCAGTCTGCGACTGCGTCAAAACATGTTGTTAGCGGAGCAAAATCTGGCAGGTCAATTACAAACGGCATGTATAAGAGGATATCGTCTGCATATGCTAGACAGTGGACCTTGAATGATCGTATCAGAGCACAGATGGGCTGCATGTAAATATTAAACATTAATGCCGATAGTGATGATCCTTGTGGCACACCTTGTTTTTGTAGGAACAGTTCAGAGGTCGTGGTGCTGGTCCTCACGTTTTGCCATCTGTTGGATAGGTAGGATATGCACCAGTTTAGGGTGGTGCCTTGTAATCCCTTTTCCTTAAGATGTTCTATGAGTATCTCGTGGCTCACAGAGTCAAAGGCCGCTGCAATGTCCATGAAAATGAGGGCAAAGCCCTGTCGAGCACTATCGATTCCTGAGATTAGAGTATTGAAGAGGGTAGTGAGGAGGGTTTCAACGCCGTGTGCTTCCCTGAATCCATGTTGGGATGGGTCGAGTGGTGCTTCATTATCAATGTAGTGTTGAATTTGACGTTGTACTACCTTTTCGATTATTTTAGCAAGCAGTGGTATGCTTGATCGGTCTGTAGGATTAAACTTTTGATGGGTCCATCTTATTGTTTTTCAATAACGGTCTGATGGATGTGTTTTTTAGTTTTTGTGGAAAGGATCCCATCGATAGTGATTGGTTCAGGATTTTACTCATGAAGTGGCTTAGTTCACAACGCATTTCTCTTATCCAGGGTGCAGGACAGGGGTCGTTGGGTGCCGTGGTGGTATTGATGGCAGCAATGGTGTCTTCTATTTCTTTGCTTGAAATAGTTTTGAAATTAACAAGTATAGATGGCAGAGGAGACTTGTGCAGAGGGGTGCAACTTATGAGATTTGTGCTCTTGTCAGTTAGGATCATCTTTGATTGTAGGTAATCAGAGTATGCTTGTGGATGTGGCATGTATGGCTGGTCAGGTGTTGGTTCTTTTGCTAATGACTTTACAATGTTAAACAGGTCATGTGGCTTGTTAATTGAGCGCTTTAGGAGGTCTGTATGGAACTGTCTCCTTGTCTCCTCTATTTCCTTGCGATGTTTTTTCAAGTATAAGTTGTATTCGTTGTGCGCTTCAATGGATCGAGATTGGCGCCATCTTCACTCGAGTTTGCGTAGGTGGAGGAGCGATGCTCGGAGCTCCTTGGTGTACCAAGCTGCATGTTCTCGCTTCCTTGACTATTTGCACGTAGTTGGGTTGCGAGAGATGGAGTTGAGGCTATTGTCCCAAATATCAATCATTTCGTCCAATCCATGGGCTGAGTTATCGAGTAGTAGAAGGACTCTCTCGAGTATTTCTTCCTTGACAAAGGGTTTGAATCTTCTCACTAGCCTTTTTAGAGAAGAATTAGCTCTTTTGGTATTCTGGTTGTGCTGTTTGGTAGGTATATGGAATCTGAGCAGACTGTGATCGGACCATGGTACTGGAGTTATAGATAGTGCAGGGTCGTGTGTTGCATCTGATGCCGTTTGTGGGGTGTTTTCTTTCACATGTGTAGGTGCGTTAACTAGTTGTTTATAACCCAACTCATCAACTGCATCAAGGAAGGCGGCAGCGTGAGATTCCTGCAAGGTAGGTAAACTGAAGTCACCTAGTAGCCAGTTTTGGGTTCGTGGCTTATTTGTGTTGCAGGCTATGTTGATTATTGTTGGGGGGGTCATCTGGTGATGATGTTGGAGCTCTATATAATAGGTTGATTGCGTTGTAATCATAGCGGTTTACAAACGAACAACAGATACATGGAACAGGTTTAAAATATAACAAGTGATAAAACAGTAATTAACAATTTAAAAAGGATATAGTGTTAGAAAAGATACAGAGAAGAACCACCAAAATTGTAAAGGGGATGGAATGATACCCCAATGAAGAGAGACTTAAAAGGTTAGGGTTCTTCAACCTGGAAAAGAGAAGGCTGAGGTGAGATATGATAGAGGTTTATAAATTAATGAACGGAGTGGAACGGGTAAACATAGCTCGATTGTTTATGCCATCAAAATATAGAAAGACTAGGGGACATGCAATGAAGCTACAGGGTAACCTATATAACACTAATAAGAGAAAATATTTTTTCACTCAACGTGTAATCAAGCACTGGAATTCATTACCGGAGGATGTAGTAAAAGCTGTTAGTGTAGCTGGGTTTAAAAAAGGTTTGGACAAGTTCCCGGAGGAAAGATCCATAAACCTTTGTTAAAGTGGGCCCGGATATCCACTGCTTGCCCCAATACAAGCATTAAGAAACCTATGTCCTTTGGGTAAACTGCCAGGTACTTGTAACTTGGATTGGCCACTGTTGGATACTGGGCTTGATGTACCTTGGTCTGACCCAGTATGGCATATCTTATGTTCTTATGACATTTAAGTACTTAAAAGATATAAGCAAACAAACAAACCTTTTACAGGCCACAGGATATGAATGAAGCTTCAAGGACATAAACTTAAAAACATCATCAGGAAATACTTTTTCAAGGAGAGGGTGGTGGATCCCTGGACTGCTCTATCAGAGGATGTGGTGGACACAAAAACAGTGTCAGAATTCAAAACGTTATGGGACAGACACAAAGGATCACTACATAGCAAGATGATGAAATCAAAGTAAACTATTATGCTTCAAAAAATAGAGGTGAATAAGCTGCAA
This sequence comes from Ichthyophis bannanicus, assembly GCA_033557465.1. Lineage (NCBI taxonomy): Eukaryota > Metazoa > Chordata > Amphibia > Gymnophiona > Ichthyophiidae > Ichthyophis > Ichthyophis bannanicus. Next base: position 806,717,865 of record CM066036.1, read on the forward strand.
TGAGTGGCAGGTGGCCAGCCCACGGGTTTCTGCCATGCTGCCCCTCATTCTGAGCCGAGCTGCCACCCCCTCCCCCGGATTTATTCTTTGGGGTATGTTTACTAAACAGTATTAAAGGAGCCAAGGTGCGTTAACACTTGTAACTAGCACCTCGGCACCCTTAATGACACTAAAACGTCGCTGGAAAGGGTGTTAAAGGTTCCAGCAGCATTAAGGACATAGTAGCTGGAGAGTGGGAATTAACAGGACCGAACTCCCTTAATGCTTGTCGCGCAACATTCCTAAAAGCCCTTTAATGCTGGGAACCCTAACGCCAAGTAAAATCTCGTGGAAAGGGTGTATTTAGAGCCCATTTTAATGTCTGCAATGTGATGCATGGACAGGGGAGCCCCAGACAGTAATAGTAGTGCTCCATTAGCAGCATCAGCATGGTGCCCAAGTATGAAAGGGCACTATGTTGATGGTGCAAATGGGTCATGCATTGGGGGTTGCTGGTGTACAGGGGGGACCAGGCAGCTGCCCAGTTGGCACATAAGAACAGAAGATCATATGATATGCCAGACTGGGTCAGAGCAAGGTCCATCATGTCCAGTATCCTGTGTCCAACAATGGCCAATCTAGGTCAGAAGTACCTAGCAATTTCCCCAAAAGGCACACAGATTCCACAATGCCTGTTCTGGGGCAAGCAGTGGATTTCCTGGGTCCCCTTGAATAATGTGTTAAGGACATTTTCTCCAGGAACCTGTCCAAACCTTTTTTAAATCCAGCTGCACGAATAGCTTTTACTGCATCCTCCGGTAATGACCTCCAGAGTTTCATTACTCATCACCAGTCAAAATATTTGCTCTTATTTGTTTTAAATTGGTTACACTGTAGCGTCATTGCATGCCCACTGGTCTTTCCACATTTTGATGGCGTAAACAATCAATCCACGGGTAACCATCCCCATTCATTATGTTATAAACCTCTATCATATCTCCCCTCAGCAGTCTCTTCTCCAGGTTGAAGAGCCCTAACCTTTTTAGCCTCTCCTCCTAGGGATATCCTTCCAGCCAGGGACGGCCCAAGGGGGGGTGCAGAGACTCAGTGCAGGGCCTCATTTGCATAAGATGCCTCATTTGCATAAATATTTGCATAATGTTACCATACATTAACTTTTAGTAAACATGCCTCTTAATGAGTGTATGGATAAAGAAAGACTAAAAAATTTCTACATTACTATAATCCGGTGCCAACCACCAGGCACATTAGGAACTACTACAAACACTGCCCATTTAGAACCCATAGCAAACCCGCTGTATCCTAACAGCACTACCAGGACTCACAAAGCACCATACTCTACCTATCAAAAGGCAACACTGCAAATATTAAACCTATACATTTCAGAGAATAACAATACATGACCTACTGGGGAAAGAGAACAAGTGGCAATGTCAAATAGGAATTAGATAAACAGAATACCTCAGCTCAGTTACACATGCAGAACATAGACCATCACCAAACAAGGAATCACAATTTAGAAACAGGAAGACAATAATTAAACTGGGAACCCCAAAAGCCAAACTTGGAATGTATAACACTGTAGAAATAAAACTATAAATTAATTTCCTCTTGTACTAAACAAAGCGCAGACGTTAATGATCCACATTTCCTAGAGCTGACATATTCCAGTTAATAAATTCAAAATAAAGAGATATTTTTCTACCTTTTGTGCATTTTTTTCAGTTGCAATTGCTCCAGCTACTTCAATCCTCCCTGTTGAGGGTAAAGGCCAAGGCAGAGAGGCTCGCATCCTGGAGATGAATGCATGGCTGCGTGGATGGTGTCATCGAGAGCGTTTTGGTTTCCTAGACCATGGGATGCTGTTCCAAGGGTTGCAGATCAGAGATGGCATCCATCTGTCCAAGAAAGGTCAACGCACCTTCGGTAGTAGACTGGCTAATCTACTGAAGAGGGCTTTAAACTAGATTCGTTGGGGATGGGTGAAGAAAGCCCCCAGGGTAAGTGAAAGCCCCCAGGTAGGTGATACATTAAATACCTTTATGGAAATGGGTAACAGGGGTAACATATGAAAAGCAGTGTGTATAAATGCCCGTAGCATGGGAAATAAGATCCCTGATGTTGAAGCTTTGGTGGGAGTGGCTGACTTGGATTTAGTGGCAGTTACAGAAACATGGTTCACAGAAAACCATGATTGGGATGTAACCATACCTGGCTATACTTTATTCAGAAAGGACAGGGTAGGAAGAAGGGAAGGAGGAGTGGCACTATATGTAAAAACTACTATTAAAGCTTTGGCATTACAGAGCTTAAAAGGGAGAGAGGAGGCATTGTGGGTTAAACTAGAAAGAGGGAAAGAGAAATCTATTTGCATTGGTGTGACATACAGACCTCCCTCACAAAAGGAAGAGGTGGACAGAGTTAATTGAAGACATACGCAGCATTGCTAGGAAAAGGGAAGTGCTACTGATAGGAGATTTCAATATGCCAGATTTTGATTGGCACATTCCTGCTGCAGCATCATCATCTAGAAGTAAGGAGATCATGGATTCTCTACAGGGAGAACTATTCAGGCAATTGGTAACAGACCCCACACGTGAAGGGGCCATACTGGACTTGGTGCTTACCAATGGTGAAAGTGTTTCTGATGTTGTAGTGGGAGATCATTTTGTATCCAGTGATCACCAGATGGTGTGGTTCAGTATTAGGACTAGGGCTGTTAGAATCCATTCAAAGGTGAGGATCTTAGACTTTAGGAAGACTAACTTTGCGAAGATGGGCCAATACCTCAGGGAGCGTTAGTGGGATGGGAACAGCTGGGGGATGTAGAAAAGCAGTGGGCAAAACTGAAAGGGCATATTTTAAGGGCAACCAACTTTTTTGTTAAAATGGTAAATAAATAAAGGCAAAAGGAAAAGGAGACCGCTATGGTTTTCAAAAGAAGTAGCTGAAAAAGTGAAGAAAAAGAGGGAGGCCTTCATGAAATACAAGAGATCACAGAAAGAGGAAGACAGGCATCTGGAAAAACTAAGAAAAGCTAGCAAAGTAGTCAAGAAGGCAAAGATTCAAAAGGAAGAAGAAATAGACAATGCAATAAAATGGGGGGGGGGGGATAAGACATTTTTCAGATATATTAGTGAGAAAAGGAAGGGCAAAAGTGGTATTGTCAGACTCAAGGGTGCAGGGGAGGAATATGTAGAAGATGATAAGGATAAAGGGGAATTGCTTAACAAATATTTTTGTTCTGTGTTCACAGATGAAGAACCAGGAGCAGGACCTCAGAAAACACCCACAAATAGGAACAGAAACGAGGGACATCTTGAACACTTTTCAGAAGACTGTGTTCGTGAGAAACTAGCTCAACTTAAAGTAGACAAAGCAATGGGACCGGATGGGATACACCCTAGAAAACTGAGGGAACTTGGGGACATTCTAGCAACTCCACTGACTGACCTTTTCAATGCCTCATTGGAGTCGGGAGTGGTGCCGAAGGACTGGAGAGAGGCTCATGTGGTGCCTTTACACAAAAGTGGAAGTAAGGATGTGGTTGAAAACTACAGGCTGGTTAGTTTAACTTCGGTGGTGAGTAAATTATTGAAAACGCTGCTGAAAGAGAAAATAGTGAGGTTTCTGGAGTCCAGTGGATTACAGGATCCGAGGCAGCATGGATTCACCAGAGGCAGGTCTTGTCAGACAAATCTGATTGATTTCTTTGACTGGGTGACCAGGGAGTTGGACTGAGGGAGAACTCTAGATGTGGTGTATTTAGATTTCAGTAAAGCCTTTGACACTGTTCCTCACAGGCGACTTATAAACAAACTGAGCACCCTAGGGATGGACCCTTAAGTTACTGCTTGAGTTAGAAATTGGTTGGGTGGGAGGTGACAAGTAAATGGAGCTCACTCTGAGCAGAAGGATGTTACCAGTGGTTGCCCCAGGGATCTGTCCTTGGTCCAATTCTTTTTAACATCTTTGTTAGTGATATAGCGGAAGGCTGTCGGGTAAGGTTTGCCTCTTTGCGGATGATACCAAAATCTGCAATAGAGTAGACACCCAGAAAGGTGTAGATAACATGAGGAGGGATCTAGCTAAGCTTGAAGAATGGTCTAGAATTTGGCAGCTGGGATTTAATGTTAAAAAATGAAAGGTCATGCATTTGGGCTGCAGCAATCCAAGGGAGCAATATAGTATAGGGGGTGAAGTACTTTTGTCCACTAAAGAAGAGCGGGACCTAGGCGTGGTTGTGTCTGATGATCTTAAAGTAGCTAAACAGGTAGAAAAGGCAACGGCAAAAGCTAGAAGGATGCTTGGGTGCATAGGAGAGGAATGGCTAGCAGAAAAAAGGAGGTGATAATGCCTCTGTATAAGTCTTTGATGCGACCTCATTTGGAGTATAGTGTGCAATTCTGGAGACCGCACCTTCAAAAGGATGTGAACAAGATGGAGTCGGTGCAGAGGGTGGCTACTAAAATGATTAGTGGCCTTCATTATAAAGCATATGAGGACAGACTGAAGGATCTTAATATGTACACCTTAGAGGAAAGGCGGGATAGAGGTGATATGATTGAGATGTTTAAATACCTCCGTGGCATAAATGTTCAGGGAGAGAGCCCTCTTTCAATTGAAAGCAAGTTCTGCTACGAGGGGACATGGGATGAGGGTGAAGGGAGATAGATTCAGGAGTGATATGTGGAAATATTTCTTTATGGAAAGAGTAGTGGATCCGTGGAATAGTCTCCAAGTGGAGGTGGTAGAGATGAGGACAGTAACTGAATTCAAAAAAGCATGGGACAAACACAGAGGATCTCTAAAGGAAAAAGGGGACTGTTGTAGTTGTTGATATGGAAGGACAGACTAGATAGGCCATGTGGTCTTTTTCTGTCATCATATTTCTATGTTTCTGTGTTTCTTCTGATTTCTTCATGTCTTCTGCTAACTCTCCATCGTCTGCTGTCCATTTGTCCTTTCTTCTCTCTTCTAGTTTTTTTCCATCCTCTCTCTACATCTGCTTTAACATACTAATCTTTCTTCTTTTGCTCTTTCCTCATTCCTATTTCATCCACTCAAATTTTACCCATCCATCCTCAATCCCCACTTACTCTCCCAATATCCGGCCAATTGTAGATTTGTCTTCCCTCCCACACAATATATTTTTTCCCTCTCCATTTCACTCTCCCAGCTCCATCCCATTCTAATCCTCCCCCAACATCAGCTCCCTTCTAGTTCCAGCCCCACCCAGCATCAGCTCCCTTCTAGTCCCTGCATCAGCCCATTTCCAGTCCTAGCCCCCCATCAGCCCATTTCCAATCCTATCCTAGCCCCACCATCAGCCCATTTCCAGTCCTAGCTCCCCCATCAATTTCCAGTCCTATCCGAGTCCCTCCCATCAGCTCATTTCCAATCCCAGCCCTCCCATCAGCCCATTTCTAGTCCTTTCTTAGCCCCACCATCAGCCCATGTCAAATCCTAGCTCTCCTCCACTCAGCCCATTTCCAATCCAAGCCCCCCATGAGCCTACTTCCATTTCTAGCCCCTCCATGAGTCCATTTCAATTCAAGCCCCCACTACAGCCCATTTCCAATTTTAGCACTCCCCAACAGCCCATTTGCAAACCTATCCTAGCCCCTCCATCAGCCCATTTCCTGTCCTAGCCCTCCCCCCACTCAGCCCATTTCCATTCCAAGCCCCCTCCCCATCAGCTATTTGCAGTTTAAGCCCCCCCTTCCACTCAGCCCATTTCCATTCCAAGCCCCCGTCCCCATCAGCTATTTGCAGTTCTAGCCCCCCTTCCACTCAGCCCATTTCCAGTCCTAGCAACCCCCTCAGCCCATTACCATTCCTAGCCCCACCATAGCCCATTACCAGTCCTAAGCCCATCAGCCCACTTCCAGTCCTAACCCCCCATCACCCCATTTTCAGTCTTACCCCCCCACAGCCCATTACCAGTACTACCCCCCATCAGCCCATCTCCAGTCCTAACCCCATCAACCCATTTCCAGTCTTAGCCCCCCATCAGCCCATCTCCAGTCTTAGCCCCCACATAGCCCATTACCAGTCCTAACCCCCTCATCAGCCCATTTTCAGCCCTAGCCCTCATTGTGGATAACATGTTAAAACCCTCCGCCCGGTGTGCAGCGGCAGCCAGGAGAGCAAATAGAATGCTAGGTATCATAAGAAAAGGTATGGTAAATAAAACAAAGGATACTATAATGCCTTTGTATCATTCCATGGTGCAACCACACCTTGAATATTGTGTGCAATTCTGTTCACCGTATCTTAAAAAGGATTTAGCGTTATTAGAAAAGGTACAGAGAAGAGCCACTAAAATGCTAAGGGGATGGAAGGATACCCCTATGAAGAAAGGCTATAAAGGTTAGGTCTCTTTAACCTGGAAAAGAGACGGCTGAGGGGAGATATGATAGAAGTCTATAAATTAAAGAACGGAGTGGAACGGGTAAACGTAGATCAATTGTTTATGTTACCAGAATATAAAAAGACTAGGGGACATGCAATGAAGCTACAGGGTAAACTATTTAAGACAAATAAGAGAAAATATTTTTTCACTCAACGTGTAATCAAACTCTGGAATTTGTTACCGGAGGATGTAGTAAAGGCTGTTAGTGTAGCTGGGTTTAAAAGGTTTGGACAAGTTCCTGGAGGAAAGGTCCATAAACCATTATTAAGAAGGGACTCAGGATATCAATGCTTGACCCAGTACAAGCATTGTGGAACCTGCGTCTTTTGGGGAAACTCTAGGTACGTATGGCCTAGATTGGCCACTGTTGGAATCAGGATACTGGACTTGTGATGGACCTTGGTCTGACCCAGTATGGCATATCTTATGTTCTTATGATGTCCGGGCATGAAGCCACAGTGACAGTGGTGGCACACAGACATGCTGCTGCTGCAGAAAGGAGATGTGCCACATGGGGCAGTTCAAGGGTCCTGGCACCCTAGGCATGGATCCTGCTGCCCCCTGCTGCTGCTGAACCTAGCTGTGGAGGAAGAGGTTGATGGCACCAGTAGCTGTAGCCTTCCAGTTGTTCCTGGCCTACTCACTCTGGTCATAGCACATCAGTAGTAGTGTTCCATGTAGACCTAGAAGCCCCCACTGCATTTGGCATCCATGGCAGCAGCATTGTAACAGTGGCCACTGATATACACTGTTCTAGAAGGGTCCCTGTTATAACTGGCGCCTACGGCATGTTGCAATTGTGCAGTTAACAAGATGACTAGCATAACACACTGTAGACAATTCCTGCCACACACTGGCACTGATGTGGATGTGCAGCAAGGCCAGCAGAGACCTTCTTTAGCAGTGCAAGTTCTGGGGACCAGGTGCTGTGTACCCATCCTCACCCTCAGGGTGACTGCTAAAACTGCTCAATAGTAGAGTTTGTAGCTGTTAAATGAATGAAGCACACACTGTCAGTGCATCGTACTGAGGTGATGTGATGGATCAGTCCATTCTCCATTTGGTGATCAGTTGCAGACTGCTGTTCTGCATGTGCAGTGCACAGGGGCGGCCCAAGGGGGTGCGGGGCCATGTGCGGAGACTCGGTGCGGGGCCTCATTTGCATAAGGGGCCTCATTTGCATAATGTTACCATACATTAACTTTTAGTAAACATGCCTCTTAATGAGTGTATGGATAAAGAAAGACTAAAAGATTTCTACATTACTATAATCCAGTGCCAACTGCCAGGCACATTAGGAACTACTACAAACACTGCCCATTTAGAACCCATAGCAAACCTGCCATATCCTAACAGCACTACCAGGACACACAAAGCACCATACCCTACCTATCAAAAGGCAACACTGCAAATATCAACATCGTAACATAGTAGTTGACGACAGATAAAGACCAGCATGGTCCATCCAGTCTGCCCAGCAAGATGGCAAGAGTAGGTGCACCTGTCGCTCCGCGCAGGCCACCCCTCAAACCAATACATTTATTAAATGTATTAAACCAATACATTTCAGAGAATACCAATACATGACCTACTGGGGAAAGAGAACAAGTGGCAATGTCAAATAGGAATTACATAAACAGAATACCTCTCCCACCTGTCCTTCCATCCATCACCTTCAGATTGTCTTCCTTTGCTGCTCCTTTATCCAGCGGTAGGGTTAAATAGCCCATAGCGCCCTTAATGTCAGAACACCTCCTACACGTCCAGAGCCTTTTTTGCATGGAACCCCCTTTTTGCTGCCGTTACTACTTGGAAAAGCATGCTCCCTTACTGCCGTTTAGTAAACATTCCCCTTTAATTTTACGAACTTCATGCTAGAAAATAATGACTCACAGAAGTATGTTGAACCAAAGCAAGAATTCACCATTAGCACTACATTTATTAAGAAAGGGAACTTATTCTTGTCAAACAGATTCCAGAAGTTATCATCTTTTTTTATATGATTGTAAAACAATGTCACTTTGAAGGTTAACAATATCTAATTCAGTTTCTGTAATGTCTGTTTTACTTAAAATTCCAATGAATACTGAAATCTCAGAAATATCTACAGTATTCGAGAGATTTAGAACATATTTCACAACTGGCTCAATTTTCTTGAAATCCTGGAAATGCTATCTGAATTATTCTTTTAGCAATTTATTTATTTTATTTATTTAACTATTTCTTTTATACCGCCCCTTCCAGAGATCAAGGGTGGTTTACATATAACAGGTTAACAGTCTTGTACACAGTTTGTATACATTTTACATAGAACAATAGAAATCAACTATTTACATTGAACAGTAAATATAAACTTTGTAAGTATTAAAGAAAGACTATAAGCAGAGACATCTTTTAAGTATTAAAGCAAGAACTTTGTAGGTATTAAAGCAAACACATCAAACTTTTTACAAATGTATATTTACAGTGTGTTTACAATGAGAATGCTCTGGAGCTAGTGGTGTTCTTAGTTTTGCGGATGGTTTTTGGTATGATGAGCGAGTGGGCTGCGTTTTGTCTGAGGGTCCTTGTCGAAGTTGGAGATTGCAGTAATGTGGATAAGTGTGAGGGGGTTATGTCGTTTATGAGTTTATAGGTTGTTAGGATAATTTTATATTTAATTCGACTGTTTATAGGGAGCCAGTGGAGGTCTAGCAGTATAGGGGTTACGTGGTCTGTTAGGCGAGCTTTAGCAATCACTTTTGCACAGATGTTTTGTGCTCTTTGAAGAAGGTATGTGCTTTTTTGCGGGAGGCCTATTAGGAGACTATTGCAATAGTTGAAGTGAGGTGATCAGTGTACCTACTACGGATCTAAAGTCTGGTGTTTCTAGGAGTGGCCTTAGGTGTTGAATTGTTTTGAGTTTATAGAAAATGGTTTTTACTGTTTGTTTTATGTGTGGTAGCATGGTGAGAGTGTGGTCTATTATTACTCCTAAGTATTTTACCTGTTTTCTGACAGGTATGGAGGTTTTGTTGATAGTGATTATTTCCGGGTAGGTGTTCTCAGTCATAGATGATCTTGTCACAAACATTGCCTCAGTTTTTTTGAAGTTTATGCTGAGGTGGTTAGTTTCCATCCAGGAGGAGGTTTCAGCCATGCATTTGGATAGCGAGTCATATGTAGGGTTTTTAATGGTTATGGGGGTAGCTAGCATGATGTCATCGGCATATATAAAGTGGTTAATCTTGTGTTTTTTAAATATGTTTGTTATCGGTTGCAGGTACAGGTTAAATAGGAGGGCTGATAGGGCTGATCCTTGGGGTATTCCCTGTCCTTGGGGGAATGTTTCTGATGCTTGTTGGTCAATTTGGACGCGTATTAATCGGTGTGAAATGTAGGATTTGAACCAGTTAAGGACAGTCCCGCCTATTCCTAGGTTTTCTAATCTGTTGATCAGTGTCAGGTGATTAATGTTATCGAATGCGGCTGAGATATCTATAAATAGGAGTAAGTAGCCTTGTTGTTTGTCATCTGTGCCCTTGATGAGGAAGTCCATAAGAGTGATTAGGAGGGTTTCTACTCCATGGGATGGGCGGAAACCAAATTGGTGTGAGTCAAGGGGTTTGTATTCATCAATGTGTTCCTGTAACTGAATTTGAATTGTTTTCTCTATAATTTTGGCTATGAACGGAATGCTGGCTATAGGTCTGTATGAGTTTGGATCTTTTGAGTCTAGCTTATTATTCTTTATTATTGGTCTGAGTGTTGTGAGTTTTAGGGCATCAGGCATGATGCCCTGTGAAAGGGATTGGTTAACTATGTGTTGTAGATTTACCGCCAGTTCCTCTTTCACACACTTAATCCATGAAACGGGGCATGGGTCGAGTGGGGAGGTGGTGGTGTTTATCATTGTTATGATTTTGAGAAGTTGTTTTTGTTCTATCAACTGGAAACTTGTCCATTCATGCGTGGTTTTCGTATTTGATAATAAAGAAGTTGGGGTAGTGGGCTTGTTTTTTAGTTTTTCTGCAAAATGATTTGCTAGTGTTTGTATATTAATTGCTTGTTGTTTAGGTTCGCTGTTATTAGCTTTGGTTAATGTTTTTACTATCGCGAATAACTCCCTTGGGCGGTTGATGGATGAGTTTATTACTTTAGAGTGGTAGTCTCTTTTTGATTTGTTAATTGCGTTTTTGTATTCTATAAGTAGGAGCATGTATTGGGATTTGTTTTCATCAGATTTTAGTTTTCTCCATCTCTTTTCTTGTCTCCTCAGTTGCTTTTTTAGTTTTCTCAGCTCTTTCGTGAACCATTTTTCTGTCTTTTTTGTTTGTTTGTGTAAGACTTTTGTGTGGACAGCTGCTTTTTGAATAGTTAGGTTCCAATTTGATATGGTTGAGTTGATGTCTGGTGTGGTTGTGTCTAGTTTGGGTAGTACTTTGTCGAGGAATGTGTCTTTGTCAAAGTGTTTGAAGCGTGATATATGCGGGGTTGTGTTCCCATTATTTTTTGGGACTTGTGCCGATAGCTGTATTGTGATTAGATGGTGGTCTGACCAGGGTACTTCGGTTATACTCGGGGTGGTATGTAGTAGGTGACTGTAGAGTGAGACTGGGAGGAAAATTACGTCAAGTATGTTGCCTCTTTTGTGTGTAGGAGCGTGTATTATCTGTGTGAACCCCATTTGTGACATGGCATCTATGAAGTTATCTGATTGGGAATGGTTCAGTGATGGAAGGTTCAAGTCACCAAGGAGTATAAAAGGTTTGCTTTGTGACGCTGTGCATGCAAGTTCTAGGATAGGGGTGAGATTTTTCTGATCAGATGAGGGGGGTCTGTAGATGAGGGTGAGAGCCATGGTTTTATTTTCTATGTTAACAATGTCCATACCATCTATATTATTTAGGTTTGTAAGGGTGAATTTTAGGTCATTTTTGGTGAGGATCAATACACCCCTCCTCTTTTTATGTTCCGTTGGCAATTGAATATGTCATATTGATATGTGGTTAGTTGGTTTAGTAGTATAGTGTCTGTAGGTGAGAGCCATGTTTCAGTAATACAGATAATGTCAGGGGAGGTATCGTTAATTATGTCATTAATTATTGGTATTTTATTTCTTATTGATCGGATGTTTATTAGGATGAGTTGTAATTTGGTGTTTGTATTGTCATTTTGGTCGATTTTATCGCTTATAGGTTGTTGCTTTATTTGGATGAGTCGGTGATGACGTTTGTGTGAGGTGTGGCGCGAATGGTGATTGCGAGAGTATGTGTATGTAGAACTATATGTTGGATTCTGGTACAGATTGTAGGTGATTGGGAAATTATTGTAAGGGTTCCGGTTATGATTGTGGATGATTGGAATGTTTTTGTATGGACCTTGGTTGGTTTTGTAAGTGTATATATGTTGAGTTAGGAGGGTTATTAAGAAGAGAGTGAAAAGGAGATTTATAATCCTAGTAGGAGACATTGTGTTCATTTTATGAGGTAAAGGGAAGAGTGTTAGGGAAGTAGTTGGAGGGAGGGAGATTATTACTGGTAACAGTATCTCAGGCTGACAGTGCAGGGAGGGTACTTACTACTGGCAACTGTGTCTCACAATAACAGTTCAAGAAAAAGTAATTACCACTGGCAGTAGTATCTCACAATAATTACTACTGGCAATGATTGCTACTGGCAACAGTAACATACGATGATTACTACTGGCAATGATTGCTACTGGCAACAGTATTTCACAATGATTACTACTGGCAATGATTACTACTGGCAACAGTAACTTACGATGATTACTACTGGCAATGATTGCTACTGGCAACAGTATTTCACAATGATTACTACTGGCAATGATTACTACTGGCAACAGTAACTTACGATGATTACTACTGGCAATGATTACTACTAGCAACAGTATTTCACAATGATTACTACTGGCAACAGTAACTTACGATGATTACTACTGGCAACAGTATCTCACAATGATTACTACTGTTTTAGCTGTTGTATACGTGCTGTGGGATTACATTTCTATATGCCTCCTCCAGGCCTCAACATGCAGCCATTCAAAACGAACCTTAAACGTCTATGCAGGCAACTTCGATTTTGCGAATATTGCTGGTGCTGTTATCCTGCTGCCGGAGAGCTGCTGATGATGGCAGGGGTTTTTCTAGTGCCCCTTCTCGCGGTCCCCGCCTAAGGGCCACGCCAAAGGGCCCTCTGGCGAGGCCCTCAGGCGCGGGCCCGCAAGGCGCGGGTGCGCCCGATTGGCACCGGATTTAATCGTGCTGCACGCTGCCCCGATTGGGTAGCGCTTCTGGTGGGGGTGGTGCTCCCGCGGTGCTCCGGCCTGCTCTATCCCCTCAGGGAGAGCCGATCTCAGGCCGGAGTGGAGATAGAAGGACCGCGCGCCCGATTGGCGCCAGATTTAAGCGTGCTGCACGCTGCCCCAATTGGGTAGCGCTTCTGGTGGGGGTGGTGCTCCCGCGGTGCTCCGGCCTGCTCTATCCCCTCAGGGAGAGCCGATCTCAGGGCCGGAGTGGAGATAGAAGGACCGCGCGCGCCCGATTGGCGCCGGATTTAAGCGTGCTGCACGCTGCCCCGATTGGGTAGCGCTTCTGGTGGGGGTGGTGCTCCTGCGGTGCTCCGGCCTGCTCTATCCCCTCAGGGAGAGCCGATCTCAGGGCCGGAGTGGAGATAGAAGGACCGCGCCCGATTGGCGCCAGATTTAAGCGTGCTGCACGCTGCCCCGATTGGGTAGCGCTTCTGGTGGGGGTGGTGCTCCCGCGGTGCTCCGGCCTGCTCTATCCCCTCAGGGAGAGCCGATCTCAGGGCCGAAGTGGAGATAGAAGGACCGCGCGCCCGATTGGCGCCGGATTTAAGCGTGCTGGCACGCTGCCCCGATTGGGTAGCGCTTCTGGTGGGGGTGGTGCTCCCGCGGTGCTCCGGCCTGCTCTATCCCCTCAGGGAGAGCCGATCTCAGGGCCGGAGTGGAGATTTCAATTCCAGATGTTCCACAAAAGACTGAATTTCAAAACTCTTTTCAGTGGTAATTTCGATAATTAACTTTTTTAAATAAGGAAAGTGTATCAGAGACTTTTTTCTTATGTCAGATTCCCACAAGTTTAGTTTACTTTCGAATGCACTTTTTTAAACTAATTATTTCTGCAAAATTCTTGACTTTTCCATGAAATTCAAGATTTAATACATTACGTTTCAGATTTATATCTCTGAGAAATGCTAAATCTAGTAACCACGTGTGGTCATTAAGCTGTTGGTATTCCTCATTTCTGGATTCGAGAAATACCCGAACTTCAGGAAGTAACTTGTAAAATCGTTCTAGAATCTTTCCTCTACTTAACCATCATACTTTGGTGTGCGATATCAACTCCGAATACTCATATTCAACTTCTTCCAGGAAAGATTTAAAAAGCTTGAGTTGCAAACTTAAAGAACAGATGGAATTTTATAATTGTTATCAAATTGATTACATGCTTAAAACGAATCACTTTTGAACAGAGTATTTCCTGGTAGATAATATAGTGGCATGTGATTGGTACAGGAAATGCAGTATCTTTCTTGCACAGACTAATGAAACTGTTTGATACCTACCATCACAGATGCACCATAGGTGGTCATTGACACTAGTTTTTGGAGAGGAATTTGTTGGTTGGAAGCGTTATCTTTAAATGCTTGATGAATATCTTCTCCTCTAGTTTTGTCTTTCAACAAAAGAATTGTTAGAAACTCATCTTTCACTGAATTATTGTAAAAAACATTCAAACAATAACTGCTATTTGTGCTGTATATGACATGTCTGTGCACTCATCAAATTTTAATGAATAGTAGGAATAGGTGTGAAGATCACCCAACTGTGACTTCAATTTTTTTGAAATTCCCTCTATCCTCCTTTTTATAGTGTTAGCAGACAGTTGCAGATTTTTAATTGATGAAACAATGGTCTTTTAGTACTGAAACTTTCAAAAAGGTAACCTGTAGCAGACAACATTTGCTTCTTTAACTAGTTCTCCAACCTCGGCTTTTTTTCACAAGAAAATAAGCTATTTTGAAAGACGATATTGTTACACTTGAAGACTTTTCAATATGCTTAGTGAAAAGTGACTGTTGAGTTGAAATTAGATTATTATGCATGAACTTTATTTTTCGTTTTAGAAGATTTATGTGGGTAGTTTGTTAAAACTTTCATGATTCATTCATATGTGCTCAATCTATGTAAAATAGTTAATATTTTCTCTGTGAAATAGTTATTATGTGCTCAAAAATGTTCTATGTAATTGAAGTTTACCATGTTTTCTGTAAACCACCCCTAATCCCTGCAAGGGGCGGTATAGAAAAGCGCACAAATAAATACAATTTTAAAATGCTTCTCATGCTTCAGAATTACGACACAATACTACACATGATACACATTACACATGATAAAGCAGAATTGTTCTTCTCATTAGGGTAGGGCTAAATGGCCAATTTTCCCAATGGAGAAAGGTGAATAGTGGTGTACCCCAGGGATCTGTGCTGGGTCTGCTGCTTTTTGACATATTCATAAATGACCTGGAAAGTGGAACGAATGAGGTTATCAAATTTGCAGATGACACAAAACTATTTAAAGTTGTTAAAACCCAAGAGGATTGTGGAATATTGCAAGAGGATCTTGACAAATTTGAAGACTGGGCATCAAAATGGCAGATGAAATTTAATGTGGACAAGTGCAAGGTTATGCACCTAGGGAAGAACAACCCAAACTATGGTTACACGATGCAAGGTTCCACATTAGGAACCACCACCCAGGAAAAAGATTTAGGCGTCATTGTGGATACCATGTTAAAACCCTCGGCCCAGTGTGCAGCAGCGGCCAAGAGAGCAAATAGAATGCTAGGTATGATAAGGAAAGGAATGGAAAATAAAACAAAAGATATTATAATGCCTCTATCGTTCCATGGTGAGACCGCACCTTGAATATTGTGTGCAATTCTGGTCGCCGTATCTTAAAAAGGATGTAGCGATTTTAGAAAAGGTTCAGAGAAGAGCCATCAAAATGGTAAAGGGGATGGAAGGATACTCCTATGAAGAAAGGCTAAAAAGGTTAGGGCTCTTTAACCTGGAAAAGAGACGGCTGAGGGGAAATATGATAGAAGTCTATAAATTAATGAACGGAGTGGAACGGGTAAACGTACATCGTTTGTTTACCTTATCAGAATATAGAAAGACTAGGGGACATGCAATGAAGCTACAGGGTAAACTATTTAAGACTAATAAAAGAAAATATTTTTTCACTCAACGTGTAATCAAACTCTGGAATTTGTTACCGGAGGATGTAGTAAAGGCTGTTAGTGTAGCTGGGTTTAAAAAAGGTTTGGTCAAGTTCCTGGAGGAAAGGTCCATAAACCATTATTAAGGGACCCAGGATATCAATGCTTGAACCAATACAAGCATTGTGGAACCTGTGTCCCTTGGGGAAACTGCTAGGTACCTATGACCTAGATTGGCCACTGTTGGAAACAGAATACTGGGCTTGATGGACCTTGGTCTGACCCAGTATGGCATATCTTATGTTCTTATTCACTGTTGAAATTATATGATTTTCACATTTGTCTTTTTCCATTCGTATTAAGTCACTCTTTGTTGGGGTAAACCTAAAAATAACTATAATAGAAAATTGATTATTAAATCAATACGATTTTGAATTCATGCTATAAAATTAAATTGCTGTAAAGTTAGGGCCTGTTTATGTAACTCATTTTGTATACCTAATGAAAAAATGAAATATGTTGAATTTGAATCTGAGGAGTTCAACACCTGTTCATCAGACCCCCGATTCCTATTATTAGAATTAACTAAGAGTGTTTGCATCTATAAGAATTACTTATGTTCATATTACATGGGATTCGTAGACCTTTTAAAATGTTAGTTAATATCTTCCATTAACCTTGATCACTTATGGGCGGGATAATCAACGGCACTAACACAACACGATGCTAATCGCTGCCCAGTTAGCTACTGCGGCTGTGAGGGCTGTGCAGCAAACACAGATATTTAATGTCGGAGCTGTTTATGACCCTGGCAGTGAATATCTGGGGTTTAGGGCCAGCAGCGATGGCTATGCACATAGCCGTCCCAATGCAATATCTGGTGCTACATTTTTAAGAATAAATCAGAAAGTAAATTTTATTAGTCAAGTTCGCTTTCCTAGATCATGAATTGATAATCCAACATGATCCGGGAGTCTGGGGGGTGATCACCTTGATTTTTCACACAGGCTCATGAGAACCCTTCGGCAGGCACCTTGGTGCTTGTGGGCATATGGTTGGCGATCCCTGATGTAGAACATCACCTCTTGGTTATCCATCTGGATGAGGACTATTTGGGTGGCCAATTGCATCTGGAACATTCGAAGGGCATTCGCAATGGCACGTAGCTCCAGAAAGTTTATTTGGTGTAGGCTCTCCTATGCCTTCTAGAGGCCCTGTGTGCACAGTCCATCGAGATGGGCTCCCCAGCCCAGTTTGGAGGCCTCCGTGGTCAGTGTACATTGATGTGGAGGGCGCTGGAAGGGCAGACACCCCAAGGAGATTCTGAGGTTGCAGCCTCCAGAACAGAGTCCTTGAGTGGTGGAGTGACCACAACCCTGTCCTTGAGGTAGCCAGTGACCTGACATCATTGGATGCACAAGGTCTATTGTGCTTGTCGTATTCGCAAGTGGGCAAAGGGAGTGACATAAACCATGGAGGCCATGTGGCCGAGAAAGCGAAGTATCTGTCATGCCATAGTGCAAAGGCTGTCCTGGATGCTGCAGGTTATTGTGACCAGCTGTTGGGCCCGATCTGTGGGCAAGAAGGCTTGAGCCAGGGTGGTATCGAGGACAGCCCTGTTGAACTTGAGTCACTGAGAGGGCTGAAGGTAAGTCTTTGGGTAACTGATTGATCATGAAGCCCAGATACTCCAGCACCTGAATGGTGAGCTTTGCCGACTGCTGAGCCTTGTCCGGCACTATGCCCTTTATGAGCCAGTCATCCAAGTAGACGAAGATGAAGACTCCTAAGGTCCAGAGGAAGGTGGCAATGACCGCCAAGCATTTTTTTGTGAAGACCCATTGGGTGAATGTTAGACCGAAGAGTAATACTCTGTGTATTGATAGTTCTGTCCCCCGAGCATGAAGCAGAGGTATTGCTGGTGAAGGAGATGGATTGGGATGTGAGTATACGCAGCTTTGAGATCCAAGAAGCAAAGCCAGTTTTCCTTTTGAAGGTATGGTAGCAACATTTCCATGGAGACCATTTTGAACGTTTCCTTCACCAGTATGGGCCGGAATCTACTTGTTTTCTTGGGCACCAAGAAGTAGTGGAAGTAGAACCCCTTCCCAGTCTTTGTTGGTGGTTCGGTCAAGAGGTCAGCCAGGAGGGTATGAACCTCCTGCTGGAAGAGTACTTGGTGTTGAGGATCGATGGAGTATTCCCCCGAGAAGAATGGGGGAGGCAGTTGTGCAAAGTGCAACAAGTGCACTTATAAGTAAGCAGGGAAACACCCCTGCTGACCTATAAATTCATTCACTCTGCAGCACCTCACTACCTTTCCTCTCCCTATATTTCCCCTCAGGAACGCCGCTCTTCTGGCAAATTGCTTCTATCTGTGCCCTTCTCTCCTACTGCTAACTCCAGATTTCGCTCCT
Organism: Ichthyophis bannanicus; assembly: GCA_033557465.1. Lineage (NCBI taxonomy): Eukaryota > Metazoa > Chordata > Amphibia > Gymnophiona > Ichthyophiidae > Ichthyophis > Ichthyophis bannanicus. The sequence continues at coordinate 806,735,938 of CM066036.1, forward strand.
CTCACCTTGCTGCACCTTACGCCTAGAACAAACTACCTGAATCTGTACATCAGGCGCCTTCTCTGACCCTTTTCACATCCAGGCTGAAAACTCACCTCTTTGCTGCCGCTTTCGGATCTTGACTCACTTGATCTCCTTGTGTTTCCCTTGTGTTGTCTGTCTTGACTAGGTTGTAAGCTCTGATGAGCAGGGACTGTCTCTTACATGTCTGTGCAACACTGTGTATTTATTTATTTATAGTCTCTTCTATACCGCGCTATTCAGCATCAGCGCGGTTTACAGTAAACAATGAACACACACATTTCCAATAGTACTTTGTGTTTACATATGAACAGGAGATTCAAATTGGCTAACAGGGGAACTATATACAATAACAATATATACAATTCACAGACTAGTCATAGTGTATGTCTTGTAGCGCCTATACAAATGCTCAGCAGCAGTAGTAGTAGGTTTTGGACAATTTTGAGCACCCAGCCACTTGTGGGCAAAGTGGAATCAACTGTCCCTCCACCTGTTTAGGTACCTCCCTGGGTACAGGAAGGGCCATGCTCCTCAGGAAGGAGTCAAAAACCGCCTCCTGGCTGTGGCTGAGGGGCAGGCTAGGACTTCCGAGGCTGCTGCTGGCACTGTCCCTGACTCTTCTGCTGCCCTGGTTGTGAGCCTTGGTAAGGCCTGGTAAGGGGAGTAATCCCACGTAGCATCTCCATTTACACGGATAGAATGTCTTTTCCCCTCTCGATGTCTTCTTGGCAGGGTCAGCTGTTTTCCTGGAGAGGCGGTTCATGGTCAACTGCTCCCTCTCCAGTTCCCCCATCTTGTCCTCCATTGGTTTGCCAAATGCATTTTCATTTCAGTAGGGAACATCTGCAAGCTTGTCCTGCATCCACTGCTTGAGGTCGAAGGACTGCAGCCATGACAGGTGTTAGGCCCCAATGCCCACAGCGGATACTCTGTTCACAGATTCATAGGCATCATATAGGCAGCACTACTTATATATTTTGAGCAGTCTTTTCCCTTGATGACCTGGTTATAGATCTTCTCCAGATGTTCCAGGGGCAGGAGGGCAGAGAAATCATATGGCTCATCTGTAAAAGGTGATCTCTGGGAACAGCAGGAATCAGTCCACATATAGGTAACATCAGCATTAATGGAGCCCCATAAGGAAACGCTCCCCAGCATACAGTAGGAATGCTTTTGGGAGCATCCCTCCATGCATGCATGCCTGCCTTCTCAACAATTCTCCTCAGTTAAGTTTAGAGCTTAGAGAAAAAGTCATGGGAAAAACAAGAAAACCCATCCTACAACTCCAAGGGGAGGAGGGCGGTTGTGAAGACTGATTCCTGCAGTTTCTGGAAATCACCTGTTACAGATGAGTAAATATGCCATCTCCAGGAACAATCAGGAATGCAGTCTTCATATACGGGACTCATGAGCTCCCGGCTGCCGTGAAGGACAATGAAACTCATACCAATGGGGACGAACCCTGAAACCCAAGCAGGGTAAAGCACGGATCTGTCAGACTCAGCTCCTTAGGCACACTCTTCTTAAGGTAGCTGGTTAAAGGACGATGGAAGGAGGTGTGGTTAAGTTCCAAAAAGATGCCATAAAATGGCTTGGCCAAAGTTAGCATCACTGCTAGAGTGTTTGTTGAGATAGTAGTGGGCAGCAAAGGTATAAACAGAAGACCACGTGGCCACTTGGCAGATTTCTGAGATGGAGACAGATTGTAGATTGGCCACCATGGCGGCCATAGTCCAGAAATTGTGGGCCGTGACATGGCCTTGTAGGGAAAGTCTGGCTTAGGCATATGCAAAAGAAGTGCAGTCAGCAATCCAACTGGAAAGAGTCCGCTTGGTGACTAGAAGACCCAATTACTAGGGTCAAAGGAGACAAAGAGCAGTGAGGATTGACGATGACCTTTAGTTCTGTCAAGACAAAAGGCCAGAGCCCTTTTGCAATCAAGCTATGTAGGGATGCTTTCGCACCTAGAAGAATGAGGTCTTGGAAAAAAGGTCAGAAGCAAAATGGACTGATTAAGGTGGAATGGAGAAACCACCTTTGGAAGGAACTTGGGTACAGTTTGGAGGACCACCCTATCATGGTGGAAGTGTGTGTAGGGAGCATAGTGCACCAGAGCTTGCAACTCACTGACACAAAGGGGCTCAAATGGAGCTTTGAGCAGCTGTGCTAGGACAACGTTGTGGTCCCACGCTACTGTAGGTAGTGGGACTGGCGGTCTCGTTTAGAGAAAGCCGTGCATAAAACATATCATGAGTGGATTGGAAGAAATAGGCTGATCCACAACTGGATGCTGAAAGGCTGAAATAGCATTAAGGTGGATTTGCACAGAGTTGGTCTTTAGCCTAGATGTGGAAAGATGGAGAACATATTGAAATAGTTTATCCACCGGACAAGTAAATGGGTTGATACCACTCTGGGAACACCAGAGAAAAAACCTACGCCATTTAAAGGTGTATGTACATCTAGTGGAATCCTTTCTAAAAGCTAGTATGACCTCCGTTACATCCCCTGGAAGTCGGAGGTGCAGCAGCCACACCATCAACCACAATGCTTTCAGGTTAGGGTGGAGGGTCCCTTGTCTAGCGAGAGTAGATTGGATGCCCACCCCAGAGGCTTGCCCTATGTCAGCCGAAGGAGCAGGGGAAACCAAGGATGATGGGATCAGAACGGGGTGATGAGCATCATTTTCCCCTTGTCCACTTGCAATTTGAAGAGTGCCTTTGGAATGAGTGGAAGTGGGGGGAATGCATAGAGCAGACCCTGACCTCAATGGAGGAGGAAAGCATCCGGGGGCTGTTCTCTGTGGCGATGGAACCCTGGAACAGAAGTTCCAGGACTAGAACAGAGTTGGACATTCATTGGAGTAGCAAAGAGATTGATGATAGGAGTCCCACACAATCAAAACAATTGTTCTGCTGTATTCTGATGAAGCATCCATTCGTACAGTCGAACAGTCGTAGTAGATGGTTTAGTTTTTCAGCGAGCTGATTTTGCTCCCTGGGAGATAGATAGCTCAAAAAAGAATCTGATGAGCTATCGTAAAAGACCAGAGATGGATTGCATCATTGCAGAGGAGGCGAGATCCAGTACCACCCGATTTGTTGAATTCGAACGTGGCAACCTGGTTGTTGGTTTGAATGAGTACCGTCTGTCCTGTAAGGAGAGGACGGAACACACTAAGGGCATTAGCAATCACTCTGAGTTCCAACAGATTGATATGATAAGAAGCCTCCCTTGGGGACCAAAGGCAATGTGTGGTGAGACCACAATGATGGGCTCCCCAGCCCTGTTTAGACTCATCCGTTGTCAGGGTACAATGTAATGCAGACATTTGAAAAGGTAACCTAACAAAGAGGTTTTGAGCAGTGCACCACCATTTGAAGGAGTCCACAAATTGAGGTGAGATGGTGATCCTATCCAAGAAGCACCTTGTGGACTGTGTCCACTAATCTGAGAGGGTCCACTGTCCCAGTTGCATGTTCAGGCAGGCATATGGAACTACATGGAGGCCATGTGGCCCAGGAGATGTAGCATGTCTCTTGTAGTGATACTGTGTTAAATTTGGCAATGAGTTTCCAAGGAAATGAGATGAAGGCGGCCTTCTGGTAGAAATGCTCGAGCTTTTGTAATATCCAGGAGAGCCCCTATGAACTGTAATGTCTGAAAGGGAATCAGATGGGACTTTGGATACTTTACCACAAAGCCCAGATACTGCAGAACCAGAATGGTGTGTTGAAGTGATGCCAAGATCACCTGACGGGTATCTCCCTTGATGAGCCAGTCGTCTAAATAAAGGAAGACTAAGATACCCAGAGTGCAGAGGAAGGCCGCCACGACTGCCAGACACTTCGTGAACACCCTTGGGGCTGAAGCCAATCCGAAGGGGAGTACATGGTACTGGTAATGAAAAAAAAAACAGAGTGACTTTCTGTGGAAGGGATGGATCAGGATGTGTATAAGCATCTTTGAGATCCAGAGAGCAGAGCCAGTCTGTTTTGTTGGAGGTAAGGAAGTAGAGTCCCTAGCGAGATCATTTTGAACTTTTCCCTCACTAAGAATTTGTTGAGATTATGGAGATTTAGGATAAGATGGAGTCCTCCTATCTTCTTTGGAATAAGGAAGTAACGGGAGTAGAACCCTAGGCCTTGTTAAGGGAGTGGAACTTCCTCTATGGCCCCTTGAGCTGTTAGAGTAGTGATCTCCTGCTGCAGAAGAGTGGAGTGGAGGAGATCCATGGGAAACTTCCCTACAAAAGGGCAGACTTTTGAAATTGCGCTGATAGCCCCCGCTCACCACTGCCAAGGTCCAAGGTTATGAGGCCCCATCTGTGGGTGAAATAAGCTAACTTGTCTGCTATGTGGGAGGGGTGGGGATCTCTTAGGGGTAAACTGGCTATGCCCTCGAGGAAGCAGTAAAAAACTAGCCGGAGGTTGCGTTTGTGGAGCTGGCTGGGATTTTGCAGCCAATTGGTTTCCTGGGCCGATGAGGCCCCTGCTGCTTCTGATGGAGCTGCTGCGTCTGGTATGATGAATAAGGCTAGGAAGGGTAGTACCCCTTCTTTTTGAGATAGAAGGGCTTCTTTTAAGAAGCCTTCTTATTACCAAGATCTGCTGATATTCTAGACAAGCGTTTCATGGTGAAGTCATTGGTTTCTATCTCATGCCAACCTTTCCCAAAAAGGTTTTCACCATTGCAGGAGGAATTTGACAGCTTTTCTTGAATCCATTGCTCAAGGTCGGAGGCCTGTAGCCAGGCCATCTTACCTGCTTGAGTACAAGTTGCTGCTGTTCTAATGTTTGCTTCAAAAGCATCAAAAGCCACTCTTGTTAGAAACTTGGAGGTGTTTTGAGCATATGTCACCAGAGCCAGATGTGGAGCCTGCTTGTCTGTTGGCAACAAGGTGGTAAAATTCAGACAGGTTTTCTGACACATCTCTCAAGAACGTGCCCATATAGAGCATGTAGGAGTCTATCCTGGATACCAGCATAACTGCTTTTTCTGGAGTCTTTCCCTGGGGGAAGAGACGAGTGGTTGTTGGAACTCCTAATTCTTCTCATGGCTGATTTGACAATGGAATGGTGAGGTAATTGTGGTTTCTGAAACCCCAGGCAAGGGGGAACTTGATACAGAGTGCCCGCTGCTTTTTGACATATTCATAAATGACCTGGAAAAGGGAATAACGAGCGAGGTTATCAAATTTGCAGATGACACAAAACTATTTAAAGTTGTTAAAACCCATGAGGATTGTGGAAAATCGCAAGAGGATCTTGATAAATTGGAGGACTGGGAATCAAAATGGCAGATGAAATTTAATGTGGACAAGTGCAAAGTTATGCACCTAGGAAACAACAACCCAAACTATGGTTACACGATGCAAGGTTCCACATTAGGAACCACCACCCAGGAAAAAGATTTAGGCATCATTGTGGATAACATGTTAAAACCCTCCGCCCAGTGTGCAGCGGCAGCCAAGATAGCAAATAAAATGCTAGCTATCATAAGGAAAGGAATGGAAAATAAAACAAAGGATATTATAATGTCTCTGTATCGTTCCATGGTGCGATCGCACCTTGAATATTGTGTGCAATTCTGGTTGCCGTATCTTAAAAAGGATATAGCATTATTAGAAAAGGTTCAGAGAAGAGCCACCAAAATGGTAAAGGGGATGGAAGGATACCCCTATGAAGAAAGGCTATAAAGGTTAGGGCTCTTTAACCTGGAAAAGAAATAGCTGAGGGGAGATATGATAGAAGTCTATAAATTAATGAATGGAGTGGAACGGGTAAATGTAGATTGATTGTTTACATTATCAGAATATAGAAAGACTAGGGGACATGCAATGAAGCTACAGGGTAAATTATTTAAGACAAATAAAATAAAATATTTTTTCACTCAACGTGTAATCAAACTCTGGAATTTGTTACCGGAGGATGTAGTAAAGGCTGTTAGTGTAGCTGGGTTTAAAAAACGTTTGGACAAGTTCCTGGAGGAAAGGTCCATAAACCATTATTAAAAGGGACCCAGGCTATCAATGTTTGACCAAATACAAGCATTGTGGAACCTGTGACTTTTGGGGAAACTGCTAGGTACGTATGACCTAGATTGGCCATTGTTGAAAACAGGATACTGGGCTTGATGGACCTTGGTCTGACCCAGTATGGCATATCTTATGTTCTTATGTCCAGTTGCTTGCTAATGGATGGTACTGTTAGAGGTGTCTTCCATATCTATAACATTACGTTTTGGAATATATTGTGAATGGGAAAGCGTAGCAGCTTTCTTCGGAGCCGATGGGTATTGAAGGATGTCAAGCTCCTCCACTCTCTGTTCTGATTCTTTGGCCACACAGCCGCCACCATGTCCCTAATAAAATCTTGGAAGGCTATGTGCTTGGGCAGAGACTGATGCCTCTAATGAGTTGGAGACTGATCTGAGGGAATATCCAGTGGCAGTGCTGAATCGAGAGACTCGGGTTCTGATTCTGAGGAAGCAGTACCAGAGACTGGCATCGCCTGTATTACAGTACCGATAGCCACTGCTTTGACTTTCTGTCAATGCCGAAGGTCGGTTGTTCATGCCTCGAGTTATCGGAACTGATGTGTCCCGTACCCGATGCAGTTAAGCACTCCAATGGAGGCCTTGGCTCTGTGCATGATGGAGCCAGCTCTCTGAGCAATGCTCTGAAGCATCAACATCAATGGGTGGTAAACGAGCAGTGGAACCCGAGGGCCTCGAAGACCCTGGCACTACGACCGCCAAGATCATGGCCAGACTTCTTTTGAAAGCCTGAACAGAGTCATTGAGGTAGAATGGAAATGACTAGGAGGATTTGAGCATCGAGCCCTGTGCCACCATCCCAGAGCAAAGTACCAGAGGTTCCGCTGAGGATGAAGTCCTGGGAGCATCTCTGAGCCCCTCAAGTGCTTTGAAAGAAGTATCCTCCCACCAGGGCTGCTTTGCAGGTTGGTCTAAGTCTGGGTCACCTGAGGTAGAATGTTGATGGCGAGTATCAGATTCTGATGCAGATGCCAAAGAATATGACCCCTTGTCTGCCGATGCCAGTGTCGAGGTCTTTGATACCTTTGCGGCTGGTAAGGTGGATCTGAGTTTGCCGCAATATTTGGACTTTGATGAGGCATAGGAACCATGCAATGACCACAACGGTGTAGAGACCACCGAAAAGTGTGCCGAAAAGGCTGAATCTGACAAATAACTTTACCTGCTGCTGCTCCCAGTTCTTCAGTCCCGTGGGATCATTTGCTGACAGAGGGTGCAAGCCAACATGTTGTGGTCAAGGCCCAAACATTTTAAGCACTAGTCATGCTTATCGATCACCAAGATAGTACCTCGGCATTTTGTACATTTTTTGAAACCGTGTGGCTTCTCCATTTTGGGAAAAAATTAGTGAGGCAAAGTCAAAATGAGCAATGGTGGCCTCAGTGCCTGAAAAGAAGAAAAAGAAAAGAAAAAGTTGCCAAAAGGTGAAATAGAGGCACCGGAGCGATGCGGTACCATTCCTGTTTGATGGGAAGGCAAATAATTAAAAAGTTTCAACTGAATTTTTACAGCAAGGTTAGGACGGGATCCTGATGGCTCTGCGGAAAAAAGACAATTGAGGAGAACTGTTGGGAAGGCAGGCACGCATGTGTGGAGGGATGCTCACAGAAGCATTCCTATTGGATGTTGGGGCGCATTCCCGTGCGGGGCTCCATTGATGTGTCACCCATATGTGAAGACTGCATTCCTGCCACATTTCGACTACTGCAACGCCATTTTTCAAGGACTGCCTAAGAAAACCCTAAACATCCTGCAAATGGCGCAAAATGTAGCTGCAAGGATCATTATGAGGAAAAGTCTGTTGAACACATCACACCAGTACTAAGAGTTGCACTGGCTCCCCATTACAGCTTGCACAAAATACAAAATACTGACAATCACTTTCAAACTCATCCACAGCATAGCACCATCCTTCCTCTCCACCCTAATCTGCATACAACCAACCAACAGAAGCAGAAGAACCATCAACTCCAACACCCTCCACACTCCAACAGATATAAGATCTCTCAAGGCCAGCACTAGTAACAGGGCCTTCTCATACGCAGCACCAACACTATGGAACCAACTACCGCCCGATCTAAGAGCCAGCAAAGATCTATCAGACTTTAGAAAAAAACTCAAGACGCACCTATTTCAAAGTCATTTCAACCTGTTCTAAATCCACGAGGGGCATCTATCTACCCAGAGACCCAGAGAACCTTCTATGTAAAAATGTACATATGTAAATTCTTTTCCCCATATATAAGAAGTAGATAATTTTCTGTGTGTCGTGCTTACCTTACGAATCAATATGTATACACCACAAATTTTCTGTCTTGATTTGACAGCTTATTCTATGTAATCATACCCGCTTCTGATCGCTGGAAGAAGCGTTATACAAATGCTTGCTAAATAAATAAATAAATAAATGATAACCTCCTACCTTGCCAAGCATTGAGATGGATCGATACAATAACAGCAGCTATGGATACCACTCTATCAACAATGAGGCACTTGGCTAAAGACTGAACAAAGTTTAGGCCAACTATCCAGAGGGTCGCCAGGAGTAGACACCAACTCAACGGCACTTAACAACCACCCCTCCTCCTTTCTCCTCCATGTCACACACACACCAAAAAAGGTAACAGATAAGGACATTTTTGCACACACGTATGCAAACATACACATGCAGAGAAGTTGGAAAACTTTCTGTGAACCATACTCCACATGCTTTCCTCACTTGTTTGGTGTTTGGTAGGCAATTTCCCTGGAGATGCCTTAAGGAGGTCATAAGGAGACCATGGAAACATGAACTGCTAGGGCCATAAGTCCCAATACTCTCAACAAAGTACAGGCTGATGTCTTGCTAATTCTACCTCACTTCCTCCGCCACGGACACCGTCAGATTCTGTTGGCATGAATAAAAGCTACAGCTCAAATTATCTCAAGCAGAGTCCTCATGGATTCTAACTGAAGGGTCAGGTTCAACTGATTTTGGATATATGACAAATACTAATAGCTCTAGCACACAAATGGTGTTGTGCATAGATTCCTCTACTTCTGTCCAAAAAGTGTCCTTGATCAATTAATCATTCAAGAGGAGAAACGCATGAATACCACCCTCCACTGGCTTATACTGGTCAGCTGCAATGACAGCTAGATATTTTGTAAAGACCCATGGTGTTGATGCTCAGCCAAAAACAATGTCTGATAACCAAGTCGGTGTTTCTCTTTGACAAACAGCAGATACAAATATATTCAAGTCACAGGCAAAATGAGAATATAAAGTTATGATTCTTATCCTGAACTCCAGAGCTGATGTCTGTTCAAGCCCTTGGCAATATGAGATAAAACAAACATATTAGTATGATAAAACAATAGTAAACACAGACTCCTAATTATGAGACAAAGCAGGAGCTCTCAATGTCAGACAGTAGGCTTTCTCAATTCATTTTGATCCTCTAAAAGTATTCCGTGAAATAGGCCTTAAATTATATTTGAAACTCAGAGCCAACACTCTCTCCCTTTCCACCATTATCCCCACCAAAATTCAAGGGTTGAGAGTAGGGGCATCCCTATGAGATCTACAGTAGTTCCTTTACAATCAGCATCTTTCCCTACAGTCACAAAACTGAAAATTGGGCCCTTATGGGCTGATGCAGAGAGACCAACATGCCCACCCTCTGTGCAAAGATAACTTAACTTACACGCACAAGCTCTGACAGGCCAAATGCAGGAGAGAGACTGATGCACGCATAAACAGCAAAGGAAAAGCAAGGGCACACTGTAATGGCATGCGTATTTAAATTATAGGCAAATGAGACACGTGTTTTAAAATACCATGCTAATATTGTCTGTGCCAGATACAGAGAAATGCATAGAGGATTACATAACCAGCCAAAGCATCAATATCTTTATGCCTGTGTCTGAGGTGGCTTAACCTTCTTGTGCGTGCCCCCAACAGTATTTTGATAGCATCAGGGGCTTTCCCTGGATCTTCTGAGGTGAAGTGTCAAACGTCCCCCTCAGATGATCCAAACATCAGGAAAAGTCCCCCCGATGCCATGAAAAAAATGTCAAGGGGCCAGTGCCCCCGACACCAACCCCTGACAGAAACCAAATCCCTAGTGTGGCCCGGTGGCTCCAATCCACCCACCCAATTAAAAAAAAACAAAAAAAACCACTTGTAGCCCAATGGCCCAAATCCTCCCCCCCCCAATTAAAATAACCCTGGTGGCCCAGCGGCCCCAAACCTCCTACCACCCTTCCAGTACCTTTATGACAGAACGAAACCAATGCCCACATGCTCCCACCCCTGCGCTGCCATCTTGAAAAATGGCAGACCTGGCCCTGCGCGGTGCATCCTGAGATGCACCATGGGGGGGAGGGGTCAGACTGCCATATAAGGCATTCTCTACTTATATGGCAGTCTGACCCTGCATGGTGCATCCCAGGATGGTGGTGCAGGGGTGGGAGGATGTGGGCAACACTCCCACTCCATCGTAAAGGTACCGGGTGGGGGTGTTGGGGCTGCTGGGCCACCAGGGTTATTTTTAATTGGGGAGGGGAGATTGGAGCCACTGTGCTACCAGGAATTTGATTTCTGTCAGGGGCACCAGTCCACGGACAGTATATTGATGGCATCTGGGGCTTTCCATGAAACCTGGATCAGCTGAGAGGAATTTGACACTTCACCTTAGATGTTCCTTGCATCGGGGAAAGCCCCTGATGCCATCAAAATACTGTCAGGGCACATATGTAAATTAGTCACACAGTGACCCTGTTTCTTTGGGAGAGCATTCCAAACTTGCACAGACTTCTGTGCGCATGTGTTTGTCTTGCTCTCCCAGTTTAACAGTGCCATTTGTGCCACAGTTTAAGGAATTTGGTGTTGGATTTCACCATTTAAATCAGATAAGTGTAATTTTTTAAAACACTTTTCATAAGTTATTTTTTACAATGATTAAAATGGACTGGCTGCAGCGGTTTGGGGTGGTTCCTTTCCCCTCTCTGTGGTAGCTGCTCCGACAAAAAAATTAGTTTGCTTCACTTTAAGTTTATTTGTCTCGGTAAAGGTTTTACAGTTTAACGCGTGGCTAATTTGCATATACACCCCTTTCTACATGCTGGCACTGAAGTCACATGCTATCAATGCACTGCACAGAGGCATACAGAGTTAATAGCGCATGGCGTCAGAGCTGGCTTTCTGCATTGGCCTGTTAATGCACAGTTGACAGAAGGCAGCAGCTCAATCCCCCCAAGCATGCCGTCAAGAGCATGTCAGCTACTCATGAGATTCGTGACTGAGGAACCTGCCTCTTTGATTATCATGGCCCCCTTTTTCTCATCCTGTTCTGAGTCTCTTTTGCCTACATTGTAGCCATTCACTCCTCATTCCCAGCAAGCAGCAAGTTTGATACATCCCCTCCTAGGACACAGGGCCGTCCCGTCCATTGAGCAAGAATGTTTTTTCCACAGGGCCCCTTGTTTCAGGGGGCCCCGCGCAAAAAACATCTTGCATCAGCCCAGCTAGGTTAAAAAAACGCAAACCGGCTGCTGCTGCCACCGTGGCAGCGGCAGAATCGACCATCCCGCGGGGCCCCCCCTGCCCTGCAGAGTTCTCCATGCAGTCTCAGCGTCGGCTGTCAGAGCCACGTGAAGAGAGAGCTTCTCCTCTCGCAGCTCTGTTAATCCCACCGCGGGATTAACAGAGCCGCAAGAAAGGGACACTCTCCCTTCTCACGACTCTGAAAAGCCTGCGCTGAGGGAGCTGAAGCCACATGGAGGACTCTGCAGGGCAGGGGGGCCCCCGTGGGATGGTCGATTCTGCCGCTGCCACGGCGGCAGCCAGTTTGTGTTTTTTTAACCTAGCTGGGCTAATGGGGGGGGGGGGGGGGGTAGGACTGGTAATGGGCTGATGGGGGAGGGGGTTAGGACTGGTAATGTGCTATGGGGTGCAAAAACTACAAGTGGACTGATGGGGGGTTAAGGACGGTTAATGGGCTATGGGGGGGCTAAGACTACAAGTGGGCTGATGGGGGGGTTAGGACTGGAAGTGGGCTGATGGAGGGTTAGGACTGGTAATGGGCTATGGGGGGGGGCTAAGACTACAAGTGGGCTGATGGGGGGGTTAGGACTGGTAATGGGCTGGGGGGGTGGGTAAGACTGGAAGTGGGCTGATGGGGGGGTTAGGACTGGTAATGGGCTGGGAGGTTGCTAGGACTGGAAATGGGCTGAGTGGAAGAGGGCTTGAACTGCATATAGCTGATGGGGAGGGGGGCTTGGAATGGAAATGGGCTGTGAGGGGAGGGAGCTAGGACTGGAAATGGGCTGAGTGGGGGGGGGGCTAGGACAGGAACTGGGCTGATGGAGGGGCTAGGATAGGACTGGAAATGGACTGTTGGGGGTGCTAAGATTGGAAATGGGCTGTGGTGGGGGCTTGAATTGAAATGGACTCATGGAGGGGCTAAAATTGGAAGTAGGCTCATGGGGGGGCTTGGACTGGAAATGGGCTGAGTGGAGGGGAGCTAGGATTTGACATGGGCTGATGGTAGGGCTAGGAAAGGACTAGAAATGAGTTGAGGGGGGCTGGGATAGGATTGGAAATGGGCTGATGCAGGGACTAGAAGGGAGCGGATGCTGGGTGGGGCTGGAACTAGAAGGGAACTGATGTTGGGGGAGGATTAGATTGGGATGGAGCTGGGAGAGTGAAATGGAGGAAAAAAATATTTTGTGTGGGAGGGAAGACAAATCTACAATTGGCCGGATATTGGGAGAGTAAGTGGGGATTGAGGATGGAGGGGTAAAATTTGAGTGGATGAAACAGGAATGAGGAAAGAGCAAACGGAGAAAGATTAGTATGTTAAAGCAGATGTAGAGAGAGAATGGAAAAAAACTAGAAGAGAGAAGAAAGGACAAATGGACAGCAGACGATGGAGAGTTAGCAGAAGACACGAAGAAACTAGAAGAAACTGGCTGGAGCAATTGCCACTGAAAAAAAAATGCACAAAAGGTAGAAATATCTCTCTATATTTTGAATTTATTAACTGCAATATGTCAGCTCTGGGAAATGTGCATCATTAATGTCTGCGCTTTGTTTAGTACAAGAGAAATTTAATTTATGGTTTTATTTCTAGTGTTGGCTTTTGGGGTTCCCAGTTTAATTATTGTCTTCCTGTTTCTAAATTGTGATTCGTTGTTTGGTGATGGTTTATGTTCTGCATGCGTAACCAAGCTGAGGTATTCCATTTATATAATTCCTATTTGACATTGCCACTTGTTCTCTTTCCCCAGTAGGTCATGTATTGTTATTCTCTGAAATGTATTGGTTTAATATTTGCAGTGTTGCCTTTTGATAGGTAGGGTATGGTGCTTTGTGAGTCCTGGTAGTGCTGTTAGGATATGGTGGGTTTGCTATGGGTTCTAAATGGGCAGTGTTTGTAGTAGTTCCTAATGTGCCTGGCAGTTGGTACTGGATTATAGCAATGTAGAAATCTTTTAGTCTTTCTTTATCCATATACTCATTAAGAGGCATGTTTACTAAAAGCTAGTGTATGGTAACATTATGCAAATATTTATGCAAATGAGGCCCCACACCACATCTCCACACCCCCCTTGGGCCACCCTTGCTAGGACAGTACCAAGCTAGACATGAGCCCTGTGCGACTAACAAATCCGGTGCCCCCTCTCCACCCAGCCACTTTCAGTAATTCACTCTTTTTAAGCTTCCTGGAATCCCAGTGATATCATCACCCCCTTCTGTGTTTGTGCCCTGTGTGGTTGCACCAATTGTACAGCCCTGCCTATATCTATCTGCTAGTATTCACAAAGAAATTAGAGGTAGCCTGTACAAGAAAGAGTAGTTACTCACCTGTAACAGGTGTTTTCCAGGAGCAGCAGGAATCAGTCCTCACATATGGGTGTCATCAGCGCCGATAAAGCCCCAGCAGAGCATTTCCCCAGCTTTCTATGAAAGCCTTTGGAAACGCAGGCACGCATGCACGGTTCCCTTCCCGCCTAAAGGTGCCATCTTACCTCAGTCAAATGACATAGCTAAGAACAGCACACAAAAATGAAAAATAAATTATGTACAACTGCAACTCCAAGGGGAGGAGGGAGGGTTGTGAGGACTGATTCCTGCTGCTCCTGGAGAACACCTGTTACAGGTGAGTAACTACTCTTTCTCCAGGACCAAGCAGGAAGTCAGTCCTCACATATGGGTGACTCCCCAGCTCTGGGCTACCGAGGAACCCAGGCTGAACAAGAGTACTCCCTCTAGTCTCAGCAGCAAAGAAAGGCTTTTCAAGGACACAACCTCCACCGGTAGCCCAACAGAGGGCAGGAGTTGCCTAAACCTCAGAGAGATTCCGGAGTACTGCTTGGCCAAAAGCACTGTCCCTACGGGACTCCCTCTCCAGACAGTAATGGGCCGCAAACGTCTGGCTTGAAGACCAAGTTGCAGCCCTGCAGATGTCTACCAAGGGCACAGAGCAGAGATGAGCCACTGAGGCAGCCATTGCCCTGTCACAGTGGGACGTAACCCGACCCTGCAAAGGAAGGTCAGCCGCCTTGTAAGCCCAGGTGATAGTCAGCCACCCAGATGGACAAGGTACGCTTGGACACAGCCAACCCCAACTTGTTAGGGTCAAAGGATACGAAGAGCTGTGTAGCCCATCTATGCCCCTGCGTACGGTCAAGGTAGAAGGATAAGGCCCTCCTACAGTCCAGGGTATGCAGAACTGCTTCAGCCTGGCTAGCATGAGGCCTAGGGAAGAAGGTTGGAAGAACCACTTCTTGGTTTATTTATTTATTTTTATTTAAAGTCTCTTATATACCGCACTATTCGGCATCAGCGCGGTTTACATGGAACAGAAATGCTCAGTACAGATTAACACGTATGAGTTCACAGGTAACAAGGCAAATAACTTGGATAACAAGGGTAACTATTTACAAACTTACTACATAAACTTGGATAACAGTGGTAAACTTTTTACAAATATTGCTACATCGAGTCGTATAATCATGAATTCCATTGAAACAACTGCACCACTAAGGTTAGAGAATCTTTCTTGACATGTTGTTGGGAAACCATATATTAGCCTAGCGGCTTACATCTCGGTCTCAGTGGGTGAGGTTGGGTTCTATGAGGTACTTATTGAAGAGGTGGTATTTGAGGGCTTTCCTAAACTGTGTAAGGCTCTTAATAGCCCGGATATCTGGAGGTAGTGCGTTCCAACATCTTGGCGCACTGATACTAAACGCCCTATTGGCTGTGGATGTGGTGCAATCTGTTAATGCTTTCGGGACTTTTAGGGTGTTTGTAGTTGTGGATCTCCTCGCTCTATTAGGGGATGTGGTATGGATTAGGGCATTTATTGATTCAGAGGAGAGCTTGTTAATAGCTTTAAAAGTGAATAGCAGAATCTTGAAAGCGATTCTAGCCTGGATAGGTAGCCAATGTAACTGTATCAGCAGGGGTGTCACGTGGTCACTTCTGGAGGCTCCATGGATGACCCTTGCTGCCGCGTTCATGGCGAGCTGTAGTGGTTGCAAGGTGGATAGGGGCAGGCCTTGAAGGATGGCATTGGCGTAATCAAAATGAGGTATGATCAACGCCTGATATATAGTCCTAAAGTCATTTGGTTCCAGCATGGATCGTAAATGCCTAAGTGAGCGGATCTTGTAGTATACTGCTCTGACTGTGTTCCCTATGTGGGCTTTCATGTCCAGGCGTTGATCCAAGGTGACACCCAGGTAGCGTATTGATGGTTTAGATTGTAACTCTGCCTCTTTGACTTTAAGGAATTGTGGTGGGGTGAAGTTAGGGTTCCTCGTAATGAAGAGTACTTCCGTTTTCTTATGTTGTATTCGGAGGTTTTGGGAGAAAAGCCAGTCGGATATTGCATTGAAACAGCTTGTCAGTGGAGAGAGGTCGAGATGTTCCGTAGAGAAGGGTATGTATAGCAGGACATCGTCAGCGTATAACATGCAGTCAACATTGAAGGATCGGATGATCTTGCAAATTGGCTGCATGTATATGTTAAACAGGAGGGCTGAAAGGGAGGAACCTTGTGGGACTCCCTGGCTTTGGTGGAAAGGTTCCGAGGTCATCCCTCCAGAACGCACATGCTGCCATCTTTCGGACAGGTAAGATCTGCACCAATCAAGCGCTCTACCAGCAATGCCTTTCTCAATTAGTCGACCTAAGAGAAGCTCATGACTTACTGAATCAAAAGCTGCGGCGATGTCCAGAAAGATGAGAGCAAATCCTTGATGGATGTCATCAATGCCAGTGATTATCTTGCAGAAGAGGGTGGTAAGAAGAGTTTCCACTCCGTGGGATTCCCTAAAACCATGTTGGCAGGGGTCTAATGGTGCGACAGCGTCAACGTGATCTTGCAATTGTCGTTGTACCTCTTTTTCAATGATCTTCGCAAGTAGAGGTATACTGGATATCGGTCTGTATGAATCTACTTTTTGGGGATCGAGTTTGCAGTTTTTTAGAAGAGGTCTGATAGAGGTGCGTTTAAGAGCTGAGGGGAAGGAACCTGTTGTGAAGGAGAGCTTCATTATATTGGATAGTATTGGGCTGAAATGGCAACGGAGCTCCTTAATCCAGAAGGCTGGGCATGGATCGGACTGAGATGTGGTGGTGTTAAGGGCCATAATAGTGTCTTCAATTCTTTTCTTGGTAGGGGTAGAGAATACGGTTAGAGCTGTAGGGCAATCACGTTCCGGGTTGGTGGTTGTAGTCATGATATTGATAGTCTGGCATATCTTGGATTGTGCATAGTTGGCAAAATCTTGTGGGTGAATCTCAAATTGAGGTCCGGGGGTTGGTTCCTTTGATAGAGTCTTGACTAGGTCAAAAAGATCGTGGGGTTTACTAAGTGACCTCTTTAAGGTCTCTGAGTAATATTGTTTCATTGCATCAGTGGTTGCCTTGCGGTGTGCAGCCAGATGACAGTTGTATGTTGTCTGGTCAGTTGAAGAGTGGGATCGGCGCCAGTGCTTCTCGAGTTTCCGTAATTGGGTAAGAGAATTTCTCAGATCGGCTGTGTACCATGGAGCACTCGTTCTTTTCCCTGGGGGCTTGTTGGTTGGTGTGCGTAGGGCGATTGCACTGAGGCAGTTGTTCCAGTGATTAATCAGGTCATCAAGGTTCGAGGTGGTTTCGCTAATGAGTTGTTGCGTTTCCGTAAGGATAATGTCTCTGCTGAAAGGCTTGAAACATCTGGAGTGTGGTTTTCTAGTGTTGCTTGGTAACTTATTGAACTTTGAATCGATTTTGTGCAAAGGAATCTGGAGGATGATCAGTTTGTGATCTGACCATGGAACAGGAGTTATGGATGTTATGGGGTCATACGTTGTGTTAAGAGATATCCGAGGGGCGAATACTAAGTCCAGAATATTTCCCTTGGTATGGGTAGGTTCTTTTACTAATTGTTTGAAGCCGAGATTTGTGAGGGCATCCAGAAAGGCTAACACTTGATTGTCCTGCAGTGTTGGCAGGTTGAAATCGCCGATGATCCAGTTTGGGATGTTTGGGTTATGCGTGTTGGAGGCGAGATCAATTATTGCAGCAAGATCATCCGGAGAAGCTGAAGGTGCTCTGTAAAGCAGGTTGATTGAGCATCGTTTGTTGGAGATGGTGACGGTTTCAAGTTGATTAGTGTTGGTGGCGTCAACCGTCTGGAAATGGAGGTCTGTCTTGGTGAGGATGAGCACCCCTCCTCCTCTTTTATCTCGTCTATGACTTGTATGAGCTGTGAAGTTCGGTGGGAGGAGCTGGTTGAGTATGACATTGTCTTCGTCAGATAGCCACGTCTCTGTGACCAAGAGTATATCGAGGTCGTGGAGGGAGATTATGTCGGTGACAGCTGGCCACTTCTTCCGGATAGAACGGGCATTAATGAGGGCACATTTTAGGTTATGAGGGTAGGAGTTTTCCGCCTTCTTGGTTTTCACAGAGTGCTGAAGCACTATGTGTAGCAGATGTGGGTGATGTGCGCGAGTATCCCAATTTACATTGTTACGTGATGCATTAGACCATCTCCTTCCGTGGCTTTGTAATATTGGGATCTGATTGGAAAAAGGGGTTAAGGTAAGATAGCAGGGGAACCAACTAGCAAGGATGATATAACATCCGATTATGGTGGTAAAGGGGGAACCCATTGTGGCAGGGTACTGGATTTACTGACAACAGTACAATAGTAAGAATTACTGACTACAGTATAATGGTGACAGTGCAGTGGCTAGGTAATATTAAGGAGTTACTGACAACAGTACAATAGTAAGAATTACTGACTACAGTATAATGGTGACAGTGCAGTGGCTAGGTAATATTTAGGAGTTACTGACAACAGTACAATAGTAAGAATTACTGACTACAGTATAATGGTGACAGTGCAGTGGCTAGGTAATATTAAGAAGTTACTGACAACAGTACAATAGTAAGAATTACTGACTACAGTATAATGGTGACAGTGCAGTGGCTAGACAATATTAAGGAGTTACTGACAACAGTACAATGTAAAACTGTCTTTGATAAGGCTGCTGGCGGTAGTATATGGTGGTTATAATTGTGAAACTATACTTGCGGTAACAGCATGAGAGCAGGATCATCTGATGGGAGAGGTTTGTTCGGTTGCTATCTCGTGGTGACTTTCTCTAGCGCTGGGCTGTTCAAGGAGGAGTGAAAGTGCTGCTGGTGCGTGAGCATAATTCAGCGGGGCTCAAACTACTGGATTGCTTGGAGGTGGTCTTTGATGTACTGGCAGATATGTTGTATGGGCCAGCTGCCTAAGGGCCACGCCAAAGGGCCCTCTGGCGCGGGCGCGCCGGCTGGCGCGGTCTTTTAAAGAAGCAGGCGGCTGCCCCGATTGGACAGCCCGCCTGAAGATGGCCGCTGCTGCGGAGGGTGGCTCGATCCCCCGATGGGGAGAGCTGCTTGGATGGCGGCAGGCGGCTAGTTCTCCTCGCGCCGGCTGGCGCGGTCTTTTAAAGAAGCAGGCGGCTGCCCCGATTGGACAGCCCGCCTGAAGATGGCCGCTGCTGCGGAGGGTGGCTCGATCCCCCGATGGGGAGAGCTGCTTGGATGGCGGCAGGCGGCTAGTTCTCCTCGCGCCGGCTGGCGCGGTCTTTTAAAGAAGCAGGCGGCTGCCCCGATTGGACAGCCCGCCTGAAGATGGCCGCTGCTGCGGAGGGTGGCTCGATCCCCCGATGGGGAGAGCTGCTTGGATGGCGGCAGGCGGCTAGTTGAGGTGGAAAGAGGAGACAACCTTTGGGAGGAACTTTGGATGAGTCCTAAGGACTACCCTGTTCCTGTAAATCCTAGTTTAAGGCCTATCACAGACCAGGGCCTGAAGCTCACTCACTCGCCTAGCCGAAGTAAGGGCTATCAAGAAGAGTGTCTTCCAGGAGAGGAAGCGGAGTGGGCAAGTAGCCATTGGCTCAAAAGGTGGGCGGTCAGTTGCTGCAAGACCACATTCAACTCCCACTCAGGGGCAAGAGGACGGATTGGAGGCTTGAGTAAAAGCAAGCCTCTGAGAAAGCGGGACACCAAGGGGTGAACCGACAGAGAATGTCCCTCCACCAGTGAGTGGTGAGCTGCTAAAGCTGAGAGGTGGACCAGAACAGAATTGGACTTAAGTCTCTGATTTGATAAGTGCAGTAAGTACTGAAGCACTACTGGTACAGTACAGGAGAAAGGATCCTCTGTACGTAGCTGACACCATGAAGAAAACCTTCTCCACTTGAGAGCATAGGTTTTTCTAGTGGATTGTTTCCTAGAGGCTAGGACAACCTCCTCAACTTCCTGAGGCAGGCCCCAGGGAACCAAAACTACCCTTGCAGCCTCCAGGCCATCAAATTGAGAGCTTTGAGATTGGGATGCAGAAGGGAACCCTGATCCTGAGAGAGAAGGTCGGGTTGCAACCCCAGGGGCAGTGGGGGATCCACTGCCAGCTGAAGCAGAAGTGGAAACCAAGGCTGTCTCGGCCACCGGGGAGCCACCAGCAGGACCGAGGCCTTGTCCTGAAGAATCTTGAAAAGAGTTCGGGCCACCAAAGGCGTGGGAGGAAACGCATACAGGAGGCCCTGAGACCAGGGAATCAGAAAAGCATCCGGTGCTATTCTCAGAGGATGCGGTTGCCTGGAACAGAACTTTGGCAGTTGTGCGTTCAGTGGACTGGCAAACAGATCTATCCAAGGGAGACCCCATTTCAGGAAGATCCTCTGAACTACTAGGGGATGCAATTGCCACTCGTGGGGCTGCAGAATCCTGCTCAACTTGTTGGCCAGGTAGTTCTCCTGGCCTAGAAGGTACACAGCCCTGAGGAGCATGCTGTGCTTTAGGGTAAAAGACCAAAGGTCCTGAGCTTCCCGACAAAGGAGTCTGGACCCAGTCCCGCTCTGTTTGTTCACATAAAACATGGCTACCTGGTTGTCTGTCTGAACGAGGACAGATTGATGGGCCAGGGCAGGAGAGAAAGCTTTGAGAGCTAGGCGAATAGCCCTGAGTTCCAGGAGATTGATCTGCTGTGCCGCCTCCCAAGGAGACCACAGGCCCTGGGTGCACTTGTCTAGATAATGAGCTCCCCAGCCCTGCAGTGAGGTGTCGGTGGTCAGTACCACCTTGTACCCAGGAATCTGAAATGGCATTCCTGTTAGGAGATTGGGTGCATGCAGCCACCAGCTGAGGGAGTCCAGAAAGTGTCTGGACACCCTTATCCTGTCTCTGAGGCTGCCTGTGGCCACTGAGTCTGAAGGCACCACTGTGCAGGCCTCATATGGAGCCTGGCATTGGGGGTCACATGTACTGTCGAAGCCCTGTGGCCTAGAAGCCGAAGGCAGAGCCTGGCGGAGACCAGCGACCTGTTGAGAAACTGTTTTGCCAAGGCAAGCAGCCGTTGCGCTCTGTCTTTCTTTATCTTTATCTTTATTTACATTTAATATACCGCCCTTGTCGAAACGTGAGGGCGGTTTACAATAAAATAATACAATAAAAGCGTTAAAAGGAAAAGAAATCCATTAAAATAGAGAGAAGATAGACCAAAGAGGTCACAGGACAAAGCAAACAATAAACAATCAGACAGACCATGGGTAAACAAAAAAAAAAAAACCAAACAAAACAAACAAAGAAAGCCTTTGCCAGGAGAGAGTCCAGCCTTGCTCCTATGAACTCCAAATTTTGGGAAGGGAGCAAAGTGGACTTTTCGAAGTTTGAGACAAACCCTAGGCTTTGAAGAAGAGCAATAGTTCTGAGGGTGGCTTGGCTGGCCTCCTGGCATGTCTGACCCCTGATGAGCCAGTTGTCCAGATAGGGGAAGACAAAGATTCCCTGATTCCTCAGGTAGGCTGCAACCACTGCCAGGCATTTGGTAAAGACCCTGGGAGCAGAGGTCAGGCCAAAAGGCAGTACTCTGTACTGATAATGGTTTCCTCCCACGATGAACCTGAGGTACTTTCTGGGTCTGGATGTATGAGGATGTGAGTGTACGCATCCTTTAGATCTAAGGAGCATAGCCAATCTTCCTGCTGGAGGTAGGGCAGAAGTGTTCCAAGAGTAAGCATCTTGAACTTTTCTCTCTCTAGGAACTTGTTGAGGTTCCTGAGATCCAGAATAGGTCGAAGGCCACCGGTTCTTTTAAGTACCAGGAAATACCTGGAGTAGAACCCCTGACCTTGCAAGTGGGGAGGCACAGGTTCCACCGCCCTGTCCACCAACAGACCTCGAATTTCCTGAAGGAGAAGGTCTATGTGCAGGGAAGGTCTTGGAGGCTCCCCTGGAAAGTATGGGGGAGGCAGTTGGAGAAAAGGTAGTGCATAGCCCTTGTGGACTACGTCCAACAGCCAACTATCCCTGGTGATAAGGGGCCACTGGTGGGCAAAGAGGGTGAGGCGACCTCCTGTGCAGGGTTGGGATAGCAGGGACGGAGAGGCTACGCTCAAGGAGTCAAACACCCCCACCCTGCTGAGTGGGAGCAGGGGCCGATGGCTTGGGGGTCCTCTGCCTACGGGACCCATTATCCTGCCCCTTGGCTTGCTGACCCTGGGGTGCAGCTTGAGCAGCCTGATACTGAGGGTACTGTTTGTATTCAGTGCCCTTCCTCGGATAAAAGGGCTTCTTACCCGAGCCCTTCTTCTTATGAGAAGGGGCAGAGGTCTTCCTAGACAGCCTTGTCCGTGTAAGGTGCTCTGTTTCGAGCTGAGCGGCCTTCTCGGTCATGGGCTTGCCAAAAAGGTTTTCACTTTGGCAAGGGACATCGACCAACTTGTCCTGAACCCATGGCTCGAGGTCCGATGACTGCAGCCATGCCTGGCGTCGAGCCGCGATGCCGGCTGCCGCAACTCGGGCCGAAGCCTCGAAGCCATCGTAGGTGGCGCGGGACATGAACTTCGAGCAGTCCCGAATCCCCGAGGACAAGGACTTGAATCTCTGCAAGGGTTCCCCGGAGAGACCAGCAGAGAACCCGGCCAATTCCTTAGCCAGGTCCCGCAAATACATGCCCATGTACAGCTGGTAAGACTGGACACAGCAAGCAAGCATCGAGCCCTGAAAACACTTTCTACCGACGCCGAGGTTCTGGGCCTCCCTGCCGGGAGGCACCGCAGAGTGCATCTTCTGACTCTTCAGACGATGCATGGCCGATTCCACAACCATGGAATAGTGTGGTAGCTGTGCCTTCTGAAAGCCAGGGCTCTTCCGGAGTCGATAGATCGAGTTGACTTGCTTGCTGAGAACCGGCGCCGAAGCCGGTGCCTCCCACATCCGGAAGAGGAGCCGTTCCAGCATCGGAGGAACCGGGACAGTAAAGGCCTCCTTCGGAGGAGAGTCATACTGCAGGGCCTCGAGCTCTTCAGCTTGAAGCTCTTCCACGGGGTCCGCCGGAATAGCCAAGGCAGTGGTCATATCCTGGACAAACTCCAAGAACAGAGTATCCTCCGGAGGGGATCTACTCCGGGGCTCAGACTGCGGTGAGTCCGACGGGACGCACCGAGTCTTGAACGTATCGGGGGGACTCCTCATCCTCTATCTCCCAGGCGGACTCATCCGACGAGGAGTCAGGGTCCGACACCGCGGGGCCCTGGAGCACCGGCGTCGACACCCTCGGTCCCGAACGGGAGGTCGAGGGAGACCGCGACCGAGGTCGACTTCGAGCTATGATGGACTCGAGTATCGACTCGGTCTCAGGGGTCGACTTCGAAGTCGATGTCCCGGTGGTCGGGGCAGATGCGCCAGACAGGCTGGCCATCAGTGCCCGCTGCTGCTCCATGAAGGCAGACAATCTGCTCTCCAAGGCTGTCCGTTCCTCTGCTTTCTACTTCCTGGGTCCCCGACTTTGGAATTCACTCCCTCTTTCCCTCCGCATTGAAACATCTTTCCAGCATTTCAAAGCAAAATTAAAAACCCACCTATTCACCATGGCATTCAACCTTCCCCCATAGTCTGCCCTTCTGTTTGTCTGTCTCTCTTGTTCTCCTCCTGACCCACCCTTGTGGTCATGTCTTTATTTGTTTCTGTTCTTTTCCCTCTTTACTGTTTTTAATGATGGCGTTCCTTTTCTTTTTCCCGCAGCCATGTAATTTTAATTGTAAACCACCCAGACGCCTTTTTTGGTATGGGTGGTATATCAAATTTTAAATAAACATAAACATAAACATCCTGAGACTCAGTTCGGGAGACGCAGCAGCCACCGACTCGGGCCCCGGCGGCACCGGGCCCGACGTCGGCTCCCTGGGAGGAGAGTCCTCGAGGACTACGGGGCTTACGTGTCCAGCAGACTCCGGCTCCACGCGAGGAACTTTGGCACGCTTCTCTTGTTCCACAGGCTCGGGGCGACGGTCGGGGGTCTTAGACCTGGCCCTTGAGGAGCCAGGAACCTCTTCCAACGATGCCCTCGTGAGCCACTTCTTCCTCTTGTGTTCCCGGTCAGGGGACCTCCTGTCCGAGGAGCCACGATGACGCTCGGGATCCGAATCCCGAGATGTCGAGGCCTCAGACGAGGTCCGGGCCCGGCCGGAGGATGACTCCGAGAAAAGCCTTTTTTTCTGCTGCTGGCGACTTCGGAGTGCCTTGGAAGACATCTTCCCACATGGCCCACATGACTTAGGGTCGTGATCAGGACCGAGGCACCAAAGGCAGCAGTCGTGTGTGTCGGTGAAAGACATGAGTTTCTTACACCGATCACACTTCTTGAAACCGCTGGAAGCCATTGGGGAAATAAAGAGTCACCGCGAGGTCAAAGGACCAGCCTTCCAGGGAAAAAAGCAAAAAAGGGCGTGAACACCAGCCACGAAGGGCAAAAAACGAAAAAGAAGAATCGGGCTCGATACCGGTGTACCGAACCCAGCGGAAGGGGAACCGGCGTCGAACCGGAAGAAAAAATAGCGAATATCACCGAAAAAAAATCAACTTTTATCCGGGATGACAGGACACACATCCGGTGGGCTTCTCGGAAAAAAAGAGACTGAGGTAAGATGGCACCTTTAGGTGGGAAGGGAACCGCGCATGCGTGCCTGCATTCCCAAAGGCTTTCATAGAAAGCTGGGGAAATGCTCCGCTGGGGCTTCATCGGCGCCGATAACACCCATATGTGAGGACTGACTTCCTGCTTGGTCCTGGAGAACTCTCCTTTTTTCAGCAGCAGTGTTGACCAATACAAAATGCGAAACATTTGTGCATTTATTGGGAGGGCACCATGATATCTCATAGTCCAAAGTGCAATTTCTAGCAAACCTGGTTTCCTAGACCATGGGATGCTGTTCCAAGCGTTGCAGAGCAGAGATGGCATTCATCTGTCCAAGAAAGGTCAACGCATCTTTGGTAGTAGACTGGCTAATCTACTGAAGAGGGCTTTAAACTAGATTCGTTGGGGATGGGTGAAGAAAGCCTCCAGGTAAGTGAAAGCCCCCAGGTAGGTGATACATTAAATACCTTTATGGAAATGGGTAACAGGGGTAACATATGGAAAGCAGTGTGTATTAATGCCCGTAGCATGGGAAATAAGATCCCTGAAGTTGAAGCTTTGGTGGGAGTGGCTGACTTGGATTTAGAGGCAGTTACAGAAACATGGTTCACAGAAAACCATGACTGGGATGTAACTATACCTGGCTATACTTTATTCAGAAAGGACAGGGTAGGAAGAAGGGGAGGAGGAGTGGCACTATATGTAAAAACTACTATTAAAGCTTTGGAATTACAGAGCTTAAAAGGGAGAGAGGAGGCATTGTGGGTTAAACTAGAAAGAGGGAAAGAGAAATCTATTTGCATTGGTGTGATATACAGACCTCCCTCACAAGAGGAAGAGGTGGACAGAGTTGATTGATGACATACGCAGCATTGCTAGGAAAGGGGAAGTGCTACTGCTAGGAGATTTCAATATGCCAGATGTTGATTGGCACATTCCTGCTGCAGTATCATCTAGAAGTAAGGAGATCCTGGATTCTCTACAGGGAGAACTATTCAGGCAATTGGTAACAGACCCCACACGTGAAGGGGCCATACTGGACTTGGTGCTTACCAATGGTGAAAGTGTTTCTGATGTTGTAGTGGGAGATCATTTTGCATCCAGTGATCACCAGATGGTGTGGTTCAGTATTAGGACTAGGGCTGTTAGAATCCATTCCAAGGTGAAGATCTTAGACTTTAGGAAGACTAACTTTGCGAAGATGGGCCAATACCTCAGGGAGTCGTTAGTGGGATGGGAACAGCTGGGGGATGTAGAAAAACAGTGGGCAAAACTGAAAGGGGGTATTTTAAAGGCAACCAACCTTTTTGTTAAAATGGTAAATAAAGGCAAAAGGAACAGGAGACCGCTATGGTTTTCGAAGGAAGTAGCTGAAAAAGTAAAGAAAAAGAGGGAGGCCTTCATGAAATACAAGAGATCACAGAGAGAGGAAGACAGGCATCTGTATTTGGAAAAACTTAGAGAAGCTAGCAAAGTAGTCAAGAAGGCAAAGATTCAAAAGGAGGAGGAAATAGCCAATGCAATAAAATGGGGGGATAAGACATTTTTCAGATATATTAGTGAGAAGAGGAAGGGCAAAAGTGGTATTGTCAGACTCAAGGGTGCAGGGGGGAATATGTAGAAGCTGATAAGGATAAAGCGGAATTGCTTAACAAATATTTTTGTTCTGTGTTCACAGATGAAGAACCAGGAGCAGGACTTCAGAAAACACCCACAAATAAGAACAGAAGCGAGGGACATCTTGAACAATTTTCAGAAGACTGTGTTCGTGAGAAACTAGCTCAACTTAAAGTAGAAAAAGCGATGGGACCGGATGGGATACACCCTAGAATACTGAGGGAACTTGGGGACGTTCTAGCAACTCCACTGACTGACCTTTTCAATGCCTCGTTAGAGTCGGGAGTGGTGCCAAAGGACTGGAGAGAGGCTCATGTGGTGCCTTTACACAAAAGCGGAAGGATGTGGTTGAAAACTACAGGCCGGTTAGTTTAACTTCAGTGGTGAGTAAATTATTGGAAACGCTGCTGAAAGAGAAAATAGTGAGGTTTCTGGAGTCCGGCGGATTACAGGATCCGAGGCAGCATGGATTCACCAGAGGCAGGTCTTGTCAGACAAATCTGATTGATTTCTTTGACTGGGTGACCAGGGAGTTGGACCGAGGGAGAGCTCTAGATGTGGTGTATTTAGATTTCAGTAAAGCCTTTGACACTGTTCCTCACAGGCGACTTATAAACAAACTGAGCACCCTAGGGATGGACCCTAAAGTTACTACTTGGGTTAGAAATTGGTTGGGTGGGAGGCGACAAAGAGTACAAGTAAATGGAGCTCACTCTGAGGAGAAGGATGTTACCAGTGGTGTGCCCCAGGGATCTGTCCTTGGTCCGATTCTTTTTAACATCTTTGTTAGTGATATAGCGGAAGGGCTGTCAGGTAAGGTTTGCCTCTTTGCGGATGATACCAAAATCTGCAATAGAGTAGACACCCAGGAAGGTGTAGATAACATGAGGAGGGATCTAGCTAAGCTTGAAGAATGGTCTAGAATTTGGCAGCTGGGATTTAATGTTAAAAAATGTAAGGACATGCATTTGGGCTGCAGCAATCCAAGGGAGCAATACAGTATAGGAGGTGAAGTACTTTTGTCCACTAAAGAAGAGCGGGACCTAGGCGTGGTTGTGTCTGATGATCTTAAAGTAGCTAAACATGTAGAAAAGGCGACGGCAAAAGCTAGAAGGATGTTTGGGTGCATACGGAGAGGAATGGCTAGCAGAAAAAAGGAGGTGATAATGCCTCTGTATAAGTCTTTGGTGCGACCTCATTTGGAGTATGGTGTGCAATTCTGGAGACCGCACCTTCAAAAGGATGTGAACAGGATGGAGTCGGTGCAGAGGGTTGCTACTAAAATGATTAATGGGCTTCATTATAAAGCATATGAGGACAGACTTAAGGATCTTAATATGTATACCTTAGAGGAAAGGCGGGATAGAGGTGATATGATTGAGATGTTTAAATACCTCCGTGGCATAAATGTTCAGGGAGAGAGCCTCTTTCAATTGAAAGCAAGTTCTGCTACGAGGGGACATGGGATGAGGGTGAAGGGAGATAGATTCAGGAGTGATATGCGGAAATATTTCTTTACGGAAAGAGTAGTGGATCCGTGGAATAGTCTCCCAGTGGAGGTGGTAGAGATAAGAACATAAGATATGCCATACTGGGTCAGACCTAGGTCCATCAAGCCCAGTATTCTGTTTCCAACAGTGGCCAAACTAGGTCATATGTACCTAGCAGTTTCCCCAAGAGACACAAGTTCCACAATGCTTGTACTGGGTCAAGCATTGATATCTTCGGTCACTTCTTAATAATGGTTTATGGACCTTTCTTCCAGGAACTTGTCCAAACCTTTTTTAAACCCAGCTACACTAACAGCCTTTACTACATCCTCCGGTAACAAATTCCAGAGTTTGATTACACGTTGAGTGAAAAAATATTTTCTTTTATTGGTCTTAAATAGTTTACCCTGTAGCTTCATTGCATGTCCCCTAGTCTTTCTATATTCTGATAACGTAAACAATCAATCTACATTTACCCGTTCCATTCCATTCATTAATTTATAGACTTCTATCATATCTCCCCTCAGCCGTCTCTTTTCCAGTTTAAAGAGCCCTAACCTTTTTAGCCTTTCTTCATAGGAGTATCCTTCCATCCCCTTTACCATTTTGGTGGCTCTTCTCTGAACCTTTTCTAAAATCGCTATATCCTTTTTAAGATACGTCGACCAGAATTGCACACAATATTCAAGGTGCGGTCTCACCATGGAACGATATAGAGGCATTATAATATCTTTTGTTTTATTTTCCATTCCTTTCCTTATCATACCTAGCATTCTATTTGCTCTCTTGGCCGCCGCTGCACACTGGGCCGAGGGTTTTAACATGGTATCCACAATGACGCCTAAATCTTTTTCCTGGGTGGTGGTTCCTAATGTGGAACCTTGCATCGTGTAACCATAGTTTGGGTTGTTCTTCCCTAGGTGCATAACCTTGCACTTGTCCACATTAAATTTCATCTGCCATTTTGATGCCCAGTCTTCCAATTTATCAAGATCCTCTTGCAATTTTTCACAATCCTCTTCGGTTTTAACAACTTTAAATAGTTTTGTGTCATCTGCAAATTTGATAACCTTACTCGTTATTCCACTTTCCAGGTCATTTATGAATATAGATGAGGACAGTAACTGAATTCAAAAAAGCATGGGACCAACACAGAGGATCGCTAAAGGTAAAAAGTGGACTGTTGTAGTTGTTGGTATGGAAGGACAGACTAGATGGGCCTTGTGGTCTTTTTCTGTCATCATGTTTCTATGTTTCTAAAACCTGTGCCTCTTCGTGAATGGTGTGCACATGATATGTACATTTGGTAGGATAATCTGCATGACATCTCCCCAAATTGTCAAAGGTGAGGCACTGTGAGCCAGTCAGATTTCAACTTGGTACACTTGAGCCAGACTCTTGGTGCCAAAAGATCGAGATTGCTACTGAGGCACATACCACTAAGAGGGAAGCATCAGTAGGTTAGCTGCAACTGGGGTGGACCTAATCAACATGTTCTGCATATTTTACATGCTGAGCAACTGCCCCTGCTATTCTTCACTGTAGCTCTTTCTCAAAGGCTACAATCAGATAATAAGACTAGGTAGGTGATGACCTACAGGACCTTGAGGGATATTGAATACCTAAAGGAGTGGCTACAATGACAAAGATATTGGGTGTCCTTTATACAAGGCAGTGCTGCCTTCCAGGTACAGTTGCTTTGTGGATCAGAGAGACATTTCCAGAATCACTCTGTGCTTGAGCTATGTACTGCAGGGATCAGCACTGATGACATCGCTTTGCATACATCTTTAATGCTGGCTCCATGTTTGAAAACTCACTCTGAGCTAGGAAATCAAGATACTTGCTCGGCAACAAAAAATGCCAATTCTTCAATCAGCAAGCAATGCCTTAAGTGAATGGTTTGGTTTTACTGTGCTCCTGCTCTGATAGCCCATGTAACCAACTACTTCTCATTCAAGATAGAACCAATTTCTTCTTGTGGATCTTGACATCCTTGAGTAGTGTTACAATATGAGATGTGTATGAATATTGGACCCACAATTTCTACCTTTCATTGTCTGTTTTCCTCAATATCCAAAACCACCACTCAACTACAATAACGCATTCATTACTGATCATCACAAGATATGCTACACGTGATTGGCTGAGGTTATGCACATACAAGGCTGACCTACCTTTAGCCAACTTAGTGATCTGGGTAGTGGCTGAATATCACTATTGCCCAGTCAGCTAATACACTAACTAGGCAAACTCAATGTTAAGTGCTGATGGCCAAATATGGCTCAAGCCTTGAATATTCAGGTCTAATTTTAAATGAAGATAACCAGCTGCTTTCCAGCACAGGCTGCCACCATTAAATATCAGCCCCAAAATTTTACTGCATACCTAAATTCAGGAGCATAATAAATGGGTGACAAAAGGGGTAAATTTTGGGTGATGAAAAAGATAAGAGCTCAAATCTAGGCAAAAGTATAGCAGCTCATTATTGCTAAGTGAACAAAATGCAAAGACCAGTGATGTTTCATGGGCTGAAATGATGTGATGAAAAAAGAGATGGGTGAGTGCAGAATTACACTATGACACAATACATACATCAGACGATTCCTCATGGTTTACTGGTATGGAACAAGGCTGCTGGCATTAACCTTTAAAAAGGAGATAGAGGAGCTTTTAAATTAGATCATAGGGAAAAGCCAACAGTCGCCCAAGAGCACACGGTTCAGAAGGACGTATCCTTGAAGGATACTAGCAAAAGAGGGAAGTTAGAGCACCCAGAGAGGTTTCAATAAAAATAAAAGTAACCCAGATAGAACTGAAAGATTCCAAATTACCCCCCTCAACTGATAACCAGATTAATATGAATAAATTACAACCTCTAAACTGCCTCTATGCAAATGCTAGAAGTCTAAAAAATAAAATACAAGAGCACTAAAAGAAAGGTTAGATATGATTGGCATCTCAAAGAACTGGTAGGACGACGACAACACTGGGACACTGTGATACCTGGATACAAACATTACCGCAATGATAGGGAAGATCAAATTGGTGGTGGGGTTGTTCTCTATGTTAGAGAGTGCATCAAGTCACACAGGATAGCACAGTTACTTACCTGTAACAGGTGATCTCTGGGAACAGCAGGAATAAGTCTTCTCATATGGGTATCGTCGGTACCGACGGAGCCTGCGCGGTAACGCTCCCCAGCGTCCAAAAGGAAAGCTTTTGGGAACATCCCACAGTGCCTGCGCGCTGCCTTCCCACCTGCCTCTCTCCAGTTCAAGTTTTAAGCTGAGACAAAGAGAGAGAAAGGAAAGATAGAGAGATACAACTCCTAGGGGAGGTGGGTGGGTTGTGAAGACTTATTCCTGCTGTTCCCAGAGATCACCTGTTACAGGTAAGTAACTGTGCTATCTCCAGGAACAAGCAGGAATGAGTCTTCACATATGGGGACTCCCCAGCTAGAGATGCCAGGGAGATCCCAAAGGTTGTGAGTCCCTGAGAAGGGCTCCACCTCACCCCCATGGATCTCGGGCATCCAACCAGGGATGGGGGGTAGGAGTTGATTAGGTATGGAACAGGTGTTTGAGAACAGACTGACCAAACAAGGCATCCCGGCAGGAGTCCTTGTCCAAGCAGTAATGGGCTATAAAGGTATGAACCGAGGCCCAGGTGGCCGCTCGACAGATTTGGTCGATGGACACAGAGTTTAGATGAGCCATAGAGGCTGCCATGGCCCTCACATTGTGAGCTGTGACATGGCCCTCCAGAGAAAGGTTCTTACTCTGGTAGGCAAAGGAAATACACTGAGCAATCCAATTGGACAGAGTTCTCTTAGAGACTGGAAGTCCTAAATGAGAGGGGTCAAAAGCAACAAATAGTTGAGAGGACTTTCTATGTTGCTGTGTCCTTTGTAAGTAAAAAGCAAGTGCTCTCTTACAATTCAGGGTATGAAGATTCCCCTCTGCACTTGATGCATGAGGTCCTGGAAAAAAGATAGGTAAATACACCTCCTGGTTCAGATGAAAAGGTGAGACCACTTTAGGCATAAAGTGTGGATTAGTCCTGAGGACTACCTTGTCATGATGGAACCTTGTATAAGGAGGATTAGCCACCAAGGCTTGCAGCTCACTGATACGGCGAGCTGAGGTGACTGCAATGAGAAAAATAACCTTCCAGGAAAGGAATTTCAAGGAGGTAGTGGCTAAGGGTTCAAAGAGTGGCTTCATAAGCTGGCCAAGAACCAAATTCAAATCCCATGCCACTGGAGGTGGTCTAATGGGAGGTTTAGTTAAAAGAAGGCCTCTCATGAATCTTGCTATAAGAGGATGAGAGGAAATAGGCTGTCCATTGAGAGGTTTAAGGGATGCTGCAATAGCACTCAAATGGACTCTTACTGAATTTGTTTTAAGGCCTGCATGGGATAAATGCAGAAAATACTCTAGTAAAGAATTCAGAGGTATTGCAAGACGGTTAAGACCCTTCTCTGCACACCAAATGGTAAACCTTTTCCATTTAAAAGCATAGGAACGTCTAGTGGAAGGCTTTCTGGAAGCATGAAGGATATCCTTCACTTGCTGAGAAAGATGCAAATCTTGAAGGTCTAGGCCTTCAGCAACCAGGCTCTGAGGTGAAGAGACCTGGGATTTGGGTGCCACAATGTTCCCTCCTCCTGGGACAGGAGGTCTGGAGCAGATCCCAAGTCCAGGGATGGAGCTTGAGAGAGATGCAGAAATAGAGGGTACCACACTTGGCGTGGCCAATGTGGTGCTATGAGGATCATAGACCCCTTGTCTCTCTGAACTTTGAACAGTGTCTTGGGAATTAGGGGAATGGGTGGAAAGGCATAGAGGAAGTCTTGCCCCCAATGGAGAAGGAAGGCATCCCTTGCCTGAACTCCCTGACACGGAATTCTGGAACAGAACCGGGGAAGTTTGGCATTCCACGGACTTGCAAACAAGTCTATGTCCAGGGTTCCCCAAATTTGAAAGATCCTGGCTATCTGGTCCCCATGGAGGGACCATTCGTGTGGAAGCAGAACTCGACTGAGTCTGTCTGCCCAAGAGTTTTGAACCCCTGGAAGATACACTGCTATGAGATGGATTTGATGCTCTCTGGTGAATGCCCACAATTTCAGAGCTTCGTTGCAAAGCGACAGAGAGCCAGTCCCCCACTTGTTCACGTAGAACATGGCTACTTGGTTGTCCGTGTGGATGAGGACTGTTTGTAGCTGAGCAGGGTGTGGAAGACAGAGCCATAAAGATTGCTCTGAGCTCTAAGAGGCTGATATGTAGAGATGTCTCCTGTGGAGACCAGATGCCTTGGGTGGAGAGATCTTGTAGATGAGCTCCCCAACCCTTTGGAGAGGCATCTGTTGTAAGGGTTGCTTGGGGTAACACCTGTTGAAAGGGGGACCCCAGCAACAGATTTTGAGACTTCCACCATTGGAGAGAGCAAAAGAGGCGACTGGAGGTTGCTATTTTGTATGACAGGCACCCTGATGCCTGGGTCCATTGGTTGGACAGAGTCCATTGAGCTGCTCTCATGTGAAGCCGAGCATAAGGAACCACATGCACAGTGGATGCCATGTACCTAACAGTTGTAACATCTCTCGAGCAGTTAAATGGGATTTTAACTGAATCTGTGAGGCTAACTGCACCAAGCGTAGGCAACGGGCCTGGGGAAGATAGGCCCTTGCAGTTGTGGTATCCAGCAAGGCCCCTATGAACTCTAGAGATTGAATAGGGGTGAGATGGGATTTTGGAATGTTTATTACAAGTCCCAGATACTGAAGAACACGCCTTGTGCAGGCTAGGGAAGTCTGGACCTCTGACTGGGATGGAGCTCGGATGAGCCAGTCGTCCAGATATGGGAATACGAATATCCCTAGAGTGCGTAGAAATGCAGCTACTACTGCCATGCATTTTGTGAACACTCTTGGTGCAGAGGCCAGATCGAAAGGAAGCACTTTGTATTGGTAGTGCTTTCCTCGGTAAAGGAACCGAAGGAACCTTCTGTGTGTTGGATGGATGAGGACATGGGTGTACGCATCCTTTTGGTCTAGAGAACAAAGCCAATCCTGACTCTGAAGGTATGGAAGGAGAGCACCGAGAGAAATCATCTTGAACTTCTCCTTGTATAGAAACTTGTTCAATTCTCTGAGATCTAGTATGGGTCTGTAGCCCCCTGTTTTCTTTGGGATAAGAAAGTAGGGGGAGTAGAACCCTGAGCCCTGCTGAAGAAGGGGTACTTCTTCTATTGCCCCTTGGGCAAGAAGTGTAGTAATCTCCTGACCCAGAAGGTCGAGGAGAGATGTCTGAGAATTGAACTGTCTCACCATGGTGTGAGGATGAAGGTTTAAGAAAGGAAGCTTGTACCCCCTCTCTTATGATGGAGAGGGTCCATTGCTCTGTGATTTGTTCCCACCTGGGAGCAAAGTGAGCTAACCTTCCTAGAATGGTGAGAGGTTCTGGTTCTTTTAGAGCCAGAAAGGCTAAGTTCTCTAGTTGAAAGTCAAAGGCCCTGAGGAGGCTGAGGCTGTTGGGCCGTAGCAGTCCTAGCAGCCTTAGGCTTGGCCTGTTTTGGTTGTTGCTGTCTCTTTGTAGCAAAACGACCTGCAGAAGATGCCTGCTGACCATAGGCAGAATATCATCTCCCTTTTTTGGGAAAAAAACCCCCTTTTTGAACAACCTTTTCTTAAAAGGAGCAGAAGTAGACTTTGAGAGTCTATCTAGAGCAAAATTTTCAGCATCCATCTGGGTGGCCTTTGCTTGCCAATCTTTGCCAAAAAGGTTTTCACCTGTACAAGGAAGGTTTCCTAGTCCATCCTGAACCCAGGGTTCCAAATCAGAAGCTTGTAACCAAGCAACTCTGCGTGCACCTATGGCAATAGCTGAGGCTCTGCTGGCACACTCAAAAGAGTCTAAGGCTGCACGGTTGGAAAATTTGGAAACATCCTGGGCATGTTTAAGCCAGGTGAGAAACTCTTCCCTTTTATCTTCTGAAATAAAAGGAGATAAAGTTTGCAGAAGATCTGTAACTTCTTTTAGAAACATCCCCATATAGAGACTATAGGAGTTGATTCTGGCAACAAGCATATTGGCCTGGAAAATTCTCCTGCCAAAGGCATCTAAGGTTCTGCATTCTCTTCCTGGAGGATTAGAAGAGTGCCTTTTTGTACTCTTTATCTTCTTCATAGCAGACTCCACCACAATGGAGTGGTGAGGAAGCTGAGTCTTATTTTTATTTTATTTATTTAGTACACACTTATATACCGCCACTTCCAGCGATCAGCAGCGGTTTGATTACATCTTTGGGAGTAGTCAAATCAAGACAGAAAAGGGGGGCAAATATACACATAGAATTGGGGGTAAGGCACAGCACACAGGATTAGTGTCTTGGGGATTGGACTGCAAATATTTACATTATTTACATTTATACATATTTATACATTTCTCGGATCCTTTGCTTCATCTATCTTGTACAGTGAGTCACAGCTGGTTGTAGTGACTTTTGAATAGATGAGTTTTTAGTTCCTTCCGGAAAGCAGTAATGTCCTTGATTGATCGCAGCTCAAATGGTAGTTGGTTCCAGATAGTTGGTGCAGAGAATGAGAACGCCCTGCGACTAGTACTTGCTTTCACAGATCTGATGCTGGTAGGGACTTGTAGTGTGCCTGAGTTGATAGTTCTCCTGTCCCTGTTTGTTGGTTGGGTGCTGATAAGTGTGGAGAGAAATGATGGGGTTATGTTATTTATAAGTTTGAACGTGGTTAACAATGTTTTGTATTGGATCCTGGCTGCAATGGGAAGCCAATGTAGCTCGATCAAAACAGGCGTGATTTGCTCAGCAATGCCTGTTCTCATGATGATCCTGGCCGTCACATTTTGGGCCATTTGAAGGATATTTAGCGATCTTTTAGGGAGACCTTGTAAGATGGCGTTACAGTAGTCCAGGTGTGGCATAATGAGTGCTTGTGCAACAGACCGAAAATCATAGGGTTCGATTATATTCCCCAGAGGTTGAATCACTCTAAGTTTATGGAAGATGGCCTTGTTTGTTTTACGCAGGTGCGTTTCCATTTTTAGGTTGCAGTCGAGTGTGACTCCCAGATATTTGATCTCTTTTTTTGTGTTGTACGTATTGTTACACAGGGTGATTGTAGGAGGCGGCTCAAAATTCAGTTTATTGGATATATACATGACTTCAGTTTTCTTATGGTTGATTGTCATGTTGTTTCGCTGTAGCCATGTTAACATCTCATCCAGGCAGGTTTCGAGCTGTGTATATTTAGGGTCTGTGGTATCCAATTGTGTGTAAAGCATAATATCATCTGCGTAAATATGGTAGTTGATGTTATGCCTTTTGAAAATGTCACAGAGGGGCTGCATGTAAATGTTGAAAAGAAGTGCCGAGAGAGCCGAACCCTGGGGTATGCCTTGAGTTTGAGAGAATGCTTCAGCTGTTTCACCATTGAATTGGACTTGTGGCATTCTGTTCGTTATGTACGAGGAAAACCATTCGAGGGGGGTTCCTAAAATTCCTATTGATTCCAGTTTGTTAAGGAGGATCCCATGATGGACGGTATCAAAGGCTGCAGAGATGTCAATGAAAATAAGTATAAACATTTTCTTTCTGTCTTCTAGGCCTTTGAGGAGATTGTTCATCAGCGCTATTAAAAGCGTTTCGACCCCATGATTTCGTCTGAAACCGTATTGCTGTTTGTCCAGGGTTTCACGGTCATCAAGGTGTTCTTGAAGTTGTATGAGCACTGCTTTCTCAATGATTTTTGCCAGGAACGATATGCTGGAGATGGGCCGGTATGAGGTTGGGTCCTCTTTGTTGAGTGAGTTGTTCTTTAGGATTGGCCTTATTATAGATTTCTTTAGTTGTGCAGGCATGATTCCTTGACTTAGTGATTGGTTCACAATGTGAGATACTTGTTGGACGATTTCCTTTTTTGCTGCTTTGATCCATGCAGTTGGGCAGGGGTCCAGCGGGGAGGTGGTGGTGTTTATGCTAGTTATTATGTTGATAGTTTGTTGTTCGTCTATATTGCGGAAAATGCTCCATGCCTGTTCTTGCTCAACAACAGTTCCCTGGTATGATGCATCTACACAGAGAGTGGGTGTCGGGGCAGTCAGCTTGCTTGCGTAGTGGTTTGCCAGTGTTTGAGGATGGATAGAGCTATCCTGATGTTCTGGCAGGGTTGTTTTGGTTAAGGATTTTACTAGTGCGAATAGCTCACGCGGTTTGTTGATGGCTTTGTTTAAAATGTTGGTGTGGTGCGTCCTCTTAGCAGTGTTCACCTCTTTTTTGTATCTTGAGAGGAGGTTGAGGTACTCAGTCCTGTGTTCGATGGATTTGGTCTGTCTCCACTTTCTTTCATGTTTTCTAAGTTCCCTCTTCATTCTGGTCAGTGTTATGGTGTACCAGGGTTCTGATTGGTGTTTGGACGGGGTTGTTGTATTGTTCCATTGAGGGTTCGCTGTAGTCTGAATTCCAGTGTCCCAGCTGCTTGTTAGTTCATCGAGGTCTGTTCTTCCCAGGTCTATGTGGGACTTAATGGTACTTATAAGACATTCCATGTTTAGTTTGTTAAATTTTCTTCGTTGGTGTATTATGAAAGCCAGGACAAGGAGGAACACGATACATGGTGTCCAACCTACGAGAATGAGGGGAGATGGTGAGAGGGGTCTCCCATATGCCCAACATGTGATCATAAAGAATCTCATGAATTGGTAAAATGGCTGCCTCTTTAGGAGCCTTAGGATGTTGTAAAATATCTAATTTTTTGGCTCTAGGCTCTGCTTCAGGGGCCACTGAAATGGAAAGGCCCCTGGCCACTTCCCTAATGAAGTCTTGAAAAGACAAGTCTTCTGGAGGAGACATTCTTCTTTTTGGAGAAGGCGGCTCCTGAGGAAGGATCACCGATGCTTCGACAGAGGCCTCTGATTCATCAGAGTCTTCAGAGGAATCGGAGTATCACCTGTCTGGATGCTCCTGCAGAGCCCGATACGCGTACCGGGTGGTATCGACATCGGGAGTGATCGGTACCGATGGGCATCACAGAACAGTGTACCGCTGCAGTCAACACCGAAGCCGATGTCGATGCAATCGGTACCGGTGTCGGTACCGACAACAGAGTTTGTTGTGGTACCGAAGGCATCGCAGCTTGTATGAATGCCGTGATAGCACGCTGCATGGTCAGGATATTCTGATCCATCGACGCCACCAATGTCTGGATATTGGTACCAGTGGGAACCACCAGTACCCCAGAACATGGCAACAGGTGATCAGTCGAGGCCGAGCCATCAATGTCAACCTGTGACCCCATAGATAAAGCTTTGGAAGCCGGAGCCTCCCGCCGGGGTAATTTTGCTGGTGCGGATTCCTCGAGAGCAAGCCCGGAGGCATCTCGATACTTAGAGGGAGATCTACCTTTTGAGGATCGGCTGGACTTAAGTTTGGTAACCTGAGATCCATGGGAGGAAGAGGAAGCCCTGGAAGACATCGATGCTACCGAAGCTGCATCAGAGAGAAACAGGTACTGAGCTTGGCTGCTCGATTCTATAGACCTCTTTTAGACATCATGGAACAGGACTCACAATCCGTTATGGAGTGGTCAGGACCTAAACATTTTAGACACCATTCATGGGTGTCGGTGACAGAAATGGTGCCGCTGCACTTTGTGCACTTTTTAAACCCGGAGGCGGGCTTTTCCATGAGGAAATATTTTCCTAGGCCTAAGGCCGAAGAAAGAAAAAATGCACTGAAGTGGGAACAGTAGTCGTTTTTTTTTTTTTTTAAAGAATAAAAAAAGAAAAGACCGGCGGTACCGGTCCGGTGTCGAAGAAGGCAGACACGCGACCAAAGAAATAAAAGAAAATAAAGAAATTCTTCAGCGGTGACAGGAACACGACCTGCTGGTTCCGTGGAAAAGAAGAACTGGAGAGAGGCGGTTAGGAAAGGCGGGAAGGCAGCGCGCAGGCGCTGTGGGATGCTCCCAAAAGCTTTCCTTTTGGACGCTGGGGAGCGTTCCCGCGTAGGCTCCGTCGGTACCGACGATACCCATATGTGAAGACTCATTCCTGCTTGTTCCTGGAGATCTGGTTAAGTTTCCACAACCTCTTCATCAACCAAGAGAAGACTAAAGCCCAATTCATCATTCTCTCCACCACAAGTACTAAAACTCGACAATCTTACCATAAGAGTGAAATCCAAAGTTAAATATCTAGGCCTAATTATAGATCGGAGTAGCCTAGTGGTCAGAACAAGAGCTCTGGCACTCCTTGTGACCCTGGGCAAGTCACTTAACTCTCCGTTGCCTCGAAAGAAAAGGCCTAGCAAACTACTTTGTCATACTTTGCCAAGAAAACAAAGGGGCTGCTCGGTCACCAGAAGTCAGCACTGACCAAAGACCAATTTTCAAGCCCAAATAAAGTGAACAGTCAAATATGTATACCACAAACCAAGGACACAAACCTTGGTCCCGCCTAACACCAGAGGTATTTTGGACTGTATGCCAGGCTATAATTACACCCATCCTGGACTATTGCACAGTATCTATCACGGCCTTCCCAAGAACACACTACTCCCACTTCAGATGGCACAGAACACTGCAACAAGACTAATCCAAGGAACTTCTTGAACGCACATCACCCTAGTGCTAATGAAACTCTACTGGCTCCCCATTGCAGCAAGAATAAAATACAAGGCCCTCACCACAACATTCAAGGTCATATTCAGGGAATCAGCAAATTGCCTTCATCCCCTACTCTCACAACCTAAGAACGACCTACTTCATTCACAGACACACCTCAATTAATTTCCTATGCATTCCTACTCAAAAGGCCAAGACAAATCAAAGTACTTGAAAACATGCATTCTCCCTCTTCACCCCAATCATATGGAATTCCCTACCACCTGACCTGCAAGGATGCACTGACCTCTCAAAATTCTGGAAGAAACTGAAAACTTATCTGTTTCAAGTTTACTTTAATGCACCTTCAGTATCTGCGGTCCAATCTAATGTACCTTAACCTACCCAATGATCTAAACCTCAGGACTACATAACCCAATACCGTCTACAATGTGAATTCTATCTTTTGTTAATACTTCAATGTATATAGTTTACTCAAATGTTAAATTAATTTATATGTTCCATTTATTGTAAAACGGTTTACAGTTTATTGTAAAACAGTGTGCACCCTGCCCTGTTAATGTTTCACATTATATGTAAACCACTTTGAATAGCAGAAAGGCGGTACAGAAGTAACTTTAAATAAATAAATAAAATAAATAAAACTTTTACAAATAAATAAATGTCCTTTTATTCTGGCAAAACCTCCCTTACTTCCCTCCCCAGGAATGCTGCATACTTGGATGTGCAGAAACTCATATGCATGCTCAGTTTTTCAAATCAGTTTTTCAAGAAATTCCTAAAAAAAACGTGAAATCAGTCTATCAACCACAAATGCTACTACTGCTACTGAGCATTTGTATAGCACTACAAGACATACGCAGCGCTGCACAGATATGTAAGAGACAGTTCCTGCTCATCAGAGCTTACAATCTAATCAAGACAGACAACACAGGAGGTATAGACATGGATACATCTAGGGGGAATGGTAAGGAAAGGAGATCAGGCGAGTCAAGATCCAAAAACGGCTGTGAAGAGATGAGTTTAAAACCAGGATTTGAAAAGGGTCAGAGAAGGCGCCTGATGTACAAACTCAGGTAATTTGTTGCAGGCATAAGGAGCAGTAAGGTGAAAGCAGCAAAGTCTGGAGTTAGCAATACAAGAGAAGGGCACAGATAGAAGCAAGATGCCAGAAGAGCAGAGTTTCCAGGGAGGGGTGTAGGGAGGTAAAAGAGAAGAAAAATAGGGAGAAGCTGCAGAGTGAATGCACTTATAGGTCGGCAGGAGAAGTTTGAACTGGATGACACGCTCCCCATCTGCATGACAAGCAATTCCTCTTGTCCTCATAAAATAGGAAGATATCAGAAAAGTGTTATTATTCAACTGTAACAGGTGTTCTCCGGGGACAGCAGGAATAAGTCCTTACATATGGGCGACATCAGCACCGACAGAACCCTCGCAGAAGCATCCCCCCAGATTTCAAAGAAAGCCTTTGGGAGATGCCACCACGCATGCATGGTCCCCTTCCCACCGAAGGGTACCATCTTGCTCAGTCAGATAACACAGTTGCTGTTGTTAGGTGCCATCAAGTCGGTGTCGACTCATGGCAACCCTCTGGATAGTTGTCCTAAATTGTGTTCGGTCTTCAGTCAGGTGGCTCAATGTTGAAAGACTGGCATCGGTAGCTACTGTTATTGCATCGATCCATCTCATTGCTGGCCTTCCTCTTTTGCGTTGACCTTCCACCTTGCCAAGCATGGTGTCTTTCTCTAATGATCTCTCTCTTCACATGATGTATCCAAAATATGAAAGTCAAAGTCTTGTCATCTGAGCTTCTAAAGAAAGCTTAGGTTTCATCTCTAGTACTGACTGGTTTGTTCTTCGGGCAGTCCATTGTATACACAGTATTGGTCGCCAGCACCATAATTCAAAGGCACAGATTTTCTTCCTGTCTATCTTTTTCACTGCCCAATTTTCACATCCATATGATGCTATTGAAAATGCCATGGCTTGAACAAGTCGAATCTTTGTATGGAGAGAGACATCTCTGCTCTTGAGAATTTTGTCTACGTCCTTCATAGCCATTCTACTAAGAGCAATGCGTTGTCTGATTTCTTGACTACTTGTTGCTTCTTTATTGATAGTTGATTCAAGTAGGTTAAAGTTGTCAAATATTTCAATTTCCTCTCCATCAAAGATGAACTTATTCATTTTGCCAGTTCTCAGGAATATTGTCTTCTTAACGTTAAGGTGCAGACCCATTTTAAGACTATATTCCTTTATCTTGATAAGCAAATGTTTCAAATTGACTTCACTTTCAGCCAGTAATGTGGTATCAGCATAGAGGTTGTTAAGTCTTCCAATAATTTTCACACCTCTGCTGTCTTCATATAGTCCTGCTTCTCTGATGATTCATTCTGCATATAAATTAAACAAATGGGGGAAGTATGCAGCCTCATTGTACACCTTTGCTGATTTTAAACCATTCTGTTTCTCCTAACTCCATTCAAACTGTTGCTTCTTGATCAATGTAAAGGTTGTGTAAGAGAATGATTAGGTGTTCTGGTATACCCCCATGCTTCTTAATGTAGCCCAGAGTTTCTCAAAAGCCTTGCTGTAGTCAATAATAATATATATCCTTTTGTCTTTTCAAGGATCCATCTCACATCCGCGATAATGTCTCTCGTTCCTCTGTTTCCTGAATCCTGCTTGCACTTCAGGCAGTTCTCGTTCCAGATATGTTTGTAGTCTCTGCTGAATGATCTTGAGTAGAATCTTGCTGGCATGTGGGATCAGAGCGATTGCGCGATAATTTCCAGTCAGTCAATCAGGTCACCTTTCTTCAGTATTGGTATAAACACAGATCTTTTCCAGTCAGTTGGCCATTAATTTGTCTTCCAAATTTCCTGGCAGAGCCTTGTAAGTATGATAACAGCTTCATCTGATTGCTGTAATAACTCAATGGGAATGCCATCAATGTCAAGTGCTTTGTTCTTTGGTGGACAGCGTACTCTTAGTCATCGCCTCCTCCAGCCTACTGGGGTCGTAGGAGACGAAAAGCTGAGTAGCTTTGCGGTGACACTGGTTCACTGGACACAGAAGGACAAAGCCCTCTTACAGTCCAATATGCGGAGGACTGTCTCCAACCTTCTGGAGTGGGGTCTCAGAAAGAAGGTAGGGAGTACTACTTCCTAGTTAAGATGGAAGGACGATACTACCCTTGGAAGAAATTTAGGGTGCATGTGGAGCACCACTCTGTTCTTGTAGGGTTCAAGGGGTGATCCGGGAAACTACAGACCGATGAGCCTCACGTCAGTACCGGGAAAAATGGTAGAAACCATCATAAAGAATAAAATTATTCAGCATGTAGATAGTCATGGCCTAATGGGAGACAGCCAACATGGCTTTAGACAAGGAAGATCTTGTCTTACTAATCTGTTATGTTTTTTTGAAAGTGTGAATAAACAGGTGGACAAAGGTGAGCCTGTTGATATAGTGTATCTGGACTTTCAGAAAGCCTTTGACAAGGTCCCTCATCAGAGACTTTTGGCAAAACTAAAGAGTCATGGGATAGGAGGCAGTGTACTACTGTGGATCAGGAACTGGTTAAAAGATAGAAAGCAGAGGGTTGGGCTAAATGGCCAATTTTCCCAATGGAGAAAGGTGAATAGTGGGTGTACCCCAGGGATCTGTGCTGGGTCCGCTGCTTTTTGACATATTCATAAACGACCTGGAAAGTGGAATAACGAGTGAAGTTATCAAATTTGCAGATGACACAAAACTATTTAAAGTTGTTAAAACCCAAGAGGATTGAGGAAAATTGCAAGAGGATCTTGATAAACTGGAAGACTGGGCATCAAAATGGCAGATGAAATTTAATGTGGACAAGTGCAA
Organism: Ichthyophis bannanicus; assembly: GCA_033557465.1. Lineage (NCBI taxonomy): Eukaryota > Metazoa > Chordata > Amphibia > Gymnophiona > Ichthyophiidae > Ichthyophis > Ichthyophis bannanicus. Next base: position 806,779,107 of record CM066036.1, read on the forward strand.
AGTTATGCACCTAGGGAAGAACAACCCAAACTATGGTTACACAATGCAAGGTTACACATTAGGAACCACCACCCAGGAAAAAGATTTAGGCGTCATTGTGGATAACATGTTAAAACCCTCGGCCCAGTGTGCAGCGGCAGCCAAGAGAGCAAAAGGAATGCTAGGTATCATAAGGAAAGGAATGGAAAATAAAACAAAAGATATTATAATGCCTCTACACCGTTCCATGGTGAGACCGCACCTTGAATATTGTGTGCAATTCTGGTCACCGTATCTTAAAAAGGATATAGCGTTATTAGAAAAGGTTCAGAGAAGAGCCACCAAAATGGTAAAGGGGATGGAAGGATACTCCTATGAAGAAAGGCTAAAAAGGTTAGGGCTCTTTAACTTGGAAAAGAGACGGCTGAGGGGAGATATGATAGTCTATAAATTAATGAACGGAGTGGAACAGGTAAAGCACAGTTACTTACCTGTAACAGGTGATCTCTGGGAACAGCAGGAATTAGTCCTCACATATGGGTACGTCGGTACCGACGGAGCCCGTGCGGGAAAGCTCCCCAGCTTCTTAGAATAGAAGCTTTTGGGACCTCCCACTGCACATGCGCACTGCCTTCCCGCCTTCCTGAACAGCTCTCCTCAGTTTCGAGTTTATAGCTGAGTCAACAGAGAGAGGACAGGAAGATAGATAGATAAAAGATACAACTCCTAGGGGAGGTGGGTGGGTTGTGAGGACTAATTCCTGCTGTTCCCAGAGATCACCTGTTACAGGTAAGTAACTGTGCTATCTCCAGGAACAAGCAGGAATAAGTCCTCACATATGGGGACTCCCTAGCTTAGATGCATGGGATCCCCTGTAAAGGTTCGCCATCTTCGTATGGATCTCAGGCATCCATTCTGGGAAGGTGGGCAGGAGTTGTTTAGGAATGGAACAGGTGCTTGAGGACAGCCTGGCCAAACAAGGCATCCCGGCGGGAGTCCTTGTCCAAACAGTAATGGGCTGTGAAGGTATGAACCGAGGCCCAGGTAGAGGCTCGACAGATCTGATCTATGGAAACAGAGTGCAGATGAGCCATAGAAGTTGCCATGGCCCTCACATTGTGAGCAGTGACATGGCCTTCCAGAGAAATGTTTTTGCTCTGGTAAGCAAAAGAAATACACTGAGCAATCCAATTGGAAAGTGTACGCTTGGAGACTGGAAGTCCCAAATGGGAAGGATCAAAGGCCACAAAAAGTTGAGAAGACTTTCGATGTGGCTGAGTCCTATTAAGGTAAAAAGCGAGAGCTCTTTTACAATCCAGAGTATGAAGGTTCCTCTCTGCATTGGATGCATGAGGAGCTGGAAAAAAGACAGGTAGATATACCTCTTGATTAAGATGAAAAGGCGAGACCACTTTAGGCATAAAGTGGGGATTCGTCCTAAGGACCACCTTATCATGATGAAATCTTGTGTAAGGTGGATTAGCCACTAAAGCCTGCAGCTCACTGATGCGGCGAGCCGAAGTGACTGCAATGAGGAAGATGACCTTCCAGGAAAGAAATTTCAAGGAGGTGGAAAACATTGGCTCAAAAGGTGGCTTCATAAGTTGACCGAGCACTAGATTCAAATCCCATGCGACCGGGGGTGGTCTGATGGGAGGTTTAGTGAGAGTCAGGCCTCTCATGAATCTTGCAACAAGAGGATGAGAGGAGATAGGTTGTCCATTTATATGTTGCAAGGATGCTGCAATAGCACTTAAATGGACTCTTACCGAATTCGTCTTGAGGCCTGCATTGGATAGATGCAGGAGATAATCAAGAAGAGAATTCAAAGGAAGTGCCAGAGGGTCAAGACCCTGCTGAGCACACCAAATGGAAAAACGTTTCCATTTGAAAGCATAGGAACGCCTGGTAGAGGGTTTCCTAGAGGCAGAAAGGATATCTTTCACTGGTTGGGAAAGATGAAAGTCTTGAAGGCTTAAGCCTTCAGTAACCAAGCACTGAGGTGAAGGGATTTGGGGTTTGGGTGCCACAAAGTCCCCTCCTCCTGAGACAGGAGGTCTGGCGCAGCTCCCAGATCCAAGTAGGATCCCTGGGAGAGCTGTAGAAGTAGAGGGAACCACACTTGGCGTGGCCAGCGTGGAGCTATGAGGATCATAGTTCCATGATCCCTCTGGAGTTTGAACAGAGTCTTGGGAATCAAAGGAATGGGTGGAAAGGCATATAGGAATGCCTGACTCCAATTCAGGAGAAAGGCGTCCGTAGCCTGAGCTCCCTGACACGGAGTTCTGGAACAGAACCGGGGAAGTTTGGCATTCCACGGACTTGCAAAGAGGTCTATGTCCGGGGTCCCCCATTCCTGAAAGATTCGGTTTATTTGGTCCAAATGTAGGGACCATTCGTGTGGCAGCAGAACTCGACTGAGCCTGTCTGCCCGAGAGTTTTGAACTCCTGGGAGATACACTGCTAGCAGGTGAATCTGATGCTCTCTGGCGAAGGCCCATAGTCTTAGAGCTTCGTTGCAAAGCGACAGAGAGCCCGTCCCTCCTTGTTTGTTTATGTAAAACATGGCCACCTGATTGTCCGTCTGAACTAGGACAGTGAGGTTGGCTAGGAGGGAGTGGAAGACCTTGAGGGCAAGGTAAATTGCTCGCAGTTCCAGAAGATTGATATGAAGGGTGGTCTCCTGTAGAGACCAAGTGCCCTGAGTGGAGAGAGTTTGCAGATGGGCTCCCCACCCTGTTTGGGAGGCATCTGTTGTGAGGGTTGCTTGGGGTAGCAATGGTTGAAATGGAGCCCCCAACAACAGATTCTTGGTGGAAGTCCACCAGTGGAGGGACCAAAACAGACGATCGGAGGTTTGTATTTGGTCTGAGAGCGCTCCTGACGCCTGAGTCCACTGAGTGGCCAGGGTCCATTGAGCTGCTCTCATATGAAGACGAGCATAGGGCACCACATGCACTGTGGAGGCCATATGACCCAGTAGGCGTAGCATTTCCCTGGCTGTCAAGTGAGTGCTGGACTGAGCTTGGGAGGCCAAACTCAGGAGGCGCTGGCCTCGAACATGTGGAAGGTAGGCCCTTGCAGTGATGGTGTCCAACTGGGCCCCTATGAATTCTAGAGATTGAGTAGGGATGAGTTGGGACTTGGGAAGGTTTACTACCAGTCCCAGATACTGCAAAAGGCTCCTTGTGTGGTCCAGGGAAATCTGGGCCTGTGACTGAGTTGGAGCTCGGATGAGCCAGTCGTCCAGATATGGGAAGACAAAGATTCCCATGCCTCTTAGAAATGCGGCTACGACTGCCATGCATTTTGTGAATACTCTTGGAGCAGAGGCTAGACCGAAGGGGAGTACTCTGTATTGGAAATGTTTTCCCTGAAACAGAAAGCGAAGATACTTTCTGTGGGATGGATGGATGAGTATATGTGTATACGCATCCTGTAGGTCTAGAGAACAAAGCCAGTCCTGACCCTGGAGGTAAGGAAGGAGAATGCCGAGAGACAGCATTTTGAATTTCTCCTTGAAGAGAAATTTGTTCAATTCTCTCAGATCTAGGATTGGTCTGAATCCCCCTGTCTTCTTTGGAATGAGAAAATAAGGGGAGTAGAAACCGGACCCTTGTTGAGGAAGAGGAACCTCTTCTATGGCCCCTTGGGCAAGAAGAGAGGAAACCTCTTGACCCAACAGGGTTAGGAGAGATGGGGGAGAATTGAATGGTCTCACCATATGATGGGGAGGAAGGCTGGAGAAATGAATTTTGTAACCCTCTCGAATGATAGAGAGGGTCCATTGTTCTGTTGTGATTTGTTCCCATCTGGGAGCAAAGTGAACCAACCTTCCGGGTATGGTGAGAGGTTCTGGTTGTGTTAGAACCAGAAGTGGCAAGTTCCCTAGGAGCAAGTCAAAACCCCTGAGGGGTTGGAGCCTGCTGAGCTACAGTAGCTGCTGCAGGCTTAGCTCGTGCTTGTTTGGATTGCTGACGCTTAGCAGTATAGCGAGGTTGAGAAGACTGCTGGCCAGTATTTGAAGCAACTCTGGCCTTCTTATAGTAAGGCCTTTTAAAAGACTTTTTCTTAGTAGGAATTGAAGTGGACTTTGAAAGTCTTTCCAAGGTGGCATTTTCAGCATCCATCTGGGTGGCTTTGATTTGCCACTCTTCCCCAAATAAGTTCTCACCTGTACAGGGCAGATTCCGTAAGCCATCTAGAACCCAAGGTTCCAGATCAGAGGCCTGGAGCCAAGCAAGACGTCGGGCTGCAATAGCAATGCCCGAAGCCCTACTGGCTCCCTCAAAGGAATCATATGCTGCCCTATTAGAGAACTTAGAAACCTCTAAGAGTTGTTTCACTAGGGAAAGGAATCCCTGCTTTTTATCCTCAGGGATAAAGGGGGCAAAATGCCGCACCTTTTTGGCAAGTTCCTCCAGGAACATGCCCATATAGAGACTGTAGGAATTAATCCTGGCTATAAGCATACTAGCCTGGAAAATTTTCCTACCAAAAGAGTCCAAAGTCTTACATTCCCGTCCTGGAGGGGTGGAAGAGTGCCTTTTGGTACTCCTAATCTTCTTCATTGCAGACTTCACCACAATAGAGTGGTGGGGCAATTGAGTCTTTTGGAAACCAGGAGAAGGAGGGACCCTATACATGGTGTCCAACCTACGGGAATAAGGAGACAAAGTCAAAGGATTTTCCCAGAAATCCATCAGTTGTTCCTGAAGGATTTCATGGATAGGCAGGGTAACTGCCTCCTTAGGGGCCTTTGAGTATCCCAAAATATCCAGTTTTTTGGATCTGGGTTCCTTTTCAGAGGATGTGGTAATAGAAAGGGCTGTAGCCATATCTAAAACAAAGTCCTGGAAGGACAAATCCTCTGGAGGGGACATTCTCCTTTTAGGAGAAGAGGGCTCCTCAGGTAAGTTGAGTGAAAACTCAGCAGAATCATCAGAGGAGTGAAAATCCTCAGAGGAATCGGTGCTTTCCTCTAACGCACGATACGCGTACCGATCGGTATCGATATCGGGCGTATCGGGTATGGAACCGGTATGGAGCGAAAGCCCATACGGTACCGACTTGCGTTTAGAGGTGGACGGCCTCGATACCGGCATGGCGGACGATACCGGTATCGGGCCCGGAACCGCTGAAAGCGGAACCGATGGCGTTGCAGCTTTAATGAAAGCCATGACGGCCTGCTGCATGGACTGTACAGTATCGCCCATGGACGCCATAGCTGCCTGGATGTCGGTACCGGAGTGACCCGGTACGCCAGAGCAGGCTAACAGGTGATCTGTCGAGGCCGTAGCATCGATATCAACCTGAGACCCCTGAATTGGCGTTTTTGGAAGTTGGACTTCCCGCCGGGGTTGTTTGGCTGGGGCAGGGTCCTCAAGTTCTAAGCTAAGAGCCTCTCGATGCTTTGAAGGAGATTTGCTCTTTGAGGACTTGCCCACAGAAGGTTTGGTTACCTGAGATCCATCCGGAGAAGAAGACCTGGATGACTGTGATGCTGTATTCTCTGAAGCAAACAGCACATGGAATTTGTTGGCCCGGTTCTGCAGCCCACGTTTAGACATGTGGGAGCAAGATGGGCAGTCCGGTATGGAATGGTCAGGCCCCAAACATTTCAGACACCATTCATGGGTGTCTGTGACTGAAATAACAGCATTACATTTGGTACACTTCTTAAATCCAGGGGCTGGCTTCTCCATGAGGAGAAATTGAGTAGGCCGAGAGGCCTCTCTGAAGTGACCAAAAAGCTAAAAAATAAGAAAAAAGAATTATAATTTTTAAAGAAAGAAAGAAAAGACCGGCGATACCGGTATCGGTATGGGGAAGGCAGGTACGCGGTCTAAAGAAACAAATAAAATAACAATTTCTTCAGCGTGACAGGAACACGACCTGCTGGCTCCGCGGAAAAAGAGAAACTGAGGAGAGCTGTTCAGGAAGGCGGGAAGGCAGTGCGCATGTGCAGTGGGAGGTCCCAAAAGCTTCTATTCTAAGAAGCTGGGGAGCTTTCCCGCACGGGCTCCGTCGGTACCGACGTACCCATATGTGAGGACTTATTCCTGCTTGTTCCTGGAGATACGTAGATCAACTGTTTACATTATCAGAATATAGAAAGACTAGGGGACATGCAATGAAGCTACAGGGTAAACTATTTAAGACTAATAAAAGAAAATATTTTTTCACTCAACGTGTAATCAAACTCTGGAATTTGTTACCGGAGGATGTAGAAAAGGCTGTTAGTGTAGCTGGGTTTAAAAAAGGTTTGGACAAGTTCCTGGAGGAAAGGTCCATAAACCATTATTAAGAAGAGACCTAGGATATCAATGCTTGACCTAGTACAAGCATTGCAGAACCTGTGTCTTTTGGGGAAACTGCTAGGTACGTATGACCTAGATTGGCCACTGTTCGAAACAGGATATTGGGCTTGATGGACCTTGGTCTGACCCAGTATGGCATATCTTATGTTCTTAAGGCGCCTCCGCCACTAAGGCATGAAAGCTCGCTAACTCTGCGAGCAGAGGTGAGTGCAACCAGGAACGCCACCATCCAAGAGAAGTAGTGTAGGTGGCAGGTAGCCAGAAGCTCAAAGGGTGGGCGAGTAAGCTACCCCAATACTACATTGAGGTCCCATTCGGTTGCTGGAAGGCAAACCAGAGGCTTTGATAAGAGCAGACTCCTAAGAAAGCAGGTCACCAACGGCTGGACCAAGAGAGGCTTGGCATCCACCGGGTGGTGGTGCACTGCCAGGGCACTAAGGTTAGACTTCAGCCCAGATTGCGAGAGGTGGAGAAGGTACTGTAACACCAAATCCACTGGGCAGAAGAATGGGTCAGCCCCTGCTCGGCATACCAGGCCAAGAACCTGCGCCATTTGAGGGCATAAGCTTTTCCAGTAAAGGCCTTGTGAGAGGCCAGCAGGACCTCCTCTACCTCACCTGAGAGGTTGAAAAGGGCTAGGGTCACCCTTTCAGCAGCTATGCTGTCAGTGACAGGGACCCCAGGTTGGGGTGCAGGAGAGAGCCCCCCTTCCTGAGATAGGAGTCCCGGAGAGGTCTCCAACTGGATGTGGGTCTTGACCGTTAATTGGAGGAGCAGCGGGAACCACGGTTGCCTGGACCACCAATGGGCTATCAGGATGAGCGAAGCCCTGTCGTGGTGGGTCCTGAACATGGTCTTGGCAATCAGCGGCATGGGAGGGAAGGCGTACATGAGGCCCTCCGACCATGAGATGAGGAACATGTCCGCTGCAGTCCTAGAGGTGTGAGCCTACAGGGAACAGAAGTGGGGCAACTGAAAGTTGTCTGGGCTGGTGAACAGGTCCATCACAGGTTTCTTCCAGATCTGGAAGAGCCTGTTGGCCACTCTGGGGTCCAGCTGCTACTTGTGCAGCTGGAAGACCCTACTCAGCCTGTCAGCCAGCAGGTTGTTCTGGCCTAGAAGGTATACTGCCCGCAGGAGGATACCCTGTTGGATTGTGTACGAGCAGAGGACCACTGCCTCCCGACAGAGGGCATGAGATCCTGTGCCCCTCTGTTTGTTCACACAGAACATCGCCACCTGGTTGTCCGCCTGGAGCAGCACTGGCTGGTGGTGCAAGTGGTGGCAAAATGCTCAAAGGGCTAAGTATATCACCCGCAGCTCTAGGAGGTTGATCTGCTGGGTGCTCTTGTCTAGTGACCAGCTGCCCTGGGTGCAGAGCTCCTCGCAGTGGGCTCCCCAGCCGAGCAGGGAGGGGTCAATGATGAGGACCCTTGAGGGGCTTGGGGCCTGAAAAGGCATGCCCGTCTCGAGTTTCTGGAGAGAGTGACACCAGACCAGAGAGTCCACCAATTGGCAGTTTACGGAGACCCTGTCTCTGAGGCACCCTGTGGCTTGAGTCAACTGGTCACAGTGACACCACTGCGCTGGGCTCATGTGGAGGCGGGTGTTTGGGGTGACATGGACTGTGGAGGCCATTTGCCTGAGAAGGCGCAGAAGCAGCTGAGCAGGCACAGAGGAACGGTACTGTATGTCCTGTGCCAGAGTCCTGAGACGGTCGGGCTCAGTCCCTGAGCAAGAAGGCCTTTGACTGAAGTGTGTCCAGCTTTGCCCCGATGAACTCCAGATATTGTGTCAGAAGAAGGTGAGACTTGGGGAAGTTTATGACAAAACCCAAGTGCTGTAGAACCTGAATGGTGCGTGCGATGGCCTGCTGCATCTCTGAGGCCATGCCTCCCTTTATGAGCCAGTCAACTAGGTAGGGGAAGACAAAGACCCCCAGGAAACGGAAGAAGGCTGCCACAACTGCCAGGCATTTTGTGAAGACCCTTGAGGCAGAAGCCAAACTGACAAGGAGCACCCTGTACTGATAGCGTCTGCCCCCAACTATGAACCGCATGTACTGCCTGTGGTTGCGGTGAATAAGGACATGGGTATAGGCATCCTTGAGATCTAAGGAGCATAGCTGACCTCCCTGCTGGAGCTAGGGTAGCAATATTCCAAGGGAGAGCATCTTGAACTTCTCCCTCACGATTAATTTGTTGAGGTTGCTCACGTCGAGGATGGGCCTTATGTCCCATATTCTTTTTGGCACGAGGAAGTACCTGAAATAGAACCCCTTATCCTTGAGATGGTGGGGCACCGGTTCCACCACTTTTTCCTCGAGAAGATCTGCCAACTCCTTCAGTAGAAGACCCTGGTGGAGGAGAGACCTGAGGGGCTCTCCCAGAAAATAAGGGGGAGGTGTCTGAGTCAGGTGAAGGAGGTAACCCTCCCTGACCACGCCAAGTGCCCAGGAACCGGTGGTGATGGTCAGTCACCTAAGGGCACAGTGAGCCAGACGTTCCCCTGTGGGCTGCTGATCTCCTTGGGGCAAAATAGGCTATGCTCAAGGAATCAAAAACTCCCCCCTGGCTGGGCTGGAGCCAGTGCCTGGGGTTTTGGAGCCTTCTGCTTACGAGAGTCATGCCCATGTCCCTTGGCCTGCTGACCCTGTTGGGGAGCTGGAGAGGCCTGAAAAGGTGGGTAGTTTCTGTAAGCAACCCCTTTCCTCAGGTAGAAGGACTTTTTAACGGAACCCTTCGGTCGGGGAGGGGCAGCAGACTATTTTGAGAGACTGGTCCTCATAATGAACTCAGTCTCCAGCCTGGCAGCCTTGTCGGTCATGGTTGTGTCAAAAATGTTCTCTCCTTGGCATGGGACATTGACCAATTTGTCTTGAACCCACTGCTCGAGGTCGGACAATGACAGCCAAGCTTGGTATCGTGCACCGATGCCCACTGCTGCTACTTGAGCCGCCGACTCAAACCCATCATAGGCCGCTCGAGACGAACTTGAAGTTCCTCGGAGAGACCAGCTGAGAACCTAGTGAGTTCCTTTGCCAGGAATCTCAAGTACATGCTCATGTATAGCTGGGTAGGCCTGGATGCGGCAGATGAGCATTGAGCCCTGGTAACACTTTCTGCCGAGGGCATCCAAGGTGCAGACCCTCCCTGCCGGGGGGCACCAAGGAGTGCGTCTTCTGGCTTTTCAGCCGATGCATGGCCGACTCCACCACCATGGAGTTATGCGGAAGCTGTGATTTCTGGAAGTCGATACATCAGATTGAGCCATTTGCTCACCACCTGCACAGACGCTGGTGTCTCCCACATATGGAGCATCAGCCGTTCCAGGATGGGAGGGATGGGCACAATGAGCGATTCCATTGGAGGAGCCTCATACTGGAGGATTTCCTACTCATATGCCTGCGGGTTCTTCTCAGACTCCGTAGGGAACACCAGGGCCTTAGACATATCCTTGACAAAATCAAGGAAGCCCATATCCTCTGGCAGGGACTGCTGTCAAGGCTCCGAGATGGGAGAGTCTGATGTGACGTTACGGTGGCGATGGGTATTGGTGGAGTCCTCATCCTCAGTCTCCCAATTGGAGTAGTCCATCAAGGACTCATAGGAGAGCTGCTCCGCGGGCCTCGGGACTCCTGATGCTCCATGGCTGGTGCACGGCACACTTGCCAAGGATGATTGCAGTCCCATCGAGTAGGACTCAGATCGAGATCTTGACTGAGGATTGACTCGAGGCCGAAGGACCTTGAGGATTAGCTCAGCCTCTAGGGACATCTTCAACGTTGAGGGCCCGGTGGTTGGGGCGGATGAACTGGTCGTACCAGACAACAGTGCCCGCTGCTGGTCCATGAAGGCAGACAAACTGCTCTCCAGAGCCACAATTCTGGACTCCAGACCAGAAGGCTCTGCAGCAATGTTCCCTCTAATTTTCTGTAGGCTGTGTGCACATAAAATATCAGCTGTGTGCAGCTTTTGAAGGAAGGTTACATTTTTGTGCGCCACAGTATTATAATGCCTCTATATCGTTCCATGGTGAGCCCGCACCTTGAATATTGTGTGCAATTCTGGTCGCCGTATCTTAAAAAGGATATAGAGTTATTAGAAAAGGTTCAGAGAAGAGCCACCAAAATGGTAAAGGGGATGGAAGGATACTCCTATGAAGAAAGGCTAAAAAGGTTAGGGCTCTTTAACCTGGAAAAGAGACGGCTGAGGGGAGATATGATAGAAGTCTATAAATTAATGAACGGAGTGGAACGGGTAAACGTAGATCGACTGCTTACGTTATCAAAATATAGAAAGACTAGGGGACATGCAATGAAGCTACAGGGTAAACTATTTAAGACTAATAAAAGAAAATATTTTTTCACTCAACGTGTAATCAAACTCTGGAATTTGTTACCGGAGGATGTAGTAAAGGCTGTTAGTGTAGCTGGGTTTAAAAAAGGTTTGGACAAGTTCCTGGAGGAAAGGTCCATAAACCATTATTAAGAAGAGACCTAGGATATCAATGCTTGACCTAGTACAAGCATTGCAGAACCTGTGTCTTTTGGGGAAACTGCTAGGTACGTATGACCTAGATTGGCCACTGTTCGAAACAGGATATTGGGCTTGATGGACCTTGGTCTGACCCAGTATGGCATATCTTATGTTCTTATGTTCACATAACGACATTCGGAGTTATATACTTTAAAATTTGACTGCACGTCACAATACAGTATGTACACCACATTGATTTTAATCAAATTAAATGAAAATAGACGATTACTAAATGAAGTGGGAAATTTCTAGTAATTACAATCATAACTTTTAAATTTTAAGACGTCTGTGTTGTTTTCTATCAGAATCAGAGCTGTAATTTTTGTGCGTTCTGTTGTAAAGTATGTGCGCTCGCTCAGCGAGGTGTGTGCACGCGCATACGCACACAGCTTAGAGGGAAACAGTGCTCTGCAGCATTTGGCACGGGCACTGAGGGACTCGAGCCCAGTGCCAGCTCCCCTGAAGCGGAATCCTCAACGACGATGGTGTCTGGGGACCGAGGTTGGCTCCTTCCAGGGGACCTTTGCAGGCCGCTCCTTCTCCAATGCTCCAGGTGAGCATCCCGGACTGCAGGATCTGACCCAGGAGGGGCACCCAGCCGGTCGGATCCGTCGAAGGTTGCCACCTTCGAGGGCGGCTTCATTTTCCAGGGTTCCCTTAAGGGAGACCCCACTTTCTGAAGAACCACGACTGGGCTCAGGCTCGGAAGGGTCCATCCGAGGTGTCGAGGCTTGAGACGAGGCCCTGGCCTTTGGAGGCACCATGAACTCGGGGAAGAACGTATCGTGCTGCTGCTGGTGGCTCTTGAGGGCCTTGCTGGACATCCTCTTGCAAAGGCCGCATGCTGCTGGGTCGTGGTCCAGCCCAAGGCAGCTGAGACAGCAGTTGTGTGTGTCTGTCAAAGACAATTTCTGAGCACCAATCACACTTCTTAAAGCCACTGGTAACCATGGGGAAGAAAGCACCCCTGTGAGTTTGAAGACTCGCCGGGCTGCTAGCTGTGAAAAAAGGGCACGTAGACACCAGAAGTTAAAGAAATGAAAAACTACAAAAATAGACCCGAACTCGACACAGAGGCAGCGATGTCAGGTGGCGGGAAGAGTACCGGTGTGATACCGGAGGCGAGTATGAAACCCGGAGAGAAAAAAAATCAACTTTTTCCGGGGACCAGCCAGACGAACATCTGAAGGACTCGTGGAAAAAAGGAGACTGAGCAAGATGGCACCCTTGGGCGGGAGGGGGACCATGCATGCGTAGTGGCATCTCCCAAAGACTTTCTTTGAAAGCTGGTGGGATGCTTCCGCGAGGGCTCCTTCAGTGCTTACATCACCCATATGTGAGGGCTGACTTCCTGCTTGTTCCCAGAGAATGCACATTTACAAAAACTGACAGAGCAAACAAAGCATTGTCACAAAAGAGCGAGTGGAGAAAAAGGAGAAAAAGCAGAAAAAGCAGCTATAGCAGCAAAATATACTGTATTCTGCCAACACAAATGTAATAAGACCAGAGACAATCCTGAACATCAGAACCTGTGAATATTCTGCTTTATTTTTTTTGTGTTGTAAATTCCTTTCCTTTTACGTATTACTTTGGCAAAACATGTACAAATTGTAAGGCCAAAAATATTTCTTGAATCTGCTAAAATCATCATTTTATTCTCATACACTTGTGCTTAAAAAACAATTATCTGTCTTTGATATACAGAAGGAACCCTTATATCAGAAGTATTCAGGACAATAGGCCCTTTTACAAGGTCAAGACCACATGAAAGAACAGTCACAGGCTACATTTGCACTTATGGGTAGAAGAAATCCCAGAACCTTCTGATAATGCCATTCTATAACACACAATGCTCCCTGCCACATCTCCCTAAAGCTTTTACATTTAGTCACATAGTGAGAGCCAAAGAAAGTCAGAGGTTGGCTGCGATTCCAGGCATTCCACTACCGGTGCACTGGTTAATTTCATTAAGGCTCATCTCTGAAGTAAGGTTGTCACTTCTTCAGGAGATGCAAGGATAGCTGAGCTCATTCACTTAAAGGGTGCAGGAGAAGAAATGAGATGCCATGTTAGTCCTGTGCTGTTCAGCCCAAGGTCCTCAGTAATGTGCCCAATGGTAGAAGGCAAAAACATGCCTTTACCAATGGTGATCTCTCTTAGATTGGCTTGAAAGCTAGTGCAAAAGGAACTTGCAGGGTAGTGGAGGACACTTAGATCCTCAAACTCAATATTCTGCTCAACGATAGTGTGAATGACTGAATGGAAGGCCCTAATACTAGAATGAGAATGGATGGGATTCTCTGCTTGTCCTGCAAGACCCAGGAAAATCTCTTCAGTCTCAGCTTGAGAAAGAGCCAATCCCTAGCTATCTAGAAGGAATGGGCATGGAGCCACTACTAAGGATTTAGCTGGAATAAGCCTTGTTCTAGCTATATTTCAATGTAATAGATCTTTAACCATTAAATCATTAATTTGTTGGCTAGCTAGAAATCCCATTAGCTCAGACAGTATCAGTGGCTGCATAATCTAACAGAGTGGCTTAATTCTGATTCAAGAGAACTCCCTAAAGTCCTGCCATCAATCCTTCCTCCCAAGGAAAAGGGAGCATAGGCCTGGCAAACAGTTGCCCTATATTGCAGTCTGAAGGCATGAATAGCTCAGCCAGTTTTTAATCACAAAAAAATAAATCACCACTTTATTTCTCAATAAAAAATACTTTATCTTTACAAGGCATCAGTTTTCTGCATTTTCTTCCCTTGACTGAGTGACACTGCCTCTCCCCATATGAACTTAATTCTCCTACTATGTGCACAGATAAGAGGTCTCAGACCCCTGTACTATATCTCTTCTTTCAGTGTTGAGGTAGGTAGGTAGGCTGGCTCTGGTTCCGGTGCAGGAAGCAACTGTCTTGCCATCATATAATCAAGGTAATGTCAGATAAGCTGCTGAGGCTCTGTGGCAAGAGGTTCTTTTCAGTGACTGCGGGGCTTCGAATCACTGGCAGTCCTGATGGGAATGCTGTTGGCTTGAAGGTCTGAAGAAGATCCTCCTCACTACTGGGACTTTTGTCCTTCAGAAGGGAGGTTTTACTGCAAAGGAGAAAGAAAACTGATCATCAGGTACAAAATCCACATTTGCAAACACATCAGCTTTTCTTCCTGTCAAGCAGTAAACAAAAGGTACTGAAACAATTTACTTAGGCAACTGGGGGGCGGGTGTTATTTCTTGGGACACAATTTCCACATCATGCAAGGTGGCATACCCTTCTAAGCTGCCTAAGCAGATATTGCTTTTTTGCAAGAAACGCGAACCCATAAACCTGTTAAATAAATAAAACAAATACATTTGATTGCTAAGCAGCATAAAAAACTGTAAAGATTGTGGGTGGGGGAGGTGCTTTATTTGGCATGTAATTGGAGGCAGAAAGGAATGGTTATCCTATTTAAAGAGAGATTGGCTTGGCGGGACAGACCGCACATCTATTAACAGAAAGGAAAATTGGGTTGATTGTCTCTTACTGTGATATGAGCAGGACATTGGCTGCATTGCTCTCTATTTTTTTTATTTCTTTTCCACTCGTTGCATATTTGAGCAGCCCTATTATTTTTACCATCTGTGGCTAGTCTGTTACTGGTTGCATGTTGAGTATTCAATAAACATGTTTTTTCAGAAAAAAAGAAAAAGAGAGCTTGGTATTACAAGTACATTAAGTTATTGAAGACCAGAATGGCAGATACTTATTGTACTGGGGGAAATTGGGGGTGTAAACTAATGCTCCCAGTGTATATTGTGAATTTTTCAATGATGTGATGAAAGGAATCCTATATGCAGAGCATAGCCTTTTTGTTGGAGGAATTTTAACATTGTTGTCAACTCACAAATTGACGTAAGCCTGGTAGAATGGTCCACAAGGGTCATTTTGACAGGAGAGTAAACTTTGTCATGGTTGAACTAGGAGCTGTTGATGCCTGATGATATCTACATCTGTGGGAGCAGGATTTTACTTTTTACTCTAACCCATACAAGATTTATTCCAGAACAGATCACTGGTTAATACCACATCATTTATTTAACAGGTTTTATATAGAGTAGTTACTCACCTGTAACAGGTGTTCTCCAGGAGCAGCAGGAATCAGTCCTCACATATGGGTGTCATCGGCGCCGATGAAGTCCCAGCGGAGCATGTCCCCAGCTTTCTATGAAAGCCTTTGGGAATGCAGGCACGCATGCACGGTTCCCTTCCCGCCTAAAAGTGCCATCTTACCTCAGTCAAATGACATAGCTAAGGACAGCACACAAAAAATGAAAAAATAAACTATGTACAACTGCAACTCCAAGGGGAGGAGGGAGGGTTGTGAGGACTGATTCCTGCTGCTCCTGGAGAACACCTGTTACAGGTGAGTAACTACTCTTTCTCCAGGACCAAGCACGAAGTCAGTCCTCACACATATGGGTGACTCCCCAGCTCTGGGCTACCGAGGAACCCAGGCTGAACAAGAGAAAGAGTAGTTACTCACCTGTAACAGGTGTTCTCCAGGAGCAGTAGGAATCAGTCCTCACATATGGGTGACGTCAGTGCCGACGGAGCCCTCGCGGAACAATTTCCCCAGCTTTCAAAGAAAGTCTTTGGGAATTGCAGCGCGCATGCGCGGTCCCCTTCCCGCCCAAGGGTGCCATCTTGCTCAGTCGAATGACATAGCTAAAAGACAGCAAAAAAATTAGCAAAAACGAAATGATAGGACTTCAACTCCAAGGGGAGGAGGGAGGGTTGTGAGGGCTGATTCCTGCTGCTCCTGGAGAACACCTGTTACAGGTGAGTAACTACTCTTTCTCCAGGACCAAGCAGGAAGTCAGTCCTCACATATGGGACTCCCTAGCTTAAGGCTACCGGAGACCTCAAGCGGAAAAATGAGCTCCCTCTAGCTCAGTAGCACAGAAGGAAGGAATCTTCTCTGAAAACGCCCCAGATCGGTAGCCCAACACAGGGCCGGAGGGTAGGAGTTGCCTAAACCTCAAAGAGATTATGGAGGACTGCCTGACCGAAAGCACTGTCCCTGTGGGACTCCCTCTCCAGGCAGTAATGGGCCGCAAAAGTCTGGCTTGAAGACCAAGTAGAGGCCCGGCAGATGTCTGCCAACGGAACAGAGCGGAGATGAGCTACTGACGCAGCCTTCGCCCTTACACAATGAGCCGTGACACGACCCTCCAACGAGAGGCCGGCTGCTCCATAAGCCCAAGCGATACAGTCAGCAACCCATATGGACAAAGTACGCTTGGAGACAGGTAGCCCCAACTTATTGGGGTCAAAAGAAACAAAGAGCTGAACGGCTCTCCTATGCTCCCGCGTACGGTCAAAGTAGAAGGACAAGGCCCTCCTACAGTCCAGGGTATGCAGGACCATTTCAGCCCGGCTGGTGTGCGGCCTGCGGAAGAAGGTCGGAAGAACCACCTCCTGGTTGAGATGAAAAGGAGAAACCACTTTTGGAAGAAACTTAGGGTGAGTCCGTAAGACTACCCTATTCCTGTAGAACCTAGTTTAAGGAGGATCAGACACTAGGGCCTGCAGTTCACTGACGCGCCTAGCAGAGGTAAGGGCTACCAAAAACAAGGTTTTCCAGGAAAGAAAATGAAGAGGGCAGGTAGCCATAGGTTCAAAGGGCGGACAGGTAATCCGCTGCAAGACCACATTCAGATCCCATTCAGGGGCTGGTGGGCGCAAAGGAGGCTTAAGGAGAAGGAGGCCTTGGAGAAAACGAGCCACCCACCGGTGCCTGATGTGCAGAGAGAGCACTGAGGTGGACCCTGACAGAGTTGGACTTAAGGCCCAGATTGGAGAGGTAAAGCAAATATTGCAAGACCACTGCCTCCAAGCAGGAGAAGGGATTCTCAGACTGCTGAGCACACCACACGGAGAACCGACGCCACTTAAGAGTGTAGGACTTCCGGGTGGAGGGCCGCCTGGAGGCCAAGACGACCTCTTCCACCTCCCGAGGCAGCAGGAGGGGAGCAAGGACTACCCTTTTAGCAGCCAGGTCATCAGATGAAGGAACCGGAGGTTGGGGTGTAGGAGAGTCCCCTGATCCTGTGACAGGAGATCGGGTTGAAACCCCAGAGGAAGAGGAGTGTCCACCGCCATCTGCATCAGAAGCGGGAACCAGGGCTGTCTCGGCCACCGGGGAGCCACGAGGATCATCGAGGCTCTGTCTCTGAGAACCTTGAAGAGCGTCCGAGACACCAGTGGCATGGGAGGAAAGGCATACAAGAGGCCTGTGGACCATGGAATCAGAAAAGCATCCGCCGCTACTCTGAGAGGATGCGGTTGTCGAGAGCAGAATCTGGGAAGTTGCCGGTTCAGAGGACTGGCAAAGAGATCCATGGTGGGGAGGCCCCACTTGAGAAAGATCCGTTGAACCACCAACGGATCCAATCTCCACTCGTGTGGTTGGAGGATCCTGCTCAGCTTGTCTGCCAGGCAATTTTCCTGACCTGGGAGATAGACAACTTTGAGGAGGATGCCGTGGCTGACGGCCCATGAGCACAGTTTTTGTGCCTCCTGACAGAGAAGGAGCCTGTGCGCCCCCTTGTTTGTTCACGTAGAACATTGCAACTTGATTGTCTGTCTGGACCAGCACAGACTGGTGAGAAGTGAGGTGGGAGAAGGCTCTCAGAGCTAGGCGGATGGCTCTGAGCTCCAGGAAGTTTATCTGCTGAGCAGACTCCCAAGGAGTCCAGAGGCCTTGAGTACATGTCCCTTGGCAATGTGCTCCCCAACCCAGGAGAGAAGCATCGGATGTCAGTACCTGAGAAGGCGGAGGAGATTGAAAATCCACTCCCAGCACTAGGTTTGGCAGATGAAGCCACCACCGCAGAGAAGAGACCAGCAGGTCGGATATCTGTACTGAGTTCGCCAGGCTTCCTGTGGCCTGATGCCATTGTGTGCGAAGGCACCACTGAGCAGGATACATGGTCAGGCGGGCATTGGGGGTTACATGAACCGTGGAAGCCATATGGCCGAGCAGTCTCAGAAATTGCCTGGCAGAGACCAGGGAATTGCTGTGAAAGTGGCTGGCGAGATCCATGAGCCTGTGGGCCCTGTCCAGAGACAGGAAGGCCCGCGCCTGAAGAGTGTCCAACCTGGTGCCTATGAATTCGAGATTTTGAGAGGGGAGCAAAGTGGACTTTGCGAAGTTTATGACAAATCCCAAGTGCTGGAGTAGAGTCACAGTGCGATGAGTGGCCTGAGTGGCTTCTTGGGAAGACTGGGCTCTGATGAGCCAGTCGTCCAGGTATGGAAACACAAAAAGACCTTGAAGTCTTAGATAGGCCGCCACCACTGCTAGGCATTTGGTGAACACCCTGGGGGCAGAGGACAGGCCGAAGGGCAGTACTCTGTCCTGGTAATGATTTCCTCCCACAACAAACCTGAGATATTGTCTGTGGTCTGGATGAATAAGGATGTGAGTATACACATCCTTTAGATCTAAGGAGCATAGCCAGTCTCCCTGCTGGAGGTAGGGCAGCAGGATTCCAAGGGTAAGCATCTTGAACTATTCCCTTTCCAGGAACTTGAGGTTGCGCAAGTCCAGGATGGGTCTGAGGCCTCCTGTTCTTTTTGGTATCAGAAAGTACCTGGAATAAAAGCCGTGCCTCTCAGGTGGTGGGGCACCGGTTCCACAGCCTGTTCCTGAAGAAGACTTGCTAACTCCTGAAGGAGTAAGTCCCTGTGCAAAGGAAGTCTTGGAGGCTCCCCTGGAAAGTAGGAGGGAGGTACCTGGTGAAAGTGTAGAAGATAGCCTTTTTGAACTATATGAAGCACCCAGGTATCTGATGTGATGGCTGACCACCTGTGGGCAAAGTGGACCAGCCAGCCTCCTGTGCTGAGAGAAACCAGCGGAGGGGAAGAGGCTATGCTCTTAACATAATAGTCCCACTACATATCCAACCACTTTTCTCTCTATCTTTTCATTCTCGCCCCCAACACCCAAGCTAAATCATGTACATAGTTCGAGTATGTTATCTAGTTAACAGATTGCATATTCCATGTAAATAGTTCTCCCATGTTGCTCCAAGTTGATACTCCTGTTATATGTAATACCGAACAGCCTGTTCTGGTTTTGTTTATGTTCTCTGTGAACCGCGCTGATTTCAAAGAGTGCGGTATATAAGAAAATAAAATAAAATAAATAAAATAAATATGCTGACGGAGTCAAAAACCCCCACCCTTCTGAGAAGGGGCAGGAGTTGTGGGCTTGGGGGCCTGCTGCCTACGGGACCCATTACCCCGTCCCTTGGCCTGCTGACCCTGTTGGGGAGCTGCTGAGGCCTGATAATGAGGGTAGTGTTTATAGGCAGCCGCCTTCCTCAGGTAAAAGGGCTTTTTCCCCGAGCCCTTCTTCTTCTGAGAAGGGGGAGAGGTTTTTCTGGACACCTGGTCAGAGTCTCGGTTTCGATCTGTGCAGCCTTTTCAGCCATGGGCTTGCCAAAGAGGTTTTCACCTCTGCAGGGGACATCGACCAACTTGTCCTGTACCCATGGCTCGAGGTCGGATGACTGAAGCCAAGCCTGTTGGCGGGCAACGATGCCGGCTCCGGCTACCTGAGCCGATGCTTCGAAGCCATCGTAGGCTGCTCGAGAGAGAAACTTCGAGCACTCCCGAATACCAGTGGAAAAGGCCTGGAACCTCTGCAAAGGTTCCTCGGAGAGACCAGCAGAGAACCCGGCAATCTCCTTTGCCAGGTCCCGGAGATACATGCCCATGTAGAGCTGGTAGGTCTGGATTCGACAAGCAAGCATAGAGCCCTGGAAGCACTTACTACCGAGAGCATCCAGGTTCTGGGCCTCCCAGCCGGGAGGCACCGAGGAGTGCATCTTCTGATTCTTGAGTCGACGCATGGCCGATTCCACCACCATGGAATGGTGCGGTAGTTGTGCCTTTTGGAACCCGGGGCTCTTGCGGACTTGATAAATGGAATCGACCCGCTTGCTTAAACACCGGCGCCGGGCTCTCCCACATGCAGAAGAGAAGTCGCTCCAGCATCGGAGGAACCGGTACAGTAAAGGCCTCCTTCGGGGGAGAGTCATACTGGAGGGCATCGAGCTCATCGGCTCCTCCTCGGGATACGTGGGGAATGCCAAGGCCTTGGCCATATCCCGCACGAAGTCCGAGAACCGGGTGTCCTCCGGGGGGGGGGGGGGGGGGGGTGGGACCGTCTCCGAGGTTCGGACTCAGGCGAGTCCGATGGGACGTACCGAGTCCGAAAAGTACCTGGTGACTCTTCGTCCTCCGTCTCCCAGCCCGACTCCTCGGAGGAGGAATCGAGCGGCTCCGGTCGGGTGGGCACCGATGCCCTCCGCCCCGACGACCTCGGTCTTGAACGGGAGGCCGAGGGAGACCGTGACCGAGGATCGACTCGAGCTCTCATGGACTCGAGGATCGGCTCTGTCTCCGAGGTCGACTTGGACGTTGACGTCCCGGTGGTCGGGGAAGATGCACCGGCGAGGCCAGCGATCAATGCCTGCTGCTGGTCCATGAAGGCAGCTAAACTGCTCTCCAAGGCCGTCAACCTGAGTCAGAGCTCAGGAGACCCAGCAGCCCCCGACTCGAGCCCCGACGGCGTCGGGCCCGACGTTGGCTCCTTCGGAGGCGAGTCCACGAGGACTACAGTACTCACGTGTCCAGGAGACTCCATCTCGAGACGAGGATGTTTCGAAGGCCTCTCCGACTCCGAGGACCCGGGACGGCTATCGGGGCTATGCGACCTGGCCCTCGAGGAACCAGGAGTGTCCACCGACGCCGCCCTCGCAGGTTTTTTCTTCCTATGATGTTCCCGGGCAGGAGACCCCCGCTCAGAGGAACTCCGACGATGCTCAGGACTGGAGTCCCGGGACGTCGAAGCCTCTGACGAGTTCCGGGCCTGGCCGGACGCGGAGTCAGAGAAGATTCGTTCTTTTTGATGCTGCCGACTCAACGCTTTTGAGGACATTTTGCCACACGGACCACAGATCGGGTCATGATCGGGTCCGAGGCAGCGGAGGCAGCAGTCGTGTGTGTCGGTAAGAGACATAAGTTTCTTACACCGATCACACTTTTTAAACCCGCTGGCAGCCATCGGGGGAAAAAGGGCCCCTGCGAGGTCAAAAGACAGGGCTGCCAGGTGAAAAAGAAAAAATGGCACGAACGCTAGTCACGAAGGAACAAAAAACGAAAAAATAAAGAACGGACTCGATACCGGCATATCGGATCCAGGCGGGAAAAGGACCCGGCATCGAACCGAGAAAAAAATATTAAATAAAATCAACTTTTTCAGCGGCGATCACAAACAGCATCTGTAGGGCTCCGCGGAAAAAAGAAGACTGAGCAAGATGGCACCCTTGGGCGGGAAGGGGACCGCGCATGCGCGCTGCAATTCCCAAAGGCTTTCTTTGAAAGCTGGGGAAATTGCTCCGCGAGGGCTCCGTCGGCGCCGACGTCACCCATATGTGAGGATTGACTTCCTGCTTGGTCCTGGAGAACTCCCTCTAGTCTCAGCAGCAAAGAAAGGCTTTTCAAGGACACAACCTCCACCGGTAGCCCCACAGAGGGCAGGAGTTGCCTAAACCTCAAAGAGATTCCGGAGTACTGCCTGGCCAAAAGCACTGTCCCTACGGGACTCCCTCTCCAGGCAGTAATGGGCCGCAAAGGTCTGGCTTGAAGACCAAGTTGCAGCCTTGCAGATGTCTACCAAGGGCACAGAGCAGAGATGAGCCACTGAGGCAGCCATTGCCCTGACACGATGGGCCGTGACCCTACCCTGCAAAGGAAGGTCAGCCGCCCTATAAGCCAAGGTGATACAGTCAGCCACCCAGATGGACAAGGTACGCTTGGACACAGCCAACTGCAACTTATTGGGGTCAAAAGATACGAAGAGCTGAGTAGCCCTTCTACGCCCCTGCGTACGGTCAAGGTAGAAGGATAAGGCCCTCCTACAGTCCAGGGTATGCAGGACTGCTTCAGCCTGGCTAGCATGAGGCCTAGGGAAGAATGTTGGAAGAACCACCTCCTGATTGAGGTGGAAAGAGGAGACAACCTTAGGGAGGAACTTTGGATGAGTCCTGAGGACTACCCTGTTCTTGTAAATCCTGGTGTAAGGCCTGTCACAGACCAGGGCCTGAAGCTCACTCACTCGCCTAGCCGAGGTAAGGGCTATCAGGAAGAGCGTCTTCAGGAGAGGAAGCGAAGTGGACAAGTAGCCATCGGCTCAAAAGGTGGGCGAGTCAGTTGCTGCAAGACCACATTCAGCTCCCACTCGGGGGCAGGAGGACGGATGGGAGGCTTGAGCAAAAGCAAGCCCCTGAGAAAACGGGACACCAAGGGGTGACCAGATAGAGATTGTCCCTCTACCAATGAGTGGTGAGCTGCTAGAGCTGAGAGGTGGACCCGAACAGAATTGGACTTAAGTCCATGATTGGATAAGTGCAGTAAGTACTGAAGAACTACTGGCACAGTACAGGAGAAAGGATCCTCTGTACGTAGGTGACACCACACAGAAAACCTTTTCCACTTGAGAGCATAGGTCTTCCTAGTGGATTGTTTCCTGGAGGCTAGGACAACCTCTTCAACTTCCTGAGGTAGGCCCCAGGGAGCCAAAACTACCCTTGCAGCCTCCAGGCCATCAAATTGAGACACTTGAGATTGGGGTGCAGAAGGGAACCCTGGTCCTGTGTGAGGTCGGGTTGCAACCCCAGAGGCAGTGGAGGATCCACCGCCAGTTGAAGCAGAAGAGGAAACCAAGGCTGTCTCGGCCACCTGGGAGCTACCAGGAGGACCGAGGACTTGTCCTGGAGAATCTTGAATAGGGTTCGGGCCACCAAGGGCGTGGGAGGAAACGCATAGAGGAGGCCCTGAGACCACGATATCAGAAAAGCATCCGCTGCTGTCCGCAGAGGATGTGGTTGCCTGGAGCAGAACTGTGGCAGTTGCTTGTTGATGGGGCTGGCAAAGAGATCCATCAAAGGGAGACCCCATCTCAGGAAGATCTTCTGAACTACTGAAGGATGAAGCTGCCACTCGTGGGGCTGCAGTATCCTGCTCAATCTGTCTGCCAGGTAGTTGTCCTGGCCAGGAAGGTACACAGCCCTGAGGAGCATGTTGTGCTTGAGGGCAAAACAACAAAGGTCCTGAGCTTCCCGACAAAGGATCCTGGACCCAGTTCCGCCCTGTTTGTTCACATAAAACATGGCAACTTGGTTGTCTGTCTGAATCAGGACAGACTGTTGAGCCAGGGTAGGAGTGAAAACTTTGAGTGCTAATTGAATAGCTCTGAGTTCGAGGAGATTGATCTGCTGTGCAGCTTCCCAGGGAGACCAGAGGACCTGGGTGCACTTGCCCAGACAATGCGCTCCCCAGCCTTGCAGGGAGGCATCTGTTAGCATCACAGTGTAACCTGGAATCTGAAAGGGTACCCCTTTCAGCAGATTGGGTGGGTGTAGCCACCAGTTGAGGGAGTGCAGAAATTGTCTGGACACCCTTATCCTGTCTCCGAGGCTGCCTGTGGCCTGTGACCACTGAGACCAAAGGCACCACTGTGCAGGCCTCATATGGAGCCTGGCACTGGGGGTCACATGTACTGTCGAAGCCATGTGGCCTAGAAGCTGCAGGCAGAGTCTGGCGGAGACCAGGGACCTTCTGAGAAACTGACTGGCCAAGGCCATTAACCTTCGGGCTCTGTTTTCTGGCAAGAATGCCTTTGCCAGGAGAGAATCCAACCTTGCCCCTATGAACTCCAAGTTCTGGGAAGGGAGCAAAGTGGACTTTGCAAAGTTTATGACAAACCCCAGGCATTGTAGAAGAGCAATAGTCCTGAGGGTGGCTTGATTGGCCTCCTGACATGTCTGACCCCTGATGAGCCAGTCATCCAGATAGGGGAAGACAAAGATGCCCTGATTTCTCAGGTAGGCCGCCACCACTGCTAAGCACTTTGTAAAGACTCTGGGGGCGGAGGTGAGGCCGAAAGGCAGCACTCTGTACTGATAATGGTTTCCTCCCACGATAAACCTTAGGTACTTTCTGTGGTCTGGATGATTGAGGATGTGAGTGTACGCATCCTTTAGATATAAGGAGCATAGCCAATCTCCCTGCTGGAGGTAGGGCAGAAGGGTTCCAAGAGTAAGCATCTTGAACTTTTCTTTCACCAGGAACTTGTTGAGGTTCCTGAGGTCCAGAATGGGACAAAGGCCACCGGTCCTTTTGGGCACCAGGAAATACCTGGAGTAGAAGCCGTGACCTTGCAAGTGGGGAGGCACAGGCTCCACCGCCCTATCCACCAACAGACCCTGAAGCTCCTGACGGAGAAGGGCTGTGTGCAGAGGAGGCCTTGGAGGCTCCCCTGGAAAATATGGGGGTGGCAGTTGGTGGAAATGGAGGGCATATCCCTTGTGGATTATCTCCAGCACCCAACTGTTCCTGGTGATAAGGGGCCACTGGTGGGCAAAGAGGGCGAGACGACCTCCTGTGCAGGGTTGGGAGAGCAGTGGAGGAGAGGCTATGCTCAAGGAGTCAAAAACCCCCACCCTGCTGAGTGGTAGCAGGGGCCGGAGGCTTGGGGGTCCTCTGCCTATGGGGCCCATTACCCTGGCCCTTGGCTTGCTGACCCTGGGGGGCAGCTTGGGCAGCCTGATATTGTGGGTACTATTTGTAGGCAGTGCCCTTCCTCGGGTAAAAGGGCTTTTTACCCGAGCCCTTCTTTTTATGAGAAGGGGCAGAGGTCTTCGACAGCCTTGTCCTGGTGAGGTGCTCGGTCTCGAGCTGAGCGGCCTTCTCGGTCATGGGCTTGCCAAAAAGGTTTTCACCTCGGCAAGGGACATCGACCAACTTGTCCTGAACCCATGGCTCGAGGTCCGATGACTGCAGCCATGCCTGGCGTCGAGCCGCGATACCGGCTGCCGCAACTCGGGCCGAAGCCTCGAAGCCATCGTAGGCGGCGCGGGACATGAACTTCGAGCAGTCCCGAATCCCCGAGGACAAGGTCTT
This sequence comes from Ichthyophis bannanicus, assembly GCA_033557465.1. Lineage (NCBI taxonomy): Eukaryota > Metazoa > Chordata > Amphibia > Gymnophiona > Ichthyophiidae > Ichthyophis > Ichthyophis bannanicus. The sequence goes on from CM066036.1 coordinate 806,803,952, forward strand.
AAATCTCTGCAAGGGTTCCCCGGAGAGACCAAGCAAGCATCGAGCCCTGAAAACACTTTCTACCGACGCTATCTAGGTTTCGAGCCTCCCTGCCAGGAGGCACCGCGGAGTGCATCTTCTGACTCTTCAGACGATGCATGGCCGATTCCACAACCATGGAATGGTGTGGTAGCTGTGTCTTTTGAAACCCAGGGCTCTTCCAGAGTCGATAGATGGAATCGACCCGCTTGCTAAGAACCGGCACCAAGGCCGGTGCCTCCCACATACGGAAGAGGAGCTGTTCCAGCATCGGAGGAACCGGGACAGTAAAGGCCTCCTTCGGAGGAGAGTCATACTGTAGGGCCTCGAGCTCTTCAGCTCGAGGCTCCTCCTCGGGATCCGCCGGAATAGCCAAGGCAGTGGCCATATCCCGGACAAACTCCGAGAACCGGGTGTCCTCTGGAGGGAACCTACTCCGGGGTTCAGACTGCGGTGAGTCCGAAGGGACGCACCGAGTCTTAAAGGTATCGGGAGACTCCTCGTCCTCCGTCTCCCAAGCTGACTTGTCCGAGGAAGAGTCGGGGTCCAACCCCGCGGGGCCCTGGAGCACCCGCCCCGACTCCGGAAGCACCGGCGTCGACGCCCTCGGTCCCGAACGGGAGGTTGAGGGAGACCGCGACCGAGGTCGACTCCGAGCCACGAGGGACTCGAGTATCGGCTCGGTCTCCGGGGTCGACTTTGACATCGATGTCCCGGTGGTCGGGTCAGATGCGCCAGACAGGCTGGCCATCAGTGCCCGCTGCTGCTCCATGAAAGCAGACATTCTGTTTCCAAGGCTGTCATCCTGAGACTCAGCTCGGGAGACTGAGCAGCCACCAACTCGGGCCCCTGCGGCACCGAGCCCAACGTTGGCTCCCTGGGAGGAAAGTCCACGAGGACTACGGGGCTTACGTGTCCAGCAGACTCCGGCTCCACACGAGGAACTTTGGCAGGCTTCTCCGGTTCCACAGGCCCGGGGCGACGGTCGGGGGTCTTAGATCTGGCCCTCGAGGAGCCAGGGACCTCTTCCGACGACGCCCTCGCGAGCCGCTTCTTCCTCTTGCGTTCCCCATCGGGGGACCCCCTGTCCGAGGAGCTTCGACGGCGCTCGGGATCGGAATCCCGAGATGTCGAGGCCTCAGACGAGGTCCGGGCCCGGCCGGAGGCTGAGTCCGAGAAAAGCCTTTCCTTTTGCTGCTGTCGACTTCATAGTGCCTTGGAAGACATTTTTTCACAGGCCCCGCACGACTTAGGATCGTGGTCGGGGCCGAGGCACTGAAGGCAGCAGTCGTGTGTGTCAGTGAGAGACATTAGTTTCTTACACCGATCACACTTCTTAAAGCCACTGGAAGCCATCGGTGAAAAAAAGAGTCCCCGCGAGGTCAAAGTACTGGCCTTCCAGGGAAAAAGAGAAAAAAGGGCGCTAACGCCAGCCACGAAGGGCAAAAACCGAAAAAGAAGAATCGGGCTCGATACCAGTGTACCAAACCCGGCGGGAGAGGAACCGGCGTCGAACCGGTAGAAAAAAAGAGCAAAAATTGCTAAAAATCTGATTTTAACTGGGAAAACGGGACATACGTCCAACGGGCTTCACGTAAAAAAAGAGACTGAGGTAAGATGGCACCTTTAGGCGGGAAGGGAACCGCGCATGCGTGCCTGCATTCCCAAAGGCTTTCATAGAAAGCTGGGGAAATGCTCCGCTGGGGCTTCATCGGCGCCGATGACACCCATATGTGAGGACTAACTTCCTGCTTGGTCCTGGAGAAACCGCTTTATCTTTTAATCAAATCTTTATTTAAAATAGAATATTGGACTTATTTGCAGTATATAAAATTATGAGGTTTAAATCAATAAAAACTCACAAGAACAATCTAAAAGGACTGTCAATCCATCACTCCCACCTATCTGCCCATCCCTAGGACCCCCCTCTAACTATCTAATTAGGGAAAGGTAAGTCTTTAAAGCTTTTTTGAAAACATCCCTTATCCAATTCCTGCCTCAGTCTAAGGAATTGGATAAGGGATGAGAGCTGCGATCTTAAATGCTTGTCCCTTCCATTTCTGCTGTCACTCTTCATGATGGTCTGGGATTATCCACAGACCACCCTGACTAGATCTTAATATACAGCCCAGCTGGTACCACTAAAAACATATCCTGCAAATAAAACTTGGCCCTCTCTCTTTCATAACTTTAAACATCAATACTAACATTTCAGACATGTAGCACTCACATATAGGGAGCCAATGCAACTGCTTCAAAACATCTCTGACCGATTCCCGCCGACTCCTACCTGACACCACTCGTGCAGCTGCATTTTGGATCACTTGCAGTCTCCTCACTAACACCTCTGGCAACCCCACATATAGGAGGTTGCAGCAGCCAAACTCCTCAATCACCAAGGCCTAAGCTACCATCTGCATAGCAGCGCCATCCAAAAATGGTCATAGCTTGCGCACCATTCTCAACTGGCCATAAGCCATACAAATGACCTTTGAGACTTGAGCATGCATCGATTTATCATTTATTTATTTAACATTTCTTATATACCGCCTTTCATGATATCACTGAACAAACTGAAATTACATTGAACAGGGCATTATAACGTGGAGATAACTATTTTACAGGAAACATGGGCAATGGAGGGTTAGGTGGCTTGCCCCAAGACCACAAGGAACACCTGTGGGACTAGAAACACCAGTCCTTCCGGTCCAAGGTTGCTGTCCTCTAGTGGGATTTGAACTCCCGACCCTCTGGCTTGAGGTAACTTGCCCCAACCACTAGGGCACTCCTCCCTCCTTCAAGTAGCACTCCCAGGTCCCTCATCTACTTTTTCCAGTACATCCTCTCCCCTCAAATATACAACCACTCTGGCAATGCCTTTTTCCAGCCCATCCTCTCCCCTCAAATATATAACCACTCTGGCAATGCCTCAGGATCTAATTCTCCCACAAACCAGAACCTCAAATTTCTAGGTGCTCAATACCATATAACTTTCCTCCAACCATTCTACCATCTTCCGCTAACAGATATTAACTTTTTTTTTTTTTAAATAGTGGCCACCCTATCCATCCCTAAGGGCACCACATCTGTATGCCATCAATATATAGACATCCCCACAAACCAAAGCTACGAATACTGCATAAAAATATTAAATAAAAGCAAGGAAAGCGCAGACCCCCTGTGGCACATCATAGGACAGTCTCCTCACTGAAGACACTGCACCCAAAGCTCTCCAAGGATAGCATGTGCTGGATCCAAGGAGGTTGCCTGTGTCTGTTCCAATGCAAGAATGGGGCTTGCCGCCACCGTACCAGAGCACGGCATTGGGGGCTCTCCAGAGGTCGATGCCTCGGGTGCCTTCCGATTCCCCACCAAGGCTTTGAAGGGCAAGTCCTCCTGCTGGGGATGCCTGGGCCGATGGCCAGAGTCAGAAGAGGTCTTGGAAGACTTCCATTGTTTAGAGCAGGATCTTTCCCTCGATTCCCAAGACTTGCTTGAGGAATTCTTGGACCTCTCCTTCGACTTCTTTGAGGATTCATAAGGTTCTTGCTTTTCCTTGGAAGACCACGAGGGAGACATGGTTTTTTTTGGTCTTTTTCTCAGAGTGTTTGGAGTTCTTAGAAAGCTTAGAGCCCTGAGAACATGAGGATGCTCTGGAGAAAGTCGAGGTCAATGACATTGAGTCTGATGGAAAGAGTTCCCCAAACATTTTGGCCTGGTTTCCTAGGCTTCTCCTCGTCATCTGTTTACAGAGGGAGCAGGCTTGGGGAACATGGTTGGGACCCAAGGTGTATCAGACACCAATCGTGTTTATCTGTTACGGAAATGGTGCTGGAGCACTTGGTACATTTTTTTAACCCACTCATGGGTTTTTCCATCATGAAGATGGTGGGCGAGGCCCGGTGGGCACAAGGCCCTGAGGAAAAAGTTTTTGAAAAAAGAAAGAGATAATTGTATTTTAGGGGAAAATCAAAAATGAAAATGATACCGGAATCTAGTTATACCAGTGCGGTGAGGCAGAAGCGCTTTTTGAAAAAAAAAATTGAGGTTCTTTTCTCCAGTGACAGAGTTTTGACTTGTTGGCTCTGCAGAAAAAGAATAACTGAGGAGAGGGAGTTGGGAGTGTAGGAAGGCAGTGGTGCAGGCGCAGTGGAGTGCTCACAAAGGCTTTCCCATTGGGAGCTGGGGAGTTTCCCACGTGGGCTCCGTTGGAACCCAATATCACCCATAAGCGAAGACTACATTCCTGTTTGTTCCTGGAGATCTGCTATTCCTATCTGACTATCTCTCGACACTAACAAATTCCAATCCACCAGTCAAATGCTGCAGATAAAGTGTAACAGGTGATCTCCAGGAACAGCAGGAATCAGTCTTCACATATGGATGATGTCCTGCGTTGGAGCCCGCGCAAGAACGCTCCCCAGAAACCAACAGGAAAGCTTTTGAGAGTATCCCACTGTGCCTCTGACCTTGCCTTCCCGCATTCCCAGTCCTCCTCAGTGAGGTTTTCAGCTGAGAAGGAAAAAGAAAAGAACAGAAAAAACCCCTACAACACCTAGGGGAAGAGGGTGGGTTGTGAAGACTGATTCCTGCTGTTCCTGGAGATCATCTGCAACAGGTAACTATGCTATCTCCAGGAACAAGCAGAAATGCAGTCTTCATGTATGGGACTACTAGCTGAAGGCTACCAGGCCCTTGCAGCAAGTAGCAGGGTGTGACCAAAGGGGTAAAACCCATTGAACAACAACGTGGGAAGTCTGCGGATCTGCCAGACTTGACTCCTTGAGCACACGGTCATCAGGATGTAAATGGGCCACCGAGGTGGCCATGGAACAAATGTTGTGGGCTGTTACATAACCCTCTAAGGAAAGATCTACACGGAAGAAAGGCCCAGCAATCTCCTTCTGTATCTTGCCATGAAAACCCAATGGATAGTTACAACAAAACAAATTGTGCTATAGTGCTGGAAGATGAGACCAACCAGGTCGGAAGGCATGCAACTAGCTACTGAGGAAGAGCTGAAGACTTTTCAGAGTAAAGCCAGCATTTATGATGTGGTTGGTTCAAAGCCCTCGGGACTTCTGACTGCTGATGTAGCTGCGCATGAGATGAGAGTCAGAAGCTGTAAAGATATCTTACGCATTGGAACATGGAACATACGAAGCATGAACCAAGGGAAGTTGGAGGTGGTCAAGAATGAAATGGAACGTGTACAATTTGATCTGTTGGGTGTCAGCGAACTGAAATGGACTGGCATCGGGCACTTTGCATCAGATGATCACATGGTCTACTATGCTGGAAATGAACGACAAAGAAGAAATGGTGTTGCATTTATAATAAAGAAGAAACTTGCAAGAACTGCAATGAAATACAATGCAGTCAGCGAACACTTAATCTCTATTCGTCTACGAGGAATGCCTAACACCACAACTATAATTCAAGTATATGCCCCAACAACAGCTGCAGAAGAGAATGAAATTAAAGATTTCTATGAACAAGTACAAGCTGAAATTGACAGAACATGCAAACAGGATATCCTGATAGTCATGGGTGACTGGAACGCAAAAGGTGGCAACAAAGAAGAAGGCAAAGTAGTTGGAAAATATGGACTTGGCAACAGAAATGAAGCTGGAGAAAGACTGATAGAATTCTGCAAGACCAACGATCTATTCATCTCAAACACCTTCTTCCATCAACACAAGCGGCGACTGTACACATGGACTTCACCCAATGGATTGTATAAAAATCAAATTGACTACATCTGTGGAAGTCAACGATGGAAAAGTTCTATGACATCAACAAAGACAAAACCTGGAGCTGACTGTGGTAAAGATCATCAACTACTAGTATGCAAACTCAAGCTAAAGTTGAAAAAGAGCAAACCACTCATGAATGCAGCAAAATATGACCTTGAGAATATACCACTGGAATTTAAAGACTGCCTGCAAAATCGATTTGCTGCTTTAGATACAAATGACAGAGCTCCAGAAGAGTTATGGAATGACATCAAGAAGGTTGTATTGGAAGAAAGCGAGAAGTGTCTACAAAAGGTGAAAAAGCAAAAACGGCCAAAATGGATGACGGAAGAAACTCTGAAAATTGCCCAGAAACACAGAGAAGCTAAAGCCAGAGGAGAAAGAAAGTCAATAACAGAACTCAGAGATTTCCAACGTGCAGCAAGACAGGACAAGGAAAAGTACTACAATGACGCATGCAAGGAAATAGAAGCAGAAACTATTAGAGGAAGAACAAGATCGGCTTTCCTAAAGCTACGAGAGTTAAAGAAAAAGTTCCAGCCTCGAATTGGAATGTTACAATATGCTCAAGGTTCTATGTTGAATAATGCTGAGAAGATCAAGAAAAGGTGGAAGGAATATACAGAGTTTTTATATGATAAAGATCAAGTGGACCAACAGCCGTTTCAACCTGTACCTTATGATCTGGAACCATTGGTGATGAAAGAAGAAGTTGAAGCAGCATTGAAAGCCTTATCAAAGAACAAAGCACCAGGCATTGATAGCATTCCCATAGAAGTATCACAACAATCTGATGTGGCTGTTACCGTACTTACAAGGCTCTGCCAAGAAATATGGAAGACAACATCATGGCCAACTGACTGGAAAAGATCTGTGTTTATACCAATACTAAAGAAAGGTGATCCAACTGACTGTGGAAATTATCGCACAATCGCTCTGATTCCACATGCCAGCAAGATTCTATTGAAGATTATTCAAAAGAGACTACAACCATACCTGGAACAAGAACTACCTGAAGTGCAAGCAGGGTTCAGGAAAGGGCGAGGAACGAAAGACATCATTGCGGATGTGAGATGGATCCTTGAAAAGACTAAAGAATACCAAAAGGATATCTATTTGTGCTTTATCGACTATAGCAAGGCTTTTGACTGTGTAAACCATGAGAAACTCTGGATCACATTAAGAAGCATGGGTATACCAGAACACCTGATCTTTCTCTTGCACAGTCTGTACATTGATCAAGAAGCAACAGTTCGAACGGAACAAGGAGAAACAGAATGGTTTAAAATAAGCAAAGGTGTAAGACAAGGCTGCATATACTTTCCCCCTACCTGTTTAATTTATATGCAGCACAAATCATCAGAGAAGCAGGATTGTATGAAGACAACAGAGGTGTGAAGATTGGTGGAAGACTCATTAACAACCTTCGCTATGCTGATGATACCACATTACTGGCTGAAAGTGAAGATGATCTGAAACATTTGCTTCTCACAATCAAAGAACATAGTCTCAGAATGGGCCTGCACCTTAATGTAAAGAAGACAAAGATCATGACAACTGGCATAATCAACAGGTTCATCGTTGAAGGAGAAGAAATTGAAATCGTGACCAACTTTAACCTACTTGGATCAACTATCAATAAAGAAGCAACAAGCAGTCAAAAAATCAGATGACGCATTGCTCTTGGCAGAATGGCTATGAAAGACCTAGATAAGATTCTCAAGAGCAGAGATGTCTCTCTCCATACAAAGATTCGACTTGTTCAAGCCATGGTATTTTCAATAACATCATATGGATGTGAAAGCTGGACAGTGAAAAAGATAGACAGGAAGAAAATTGATGCCTTTGAATTATGGTGCTGGCGGTTAATACTGTGTATACCATGGACTGCCCGAAGAACAAACCAGCCGGTACTAGAGGAGATCAAACCTAAGCTTTCTTTAGAAGCTCAGATGACAAGACTTCGACTTTCATACTTTGGACACATCATGCGAAGAGAGGGATCATTAGAGAAAGACATCATGCTTGGCAAGATAGAAGGTCAACGCAAAAGAGGAAGGCCAGCAATGAGATGGATTGAGACAATAACAGCAGCTACGGGTACCAGTCTTTCAAGAATGAGCCGCCTGACTCAAGACCGAACACAATTTAGGATAGCTATCCAGAGGGTCACCATGAATTGACTCCGACTCGACGGCACTTAACAACAACAAGGAAAGATCTTCTTGTGCATAAGCGAATGAAATACAGTCTGCTATCCAGTTAGATAAAGTCTGCTTCTTCACCAGATTGCCCAGGTTACTAGGGTCAAAGGAGACGAAGGGAAGAGAAGATTTTCTGTGAATCTTGGTTCTGTTTAAGTAGTAGGCTAAAGCTCGCTTGCAATCAGAGTATGGAGAGACTTTTCAGCTGGAGAAGCATGTAGTCTTGGAAAAAAGGTTGGAAGGATGTCTGACTGGTTAAGATGAAAGGGAGAAAATACCTTCAGCAGGAAGCATGGATGCATGCGCAGGAGCACGGTTATGGTGGAATCTGGTACAAGGCAGATGAGTAACTCGCTCACCCTGTGAGCTGAGGTGAGCGCAACTAGGAAGGAGACTAGGAGCGCGACTAGGAGTAGATGATAGGGGCTCAAAGGGAGGTTTGAGCAATTGAGCGAGAACCACAATGTGGTTCCAGGAAACTGGTGGGGGCTAGATTGGTGGTTTAGTCAAGAGAAGAACACGCATAAAGCGAGACACTAAAGGATGAGAGGTGATGTTTGTCCATCCACCAGTTGGTGTAAGGCCGCAACGGAATTAGGTTCCACCTCGTGGCATGGGAAGTAAGATCCCAGATGTTGAGGCTTTAATGGGAGAGGTTGATTTGGATTTAGTGGTAGTAACAAGAGACATGGTTCATGGACAACCATGACTGGGATGTAACTACACCAAGCTATACTTTATTTAGAAAGGACAGGGTAGGAGGAAAGGGACGAGGGGTGGCACTATATGTAAAAAAATATTAAAGCTATGGAACTACAGGGCTTAAAAGGGAGAGAGGAGACACTGTGGGTTAAACTAGAAAGAGGGAAAGAGAAATTTATTTGCATTGGTGTGCTATACAGACCTCCCTCACCGGGACAAGAGGTAGACGGAGAGTTAATTGAAGATATATGCAGCACTGCCAGGAAAAGGAAGTGCTACTGATAGGGGATTTCAATATGCCAGATGTTGACTGGCAAATCCCTGTTGCAGTATCATCTAGAAATAAGAAGATCCTGGATTCTCTATAGGGAGAACTATTCAGTCAACTGGTAAAAGAACCCACACGTGAAGGGGCCATACTGCACTTGGTGCTTACCAGTGGTGAAAGTGTTTCTGATATTATGGTGGGGGATTGTTTTGCAGCCAGTGATCATCAGATTGTGTGGTTCAGTATTAGGACTAGAGCTGCTAAAATCCATTCAAATGCGAAGGTCTTAGACTTTAGGAAAACTAACTTTGCCAAGATGGGCCAATACCTCAGGGAGTCATTAGCGGGATGGGAACAGCTGGGGGATATAGAAAAACAGTGGGCAAAACTGAAAGGGATATTTTAAAGACAACCAACATTTTTGTTAAAATGGTAAATAAAGGTAAAAGGAAAAGAAGACCGCTATGGTTTTTAAAAGTAGCAGCTGAAAATGTGAAGAAAAAGAGGGAGGCCTTCATGAAATTCAAGAGATCATAGAGAGAGGAAGACAGGCATCTATATTTGGAAAAACTTAGAGAAGCTAGCAAAGTAATCAGAAAAGCAAAGATTCAAAAAAGGAGGAAATAGCCAATGCAATAAAATGGGGGGATAAGACATATTTCATATATGTTAGTGAGAAGAGGAAGGGCAATAGTGGTATTGTCAGACTCGAGGGTGAAGGGGAGGAATATGTAGAAGCTGATGAGGAAAAAATGGAAATTACACTAACCTGGTAATTGTAGTTCCTGTAGGATCCAGTTTAGTCCTCCACAATCGGGTACTGCCCCTCTCACTGCAGCCTGTAGACTGGACCAATCAAATCTTCTGTAGTACATATCCAGCAGGAGCTCCCAGAAGCCCCCCAGTGTACTAGTAACAAAGCATACTGAACGAAGCAACACATCAGATTATTATCAGATTAACATTAAACCTTGTACTTCCCCCCCTGGAATAACCAACTCCCTCCCCAAACGAGGAAGTCAGAACCCTGCACGGCGCCGGAATCGACGCCCCTAAATTGACACAGAGCTCCCCCCAGGTACTAAGGAGCTTACGGAACCCCAAAAGAAAGGGAAGAGCCATAGCTATAAGCACGACTGCCGCTAAGGTCCGAACGGGACGCAAAACTATCTTAGAATCTCCCGCTCGGGATAGCGCGCCGCAAGATCATGCAGATATTCGGGAGGGAAGGAGGACTAAACTGGATCCTACAGGAACTACAATTACCAGGTTAGTGTAATTTCCATTTCCTGTGCGGATATCCAGTTTAGTCCTCCACAATCGGGATGTAACAGAGCAGTTAAGACCGGGCGGGACCTTGTAGGCCGGCGCGCAAAACCGCCGAACCAAAACAGGAATCCCGAGCCGCTGACACATCCAAGCGATAGTGCCTGCTGAAAGCATGCAGAGACGACCAAGTGGCCGCCCTACAGATCTCCGCTGGTGGAACCAGACCATGCTCCGCCCAAGAGGCCGCCTGAGCCCTAGTAGAATGAGCCCGGAGCCCCTCCGGAACCGGCCGCCGCTGCAACAGATACGCGGAGGCGATCGCTTCTTTAAGCCATCGAGCAATGGAGGCCTTAGCCGCCGCCTCCCCTTTCCGTGCACCCCCAAAGAGCACAAAAAAGCCGATCAGTCTTCCGAAATGACTCGGTAGACTGTAAATACCGACGCAGCGTGCGGCCCACATCAAGCCGGTGAAGCCCCTTGTCCACCGACTCGACCGAGGCCGCCGAAATCACTGGTAGAAATACTGCCTGATTCAGGTGAAAAGGAGACACCACCTTTGGCAGGAAGGAGGGAACCGGACGGAGCACAACCCGCTCCGCAGAAAAAGACAAGAAAGGTTCTCGGCATGACAAGGCCTGTAGATCCGAGATGCGCCGTGCCGAGCAAATGGCTACCAGAAAAACCGTCTTCAACGTGAGATCCTTCAAGGATGCCCTCCGCAAGGGCTCAAAGGGTTCCCGAGCCAGGGCCCGCAGAACTAAATTCAAATCCCACGGAGGAATCACCGCTCTGCGGGAAGGCCGCAAATGAAACACGGCGGTCAAGAAACGCCGCACATCCGCATGAGCGCCAAGAAGGCGGCCCAAGACCTTGCCTCTATAGCAAGAGAGCGCGGCCAACTGGACCTTCAGGGAACTGGCCGCGAGACCCTTCTCGAAGCCATCCTGCAGAAAGCTGAGCACGACGGGCACCGAGACCGTCGCCGCCCGAAACTCCACGCCGGGAGCACCAGTCCTCAAAAATTCTCCAAATTCGAACATAAGTAAGAGAAGTGGACGACTTTCTTGCCCGCAGTAAGGTGGAAATCACCGCGGGCGAATAACCCTTCTTTTTCAGCCGAGCCCTCTCAATGGCCAAACCGTAAGCGAGAACCGAGCCACCTGGGGCATCCGCAAGGGGCCCTGAAGAAGAAGATCCGGTAGCGCCGGAAGGCGCCACGGCACGCCGTCTCGAAGCCGAACGAGGTCGGCATACCAGGGCCTCCGGAGCCACCAGCAGCACCCGGCCCTGATGGCCCTCGATGCGCTGGACGACCCGACCGATCAGGGCCCACGGGGGGAAAACGTACAGCATCCCGGACGTCGGCCACGGCTGAATGAGAGCGTCGAGTCCTTCGGACATCCGCTCCCGCCGTCTGCTGAAGAAGCGACTTGTCTTGGCCGACTGGAAGGTCGCCATGAGATCCATGATGGGCGGACCCCACCGCCGAACTATCTGCGCATATACCTGAGGATTTAACTCCCACTCTCCGGGGTCCACCCGCACTCTGCTGAGAAAGTCGGCCTGGACATTGTCGGCGCCTGCAATGTGCGCCGCCGAGATCGCCGGCAGCCGAGTCTGCACCCAGCTGAACAAGGCCGTCGCTTCTGTTTCCAGGGCCACACTCCCTGTGCCCCCTTGGCGATTGATGTACGCCACCGTGGTCGCATTGTCCGACCAGACTCGGACCGCCCGGCCCAGGAGCAGAGGTTCCAGGGCCATCAGGGCTAGTCGGACCGCCCGAAGCTCGAGGCGGTTGATCGACCAAGACGCTTCCTGCGAGGACCACACCCCCTGCGTGAAGCGGGTCTCGCAGTGTGCTCCCCAGCCGACTAGGCTCGCATCCGTAGTGAGGGGGACCCACAGAGGAGGCTCCAAGGGAATCCCCCGCGTCAGGTTCTCGGAGGAGAGCCACCACCGAAGCGACCGCCGCACTGCCTTCGGGCAGGGCAGTCTCTTGTGCAAGGAATCGCACTGGTTGGACCAGCGACGAAGGAGCGCCCTCTGTAGCGGGCGCATGTGGAACCGCGCCCACGGAACCACCTCTAAGGTCGCCGCCATCGTTCCGAGAAGCCGTAGGTACCACCACGCCGACGGAGCGGGCATCCCCGAAATAGTCGGACAAGAGCCCGCAACGTCAGGACGCGGCGCTCGGGAAGGCACACCAGCCCCCGAGCAGTGTCGAAGCGCACCCCCAGATACTCCAGGTCCTGCGAGGGCCGCAGACAACTCTTTCTTTCGTTCACCACCCAGCCGAGGGATCGCAGCAGAGCTACCACCCTGCTCGTGACCCGCAGGCACTCTCGACCGGATTTTGCTCGTATCAACCAGTCGTCCAGGTAAGGATGGACCAAAATGCCCTCCTTGCGCAAGGCCGCCGCAACCACCACCATCACCTTTGTGAAAGTGCGCGGGGCCGTAGCCAAGCCGAACGGCATGGCCCGGAACTGAAAGTGGCCCCACGGGAACGCGAAGCGGAGAAACCGCTGATGGGCTGGGTGTATCGGAATGTGCAGATAGGCCTCGGTAAGATCGAGGGACGTCAAAAACTCCCCCTTTCGCACCGCTACAATGACTGACCGCAGGGTTTCCATGCGGAAATGCGGCACTCTGAGCGCGCGATTCACGCCTTTGAGATCCAAAATCGGACGCAGAGAGTCGCCCTTTTTGGGTACCACAAAATAGATGGAGTAGCGACCAGCGCCTCTTTCCAAGGGAGGCACTGGAACCACCGCTCCCAGCGCTAACAATCGAGCCAGGGTCACGCGGATGTCCCTCGTCTTTTGCTCGCCCCTGCTGGGAGACAGAACAAAGGAATCTGGAAGTGGGAACGCAAATTCCAGAGCGTCACCCTCCTCTATAATTTGTAGCACCCAGCGATCCGACGTTATTTGGGCCCAAGAGGAAAGAAAGTCGCGCAAGCGACCGCCGACAAGCGGTCCTCCCTCCAGAGCCTGCCTGGCGTCATTGTGGCTTGCGTCCAAAGGAAGAACCCGAAGAAGAGCCGGCTGCGGAGAAGCCTCTGCCGGCTCCCCTGAAAGCCCGAAATCCTTGGCTACGGGCTCCAAACCGGCCCCGCTGCGAGGACCACTGGCGGGAGGGCCGAAACCTGCGCTGATCCCGAAAGGATCCCCGCGCCGACGAGGTGGACCGGTTGGACCTTGGTTTATCCTCCGGAAGCCGGCCCCCTTTGGACTCACCGAGATCCTTTACCAATTTCTCGAGAGCCTCCCCAAATAATAATCTGCCCTTAAACGGCAGCTTACTGAGGCGGGCCTTAGAAGAACTGTCCGCCGCCCAGCTGCGCAACCAGAGGGACCGGCGCGCTGCTACCGCGGATGCCATACTGTTAGCCAACGCGCGGATCAAATCATAAAACAGATCCGCCAGGTAAGCCGAGCCGGACTCCAGCCGGGTCACCTCCACCAGACCCTGCTGGTCTAGTCCGGGGCTCGAGCGCAGTTGCTGTGACCACCGCAGACACGACCGAGCCACCCAAGCCCCACAGATAGAGGCCTGCAATGACACGGCATCCGTATCGAAGGTTTGCTTGAGCAAGTTATCAACCTTCTTATCCTGCCCGTCCTTGAGGGCCGCCGCCCCCTCAACCGGGATGGTGGTTTTCTTGGTCACTGCGGAGACCGCAGCATCCACCCGGGGGGACCTGAACAAGTCCCTGTCCTTGTCAGCAAGAGGATAAAGCCGATTCATGGTCCGAATCCCCTTCAAACCGGATTCCGGGTGCTCCCACTCCGCCTGGATCAACTGATCCACCACGCGGTGGACGGGAAAAACCACCTGGGCATCCCTGACTGCTTGAATCAGAGGATCCTCAAGACCCTCCTCCTCCAGGGGCCGCACCGCCGAAAGGTTTAGCGCCTGAAGGGACTCCGTGACCAGAGGAACCAGCTCGTCCCTACGGAACACTCGAATGACCCGAGCCTGATCTTCCGGCCCAGGGATCTCCCCATCCTCCAAATCCTCCGCTTCAGTCTCAGGATCGCCCTCTGCCTCGGAATCCAGGAGACCCAGGGCGTCCTGCTCTTGTCCCCCCAACCGAAGCCGCTTGCCCCCGGGCGATGAGGGACACTGAGCCGCCCCCAAGGACCCCGAGGGGAGGGAGGGGGGCCAGACAGCCGGCAACTGTCCGGACCTGCTCAGGCGAAATGCCTGATGCATGAGGAGTACAAAATCAGGGGAGAAGTCCATAGTAGAGGCAGCAACAGACGCCTGCTGGAGCGCAGCCACTGAACCGCTGGCCGGAGGAACCGAGCCAGACTGAGGGATGCTTGGAGAAAGAACGCTGTCCCCGGAAGTAGAAGCATCCCCAGGGGTAGCCTGTTCCTGAACATTCACAGATTGCTCTAACTCAGAGGGCACTGCAGCACAGCCCCTGCAGATGCCAGAGTCAGTCCCTGCCGTCCTGCGGGACCCACAAATCACACACTGGGGCTTGGAAGCCATTCCAAGGCCACCTCTGCCCAGGGGAATAGAATAAGACAGCCACAGGAAAGCCCACACCACCTGGGCAATCCTATGCAAATCAGCCCCGATTTAAAAGTAACTTAACTTTTTTTTTTTTTTTTTTTTTTACAAGAAACAAAATATATCCCAGGATCCCTGGGGTGCCCTGAGCAAAATCGCCAGAAAGAGGGACCCCAAAAACGCTAGGGGAACCTGTGCACAGCGATCAAAAATGCCTGGAAAAGCACTTTTAAAATCCAAAATGGCCGCCGCACTTTTTCACCCGCGGTAAAAAACGGCGCGAAAATATAAAAACCACCAAATAATATGGAAAACAAATAAAACGACCCTCTAACACAGGGCACACGAGCAGTTTGAATAAAAACTGCCAAATGGGCTCAGGAGAGCCTACAGAAACGCTGGCATCCCAGACAGAGCATTGCACACAAGAAAGAAAAAAATGAAATGCAAACTCCTACCAGCTCAGGAACAGAAGATTCAGCCACAATCTCCCAGTACCAGGCACTGCCTTATAGGTATGGCAATTCCCCGTCCTGTCTAGGGGAAGCTCACCCAGGGCTGATAAAATGTGCTAGGCAGGCAACAGCAGCCAGCAGGTCTGACTTTCTCCTAGTCTCCTGTGGCACAGCTCCAGGGAGACAGGCTTCTTTTGTCTTTCTTTTTTAAAGGCACAGCTAGCTACCAAAAACAAAAATAGTAGAGAAATGCCCCAAAACAAACCCTAAAAACAACTAACTAGTGTTGCTCCTGCAAAGGTCACTAAGTGTGCCCAGAGGACACACTTTTACGTCTACACACTGCAACGAGACTGGACACACTGGGGGGCTTCTGGGAGCTCCTGCTGGATATGTACTACAGAAGATTTGATTGGTCCAGTCTACAGGCTGCAGTGAGAGGGGCAGTACCCGATTGTGGAGGACTAAACTGGATATCCGCACAGGAAGTGGAATTGCTTAACAAATATTTCTGTTCTGTGTTCACAGATGAAGAACCAGGAGCAGGAGCTCAGAAAACACCCACAAACAGGAACAGAAGCGAGGGGCATCTTGAACAATTAAAGTAGACAAAGCGATGGGACCGGATGGGATATACCCAAGAATACTGAGGGAAATTGGGGACGGTTCTAGCAGCTCCACTGACTGACTTTTTCAAAGCCTTGTTGGAGTCAGGAGTGGTCCCAAAGGACTGGAGAGAGGCACATGTGGTCCCTTTACACAAAAGCGAAAGTAAGGATGTGGATGAAAACTACAGGCCGAATAGTTTAACCTCGGTTGTGAGTAAATTATTGGAAGCGCGGCCGACAGAGAAAATAATGAGGCTTCTGGAGTCCAACAGATTACCGGATCCAAGGCAGCATGGATTCACCAGAGGCAGATTTTGTCAGACAAATCTGATCGATTTCTTTGGCTGGGTGACCAGGAAGTTGGACAGAGGGAGAGTCCTAGATGTGGTGTATTTAGATTTCAGTAAAGCCTTTGACACCGTTCCACACAGGCGACTTATAAACAAACTGAGCACCCTAGGGATGGACCCTAAAGTTACTGCTTGGGTTAAAAATTGGTTGAGTGGGAGGCGACAAAGGGTACAGGTAAACGGAGTTCACAATGAGGAGGAGGTGGTTACCAGTAGTGTGCCCCAGGGATCTGTCTTTGGTCCGATTCTTTTTAACATCTTTGTAAGTGATATTGCGGAATGGCTGTCGGGTAAGGTTTGCCTCTCTGTGGATGATACCAAAATCTGCAATAGAGTAGACACACAGGAAGGTGTAGATAATGAGGAGGGATCTAGCTAAGCTTGAAAAATGGTCTAGAATTTGGAAGATAAGATTTAATGTTAAAAAAAAAATGCAAGGTCATGCAATGGTTAAACTCATACCTATCAGGTAGAACTCAACAGGTAAGAATGGGACAACATACATCTGAACCCTACAAGCAAGAAAGCGTAGTTACTCACCTGTAATAGGTGATCTCTGGGAACAGCAGGAATTGAGTCTTCACATATGGGTATCGTCAGCACCAACGGAGCCCGGGCAGGAACGCTCCCCAGCATCCTATAGGAAAGCTTTTGGGAGCATCCCACTGTGCCTGCGCTGCTGCCTTCCCGCCTCTCCAACTCTTCCTCTTCAGTTGGGTTTGTAGCTGAGACAAAGGAGAGAAGGAAAGGGAGAGAGAGATAGAGATACAACTCCTAGGGGAAGTGGGTGGGTTGTGAAGACTCAATTCCTGCTGTTCCCGGAGATCACCTGTTACAGGTGAGTAAAGCACAGTTACTTACCTGTAACAGGTGATCTCTGTGAACAGCAGGAATAAGTCTTCACATATGGGTACGTCAGTACCGACGGAGTCCGCGCGGGAACGCTTCCCAGCGTCCAATCAGAACGCTTTTGGAAGCATCCCAACACGCCTGCGTGCTGCCTTCCCGCCTTTCCCAACTGCCTCTCCTCAGTTAAGTTTTAAAGCTGAGACAAAGAGAGAGAGAGAGCAAGGAAAGGAAAGATAGAGATGGAGAAATGCAACTCCTAGGGGAGGTGGGTGGGTTGTGAAGACTTATTCCTGCTGTTCCCAGAGATCACCTGTTACAGGTAAGTAATTGTGCTATCTCCAGGAACAAGCAGGAATGAGTCTTCACATATGGGGACTCCTAAGCTGAGATGCCCAGAGAGAGTCTTAGCATATTGCGAGTCTAGAAAGAGCCATGCTATACCTCAGGACCTCAGGCATCCTGGGGATGGAGGGTAAGAGTTGAATACAGAAAAGGAGCTGTGGAAACAGCTGGGTTAGAACAGGGCTTCTTAAGGGGAAGACCCTGTATAAAGGGCATTTAGCAGTAAAATATTGTGATATGGGCCTCCCTTGTTGGCATTGCAAGTCTACTGAGGTTCATATGGATCTGTTAGAAGAGCCAGTGAAGAACCTCAAGGAGTACCTCACTGAGAAGTAGAGGTAATAAAAGTAGAAAAGCAAGTGGAGGTCAGAACCCTTTAGGGTGAGAAATAGCCCCAGGGGAGAACTGGGGTAGTATAAGAGGTAGAGCTTCAGCGGAAGACGCAGAAGGTACTATTACAGAAAGCTTAAGCTGTTTTGGTCCAAAAACAGTACAAACCTAGGACCAAGAGAAAAAAAAAAGAGTCTGATCCAACTGGACTGGCAATGGAATCAGTCCATGTAGGAGAGAAAGGGTATGGAGACCCTTGCATTTGATAAGAAAGTAAGGACAGACTTAGGAGCGCTAAGCTTTAGATTAACTGAAGCTCCGCAATGTCTTTCCTAAATGGGGTCAATTAGGAAAGAAAAAGGTACATGGAGAGCTTCAGGAATACCTAACCCTGAAAGGTCATGGTGAGGAAAAAATTTGTTAATTAACACAGGAAGTGGTTACAAGTGTAGAACCCTAAGTATACTGACACAGCATTGATAGGGGTAGTGCCCATCTGTCAGGATCATATAGGAATGAAAGGATATCTGAACCTAAACAGATAGATAGATGTGTATCCACATACTTATCTATCTAAAAAATATATCTCACTAGACCTAAAAAGATATATATATATACACATTTAAATATATAGACATATATATTTCAGGAAGGCCCTGAAACATTTTCTCTTTCTCAAATATCTCACTGACTGCCCTGAAACCCAGCCACCCTAGAATAGCGCGTCCCCAAGCATGTACAAAACCCAACAATATCTGTGCTCATTTCATTTGCATATGTATATAGTTTACCCTGTTCAATTCATCTGCATATGTACATAGTTTACCCTGTTCTCCAAGTTATTTTTCCTGTTCAATGTAATGACCAGACATTTGCTTATTGTTGGATACTGTTTGTTCTATGTAAACCGCGCTGATCGCAAATAGTGCGGTATATAAGAAATGAAAATAAATAAATATAGAGGATATATATATATATATATATATATATATATATATATATATATATAGAGAGAGAGAGAGAGAGAGAGAGAGATATGTGTGGGAAGAAGACACACAGATATATATATATATATATATGTATCTATATATATATATATATGAATGTGTAGGCATATAGACATGTCTCCAGGTATGTGGATGGAGAGATGTCTATAGAACCAGATCCCCCCCTGGGGATATGGGGAGAGAGAAAGATTCATCTGATAGTAAGAAGGTGGATACCTGCTTGAATAGATGCATAGAGAATCCTCTTTCCCTAGTTATGACTGGCAGAGTTAGAGGAGTGGCCTCTCTGACAAGAAGGAGTCTAGATTCCTTTCAGAAGTTGAGCTCTTGAATAACCAGGATGGCCTACGTGAAAAATGAACAGGATAACTTCAGTCTGCAGGCAGGAAGTCCAAATCTCTCCGGAACTGTAGTATGGAGAATGGATAGAGGACACCACTGGAGGAAGATACCATAGTGACCCACCTATGAGGGCAAGATGGGTATCAGGCGTCCTTTAGCTGCCACTGAAAGAAAATTATCTCTGACAAGAGGAGCAAAGGAGATATGGGCCAAACCAGGGAATTGGCCATTCTTTAGGTTTTCGCGTGATGAAAGGCCTGAGCCTTATGTCTCAAAAGAGATTTAAGATGAGATGGAAAGGGTAGGGAATACCTATCAGTCATGGAACATGACTGGGGAAACCCCTCCTAACCATCTGGGGGTATCTGCGAGACAAGATACTAATGCTCTCTAGCAAGGGCCCACAGTGCAAAGCTACTCTGTAGAGTTGCAGAGAGCATGCTGCAGGTTGGTTAGAAGAAAAAACTGGCTGTGTAAAGCCAGTAGTTAATAAACTATTCTGCCAAGGACAAGGGGGCGAAGAATAGAAGTTAACCAACCAGACTGTGATAATAGGGTTTCCCAAACAAGATTGATAAGCTGTTTGGGATTTAGCACCAAGGCTAGAAGGATTGCTAGTGGAGGGGAACCCCTGGTTGTGAACAGAACCAGTGGCTTAACCACTAGGAATTGCTGTATCTGCAGCAACTACCAGGGCAGCGGAGGAAAATTCTTTCCCCCCCCCCTTTTTTTTTTTAAATTGGGAAAAAGAAACAGACATAGTAGGACCTCCTATTGTCTGATGAACTGCCCTAAGGTAACAAAGGGGGAGAGAACTCTGGAAGAGAGAATCCCCCTGTGGAACAGGTAGAGGACCATAGGGGCTTACCAGTAGAAAAGAGTCCTCTTACAAACCAAATGTTGTAGTAAGAGGGAGGTAAGACAGAGTTGAAGGAGACTGACTATGTAGGAAGTCTCTGAAAGGTAAGATGATACATGCCAGTACAGGGAAAACAACTGTCTTATTGATAGTTGTCAATTCTCTTTTCCCCAAAGAGGAAGAGAAAAACCTGTTAAGTATGGGCATGATCATCATAAGACTCTTAGGGTTAAAGAAACGATGTCTCATGAAGAGATATCTAGGAAGGTTAAGATAAAATTAGTGCAGATACTTCAAGTGAAAAGAAGCAGACTGCCACTGTAGGGGAAGAAAGTTTGGTAGGACATTTCCTACCAACTGGGAAAGGGGAAGGCGTAGAACAGCCTCTGGAAACAGGAAAGTCAGTGGTTAACTGAGCAACTTGGAGTAAAGACTCCTTGTTAAAGAGATTTTCTCCAGTGCAAGGAGTATTTCCCAGTCTTTTTTGTGCCCATTTGTCCAAGTCTGAAGCCTGGAGCCAGGCTTTACGTCATGCCCCTATAGCTATAGCAGAAGTCCTGCTAACAGACTCAAAGGAATACGTATAGGGAAGCACGAGTAAGGAACCTAGAGATATTTTGAGCATGACTAACAAGTAAGGAATAGTCTGCACTTTTGGGCTCTTGAAGAAAAGGAGTCAAAAAAAGTAATTTCTTTGTGACCTCCTCAAGAGATAAACCCATATAGAAGATATATGAGAGAATTCTTGCTGAAAGCATGGATGCCTGGAAGGTTTGGCGTCTAAAGGCATCTAAAGTCTTAGACTCACGACCTGGCGGATAAGAAGAGTGCTTTTTAGTACTCTTCACCCGCCTCATTGCTGATTCTACAACAATGGAATGATGAGGAAGTTGAGTCTTTTGAAACCTCGGAGAGGGGGGCACCTGATATAGAAGATCAGTTGCTCTAGAAGGTGGGGGTACCCTTAAAGGAGCTTCCCACATTTGTAGAAGGAGATCCTGCAAGGAATGATGCAAAGGAAGCATGATGTTGTCCTTTGCTCTCCCAGGAATATACAGGGACCCTGTATTCCCCTGTGTAGGATCCTGTCCAGGAATAGAAATGGCAAGTGATTTTGCCATATCCTGGAGAAAAGTTTGAAAATTAGAATTCCCAGAGGGAAATTCTTTTGGATAGGCTAGATCTGTAGAAGAACTACCGTTGGCACCGAAGGATCTATCCAACTTTATAGGAATAGATGGATCCTGAATGGTGCAGTATGGGATCCTTAGAGGATGGTTGCCGGTACTGCAGGAGGTCGGGACCAGCGCCAGTCAGTAACACATCGTCCATGCTAGGGATCGATTCTAAACTCGGTACCGACAGCAATGATAATGTGGATAACGGTACCGACTTCGGTACCGTATCAGATACCGGCGGATGAAGACCAACCGGTGGCAACTAACGGTATCGAAGAAACCGAGAGTTCCGAATCCAAATTTTTGGAACCGAGCCTTTGGTACAGTCTGGTGTCGGTACCAAGGCGAGTCGGTACCCAGTCCTCCAGACTCGGCATCGAAGGAAGCGATGCACATCTGGAGGGTACCGACGTCAGTACTAGTATCGGTAGCGGTACCGATACTGGAAAGTCGGTCTGCAGCGTATCCAAAGGCCCCGTAGGTACCGAGGACGCCAGACGACGATCCTTGGTGAGGAATGTTTCATCCAACACCATTGCCGATGCCGGGGTATCGGTACCGCTCGAAGCAGATGCCACCACCGGGCATGGCTCAGGTATGTTCTGTGAGGGGTGAACCTCTGGAACAACCTGAAACCCCACACTGGCTTTGGAAGCCGAAGACTCCCACCGGGGTTTTGAAGCCAGTGGATTCTCGAGGGCAATGCCGGAGGCATCTCTATGCTGTGCATGAGATCTGCCCCTCGAGGACTGGCTAGTCTTAACAAACTGTTTTTGGGTTACCTGATCCTGTGTAGAAGAAGATATGGTCGGTGCCCTGAAGTTGGATGGGAACCGTGTGTCGAGGGAAACTCGATGTTGAAAACTTCTTCCCACAATACTATTGCAGGAGGGACACTCCGGAGGAAAATGGTCAGGACCCAAGCAGACACCAACTGTGAGTGTCTAAAATTAAGTTTGTACCGCCACAGTTTGTACATTTCTTTGGGATAGTGGCTGGCGGTTCCATGAAGGAAAGTGGAGAGGCCTAGCAGGCTTGAAAAACCGTGAGACACTAAGAAGGAAAAATATTCATTAAAAAGGAAATATTTTACAAGAAAAGAAAAAAGAAACACCGGCGGTACCGGTGGCGTCGGGGAAGGCAGTCATGACCACAAGAAAACTAAAAAATAAAAAAGAATTTTCTGCGGTGACAGGAGGATGTCCTGCCGGCTCCGCGGAAAAACGAAAACTGAGGAGAGGCAGTTGGGAAAGGCGGGAAGGCAGCACGCAGGCGTGTTGGGATGCTTCCAAAAGCGTTCTGATTGGATGCTGGGAAGCGTTCCCGCGCGGACTCCGTCGGTACCGACGTACCCATATGTGAAGACTCATTCCTGCTTGTTCCTGGAGATCTATGCTATCTCCAGGAACAAGCAGGAATGTAGTCTTCATATATGGGGACTCCCAAGCTTAGAGATGCCAGGGAGAAGACTCCCGAAACCCAGGCTGAGATGGGTCATGATTCCTCCCAAAGATCTCTAGCATCGAAACCTGGGATGGCGGGCAAGAGTTGTTCTAAGTCTGAAAGAGATGCTGGAGAACAGCCTGCCAAACGAGGCATCCCGATGGGAGTCCTTGTCCAAGCAGTAATGGGCTGCAAAGGTGCAGACCGAAAACCAAGTGGGTGCTTTGCAAAATATCATCAATCGACACCGAACGAAGGTTGGCCAGCCATTGCTCTCACATTGTGAGCTGTGACATGACCTTCAAGAGGAAGTCCCTTCCTCTCATAGGTAAAGGATATACAGTCTGCAATCCACTTAGAGAGAGTTCTCCCAGGTGACTGGAGTCAAAGGCAACAAAAAGCTGTGAAGCCTTTCTATGTTGCTTAGTCCTCTGAAGGTAAAAAGCTAAAGCTCTTTTACAATCCAGAGTAAGCATAGTTACTCACCTGTAACAGGTGATCTCCGGGAACAGCAGGAATTTAATCCTCACATATGGGTATCGTCGGTACCGACGGAGCCTGCGCGGGAACGCTCCCCAGCGTCCAATTAGAAAGCTTTTGGGAGCATCCCACAGCGCCTGCGTGCTGCCTTCCCGCCTTTCCCAACTGCCTCTCTCCAATTGAGTTTTAAAGCTGAGACAAAGAGAGAGAGAGGGAAAGAGAAAGAGATAGAGAGATACAACTCCTAGGGGAGGTGGGTGGGTTGTGAGGACTAAATTCCTGCAGTTCCTGGAGATTACCTGTTACAGGTGAGTAACTATGCTATCTCCAGGAACAAGCAGGAATGTAGTCATCACATATGGGGACTCCCTAGCTTTAGGTGGCAGGGAGAGACCCCAGAAGTTGTGTGTCCCTGTGAAAGGGCTCCACTTCCCCCGATGGATCTCTGGCATCCAACCAGGGATGGTGGGTAGGAGTTGATTAGGTATGGAACAGGTGTTGAAGAACAGCCTGACCAAATAAGGCATCCCGGTGGGAGTCCTTGTCCAAGCAGTAATGGGCTGTGAAGGTATGAACCGAGGCCCAAGTGGCTGATCGACAGATGTCATTGATAGACACAGAGTGCAGATGAGCCATTGAGGCTGCCATGGCTCTCACATTGTGAGCTGTGACATGGCCCTCCAGAGGAAGGTTCTTACTCTGATAGGCGAAGGAAATACACTGAGCAATCCAGTTAGACAGTGTTCTCTTGGAGACTGGAAGTCCCAAATGAGAAGGATCAAAATCAACAAAGAGTTGAGAGGACTTTCTATGTTGCTGTGTTCTTTGTAAGTAAAAGGCTAAAGTTCTTTTACAGTCCAAGGTATGAAGATTCCTCTCTGCATTTGATGCATGATGCCTTGGAAAGAACACAGGTAGGTAGACCACTTGGTTTAGATGAAAAAGTGAGACTACCTTTGGCATAAAATGTGGATGAGTCCTAAGGACTACCTTGTCATGATGGAACCTTGTATAAGGTGGATCAGCAACAAGCGCTTGCAACTCACTAATGCGATGTGCTGATGTGATTGCAATGAGAAAGATAACCTTCCAAGAAAGGAATTTCAAGGAGGTAGTAGCTAAGGGTTCAAAAGGTGGCTTCATGAGCTGCCCAAGAACCAGGTTTAAGTCCCATGCCACCGGTGGTGGCCTAATGGTAGGCTTAGTTAGAAGAAGGCCTCTCATAAATCTTGCTATAGGAGGATGAGAGGAAATAGGTTGTCCATTTAGAGGCTTAAAGGGAGCTGCAATAGCACTCAGATGGACTCTTACTGAATTAGTCTTAAGTCCTGCATTGGATAAATGAAGGAGATACTCCAGCAATGATTCCAGAGGTATCGCAAGGGGGTTAAGACCCTTCTGTGAACACCATATGGTAAACCTTTTCCACTTGAAAGCATAAGAGTGTCTAGTGGAAGGTTTCCTCGAAGCAAAAAGAATATCTTTTACTTGCTGAGGGAGATTAAGATCATGGAGATCTAGGCCTTCAGCAACCAAGCCCCGAGACGCAGAGACTGGGGATTGGGATGCCATAACATTCTGTCCTCCTGAGATAGGAGATCTGGAGCAGACCATAACTCTAGGGAGGGAGCTTGAGAGAGATGTAGAAGCAGAGGGTACCACACTTGACGTGGCCAATGTGGAGCTATGAGAATCATATGGCCTCTGTCTCTCTGAAGCTTGAACAAGGTTTGGGGAATTAGGGGAATGGGTGGAAAGGCATACAGGAAGTCTTGACCCCAGTAAAGGAGGAAAGCATCCCTGGCCTGAGCCCGAATTCTGGAACAGAACCGGGAAAGTTTGGCATTCCACGGAATTGCAAAGAGGTCTATGTCCGGGGTTCCCCAAATTTGAAAAATCTTGGCCACCTGGTCTGCATGCAGAGACCACTCGTGTGGAAGCAGTACTCGACTGAGTCTGTCTGCCCAAGAGTTTTGTGTGCGTGGAAGATACACTGCCAGGAGATGAATCTGATGCTCTCTGGCGAGGGCCCATAGTCGCAAAGCTTCATTGAAAAGTGAAAGAGAGCCTGTTCCCCCCTGCTTGTTCACGTAGAACATAGCTACTTGATTGTCCATATGAATGAGGACTGTCTTGTAGCTGAGCAGGGTGTGGAATACTCGAAGAGCAAGGAAGATTGCTCTGAGCTCCAAGAGATTGCTATGTAGATGAGTCTCCTGTGGAGACCAGGTGCCTTGGGTGGAGAGGTCTTGCAGATGAGCTCCCCAACCCATCGGAGAAGCATCTGTTGTGAGAGTTGCCTGGGGTAAGGGTTGTTGAAAAGGGGATCCCAGCAACAGGTTTTGAGTGGACTTCCACCACTGGAGAGAAAAAATAAGGCGACTTGTGTTTGCTATTTTGTCTGACAGGCATCCTGATGCCTGGGTCCATTGAGTGGATAAGTTCCACTAGGCCCCCTCACATGGAGGAGAGCATAGGGAACCACATGCACAGTAGATGCCATATGGCCTAGTAGTTGTAGCATTTCTCGGGCAGTGAGATGAGGCTTTAAGACTGCTTGAGAAGCTAACTGCACCATGCGAAGGCAGCGAGCCTGGGGGAGATAGGCCCTTGCCTTTCTGGTATCCAGCAAAGCTCCTATGAACTCTAAAGACTGAGGGGGAGTTAGACTGGATTTTGGGATGTTTATTACCAGCCCCAAATACTGAAGGATACGCATTGTGCAGGATAGAGAAGTCCTGGCCTCTGGACTCTGTTGGGGCTCGAATGAGCCAGTCGTTTAAGTAGGGGAAGACGAATATCCCTAGAGTGCGGAGAAATGCTGCTACTACAGCCATGCATTTCGTGAACACCCTTGGTGCTGAGTCCAGGCCAAAAGGAAGCACCCTCTATTGGTAGTGCTTTCCTTGAATAAGGAACCGAAGGAACCTTCTGTGAGTTGGATGGATGAGAACATGGGTGTACGCATCCTTGAGATCTAGAGAACAAAGCCAATCCTGACTCTGAAGGTATGGCAGCAGAGTTCCCAGAGAAATCATCTTGAATTTCTCCTTGACAAGGAATTTGTTCAATTCTCTGAGGTCCAAGATAGGTCTGTATCCCCCTGTTTTCTTTGGGATAAGGAAATAGGGGGAATAAAACCCTGTACCCTGCTGATGGATGGGTACTTCTTCTATTGCCCCTTGGGCAAGAAGCATAGTGACCTCCTGACCTAACAGGTTGATGAGAGAGGTCGGAGAATTGAACTGCCTTATTATTGTGGGAGGGGGCATGCTGGAAAAATGAAGCTTGTACCCCTCTTATGATGGAGAGTGTCCAATGCTCTGCTGTTACCTGTCCCCATCTGGTGGCAAAGTGACACAACCTTCCTGGAATGGTGGAAGGCTCTGGTTCAACGAGAGCCAGGAAGGCTAAGTTCTCTAGCTGAAAGTCAAAGGCCTTGTGGAGGCTGAGACTGCTGGGACGGCTGAGGCTTAGCAGTCTTTGCTTTCTTTTGTTTGGGTGGTTGCTGACCTTTCCTGACAAGCTGACCTGCAGAACATCCCTGCTGAGAATAAGCAGGATAATATCTTTTCTTCTTAGAAAAGAATGGTTTCTTGAAAACTTTCTTTCTAGTAGGATCAGCTGTGGACTTGGATAATCTATCCAAGGTGGAGTTGTCAGCATCCAACTCATTGGCCTTTTCCTGCCAATCTCTACCAAACAGGTTCTCACCAGTACAAGGGATATTTCCCAATTTGTCTTGTACCCAGAGCTCCAGATCAGATGCCTGGAGCCAAGCAATTCTACGTGCAGCTATGGCAATGGCAGAGGTTCTGCTTATGCACTCAAAGCAGTCAAAAGCTGCACGGTTGACAAATTTAGAAACATCTTGGGCATGTTTGACCAATGTGAGAAAATCCTGTCTTCTATCCTCAGGAAGAATAGGACTCAAAGCCTCTAAATCACCTGTGACCTCCTTCAGGAACATTCCCATGTATAGACTATAGGAACTGATCCTGGCAGAGAGCATGGAAGCTTGGAAG
This sequence comes from Ichthyophis bannanicus, assembly GCA_033557465.1. Classification (NCBI taxonomy): domain Eukaryota; kingdom Metazoa; phylum Chordata; class Amphibia; order Gymnophiona; family Ichthyophiidae; genus Ichthyophis; species Ichthyophis bannanicus. The sequence continues at coordinate 806,830,961 of CM066036.1, forward strand.
ACACGACGTCCAAAAGCATCCAGAGTTCTGCACTCACGTCCTGGAGGATTAGAGGCATGTCTCTCTGCACTCTTGATCCTTCTCATAGCTGATTCCACTACAATAGAGTGGTGAGGAAGCTGAGTTTTTTGGAAACCAGGACAAGGAGGGACTTGATACAGAGTATCCAGTCTACGAGAATGAGGAGAGGTGGTAAGAGGTGTCTCCCACATTCTTAACATGAGATCATGCAAAATATCATGGATGTGCAAGGTAGCTGCCTCCTTAGGAGTTTTGGGATATTGTAAAATTTCTAACTCCTTTGGCTCTGGGCTCTGTTTCAGGGGCCACAGTAATGGACAGACTGAGTCACCTCCCTGATAAAATCTTGAAAGGAAATATCCTCTGGAGGAGACATGCTACGCTTAGGGGAAGAGGGCTCCTCTAGGAGAAGCATCCCAATTGGGGCAGCCGGAGACAGCGCTCTTAAGCGGCGCTGATCCGGTGCGCCCGCGCCTGAGGGCCTCACCAGAGGGCCCTTCGGCGTGGCCCTTAGGCGCGGGCCCTGTGGCTGAAGCCTCACAGGTCTATCCATCCAGACAACGTCCTTCATAGAAGTACCAGCACCCCAAATGGGTCCACCTGACCTCTCCGCATCTTGATACCTCTAAAGTGCAGTGAGTGAGTGCCCTCTACTGTATATTAAGGTAACCATTGTGCAGAGAAAACTGTTTTTCCCGCAACGCAGTACATTAGAGGACACTGAACCACTACCATATGGTCCTCTGCACTCTTGCGTTTAAATTTCATTAAAGCTTCTACAAGCCCACTGGTCTTCAATTTAGCTTTCCAGACGCTCATGACCTATGTTATCTTTGAACTTCATGGATTGACTGTCTGCCTATCCCTAACTGCTAAATTAGCTGTTTATACATAATTCTCTGATATCCCTGCTTAATTATCTGCTTATATATACAACGGCTTAATTGTCTATTTATTCATAATTGTCTGATATTCCTGCTTGTCTGCTTATATATACAACGGCTTAATTGTCTGTTTATACATAATTGTCTGATATTCCTCCGCTACATCAAGCTATCAAGCCATACTGTCCACGCACCCACACTCATACCAAGCATTACACAACCAGCCAGATACCACAGATATACTCCCAAGATGTGTGCGATCTTATCATTAGTTTTTATCATCCTTGCATCATGGCTCCCCAGCATATCACATGCCTTTAACTCATGCATTAACTATATCCCGATCCTCTACAGTAATGGAAGGAGATGGGCAGAAAACCCTCACTACACTGCAGCCAAAACCAACAATACATTGCATCCGCACTTACTACACATCCCCCTACAGAACATCAGGAAAAACCAATCTGATAAATACAGGTCCCAGCAGCTCCTAAAACGCACACTCATAAACGCCAGATCAATACGCGCAAAATGGCCAGTAATCACTGATCTGATAACACTCCACGACCTTGATATCCTACTGATCACCGAGACATGGCTATCCGAGTGTGACAATGTACTCATCAACCAGATGACACCACCCGATTTCTCACTCTTTGCCTGCCACAGGACGAACCAGAAGGGAGGAGGAACCCTCATACTAGCAAAAGCAAAACTACAATTCAAACTTGATAGTTCCACCACCACAACCCATTTGGACACAATCACCATATCAAATGATCACTGCACAATCAATTTACTCTACCGAGCACCTACATCATCACCAGATGACCTACCAACTATAATCAACCTTGCCTGCAACTCAAACAACCCACGCTCCTCAAATTGGCTCCTAGGAGACTTCGACCTGCCTTCCCTACAGGACACACAAGCAACAGCCCTCCTTGAAGCACTCGGTGAACTAGGCTACAAACAACTCATCGACTCTCTCACACACATGATGGGAAATAAACTAGACCTGATCTTTGCCCCCCTGTCAGATGTTGTCACTATCCAACACCTGCCGATATCCATAACTCCAGTACCTTGGTCTGACCACAACCTGCTCAAATTCCACCCCTCCTGCCAGCAAGGAGCCAAGAAAATGTGAACATGCTCCGTGGTACTCTAAAGACCTTCGAACATCCCTACTACACTTATGCAAACTCGAGAGGCAGTAGCGAAGAAACCAATCCACTGAGACACATCGCGCATACGACTCATACCTGGTAATACACAGGAAAAAAATAACAGTGAAAAGGAAGCAGCATCACACGGACATACTAAAGCGCTCATTAAATAAACCACACGACTTATTCAATATTGTAAAATCCTTAACAGGTGATCCAGCACTAGCACAACCACCCATGCCTCAACCCCAGGACTACTCAGTCTACCTTCAATCGAAGATGATCCAGACCGGGCTGTTCTCGACCAACCTAACCTACACCAGCATCCACACTGAACCTCAGCCAACACCACTGCTCAAATTCTATGAAACATCCAGCAAAGAAACCGAAGACACCATCGCCTCTATCAATCTCACCACTGCACCTAATGATCCCTGTCCCGCCAGTTGGATAAAAGAACTATGCTGCAACTTAAGTCACATTCTTAGCAAGATACTGAACCAATCCTTATCAACTGGATACTTCCCACAGAGCCTTAAACACACCGCAATCAGGCCACTACTAAAAAACAGTAGACTCGACCCGTCCAAAGTCGAATCATACAGACCAATTTCGAGCATCCCTTTGATGGCTAAAATCATCGAGAAGGTAGTCCAGTGTCAGATCCAACAACACGTTGACGCTGAGGCACCTCTGGACCCGTCTCAACATGGCTTCAGGGAAGCACATGGTGTCGATACCATCCTAACGATTCTATTCAATGAGTTAGTCACAGGCCTCGATAACATACACCAAGGATTCGTTCTCATCTTTATGGACATTGCAGCCGCTTTTGACTCAGTGAACCATGAGATACTGCTACAATGCCTCCAAGAAAAAGGTATACAAGGCACTGCTCTACAATGGTGCAAATCATACTTGCTCAACAGGTGGCAACAAGTCAGGACAGGCACTGCGACTTCTGAACCATTCTTACAGAAGCAGGGAGTACCTCAAGGATCCTCCTTGTCTGCACTGATGTTCAACATCTATATGCAGCCCATCTGCACCTTGATCCGTTCTCTAAACGTTCAATGCCTCGCCTATGCAGATGACATCCTGCTATACATTCCGTTCACGACTGACCAACCTGATTTCTCCCCTATTATAAGATGTTTCGATGCAGTGGCAGACTGGCTCCTCACACAAAACCTGCGAATTAACCATAGCAAAACGGATGTCCTCTTCATCACGAGGAACCAGAGGTTTACTCTGCCTCCCTCCCTACAAGTCAAAAATGCCGAGCTCAAAAGCAAAGCCACAATCCGCTACCTTGGCATCACACTGGACCAGCAGCTCGATATGACAACTCATGTGAAAAATGTCACAAAAGCAGTTTACCACAAAATACGCACTTTACGCTATCTTCGATCATTGCTGGACTTCTCTGACTTCCGGACAATCTTCCAAGCCTTAGTGATACCGCACCTGGACTTTGCTAACATCATCCTCCATGGCCTCCCACAGTCCACCCTACGTCCGCTCCGGCTTGCCATGAACTCGGCGGCTAGAGTACTTGTAGGTATATCAAGGTCAGACCACATAACGCCAGTGATGATGAAACTCCACTGGCTACCATTACCGGCCCGAATCCACTACAAGGCCCTAGTTCTTACATTCAAGGCTCTGAAGAACCAGCCCTCCACACCCATTAGTAAGTTGATCCACAAATTGTCTGACAACAGACACCGCAGATCTGCAATGTTGAACGCAGTAGAGATCCCCAAGATATTGACAAAATGCACGAAGGCAACAGCCAACAGAGCCTTTTCGATTTATGCACCCATAGCCTGGAATGCCCTCCCATCCGAAATTAGAGCCTTCACGAGCCTCACCCCATTCAGAAAAGCCCTCAAACACTACCTGTTTTTAAAAAACTATCCTGAAACTAAAACAGGAAAAAACACGACGGACCCCGTGTCTTCCCTCCCTAGTAGCTCAGTCACCCTGACTCGAAAAGTGAACGGATAGTCAGCTCACACCATCTGGTACACCTTTCTCCTGTACCACCAACCTCTGCCCAACTGTAAATACCCTGTTGTATCCAACTGTAAATACACTGTTATTTCAATATAACCTGTAATTAGTTTCCCCGGTTCTCCCAAGTTCAAACCCTGTTCTCTGTAAACTCAATGTGTATTACGCATTGTAGTAGGTTTCTGATCATTGTGAACCGCACTGATTTTAATAGTGCGGTATATAAGAAATGTAAATAAATAAAATAAATAAATTCCTGCATCGACAGAACTGTCAGAATCCTCAGATTCTTCTGAGGACTCGAAGTACCGTCTGTCCGGATGTTCTTGAAGAGCCCGATACTCGTACCGGACAAAGTCGGTACCGGGAGTAATTGGTACCGGAGTATCGGTACCGGAAAACATCGGATGACTGGGTAACGGCAATGCAGACACCGATGTCGATGCTATCGGTACCGGTTGGATTGTCTGTTGCGGTTCCGTGGGCGTCGATGCCGCAAGGAGAGCTGCCAGACTGCGCTCAATAGCCAGGACTCTCTGGTCTATCGATGTTGCCGATGCCTGGATATCGGTACCGGAGAAGATCGCCAGTACCCCAGAGCATGGCACCAGTAGTTCTGCCGAGGTCGAGGCCTCGAGAACATCCTGGAGCCCCGATAATGCTTTGGAAGCAGAGGCCTCCCACCAGGGCAATTTTGCCGGTGCAGAATCCTCAAGGGCAACGCCAGAGGCATCTCGATGCTTAGAAGGAGATCTACCCTTTGAGGACCGGCTAAGACTTATATTTAGTTACCTGAGATCCACGGGAGGAAGACGAAGCCCTGGAAGACGTCGATGCCACCGAAGCTGCATCAGAGGGAAACAGGGTACTGAGCTTGGCAGCTCGGTTCTGTCTACCTCTCTTGGACATCATGGCACAGGCCATACATTCCGAGATGGAATGGTCAGGACCTAAACATTTCAGACACCACTCATGGGTGTCGGTGACGGAGATGGTACCGTCACACTTGGTGCACTTTTTAAACCCCGAGGAGAGTTTCTCCATGATGGAAAAAATCCTGGGCCTAAGGCCCAAGATGGCGTGCGCACCTGGAAAAAAATGGGAAAAGTACTAAGAATTTTTTTTTTTTAAAGAAAAGAAAGAAAAACCGGCGGTACCGGTAAAGCGTCGAGGAAGGCAGACACGACCACAAAAAAGAAGGAAAATTTTCTGCGGTGACAGGAACACAACCTGCTGGATCCGCGGAAAACGAAGAACTGGAGAGATGCAGTTGGGAAAGGCGGGAAGCAGGCGCTGTGGGATGCTCCCAAAAGCTTTCTAATTGGACGCTGGGGAGCGTTCCCGCGCAGGCTCTGTCGGTACCGACGATACCCATATGTGATGACTACATTCCTGCTTGTTCCTGGAGATTGAAGATTCCTTTCTGCACTAGAGGCGTGAGGCCTAGGGAAGAAGACAGGAAGGTAAAGCATAGCTACTTCACCTGTAACAGGTGATCTCCGGGAACAGCAGGAATTTAGTCTTCACATTTGGGGTATCGTCGGTACCGACGGAGCCTGCACGGGAACGCTCCCCAGTGTCCAATAGGAAAGCTTTTGGGAGCATCCCACAGCGCCTGCGTCCTGCCTTCCCGCCTTTCCCAACTGTCCCTCTCCAGTTGAGTTTAAAGCTGAGACAAAGAGAGAGGGAAAGAGAGAGAGATACAACTCCTAGGGGAGGTGGATGGGTTGTGAAGACTAAATTCCTGCTGTTCCCAGAGATCACCTGTTACAGGTGATTAACTATGCTATCTCCAGGAACAAGCAGGAATGTAGTCATCACATATGGGGACTCCCTAGCTGCAGATGCCAGGGAGAAGGCCCCAGAGGTTGTGTGTCCCTGTGACAGGGCTCCACTTCCCCCCATGGATCTCTGGCATCCTACCAGGGATGGTGGGTAGGAGTTGATTATGTATGGAATAGGTGTTGAAGAACAGCCTGACCAAACAAGGCATCCCGGTGGGAGTCCTTGTCTAAGCAGTAATGGACTGTGAAGGTATGAACCGAAGCCCAAGTAGCTGCTCGACAGATGTCGTTGATAGACACAGAGTGAAGATGAACCACAGAGGCTGCCATGGCTCTTGCATTATGAGCTGTGACATGGCCTTTAAGAGGAAGGTTCTTACTCTCATAGGCAAAAGCAATACACTGTGCTATCCAGCTGGACAGTGTTCTTTTGGAGACTGGAATTCACAAATGACTAGGATCAAAGGCAACAAAAAGTTGAGAGGACTTTCTATGTTGCTGTGTCCTTTGCAAGTAAAAGGCCAAAGCCCTTTTACAGTCCAAAGTATGAAGATTCCTTTCTGCATTTGAGGCGTGAGGCCTTGGGAAGAATACAGGAAGGTAAACCGCTAGGTTTAAATGAAAAGGTGACACCACCTTTGGCATAAAGTGTGGATGAGTCCTAAGGACTACCTTATCATGATGGAACCTTGTATAAGGAGGATCAGCCACCAACGCTTGCAATTCACTGATGCAACGTGCTGATGTGATTGCAATAAGAAAGATGACCTTATAGGAAAGGAATTTCTAAAAGGTAGTAGCTAATGGTTCAAAAGGCGACTTCATGAGCTGCCCAAGAACCAGATTTAAGTCCCATGCCACCAGTGGTGGCTTAATGGGAGGCTTAGTTAAAAGAAGGCCTCTCATAAATCTCGCTATGAGAGGATGAGAGGAAATAGATTGTCCATTTAGAGGCTTGAAAGAAGCAGCAATAGCACTCAAATGAACTCTCACTGAATTGGTCTTAAGCCACGCATTAGATAAATGAAGGAGATACTCCAGTAATGATTCAAGAGGTATCGCAAGAGGGTTAAGACCCTTCTGCGAGCACCATATTGTAAAGCTTTTCCACTTGAATGCATAAGAGCATCTTGTGGAAGGTTTCCTGGAAGCATAAAGGATATCCTTTACCTGCTGAGAAAGGTTAAGACCGTGAAGTTCTAGGCTTTCAGCAACCAGGCCCTGAGATGCAGAGACTGGGAATTGGGATGCCACAGCATCCTGTCCTCCTGAGAAAAGAGATTTGGAGCAGATCCTAACTCCAGAGGCGGAGCTTGAGAGATGTAGGAGCAGAGGGTACCACATCTGCCGTGGCCAATGTGGAGTTATCAGAATCATATGACCTCTGTCTCTCTGAAGCTTGAACGGGGTTTTGGGAATTAGGGGAATGGGTGGAAAGGCATACAAGACGTCCTGGCCCCAATGGAGGAGGAAAGCATCCCTGGCCTGACAACCCTGAACCGGAATTCTGGAACAGAACTAGGGAAGTCTGGCATTCAGCGGACTTGCAAAGAGGTCTATGTCTGGGGTTCCCCAAATTTGAAAGATTTTGGCCACCTGGTCTGCATGGAGAGACCATTCGTGTGGAAGCAGAACTCGACTGAGTCTGTCTGCCCAAGAGTTTTGAATGCGTGAAAGATACACCGCAAGGAGATGAATCTGATGCTCTCTGGCAAGGGCCCATAGTCGTAAAGCTTCGTTGCAGAGCGACAGAGTGCCTGTTCCACCCTGCTTGTTCACATAGAACACGGCTACTTGATTGTCCGTTTGAACTAGGACCGTCTTGTAGCTGAGTTGGGTGTGGAATACTCGAAGAGCAAGGAAGGTTGATCTGAGCTACAGGAGATTGATGTGTTGATAGGCCTCCTGTGGAGTCCAGGTACCCTGGGGTAGAGAGGCCTTGCAGGTGGGCTCCCCAACCTACCTGTGAAGCATCTGTTGTTAGAGTGGCTTGGGGTGGGGGTTGCTGAAAAGGAGACCCCACCAAAAGGTTTTGGGGTGACTGCCACCATTGGAAGGACAAAATAAGGCGATCGGAGTTTGCTATTTTGTCTGACAGGCAACCTGACGCCTGAGTCCACTGAGTGGATAAAGTCCACTGGGCTGCCCTCATATGGAGGCGAGCATAAGGAATCATATGCACGGTGGATGACATGTGGCCTAGCAATTGTAACATTTCCCGAGCAGTGAGGTGAGGTTTTAACACTGCTTGGGAAGCTAACTGCACAATGCGAAAGCAGCGGGGCTGTGGAAGGTAGGCACTTGTCTGTCTCGTATCCAGCAAAGCTCCTATAAACTCTAGGGACTGAGTGGGAGCAAGGTTGGATTCTGGGAGGTTTATGAAAAGTCCCAAATACTGAAGGATGTACATTGTGCGAGAGAGAGTAACCCTGGCCTCTGGCTCTGAAGGGGCTCGAATGACCCAGTCTTCTAAGTAAGGGAAGACGAATATTCCTAATGTGCGAAGAAATGCTGCCACCACAGCCATGCATTTTGTGAACACCCTTGGTGCAGAGGCCAGGCCAAAAGGAAGAACCCTGTATTGGTAGTGCTTTCCTTGATACAGAAAGCATAGGAACTTTCGGCGAGTTGGATGGATGAGAACATGAGTGTACGCATCCTTGAGATCTAAAGAACAAAGTCAATCCTGACTTTGAAGGTATGGCAGCCGAGTTCCTAGAGAAATCATTTTGAATTTGTCTTTGAAGAGGAATCTGTTCAATTCTCTGAGGTCTAAGATGGGTCTGTGTCCTCCTGTTTTCTTTGGAATAAGGAAATAGGGGGAGTAAAACCCTGTACCCCGTTGGGGAATGGGTACCTCTTCTATTGCCCCTTGGGCAAGAAGTACAGTGACCTCTTGACCTAAATGGTCGTTGAGAGAGGTCTGTCTTATCATTGTAGGAGGGGGCATGCTGAGGAAATGAAGCTTGTACCCCTCTCTAACAATAGACAGAGTCCAATTTTCTGCTGTTATCTGACCCCATCTGGGGGAAAAATGACAACCTTCCTGGGATGGTGGAGGGTTCTGGGCCGTTCAGGGCCAGGAAGGCAAAGTTCTCTAGATAGGAGTCAAAGCACCTATGGAGGCTGAATCTGCTGAGCCGGTAGAGGCTTAACTGCTTTTGTCTTTCTTTGCCTAGGTTGTTGCTGCTGTCCCTTTTGGGCAGACTGACCTAAGCGATGCCCCTGTTGGGTATAGGAGGGATAAAACAACTTCTTCTTACTGAAGAATGGTTTCTTAGAGGATTTTTTCCAGCAGGATCAGCTGTAGATTTAGACAATCTATCCAAAGTGATATTGTCAGCATGTATCTCATTAGCTTTTTCCTGCCAATTCTTGCCAAAGAGATTCTCTCCCTGTGCAAGGAATATTCCCTAGTTTATCCTGTACCCAAATTTCCAAGTCAGATGCCTGGAGCCAGGGAATCCTACGTGTACCTATGGCAATAGCAGAGGTTCTGCTTATGCACTCAAAGAAGTCAAAGGCTGCACGATTCACAAACTTGGAAACATCCTGAGCATGTTTGACAAGGGCGAGGTAATCTTGCCTCTTATCAGGAAGGAGAGGGCTCATAAGCTCTAAATCTCCTGTGACCTCCTTAAGGAACATTCCCATATATAAGATATAGGAACTGATCCTAGCAGAAAGCATGGAAGCCTGGAAGGTTCAACGTCCAAAGGCGTCAAGAGTCCTACACTCATGTCCTGGAGGATTAGATGCATGCCTTTTTGCACTCTTTATCCTTCTCATAGCTGATTCCACCACCTTGGAATGGTGTGGTAACTGAGTCTTCTGAAAACCAGGACAAGGAGGAACTCGATACATGGTGTCAAGTCTTCGAGAGTGAGGAGATGGTGGTTAGAGGTGTTTCCCACATCCTTAACATGAGATCATGCAAGATCTCATGAATAGGTAAGGTAGCTGCCTCCTTGGGAGCTTTAGGGTATTGCAGGATTTCTAATTCCTTTGCCCTAGGCTCTTTTTCAGGTGCCACTGTGATGGAAAGACCTCGAGCCACTTCTCGGATAAAATCCTGAAAGGACATATCCTCTGGTGGAGACATCCTATGCTGAGGAGAAGAATCCTCAGGAAGAAATACTCTGGTATCGGCAGAGCTTTCAGAGTCTTCAGACTCATCCGAGGATTCGAAGTATCTCCGATCTGCGTGATCATGCAAGGCATGGTACCGGTACCGATCGAAGTCGGCATCGGAGTGGTCCGGTACCGACCTGTCGATACCAGATAGATACGTATGACTCGGTCCTGGTAGAATACCTGCCTATGTCGATGCAGTCAGTGCCGGTACCAGAGTCGGTACCAGTACAATTGTCTGAAGCGGTTTCAAGGGCATAGATGCCGTGAGAAGAGCCGCCAGACTGCGTTCAATAGCCAAGAATCTCCGGTCTATCAATGCTGCCGATGCTTGGATATCGGTACCAGATGAAGCGGCTGGTACCCCAGAGCATGGCACTAGTAGTTCTGTCGAGGTTGAAGCCTCGAGAACATCTGGAGAACTGTTAATGCTTTGGAAGCCGAAGCCTCCCACCAGGGCAATTTTGCCAGTGAAAGTCCCTCAAGGGCAACGTCAGAGGCATCTCGCTGTCTAGAAGGAGATCTACCCTTTGAGGACTGGCTAGATTTATGTTTAGTTACGGGAGATCCATGGGAGGAAGACGAAGCCCTGGAAGACGTTGATGCCACAGAGGCTGCATCGGAGGAAAAAAGGGTGCTAAGTTTAGCAGCTTGGTTTTGCCGGCCCCTTTTCGACATCATCCCACAGGCAACACACTCAGAAATAGAGTGGTCAGGACCTAAACATTTGAGGCACCACTCATGGATGTCGGTGACGGAGATGGTACCGCCACACTTAGAACACTTTTTAAAACCCAAGGCGGGTTTTTCCATTCTGAAGGAAAAGTTGGGCCTAGTGCCCAAAATGGCACATAGCACCTGAAGAAAAAATTACTGGAAAGACTCCAGAAAATTTTTTTTTTTTTTTTTTTAAATTAAAGAAAGAACCACCACTGGCGGTACCAGTGTAGCATCGAGGGAAGGCAGACGTGACCACAAAAAAGAATAGAAGGGATTTTTTCCTGCGGTGACATAAGAACAAAAGATATGCCATACTGGGTCAGACCAAGGTCCATCAAGCCCAGTATTCTGTTTCCAACAGTGGCCAATCTAGGTCATACGTACCTAGCAGTTTCCCCAAGGGACACAGGTTCCACAATGCTTGTATTGGTTCAAGCATTGATATCCTGGGTCCCTTCTTAATAATGGTTTATGGACCTTTCCTCCATAAGAACATAAGATATGCCATACTGGGTCAGATAAGATATGCCATACTGGGTCAGATAAGATATGCCATACTGGGTCAGGATGTGCGACCTGTCAGCTCCGCAGAAAACGAAGAACTGGAGAGGGACAGTTGGTAAAAGCGGGAAGGCAGCACGCTGGCGCTGTGGGATGCTCCCAAAAGCTTTCCTATTGGACGCTGGGCTACGTCGGTACTGCGCAGGCTACGTCGGTACCGATGATACCCCATATGTGAAGACTACTATTCTGCTTGTTCCTGGAGATATTGACTGGTTCAAATGAAAAGGCGAAACCACCTTTGGCATAAAGTGAGGATGAGTCCTAGGGACTACTTTATCATGGTGGAAGCTTGTATAAGAAGGATCAGCCACTAAAGCTTGTAGCTCACTAATGCGCCTGGCAGAAGTGAGGGCAATTAGGAAGATGACCTTCCAAGAAAGAAACTTCAGGGATGCAGTGGCTAAGGGTTCGAAGGGCGGTTTCATAAGCTGCCCAAGGACTAGATTTAAATCCCATGCCATGGGTGGTGGCTTAATGGGAGGTCTAGTCAAGAGTAGGCCTCTCAAACCATGCTACAAGCGGTTGAGAGGAGATAGGTTGTCCATCAAAGGGCTTGTGGAAAGCCGCAATGGCACTAAGGTGGACACTTACTGAATTAGTTTTAAGTCCAGAGGATGATAGGTGGAGGAGATACTCTAGTAATGCCTGCACTGGAACTGAAAAAGGATTAAGTTCCTTTTTTGAACACTAGCTAGAGAACCTTCTCTACTTAAAGGCACAGGCACGCCTTGTGGAAGGTTTCCTAGAGGCTAAAAGGATATCCTTAACCTGTTGAGAGAGGTTGATATCCTGGAACTCTAAGCTCTCAGCAGCCACGCCATCAGGTGTAAGGACTGAGGATTCAGGTGCAAAAGCGTCCTGTCCTCCTGGGATAGAAGATCTGGAGCACATCCCAGGTCCAGAGGCCTGGCTTGAGAGAGACGTACTGTAGAAGCAGTGGATACCACGTCTGTCGTGGCCAACGTGGGTCTATGAGGATCATATGGCCCCTGTCTCTCTGAAGCTTGAACAGAGTCTTGGGGATGAGGGGAATGGGCGGGTAGGCATATAGGAAGTCCTGACCCCAGTGGAGGTGGAAAGCATCCACTGCCTGACTGTTCTGAGCCGGAATTCTGGAACAGAATTGGGGAAGTCTGACATTCTAAGGACTTGCAAAAAGGGCTATATCTGGAGTTCCCCAGATCCAAAAGATTCGAGCAAGTTGCTCCGGATGAAGAGACCACTCGTGTGGCACCAGTACTCGAGTGAGCATGTCGGCCAGAAGATTTTGTGTGCCTGGAAGATACACCGCTAGTAGATGAATCTGAAGACCTCTTGTGAAGGACCAGGAGCGTAGAGCTTCGTTGCACAATGCCTGAGAGCCTGTTCCACCCTGTTTGTTCATATAGAACAGGGCTACCTGATTGCCCATCAGGACAAGAACTGTCTTGTAGCTCAGGTGGTCCTGAAATACTCAGAGAGCATAGAAAATGGCTCTGAGTTCCAGTAGATTCATGTGAAGACAAGCCTCCTGTTCATTCCAGACATCTTGGGTGGAGAGATTGTCCATATGACCCCCCCAACCTGACTTGGACGCATCCGTGGTCAAGGTAGCTTGGTGTAGTGGCTGCTGATACAGGCATACCAGCTGTACATGGTCATGTACCAAAGGGATCCGGCAAAGGAGCTTGTCAGGTTCTTGGCTGGTTTCCCTGAGGAGCCCCCTCCAGCGGTTCTGGAACCTGGCCAAAGCCATCTGTGAGTGCTCCAAGTTTGACTCGAGCAGCCTATGATGGCTTCGAGTCCACAGGGTGCAATAGAGGAGGTACCTGTTTCTCAACAGGGCCTGGGCTTTTTCTCCCCCTACTTCCTCATACCAAAGAAGACAGGAGGGTACAGACACATTTTGGACCTCAGGGAGTTAAACAAGTATCTGTTCCGAGCAAAATTCAAAATGATCTCTCTCGGAACACTTCTCCCTTACATTCATAGTCAAGATTGGCTATGTTCTCTAGACTTAAAGGATGCATATACACATATCCTTATTCATGCAGAACACAGAAGGTTTCTTTGATTCCTCTTTCAGGGAAGACATTACCAGTACAGAGTTCTACCCTTTGGCCTGGCTTCTGCCCCAAGAGTCTTCACAAAATGCATGGCAGTAGTAGCAGCATTTCTAAGGACTCTAGGGATATTTGTCTTTCCCCTACTTAGGCAACTGGCTAATCCAAGCATCAACAGCTTCAGAAGCCAGCTCTGCTCTTTCCTGCACAATGCAAATCCTGAAATACTTAGGACTGGTCATAAACCTCCCAAAATACCATCTCGCCCCTTCTCAACCTCAGGTGACCCTATGAGGTTTTCTAGTGATTCCCACCTCTGTAGGGACAAAATGAGACCTGTAGAGTTTCTGATTTTGTCTCCCAGGTGACCCGATGCCTGTGTCCACTGAAAGGCTAGGGTCCACTGGGCTGCTTGCATGTGTAGGCGAGCATAGGGGACCACATAAACAGTGGACATCATATGCCCCAGCAACTGAAGCATTTCTCGAGCAGTCAGGAAAGTTTTCATAGCTGCTTGAGAGGCCAGTTGGAGTATCCGAGCACAATGGAATTGTGGCAGGAAAGCCCTTGACTGTCATGTGTCTAGGAGAGCCCCTATGAACTCTAGCGATTGAGAAGGGGCGAGATGGTATCTTGGTATATTGTATCGAGTCTCCGAGAATGTGGAGACACCGTTTAAAGGTGTTTCCCACATCCTAAGCATGAGGTCATGCAAAATCCGGTGTATGGGAAGGGTTGTGGCCTCTTTGGGGGCTGCAGGATACTGAAGAATTTCTAGTTCTTCAGCTCGCGGTTCCTTCTCAGGGGTCACGGTGATTGAGAGGCCCCGAGCCACATCCCGTATAAAGTCTTGAAAAGACATCCGGAGGAGACATCCGATGTTGTGGCGAAGGAGAGGGATCCTCCAGAAGAAACACACTGGTACCGATAAGAGTCATCAGAATCATCTGATTAGGAGGATTCAAAATATCTACGGGCCAGGTGCTCTCGTACTGCCTGTCACCAGTACTGATCAAAGTCGGCATCGGAATGCTTTGATACCGGACCCTCCATGCCAGACACCGATTCAAGGGCCAGCATGGGTGGAAGCATGGAGAATGGCACACCGGTGGATGCAACTGCATCTGGTACCGTTATCGATACCGAAGGCTGCGGAACAGATTGCAGCGGCTTTAGCGGTACCGAGGCTGCTAACAAAGCCGCAAGACTGCACTCAATGGCTAGGATACATTGATCCATACAGCCCGCCGATGTCTGGGTGTTGATACCGGCAGAGCAGGCCACGACCCCAGAACATGACACCAAGAGTTCTCTGGAGGTGGAAGCCTCGGGAACATCCTGGGGCCCTGTTAATGCTTTGGAGGCAAGGACCTCCCGCCGGGGTTGTTTGGCTGGTGTGTTCTCCTCGAGGGCAACGCTAACAGCATCTCAATGCTTAGAAGGAGATCTACCCTTTGAGGACCGGCCGGTCTTTGAAAAAGACCTGAGTTTGGTTACCTGAGATCCATGGGAGGAAGATTAAGCCCTGGACGATGACTGTAGCCAAGCCTGGCATTGGCACCGATGCCTACCATGACTACTCTAGCCACCGACTCAAAGTCATCATAGGCTGCTCAAGTCAAACTTGGAGCACTCACAGATGGCTTTGGCCAGGTTCCAGAACCGCTGGAGGGGCTCCTCAAGGAAACCAGCCAAGAATCTGACAAGCTCCTTTGCTGGTCCCTTTGGTTCATGTCCATGTACAGCTGGTATGCCTGGATCTGGCCGATAAGCATTGAGCCCTGGTAGCACTTTCTGTTGAGGGCATTCAGGGTGCAGGCTTCCCTACCCGGGGGGACTGAAGAGTGCGTATTCTGGCTCTTGAGCCGACGCATGGCTGACTCCACCACCATGGATATATGCAGCAGCTGTGCTTTCTGGGAGCCCAGGCTCTGGTGGACTCAATACATCGAGCCATCGGCTCATGAGGGCACCCACGCTAGTGTTTCCTACATGCAGAGGAGCAGCCATTCCAGAATGGGCGGGACGGGCACTGTCAGTACTTTCCTCGGCAGGATCTCATACTGGAGGATCTCAAGCTCCTCCATGCAAGGGTCCTCCTCTGACTCTGTGGCAAATACCTTCGATATGTCCTGTAGGAAGGCGAGGAACATCATGTCCTCGGGTGGGGACCAGTGTTGAGCTTTGGAGGGGAATGGATCCGAGGGCACATCGTAGTGTCGGTGAGTATCCGGGGAGTCCTCATCCTTGGTCTCCTAGTCCGAATAATTGGAGGAGTTGAGGGAGGGCTGGGCGATCTAGCCCTGAGACCAATGGTCCAGGTCCCTTAGAGGCTCTGTGTCTGGAGATGTGGGCACTTGCTGGGGAGGACCCTCTGCCCCGTGGAACAGGACCGGGATTGAGACCGAGGTAGAGGATCGACAAGGGTGCAGGCTCTCGAGAATCGGGATGTCCTTGAGGTCAAGGACCTGGTGGTCTGGGCAGATGACCTGGCGGAGCTGGGTATCATGGCTCATCACTGGACCATGAAGGCAGACAAGTTGCACTGCAAGGCTGTCAGTCCAGAAGGCTCCACAGCCGTTGGCGTGGGCACCAAGGGGCTTGGTCCCAGTGATGGTTCTGCGGAAGGGGAGTCCTCAACCAGGATGGGCTCAGGGATCCGAGGCCAATCACTTGAGGCTGATTCTTCTTTTTGGGCAACCTTGGTAGGCTGCTCCTGCTCCAAGCCCTCAGACGAGTGGCATGGACTACGGGATCTGGCTTGAGACTTACCCACCTTTCCGGATCTGTCCACGGATGCGGCCCTTGAGGGTTTCTTCTTCTTGTGTTCCCCCTCCAGGGAGCTCCTCTCAGAGGACTGATGGCCTCGATCGGGGCCAGCAGAATCACCACACAAGTCCGAGGTCTCAGAGGGGGCCTTGGAAGGCGGTGTCACTGGAGATTCTGGGAAAATTCTGTCATGTTGGTGCTGACTGCTCTTGATGGCCTTGGATGAGATTTTCTTGCAAAGGCCAATCCAAAGGGTCATGGTTCAGCCCAAGGCAAAGGATGCAGCAGTTGTGCG
The DNA here is from genome assembly GCA_033557465.1 of Ichthyophis bannanicus. NCBI lineage: Eukaryota > Metazoa > Chordata > Amphibia > Gymnophiona > Ichthyophiidae > Ichthyophis > Ichthyophis bannanicus. Next base: position 806,847,356 of record CM066036.1, read on the forward strand.
TGTCAGGGAGGGAAATGGTCCTTGAGCAATCACACTTTTTGAAACCGCTGGCAGAAGCCATGGGGGGGGAAAGAGGGCCCCACCTAGGTCGAAGACTCGAGGTCTGCCAGTGGGAAAAAAGGGCTCGAAACCGCACTGAGAAAAAAAGGTAAAAGAGATGAACCCAAGACGCGATGCCAATGCAAGCGATGTCGTGGGGGGGAAGAATACTGGTGCAAGACCGGAGGAGACAAGATAAACTCATAGAAATCTAGCACTTTTTCTGGAAAAAACAGACAGACGTCTAGTGGGCTCCGCAGAAAAAAGGAGGCTGAAGTAAGATGGATCCTTGGGCGGGAAGGGGATCACGCATGTGTGGCAGTATTTTCCAAAGGCTTTCTTTGAAAGCTGGTAGGTGCGATGCTTCTGTGAGGGCTCTGTCAGCACCGACATCACCCATATGTGAGGACTGACTTCCTGCTTGTTCCCAAAGAAAAACTTGGTATTATTCAAACCTGATTCTGAGCACCAAGGAGTCTGTCAAAATAGCCACAAAGGGGGAAGCAATCATATTGGGTGACTTTAATCTACCCGATGTGGACTGGATTACTTCTGCAAATCTGGAAAGAAGCAAAAAAATTGTGGATGCTCTGCAAGATGCGTTACTTAGACAAATGGTGATGGAACCAACAAGGGAAAGCTCAACGCTGGATTTAGTCCTCATCAACGGTGATAGCGTGTTGAATGTCTGGGTGGGTGCATCTGTGAGCAGCAGCGATCATCACACAGTGTGGTTTGAGATAAAAACCAAGGTGCAGTCTAACTATAGCAAGCTCAAAGTCCTAAACTTGAAAAACACTGACTTCAATAAAATGGCCATGTACCTAAAGGAGGAATTGAAAAGGTGGAAGGAGATAAGGGAAGTGGAATTGCAATGGGCTAAACTAAAGGTGGCAATAAAAGGGGCAACAATTAAATATGTAAGAAAAGTAAATAAAAACAAAAGGAGAAGGAAACCTATTTGGTTTTCCAAAGAAGTGGCTGCTCAAATAAAGGCAAACACAGCTTTCGCAAAATTCAAAAGCTTGCAAACAGAGGAACACAGAAAAGAATACAGGATCAAACTCAATGAGACAAAAAGAGAAGCAAGGATAGCAAAATCAAAGGCAGAGGAAAAGATGGCTAAAGATGTTAAGGGTGGTGACAAAACTTTCTTCAGGTATATTCGGGAAAGGAAGAAGATCAGAGGTGGAATCGCAGGACTCGGAAGTGCTGGGAATGGACTCGTGGAAAGGGACACTGAAAAAGCGGAATTGTTAAACAAATACTTCTGCTCTGTTTTTACTAAAGAAAATCATGGAGAAGGACCAACTGTGACTCCCAAATATAAAAATGGGAATGAAGTAGATATCACACCATTCACAGAAGATGATGTGTTAGAACAACTTGCGAAACTGAAAGTGGACAAGGCCATGGGACCGGATGGGATACATCCCAGGATACTAAAAGAGCTCAGAGAGGTTCTTGCAGGGCCGTTAAAGGATGTTTTCAACAGTTCCTGGAAACAGGAGAAGTTCCTCAGGACTGGAGAATGGCTGATGTCGTACCTCTACACAAAAGTGGTGACAGGGAAGAAGTGTCAAACTACAGGCCCATGAGCGTTACTTCGGTGGAGGGAAAAGTAATGGAGGCGCTTCTGAAGGAGCGAATAGTGAACTTTCTCAAAGCCAACAGGTTACAAGATCCAAGGCAACATGGTTTTACCGAAGAACGATCTTGCCAAACAAATTTGATTGCATTCTTTGACTGGGTGACCAGAGAACTAGATCAGGGGCATGCGATGGATGTCATCTACCTGGATTTCCGCAAAGCCTTTGAGACTGTTCCTCATAGGAGGCTTATCAATAAACTCAGAAGTTTGGGGATGGGTCCCAAGGTGGTAAACTGGATCAGAAATTGGTTGACTGATAGACAACAGAAGGTGATAGTAAATGGAGCTCACTCGGAGGAAACGAAGGTGATTAGCGGGATGCTCCAGGGCTTGGTCCTGGGCCTGGCACTGTTCAATGTATTTGTGAGTGATATTGCTGAAAGACTGAATGGAAAGGTCTGTCTTTTTGCAGATGACACGAAAAATTGCCACAGAGTGGACTCCCCCCGAGGGAGTCCTTAACATGAGAAAAGATCTACAAAAGCTGGAAGAATGGTCGAATGCTTGGCAATTAAGATTTAATGCAAAAAAGTGCAGAGTCATGCATTTGGGTAGCAGAAACCCAAAGGAAATGTACGCGATAGGGGGCGAGAGGTTGGTGTGTGCGGATCAGGAGAAAGACCTTGGTGTGATTATTTCTGTAGATCTCAAGGTGGCAAAACAGTGCGACAAGGCAGTGGCAAAAGGTAGGAGGATGTTGGGCTGCATACAAAGAGGAATTACCAGCAGAAAGAGGTTCTAATGCCATTGTATAAGTCACTGGTGAAGCCTCACTTGGAATACTGTGTTCAGTTTTGGAGACTGTATCTTGCAAAGGACGTAAAAAGAATGGAAATTGTTCAGAGGAAGGCAACCAAAATGATTTGGAGCCTGCGTCAGAAGCCTTATGAGAAGAGACTTGAACTAAATATGTACACTTTGGAGGAGAGGAGGGATAGGGGAGATATGATTCAGACCTTTAAATACTTAAGGAGAAATAATGAACAAACCTCTTCCAAAGACAGGGACGCTGTAAAACGAGAGGGCATAAAGAGTAGTTACTCACCTGTAACAGGTGTTCTCCAGGAGCAGCAGGAATCAGTCCTCACATATGGGTGACGTCGGTGCCGACGGAGCCCTCGCGGAGCAAGTTTCCCCAGCTTTCAAAGAAAGCCTTTGGGAATTGCAGCGCGCATGCGCGGTCTCCTTCCCGCCCAAGGGTGCCATCTTGCTCAGTCTGATGACATAGCTAAAAGACAGCAAAAATTAGCAAAAACAAAATTATAGAACTGCAACGCCAAGGGGAGGAGGGAGGGTTGTGAGGACTGATTCCTGCTGCTCCTGGAGAACACCTGTTACAGGTGAGTAACTACTCTTTCTCCAGGACCAAGCAGGAAGTCAGTCCTCACATATGGGACTCCCATGCTTAAGGCTACCGGAGACCCCAAGCACAAAAAAGGAGCTCCTTCAAGCTCAGTAGCACAGAAGGAAGGAATCTTCTCTGAGTACGCCCCCAACCGGTAGCCCAACATCCGGGACGGAGGGCAGGAGTTGCCTATACCTCAAAGAGATTACGGAGGACTGCCTGACCGAAAGCACTGTCCCTGCAGGACTCCCTCTCCAGGCAGTAATGGGCTGCGAAAGTCTGGCTTGAAGACCAAGTAGCGGCCCGGCAGATTTATTTATTTATTTATTTATTTATTTAGCAAACACTTATATACCGCTACTTCCAGCGATCAGAAGCGGTCTGATTATAGTTTTGGGATATGTCACAAAATCAAGACAGAAAGTTTGGGGCATAGATAGCAAGAAGAGGGGTAATACACAGCACACATCGCAGGGTCTACATATAGACCTTCCGGAACTATCATACATATGTACAAAAGCGCTTATCCTTTAACTATTTACATTTGACAAACGGCTATTCGTTTCTTTTTATCTTGTTGGATTCACATCTGGCCATAGTGGCAGTTGAATAGATGAGTTTTTAATTTTTTCCTGAAATCGAGTAGGTCATTTATTGCTCTCAGCTCATGTGGTAGGTTGTTCCATAAAGTGGGGGCAGAGAAGGAGAATGCTCTGCGACTAGTGCTGGATTTTACATGTCTGATGCTGTTTGGGACTATAAGTGTGTCTGCGTTTATGGTTCTCCTGCTTCTTGTGGTAGGTTGTAAGGCGATCAGGGTGGAAAGGAATGATGGGGCCAGGTTGTGAATTAGCTTGAATGTCGTTACCAATGTTTTGTATTGGATCCTGGCAGCGACTGGGAGCCAGTGTAGTTCCATCAATATAGGTGTGATATGTTCGGTGACGCTTGTTCTCATGATGATCCTTGCTGCTACGTGTTGTGCCAGTTGTAATCTGTTAGTCGTTTTCTTTGGTAGACCCTGTAAGATGGAGTTACAGTAGTCGAGGTGGGGCATGATGAGCGCTTGAGCAACTGAACGGAAGTCACATGGATCTAGTACATTCCGTAGGGGTCGTAGTACTCTAAGCTTGTGAAAGATAGCTTTGTTGGTGTTGCTGAGGTGTTTTTCCATTTTCAGTTTGCTGTCGATTATGACTCCTAAATATCTAATTTCCTTCTTAGTGTTGTAAGTATTGTTGCACAATGTGATTGTTGGTGGCGGTTCAAAGTCAGTTTTACTGGATATAAACATAACTTCAGTCTTCTTATGATTAATCGACATGTTGTTTTGTTTTAGCCATCCCAACATCTCTCCCATGCAGGTTTCCAGCTGATCGTAATTTGGGTCAACGGTCTCAAGCTGTGTGTACAGCATGATATCGTCTGCGTATATGTGGTAGTTGATGCCATATTTCCTGAATATTTCACTGAGGGGTTGCATGTAAATGTTAAACAGTAGTGCTGAGAGTGCCGACCCCTGTGGTATGCCTTGGGTTTGAGTGAAGGCTTCGGCTTTTTCTCCGTTGAATTGGACTTGTGGCTTTCTGTCTGTTATGTAGGAGGAGAACCATTTCAGGGTGGTTCCTAATATTCCAATTGATGCCAGCTTGTTAAGGAGGGTTAGGTGATGTACAGTGTCGAAGGCAGCTGAGATGTCGATAAAAATAAGAATAAACATTTTCTTCCTGTCCTCTAGACCCTTGAGGAGGCAGTTAAACAGTGCCAATAGCAGAGTTTCAACCCCATGATTTTTTCTGAAACCGTATTGCTGTTTGTCGAGGGTTTCGTGGTCATCGAGGTGTTCTTGCAGTTGGATGAGGGCTGCTTTTTCTATGATCTTTGCTAACGGAACAGAGCGGAGGGTTTCGTGGTCATCGAGGTGTTCTTGCAGTTGGATGAGGGCTGCTTTTTCTATGATCTTTGCCAACGGAACAGAGCGGAGGTAAGCCACTGACGCAGCCTTCGCCCTAACACGATGAGCCGTGACTCGACTTTCCAACGAGAGGCCGGCTGCCTCATAAGCCCAAGCGATACAGTCAGCAACCCAGATGGACAGAGTACGCTTGGAGACAGGGAGCCCCAACTTGTTGGGGTCATAAGACACGAAGAGCTGAACAGCCTTTCGGTGCTCCCGCGTACGGTCAAGGTAGAAGGTTAACGCCCTTCTACAGTCCAGGGTATGCAGGACCATCTCAGCTCGGCTGGAGTGTGGCCTGGGAAAGAAGGTCGGAAGTACCACCTCCTGGTTGATGTGAAAAGGGGAAACCACTTTAGGAAGAAACTTAGGGTGAGTCCGCAGGACTACCCTATTCTTGTAGAACCGAGTGTAAGGAGGATCAGAGACTAGGGCCTGTAGCTCACTAACGCGTCTAGCAGAAGTGAGGGCTACCAAGAATAAGGTTTTCCAAGAAAGAAAACGAAGATGACAGGTAGCCATAGGTTCAAAAGGCGGACATGTAATCGGCTGTAAAACCACATTCAGATCCCAGTCAGGGGCTGGTGGGCGCAAAGGTGGTTTAAGGAGAAGGAGGCCTCTGAGGAAACGAGCCACTAGAGGGTGGCTGGAAAGAGGCCTGCCATCCACCGGCATGTGATGCGCAGAAAGAGCACTGAGGTGGACCCTGACCGAGTTGGACTTAAGTCCAAGTTCGGAGAGGCAAAGCAAATATTGCAAGACCACTGATATCGAACAGGAAAAGGGATCATGAGACTGCTGAGCACACCAGACGGAGAACCGACGCCACTTCAGAGCGTAGGACTTCCGGGTGGAGGGTCACCTGGAGGCCAAGACGACTTCCTCCACATCTGGAGGCAGCAGGAGGGGAGCCAGGACTACCCTTTCAGCAGCCAGGCCATCAGATGAAGGGACCGGAGGTTGGGGTGTAGGAGAGTCCCGTGATCCTGGGTCAGGAGATCGGGCTGAAACCCTAGAGGAAGTGGAGTGTCCACCGCCAGCTGCATTAGAAGCGGGAACCAAGGTTGCCTCGGCCACCAAGGAGCCACAAGGATCATTGAGGCTTTGTCCCGGAGAACCTTGAAGAGCGTCCGAGACACCAGTGGCATGGGAGGAAAGGCATACAGAAGGCCTGTGGACCAGGAGAGAAGAAAAGCATCCGCTGCTACTTTTTGAGGATGCGGTTGTCGAGAGCAGAATTGGGGATGTTGCCGGTTGAGAGGACTGGCAAAGAGATCCATTGTGGGTAGGCCCCATTTGAGAAAGATCCGCTGAAGCACCAACAGATCCAATCTCCACTCGTGCGGCTGGAGGATTCTGCTCAGTTTGTCTGACAGGCAATTTTCTTGACCCGGGAGATAAACAGCTTTGAGGAGGATGCCGCGGCTGACGGCCCAAGAGCACAGCTTTTGTGCTTCCCGACAGAGAGGGAAGGAGCCTGTGCCCCCTTGTTTGTTCACGTAGAACATCGCAACTTGATTGTCCGTCTGGACCAGCACAGACTGGTGAGAAGTGAGGTGGGAGAAGGCCCTCAGAGCTAGGCGGATAGCTCTTAGTTCCAGGAAGTTGATCTGCTGGGCAGACTCCCAAGGAGTCCAGAGGCCTTGAGTACATGTCTCTTGGCAATGTGCTCCCCAACCCAGGAGAGAAGCATCGGTCGTCAGGACCTGAGAAGGCGGAGGAGACTGAAAAGCCATTCCGAGCACTAGGTTTGGCAGATGAAGCCACCACTGGAGAGAAGAGACCAGCAGGTCGGAGATCTGTACAGAGTTCGCTAGGCTCCCAGTGGCCTGATGCCATTGTGTGCGAAGGCACCATTGAGCAGGGCGCATGTTCAGGCAGGCATTGGGGGTCACATGGACTGTGGAAGCCATATGGCCGAGCAGTCTCAGAAATTGCCTGGCAGAGACCAGGGAATAGCTGTGAAAGTGGCTGGCAAGATCCATGAGTCTGTTTGCCCTGTCGAGAGGCAGAAAGGCACGCACCTGAAGCGTGTTCAATCTTGCGCCGATGAACTCGAGATCCTGAGAGGGGAGCAAAGTGGACTTTGCGAAGTTTATGACAAAGCCCAAGTGCTGGAGCAGAGCTACAGTGCGGTGCGTGGCGTGAGTGACCTCTTGGGAAGACTGTACTCTGATGAGCCAGTCGTCCAGGTATGGAAATACAAAGAGGCCTTGAAGTCTTAGATAAGCCGCCACCACTGCTAGACATTTGGTGAACACCCGTGGCGCGGAGGATAGGCCAAAGGGTAGTACTCTGCACTGGTAATGATTGCCCCCCACAACAAACCTGAGATATTGTCTGTGGCTGGGGTGGATGAGGATGTGAGTGTAGGCATCCTTTAGATCCAAGGAGCATAGCCAGTCTCCCTGCTGGAGGTAGGGCAGCAGGATTCCAAGGATAAGCATCTTGAACTTTTCCTTTGCGAGGAACTTGTTGAAGTTCCGCAAGTCCAGGATGGGTCTGAGGCCTCCTGTATTTTTTGGTATCAGAAAGTACCTGGAGTAAAAACCTTGACCTCTCATCAGGTGGTGGGGCACCGGTTCCACAGCCTGTTCCTGAAGAAGACTTGCTAACTCCTGAAGGAGTAAGTCCCTGTGCAGAGGGAGTCTGAGAGGCTCCCCTGGAAAGTAGGAGGGAGGAACCTGGTGGAAGTGCAGAAGATAGCCCTCTTGGACTATGTGAAGTACCCAGGTATCTGTAGTGATGTTGGTCCACCTGTGGGCAAAGTGGACCAGCCGGCCTCCCGTGCTGAGAGAAACCAGCTGAGGGGGAGAGGCTATGCTGATGAAGTCAAAAACCCCCACCCTGCTGAGCAGGGGCCGGTGGTGCAGGCTTGGGGGCTTGCTGCCTACGTGATCCATTACCCCGTCCCTTGGCTTGCTTACCCTGCTGGGGAGCTGCCGAGGCCTGATAATGAGGGTAGTGGTGATAAGCAGCCGCCTTCCTCGGGTAAAAGGGCTTTTTCCCCCGAGCCCTTCTTCTTCTGAGAAGGGGCAGAGGTCTTCCTTGAGAGACGAGTCCTGGTGAGAGTCTCGGTCTCGATCTGTGCAGCCTTCTCATCCATGGGCTTGCCAAAGAGGTTGTCACCTCTGCAGGGGACATCGACCAACTTGTCCTGCACCCATGGCTCGAGGTCGGATGACTGAAGCCAAGCCTGTCGGCGGCCACTGATGCCGGCTGCGGCTACTCGAGCCGATGCCTCAAAGCCATCGTAGGCTGCTCGAGAGATAAACTTCGAGCACTCCCGAATACCAGTTGACAAGGCTTGGAACCTCTGCAAAGGTTCCTCGGAGAGACCAGCAGAGAACCCGGCTATTTCTTTAGCCAGGTCTCGTAGATACATGCCCATATAGAGCTGGTAGGTCTGGACTCGACAAGCAAGCATAGAGCCCTGGAAACACTTCCTACCGAGGGCATCCAGGCTTCGAGCCTCCCGACCGGGAGGCACCGAGGAGTGCATTTTTTGACTCTTGTCTATGCATGGCCGATTCCACCACCATGGAATGGTGCGGTAGTTGTGCCTTTTGGAACCCGGGGCACTTGCGGACTCGATAAATGGAATCGACCCGCTTGCTTAACACCGGCGACGCCGCCGGGCTCTCCCACATGCGGAAGAGAAGTCGTTCCAGCATTGGAGGAACCGGTACAATAAAGGCCTCCTTCGGGGGAGAGTCATATTGGAGGGCATCGAGCTCTTCGACTCGAGGATCCTCCTCGGGATCCGCGGGGAAGGCCAAGGCCTTGGCCATATCCCGCACGAAGTCCGAGAACCGGGTATCCTCCGGGGGGGACCGTCTCTGAGGTTCGGACTCGGGGGAGTCCGATGGGACACACCGAGTCCGAAAAGAACCAGGTGACTCTTCTTCCTCGGATTCCCAGGCTGACTCCTCAGAGGAGGAGTCGAGCGGCTCTGGTCGGGCGGGCGTCGATGCCATTCGCCCCGACGCCGAGGGAGTCGGCGTCGACGACCTCGGTCCCGAACGGGAGGCCGAAGGAGACCGCGACCGAGGATCGACTCGAGCCCTCATGGACTCGAGGATCGGCTCGGTCTCCGGGGTCGACTTGGAGGTCGACGTCCCGGCGGTCAGGGCAGAAGCACCGGCGAGGCCAGAGATCAATGCCCGCTGCTGGTCCATGAAGGCAGTCAGACTGCTCTCCAAGGCCGTCAACCTGAGTCAGAGCTCAGGAGACCCAGCAGCACCCGACTCGGGCCCCGACGGCGTCGGGCCCGACGTCGGCTCCTTCGGAGGCGAATCCACGAGGACAACAGTACTCACGTGAGCGGGCAAGTCCATCTCGAGACGAGGATGTTTAGAAGGCCTCTCCATCTCCGAGGACCCGGGACGGGAATCGGGGCTATGCGACTTGGCCCTCGAGGAACCAGGAGCGTCCATCGACCCCACCCTCGCGGGTTTCTTCTTCCGATGATGTTCCCGGGTAGGAGACCCCCTTTCAGAGGAACTTCGACGATGCTCAGGACCAGAGTCCCGAGACGTCGAAGCCTCTGACGAGGTCCGAGCCCGGCCGGAGTCCGAGAAGATACGTTCCCGCTGATGCTGCCGACTCCTCAACGCTTTTGAGGACATTTTGCCACACGGACCACAGATCATCGGGTCATGATCGGGTCCGAGGCAGCGGAGGCAGTAGTCGTGTGTGTCGGTAAGAGACATGAGCTTCTTACAGAGATCACACTTCTTAAACCCGCTGGCAGCCATCGGGGGAAAAAGGGCCCCTGCAAGGTCAAAAGACCGGGCTGCCAGTGAAAAAGTAAAAAGGCGCGAAATCTGTCACGAAGGACAAAAAACCGAAAAATAAAGAACGGACTCGCAACTGGCGTCACGGGTCCGGGCGGGAAAAAGAACCGGCGTCGAAAACCGAGAAAAAACAAATAAATCAACTTTTCTGCGGGGAATTACAAACAACGTCTGTAGGGCTCCGCGGAAAAAAGAAGACTGAGCAAGATGGCACCCTTGGGCGGGAAGGAGACCGCGCATGCGCGCTGCAATTCCCAAAGGCTTTCTTTGAAAGCTGGGGAAAATTGCTCCGCAAGGGCTCCGTCGGCGCCGACGTCACCCATATGTGAGGACTGACTTCCTGCTTGGTCCTGGAGAACATGAAGCTGCAAGGTGTAAAATTGAAGGGCAATGTCAGGAAATATTTTTTCACTGAGAGGGTGGTGGATGCTTGGAATGCCCTCCCGATGGATGTGGTGGGGGCAAATACAGTGACAGAATTCAAAATGGCATGGGACAGACACCATGGATCCATTTATAGCAACAGAATAAAATCAAAATAAACTGAGCCATCCAACTTCTCAACAAATAGGGGTGTCCTGCATGGAACGGTGGGTTCACTCCTAAACAAAGACATGGGAAGGGGTGGCCTGCACAGAGTGGCACCTACTCCTGCCATCTTACTGCGGCCATCTTACTAGGCAGACTAGATGGACCATACTGGTCTTTATCTGCCGTCATTTACTATGTTGTCATTGCCCATACCTGTAGAAAAGATTGCACCCAAAACCTACCAACAGGGCAGGTTGTGGTTTAGAAAAAGAGCTGACAGTGTTTGGGTGTTTGAGTGGAAAAGATGAAGGCTGGTTGGCTGTTTCAGCCATTTTTCTTTAGAGAGGACTATAGTAAGAAAGACATTGTCATGAGCTTGCCTGACTAATGGAAGGAAGATCATTTTCAGTTATGAAAAACTTCTCTATTAGATTGCACTCATTTGTCTAATGGATCTAAATTCTAAGGCTAAAGCAGAAAGATGCTGCAGGGTCATACAATGGTTTTTGATAGTATTAACAGTCTTTAACTCTTGCGGGTCAAAAGATTATCTCCAGTGCAATGTGCATCTGCCAATTAAGCATGAACATCTTTAAGCCCTGAAGCCTGTAGTTAGACAAGTTATCTATCTGCAATAGCTAATGCCAAAATTCTAGAAAATGTGTCAGACATAAATAAATGAAACAGCCTCCTAAATTAGTTAAGGGGAAGGGGTGATCTTTCTCAATTTCCGGTTTAGCAGTTACTTACCTGTAACAGGTGATCTCTGGAAACAGCAGGAATAAGTCTTCACATATGGGTACGTCGGTATCGACGGAGTCTGCGTGGGAACGCTTTTGAGAGCATCCCACCACACCTGCGTGCTGCCTTCCCGCCTTTCCCAACTGCCTCTCCTTAGTTAAGTTTTAAAGCTGAGACAAAGAGGGAGAGAGAGAGGAAAGATAGAGATAGAGAAAAATACAACTCCCAGGGGAGATGGGTGGATTGTGAAGATTTATTCCTGCTGTTCCCAGAGATTTTTATTTTATTTATTTATTTATTACATTCTCTTATATACCGCGCTATTCTGCTTCAGTGCGGTTTATTTATTTAGCTGTATTTATATCCCGCTTTTCACCAGGTCAAAGCGGTCAATTGGGGGATACATTTAACACGAGGGGATATGAGACACATACGCTAATACTTACAGGGAACATGGGCAATGGAGGGTTAAGTGGCTTGCCCAAGACCACAAGGAGTGCCTATAGGACTAGAAATCCCAGTCCCTCCGGCCTGAGATTGCTGTCCCCAGGTGGGACTTGAACCCCCGGCCCTCCGGCCTGAAGTACCTTGTCCTAACCACTAGACCACTCCTCCCTACATTGAGCATTTACATTGAACAAACTGAAATTACATTGAACAGGGTATTATAACTTGGAGATAACTATTTTACAGGGAACATGGGCTATGGAGGGTTAAGTGGCTTGCCCAAGACCACAAGGAGCACCTGTGGGACTAGAAATCACCTGTTACAGGGTAAGTAACTGTGCTATCTCCAGGAACAAGCAGGAATGAGTCTTCACATATGGGGGGACTCCCAAGCTGAGATGCCTGGAGGAGTCCCAGCATGTTGCGAATCAGAGAAGGCCATGCTATTCGACAGAACCTCAGGCATCGGGGATGGAGGGTAGGAGTTGAAGTACAAAATGGTGCTGTGGAAACAGCTGGACTAGAACAGGACTGTGGAACAGCTGGACTAGAACAGGACTTCTATGGAGGAAGACCCTGTGTAGATGACATTTAATAGTAAAAATATTGAGTGCAATATTCTAATATAGACCTCCCTTTGTGGTATTGTAAAAAGTCTATTGAGGTTCATATGGATCTGTTAAAAGAGTCAGTAGAAGGTCCTCAAGGAGTACCTCACTGTGAAGTAGAGGTAATAAACTGTAGAAAAAAACAAGTGGAGGTCAGAACCCTTCAGGGTGAGAAATAGCCCCAGGGGAAACTGGGGTAGTACAATGAGGTAGGGCTTCAGAGGGAAACACAGAAGGTACTATTAGACCAAGCTGAAGGTCTTTTGGCCGAAGAACAGTACAATCCTAGGACCAAAAGGAAAATAAGTCTGACCGATTTGGACTGACAATAGAAATAGTCCATGTAGGAGAGAAGGGGTATGGAAGACCCCTGTATCCGATAACAAAGTAAGGACAGTCTTATGAAGAGTTACAGCTTTAGATTAACTGAAGATCCGCAATGTCCTTCCTAAATGAGGTCAATTAGGAAAGAAAAAGGTACATGGAGAGCTTCAGAGGTACCTAACCCTGAAAGGTTATGGTAAGAAAAAATTTGCTAATTACCACAGGGAGTGGTTGTATATGTAGAACCCTAAGCATGCTGGCACAGCATTGATAGGGGTAATGCCCATCTGTCAGAGTCATATAAGAATATATGGATATATGAACCTAAACAGACAGATAAGTACGTAGATACATACCTACCTAAAAGATCTCTCTCTCTCTCTCTCTATATATATATATATATACATAAATATATATATATAAATATATATACATATAGGAGTATATATGGATATATATATACACACAGAGATATACATGGGCAGAAGATACATATACATACATATATATAAATATGTAGACATATAGACACATGTCTCCACGTATGTAGATGGAGACATGCCTATATAAGCAGATCCCCATAGGAATATGGGGAGAGAGAAAGATTCATCTAATAGCAAGAAAGGTGAAACCTGCTTGGATACATATAGAATCTTCTTTCCCTGGTTATGAATGAGAGTCAGAGGAATGGTCTCCCTGACAAGGAGGCGTCTAGATTCCTTTAAGAATTCGAGCTCTTGAATAACCAGGATGGCCTACGTGAAAAATGCAGAGGATAACTTCAGTCTGCAGGCAGCAAGTCCAGATCTCTCTAGAACTCCAGTATGGTAAATGGATAGAAGACGCCAATGGAATAAGATACCATATTGACCTGCCTATGAGGGCAAAATGGGTATCATGCGTCCTTCAGTTGAACATGAGCTTCCCATGAAGTATTGGGAAGGAAGGATATAAGGACTAGCTGCAACGAAAAAAAAACTATCCCTGGTGAGAAGTCCAAAGAAGATGTGGACCAAGCCAGGGAATTGGCCATTCTTTAGGTTTTCACGTGATGTAAGGCCTGTGTCCTTTGTTTTGAAAAGAGACTTTACATGAGATGGTAAGGGTAGGGAACACCTACCAGTCATGGGAGCATGACTGGGTGAATCCCTCCTAACCATCTGGGATTATCTGCTAGACAAGATACTAATGCTCTCTAGCAAGGGCCCATAGTGCAAAGCTACTCCGTAGAGTTGCAGAGAGCATGTTGCAGGTTGGTTAGAAGAAAAAACTGGCTGCTTAAAGCCAGTAGGTAACAAACTATTCTGCCAAAAACAAGGGACTGGAGATGGCGAAGAATAGGAGTCAAACCAACAAGCCTGTGATGATAGGGTTTCCAAAAAAGGTTGATAACCTGTTTTGGGTTTACTATGCAGGCCAAAAGGATTGCTAGTGGAGGACAAACCCTGGTTGTGTGGTGAACAGAACCAGTGGTTTAACTAGTAGGAACTGCTGCATTTACAGCAATTACCAGGGCAGCGGAAAAAAATCCCTTTTTTTTTTTTTTTTTTTTAGAGTGGAAAAAGACACAATAGACATAAGCAGGAGTGGTAAGACTTCCTTATTGTCTGATAAGCTGCCCTAAAGTAAGAATGTGAAAGGGGGAGACAATTCTGGAAAGGAAACCCCTTTCTGAAATAGGTAGAGAACCATAGGGGCTTACCAGTGTAATAGAACCACTCTTACAAACCAAATGTTGTATTAAGAGGGCAGGTAAGACAGAGTTGAAGGAGACTCACGATGCAGTAAGTCTCTGAAAGGTAAGATGATACATGCTAGTACAGGGAAAACTGTCCATTGATAGTTGTTACACCTCTATCTCCTAGTAGGAGGAAGAGGAGAACCCTGTTAACTATAGGCCTGATCATCCTAAAAACTCTTAGAGTAAAAGGAAAGGATGAAATTAGTGTAGATGCTTCAAGAGAAATGAAGCAGACTACAAACTCTAACCCCCAAACAGGAGATGTAATAATTTATCAGAAACCCTGCAGTTGCTGGGTTTGTTGAACCTGTTGAGGTTGTGGTTTCTTTAACCTGGTCTTATGTTTCCCCTGTTTGGGAACATCTGTATGCTGGGTAGAAGATGGATAAAACTTTTTCCCCTTAGGGGAAGAAAGTTTTTTAGTTAATTTCCTACAAACTGGGAAAGAGGAAGGCATAGACAAGCCTCTGAAAACAGCAATGTCAGTGGTTAACTGAGCAGCTTGGAGTAAAGACTCCTTGTTAAAGAGATTTTCTCCAGTGCAAGGAGTATTTCCCAGTCTTTCTTGTACCCCTTTACCCAAGTCTGAAACTTGGAGCCAGGCTTTACGTTGTGCCCCTATAGCTATAGCAGACGTTCTGCTAACAGACTCAAAGGAGTCTAAGGAAGCACGAGTAAGGAACCTAGAAATATTTTGAGCATGACTAACCAATAAGGAATAGTCTGCTCTTTTGGGCTCTTGAAGAAAAGGAGTCAAAAGTAGTAATTTCTTTGTGACTTCTTCAAGAGATAATCCCATATAGAAAATATATGAGAGAATTCTTGCTGAAAGCATGGATGCCTGGAAGATTTGGCATCCAAAGTCTTAGACTCCCGACCTGGCGGATAAGAAGAGTGCTTTTTAGTACTCTTCACCCGCCTCATTGCTGATTCTACAACAATGGAATGATGAGGAAGTTGAGTCTTTTGAAACCCTGGAGAGGGGGGCACCTGATATAGAAGATCAGTTGCTCTAGAAGGTGGGGGTACGCTTAAAGGAGCTTCCCACATTTGTAGAAGGAGATCCTGCAAGGAATGATGCAAAGGAAGCATGATGTTGTCCTTTGCTCTCCCAGGAATATACAGGGACCCTGTATTCCCCTGTGTAGGAACCTGTCCAGGAATAGAAATGGCAAGTGATTTTGCCATATCGTGGAGAAAAGTTTGAAAAAAAGAATTCCCAGAGGGAAATTCTTTTGGATAGGCTAGATCTGTTGAAGAACTAGCGCTGGCACCGAAGGATCTATCCAACTTTATAGGAATAGAAGATCCTAAATGGTGCAGTATGGGATCCTTAGAGGATGGTCGCCGGTACTGCAGGAGGTCGGGACCAGCGCCAGTCAGTAACACATCGTCCATGCTAGGGATCGATTCCAAACTCGGTACCGACAGCAATGGTAATGTGGATACCGGTACTGACTTCGGTACCGTATCCGATACCGGCGGATGAAGGCCAGCCGGTGGCAACTCTAACGGTATCGAAGAAACCGAGAGTTCCGGATCCGAATTATTGTAACCGAGCCTTCGGTACCGTCTGGTGTCGATACCAAGGCGAGTCAGTACCCAGTCCTCTAGACTGGAGATCGATTCCAGACTCGGCATCGAAGGAAGCGAGTCTATCGATGCACATCTGGAGGGCACCGACGTCGGTACTAGTACCGATACTGGAAAGTCGGTCTGCAGAGTATCCAACGGCCCCGTAGGTACCGAGGATGCCAGGCGACGATCCTTGGTGAGGAATGTTTCATCCAACACCATTGCCGATGCCGGGGTATGGGTACCGCTCGAAGCAGATACCACCACCAAGCATGGCTCAGGTATGTTCGGAAAGGGGTGAACCTCAGGAACAACCTGAAACCCCATTAAGGATTTGGAGGCCGAAGACTCCCACCGGGGTTTTAAAGCCAGTGTGTCCTCGAGGGTAAGGCCAGAGGCATCTCTATGCTGTGCATGAGATCTACCACTCGAGGACTGGCTAGTCTTAACAGACTGTTTTTGGGTTACCTGATCCTGCGAAGAAGAAATGGTGGTCGGTGCCCTGAAGTTGAATGGGGACCGCGTATCGAGGTGGACTCGATGCTGAAGACTTCTTTCAACCATACCGTTGCAGGAGGGACACTCCAATGGATAGTGGTCAGGACCCAAGCAGGGTAGACACCAATTATGAGTGTCTAAAATCAATTTTGTACCGCCACAGTTTAAACATTCCTTAGGGATAGTGGCTGGCGCTTCCATGAAGGAAAGTGAGTAGGCCTAGCAGGCCGAAAAAAACGTGAGGCACTAACAAGAAAAAAAGTATTCCTTAAAAAGGAAAATTTACAAGAAAAAAGAAAAGAAACACCGGCGGTACCGGTGGCGTCGGGGAAGGCAGACGTGACCACAAGAAAACTAAAATATTAAAGAAGAATTTTCTGCGGTGACAGGAGGATGTCCTGCCGGCTCCGCGGAAAAACGAAAACTGAGGAGAGGCAGTTGGGAAAGGCGGGAAGGCAGCACGCAGGCGTGGTGGGATGCTCTCAAAAGCGTTCTAATTGGACGCTGGGGAGCGTTCCCGCGCAGACTCCGTCGGTACCGATGTACCCATATGTGAAGACTCATTCCTGCTTGTTCCTGGAGATAACAGATTATCTTCATTCGCAGATTATTAGGCTTTAGCAGACTAATTAAATCCTTGCAGTTCACCTTGAAGTAATTATTAGGTATAATTGTATTGGTTCAAGTATCCCTATTCCCCTAGCAACTTCACTTAACAACTTTAAATGGCTAAAAGAAATCTTTAAATCTAAAATGCAGACGAATGTTAGCTTCCTTGATTTCTTTGAGCATTTCATCATCCATTTGTTCATTCTGGCCAGGCGGTCGATAGTACACCCCCCACTGCCATCACCTTCCCCTTTTTACATGGAATTTCAATTCATAGAGATTTTACTGCAAATTTTGTTTCCTGCAAAACTTTAATCCTTTCTGACTCAATGCCCTCTCTAACATAGAGTGCAACCCCTCCACCAATTTGATCAGCTCTATCATTACGATATAGTTTGTACCCAGGTATCACAGTGTCCCAATAGTTGTCCTCCTTCCACCATGTCTCTGAGATACCAATCATATCTAACCTCTCATTTAGTGCTATATATTCTACCTCTCCCATCTTTATTTTTATTTATTTATTTAACAGTATTTCTAAACCGCCTTATAATAATCAAGGTGGTATCACAGCAAACAATCTGGCAGTGTGAGTGTGTTATACATGCAGTGAGGGTGAAAATTTAGTTGGGTGCGTGTTGTATTGTGTGCTAGATTGGTTTGAGCTATGTACAAAGTGGGCTATATACTTCTAGCATTTGCATACAAGCATTTTAGAGACTGTATTTTATTTATATTAATTTGACTATAGGTAGTGTAGTGATGAGAGTGAGTAGGAGAAAAGGGAAACAGAAGAAAAAGACACTTGTACCTTTAAAACTACTGATAGCTCAGCTCTAAACAGGTAGGAAAGCTACTATGAAAAAAAAGCCAAGCCAAGCCACGCCCTAGCTCTAATGACGAGGCAGGCTTAGCTGCTGATTATGAGCACACGTGCTCAGAGGAAGCTCTGATAGGAAAGAAACAGGTTTTTAAACACGTCTTCAAACAGAAGAAGGGAGTTCACAGCTCTAGAGTGAGTTCAGCTTGGAGGAACAGGAGTGCTAGTTCCAGGAGTTCATCTGGTTCAAAGAGCTCCAGACGTGGGAGAGAAGGTGCCAGTTTGAGTCCAGGTCCTAAGAGTTCATGGATACCTGAGAGACGTGAGTGTGCTGATTTCCAGCTGCTGAAAGCTAAGAGCAGAGAAGGAAACACTCCATGTCTGGGAAAGGTTCCTAAACCAAAAGCCAGCCAACGTCCGGTGAGAAAGGCTGCAAACTCGTGGGAACAAATACCTTTTATCCTGTATTCAGAATCCTAAGCTGAAAACTTCAACTGACAAAAGGTGGGTGGATTCGTTTCACTGGGAAAAGAACCAGGACCCAACCGTTAGCAGGAAAGTTAATTTGAACTCAGTAAAAGCTTTGAAGCAAGCATTTCAGGGAGGAGAAGCTTACTCTCCTTAAGTAAATGTTTATGACCAAAAGGAGAAATTATGGAATGAATTTTGGGAATTCTTACAAACCAGAAAGCCTGAAGAAAGTGCTGAGGCCTGGAGCAGAGATAAACCAGCCGCAGTACCGGAGGCCATGCAGATAGAATTACCTGAGTCACAATCTTCCCCAGAAGATTGCCAGATGGATTGCTCTCTTTGTCTTAGGGAAGCATAAGTTCCTGTGTGCAAGGCTAAGGAAGTTTTTGTAGAAGAAAGAAGGCATTTCTGCTAGAAGGAGCTCATAAGGCTGTGTTATGTTTATTGTCATGAAGACAGCTGCTTGTGTTTGAAGAGACTTGTGCTGCATTTACTTCAAGTACAATTTCCTTTTGTTTACTCTTCTGTTACTGGAGAAGTTATCCATTTTTGTGTTCGTGTACAGAACTTTAATGCGTGTGGAAATCCACAATAATAAAAATATTCTTGTTTGCCTCAACCTCCGGTTGCACAACTATAGTTTGTCTTTTTGAATACAATTTTCTCAACTACAAGTCCCAGAGTGCAGTGCTGGTGGCAAAGGGAAAATACAGTTCATTTAAGGACAGACAAGGCAGCCCTAGCTGTAAGCCTTTGGCCACAGGCTTGGGTATCACAGTAGGCATGGATAATCTTTAAGCTGTCTCTTCCATACTCCATACTTTTTCTTACGGTGATTTGGTTCTAAAGGAGTGAAACATTATTGATTAAAAAGGAAGGCACGCCACAAGAGGTGTTTCCCTCAAGGCTAATCTTCCGACAAAAAAACAAAGCAGCTAAAGATTTTTACTTACAATTTTTTTACTTAAAGGCACCTTGGTAACACTTAATTTATCAAAACCTCTCTATTGGGATGCCCTAACTTCCCTGTTTTGCTAGTATCCTTCAAGGATAGATCTTTCCGAACCATGCACTCTTGGGCAACCATTGGCTTTCCCCCATTTTCTAGTTTAAAAGCTGCTCTATCTCCTTTTTAAAGGTTAATGCCAGCAGCCTGGTTCCACCCTAGTTAAGATGAAGCTCATCCTTTCAGAAAAGTCCCCCCCCCATTACCTTGAATGTTACCCAGTTCCTAACAAATCCAAAACCCTCCTCCGTGCACCATTGTCTCATTGATGCACTGAGACTTCAGAGCTTTGCCTACCTCTTGGCCTCTTGGGTCCTGCACTTGGAACGGGAAGCATTTCAGAGAACACTACCCTGGAAGTTCTGAATTTCAACTTTCTACCTAAAAGTCTAAATTTAGCTTCCAGAACCTCCCTCCCACATTTTCCTATGTCATTGGTTACCAACAAGTACCAAGACGGCAGGTTCTTCCCCAGCACTAACTAAAACCTTGCCTGGGTGGCGCGTAAGGTCCTCTGCTTTCGCACCAGGCAGGCATATTACTAGGCAATCCTCATCCACCAGCCACCTGGCTATCTACATGCCTATTGATCGAATCACCAACTATAACAGCCATCCTAATCCTTCCCTCATGGGCACGTGGCCCTGGAGAGACATCCTGGGTGCAAAAGGGTATTACATCACCTAGAGGACAAGTCTTAGCTACATTATCACTTACTGCCACATCAGGGCGGTGCTCTCCTTTCATGTGACCTCTCTCCTCCATGGCAGCAGAGAGGCTACCAGACTGTAGGTGGGACTTCTCTATTACATCCCTGTAAGTCTCATCTATATATTTCTCCTCTCTGCCAGCAACCACCAGGTGCACTACCCTAACCTCTGGAGATCGGACTCATTGCCTGAGGGCAAAGATCTCTCTGCATTTAGTGCACACATAAGACCTCTCACCAACTGGAAGAAAATCACACATGTAACACTCTGAGCAAAAGACTGGATAGCCACATCTTGTTACAGCACAGTTGTAATAATGGGTGATTTCAATTACCCCGGTATCGACTGGGTGAGTGTCATGGCAGGACATACTAGGGAGATAAAGTTCCTAGATGAAATAAATGACTGCTTCTTGGAGCAGCTGGTTCATGAACCAACCAGAGAGGAAGTCATATTGGACCTAGTCCTTAGTGGAACACCAGAACTGGTGCAAGAGATAAGGGTGTTGGGGCCACTTGGCAATAGTGATCATAGCATGATCGCATTTGATTTAATTAGCGGAGGAGGGATAGTAAGGAAATCCACAGTACTACCTTTTAACTTTCAAAAGGGAGACTATAATAAAATGAGGAAAATAGTTAAGAAAAAACCAAAAGGAGCAGTTGCAAAGGTTAAAGACTTACATCAAACTTGGGTGTTGTTGAAAAATACTATCTTGGAAGCCCAGACCAGCTCTATTCCACGCTTTAAGAAAAGTGGAAGGAAGTCAAAAAAACTGCCAGCATGGTTTAAAGGTGAGGTCAGAGAGACTGTTGTTGCCAAAAAAGCATCTTTCAGGAAATGGAAAAAAGAGCCAAACGACGAAACCCGGAAACAGCACAAGCACTGGCAAGTTAAATGCAAGGCATTGATAAGGCAGGCAAAGTGAAAATTTGAGAAGAAGCTTGCTGCGGAAGCAAAAACGCGTAATAAAGACTTTTTTTTAAGTACATTCGTAGCAAAAAACCTGTGAGAGAGTCAGCTGGTCCATTAGTTGATAGAGGAGTTAAAAGGGCACTAAGAGGTACAAGGCGATAGCGGAGAGACTGAATGAATTCTTTGCTTCAGTCTTTACTGAGGAAGATGTAGGGATGTTACCCATGACTGAAGTGGTATTTAAAGGTGCGGAAGAATTGAAGGAAATATCGATACATCGAGAAGACGTATTACAACTATTAGATAAACTGAAGAGTAGCAAATCACCTGGGCCGGATGATATACATCCAAGGGTGTTGAAAGAACTGAAATATGAGATTGCAGACCTGCTAATAGTAATCTGTGAACTATCATTAAAATCATCTGTAATACCTGAAGATTCGAGGATGGCGAACGTAACACCAATTTTTAAGAAGGGTTCCAGGGGTGATCCGGGAAACTACAGACCGGTGAGCCTGACATCAGTACTGGGAAAAATGGTAGAAACCATCATAAAGAAAAAAATTGCTGATGTAGATAGTCATGGCTTAATGGGAGACAGGCAACATGGCTTTAGACAAGGAAGATCTTGTCTTACTAATCTGTTATGTTTTTTTAAAGGTGTGAACAAACAGGTAGACAAAGGTGAGTCGGTTGATATAGTGTATTTGGTCTTTCAGAAAGCCTTTGACAAGGTCCCTCATCAGAGACCTTTGGCAAAACTAAAGAGTCATGGGATAGGAGGCAGTGTACTACTGTGGATCAGGAACTGGTTAAAAGACAAAAAGCAGAGGGTAGGGCTAAATGGCCAATTTTCCCAATGGAGAAAGGTGAATAGTGGTGTGCCCCAGGGATCTGTGCTGGGTCCGCTGCTTTTTGACATTCATAAATGACCTGGAAAAGGGAATAACGAGTGAGATTATCAAATTTGCAGATGACACAAAACTATTTAAAGTTGTTAAAACCCAAGAGGATTGTGGAAAATTGCAAGAGGATCTTGATAAATTGGAAGACTGGGCACCAAAATGGCAGATGAAATTTAATGTGGACAAGTGCAAAGTTATGCACCTATGGAAGAACAACCCAAACTATGGTTACACGATGCAAGGTTCCACATTAGGAACCACCATCTAGGAAAAAGATTTAGGTGTCATTGTGGATAACATGTTAAAACCCTTGGCCCAGTGTGCAGCGGTGGCCAAGAGAGCAAATAGAATGCTAGGTATCATAAGGAAAGGAATGGAAAATAAAACAAAGCATATTATAATGCCTCTATATCGTTCCATGGTGAGACCGCACCTTGAATACTGTGTGCAATTCTGGTCGCCGTATCATAAAAAGGATGTAGTGTTATTAGAAAAGGTTCAGAGAAGAGCCACCAAAATGATAAAGGGGATGGAAGGATACCCCTATGAAGAAAGGTTAAAAAGGTTAGGGCTCTTCAACCTGGAAAAGCGACGGCTGAGGGGAGATATGATAGAAGTCTTTAAATTAATGAACGGAGTGGAACGGGTAAACGTAGATTGATTGTTTACGTTATCAGAATATAGAAAGACTAGGGGACATGCAATGAAGCTACAGGGTAAACTATTTAAGACTAATAAAAGAAAATATTTTTCAGTCAACGTGTAATCAAACTCTGGAATTTGTTACCGGAGGATGTAGTAAAGGCTGTTAGTGTAGCTGGGTTTAAAAAACGGTCTGGACAAGTTCCTGGAAGAAAGGTCCATAAATCATTATTAAGAAGGGACCCAGGATATCAATGCTTGACCCAGTACAAGCACTGTGGAAACTGTGTCTTTTGTGGAAGCTGCTAGGTACGTATGACCTAGATTGGCCACTGTTGGAAACAGGATACTGGGCTTGATGGACCTTGGTCTGACCCAGTATGGCATATCTTATGTTCTTATAAGCACATTAATAAGTGCCCCTCCATACCTATTAAATATCAAAAACATCTTAAATCATACTATTCTTCTAACACAGTTCTGTCTGGCGTTCAACAAGTGTGTGGGGGCCATTTCTATTCACAGCAGTTTTGAGCGTTGAAACAGGGCATGAGAGCAGAATCTGTCCTAAACGCAGTGCTGTGTTCGTCTTCTAGAGCTGTGAAGCTGGGAGCTTGTCTCTCTTTTATTGCTGCGAAACAGTTAAACTGTGAAACTTTGAAGCCGGAGCTGTGTAGCTGTGAAAGTTCAGTTGACTGCATAAGTACAGAGACAGTTTTTGTAAATCTATTTCAACAGTGATTAACTTCATACTTTTTAACATTTAGAAGACTAGTATGATTTAAGAAGTTTTTGATATTTAATGGGTATGGAGGGGCACTTATTATGGTGATTTGGTTCTAAAGGAGTGAACCATTATTGATTAAAAAGGAAGGCACGCCACAAGAGGGTTTCTCTCAAGGCTAGTCTTCCGACAAAAAACAGGAGCTCAAGATTTTTTACTTACACTCTAGTTTTGTTTTTTGGATTTAATTATTTAGTGTGTGTTATTTACATATTTTTGGATTTACAATTTAAGTAAAAATTGGCCTGAGTTGAGAGATTACACATTAATTCTGTCATCAAATACCTCACTGACTCCCCTGAACCCCAGCCATCATTATTAGGGCACCCCCAAGTATAACCAATACCTAATAATTTCATTTATACATGTATTTAATTTACCTTACTCAACGTATCGCAGATGTATATAGTTTACCCTGTTGTCCAAGTTACATGTTCCTGTTCAATGTAATGACCTGACTTTTGTTTATTGTCGGATACTGTTTGTTCTATGTAAACCGCGCTGATCGCAAATAGTGCGGTATATAAGAAATGCAAATAAATAAATAAATAAATAGACAGACTGTTAATATTAACTAAAAAACAAACTTTGAAATGCCTATATGTAAATTATAGAAGTCTAAAATATAAGATGGGAGAGTTATAATATGTAGTAATGAATAAAAGATTAGATATAATTGGAATTTCAGAGACATGGCAGAAAGATAATAACCAATGGTACACACCGATACCAGGCTATATCACAATGATAGGGTAGATCACATTGATGCAAGGGTAGATCTGTATGTTAAAATGGGCATCAAGTAGAACGGGATAAAGGTTTTGCAAGAAACAAAATAAAGTGCAGAATCTCTATGGATAGAAATTCTATGTAAAAATGGGATGGGAATGCAGTGTGGGGGTGTACTACTGTCCACTTGGACAGAATGAACAGACAGATAGTGAAATGCTAACAGAAATTAGGGAAGCTAGCAAAGTTTACAAAACAGTAATAATGGGAGATTTCAATTACCCGGTATTGACTGGGTCAATGTCACATCAGGACATGCTGGGGAGACAAAGTTTCTAGATGAAGTAAATGACTGCTTCATGGAGCAGCTGGTTCAGGAACAGACATGTGGGGACGCTCTTTTAGACCTAGTCCTCAGTGGCATGCAGATTCTGGTGCAAGAACTAGCTGTTTTGGGGAAGTTTAGCAATAGTGATCATAACATGATCACATTTGATTTAATAAATGGAGAAAGATTAGCAAGGTTAACTGACTGTTCTAGCATTTGACTTTTTAAAAGGAGGCTATAATAAATAAAAAAAAAATGGTTAATGAAAAAGTAAAAGAAGCAACCGCAAAGGTAAGAGTTTACATCAGGCCTGGGTGTTAAAAATACTATCTTGGAAGCCCAGACCAGATGTATTCCATGCTTTAAAAAAAAAGGTAGAAGGAAGGACAAATGACAGCCAGTATGGCTTAAAGGTGAGGTCAGAGAGGCTGTTGTAGCAAAGAGAGAATCTTTCAGAAAACGGAAAAAAAAAAAAAAAAGTCAAATGAGAAAAATAGGAAACAAATACTGGCAAGTTAAACGCAAGGCATTGATAAGGCAGGCAAAGTAAAAATTTGAAAAGAAGCTTGCCATGGAAGCAAAAGCGCATAATAGAAACATTTTCAAATATACTTGTAGAAAAACACCTCTGAGGGAGTCGGTTGGACCATTAGATGATGGAGGAGTAAAATGTGCACTAAGCAGACAAGTCTATAGCCGAGAGAATGAACAAACTTTTTGCTTCAGTCTTTACTGAAGATGATGTAGGAAACGTACCTATGCCAGAAATGTTATTTAAAAGTGATGTATCACAAGAATTGAAACAAATCTCGATAAATTGGAAAGATGAAATACAGCTAATTGATAAACTAAAGAGCAGCAAATCACCTGGACCAGAAGGCATACATCCCAGGGTGCTGAAAGAACTGAAATATAAAACTGAAGAACTACTACTAGTAATTTGTGATCTATCATTAAAAGTATCTATAGTACCCGAAAATTGGTTTGCAGCTTGTCGTGCTGTGAGGGCTTGTGTGCATCAGTGATGCTGAGGGCTAAGCTATCGGTAGTTTAACTACTGGCAGGGTCTCCCAAGATGGACAGGTCTCAGCTGAGGTGCCAGACCAAGACAAACCACCCATCTGGGCAGCAGCAGAATGGAACAGTGTTGGTAGCGGAGGATCACATTTCTGTGACAGCAGCAACACCACTAAACTTAAACTGCGCGGAAGAAAGGCCTGGAAATCTACTTTCGTATCTTCCCATGAAAACCCAATGGATAGTCTCAACAAAACAAATTGCACTATGGTGCTGGAAGATGACACCCCCAGGTCGGAAGGCACTCAGCTGGCTACTGGGGAAGAGCTGAAGACTTTTCAGAGTAAAGCCAGTATTTATGATGTGTCTGGATAAAAGCCCTCGGGACGTCTGACTGCTAATGTAGCTGTGCATGAAATGAGAGTCAGAAGTTGCAAAGATGTCTCACATACTGGGACATGGAACATACGAAGCATGAACCAAGGGAAGTTGGAGGTGGTCAAGAATGAAATGGAATGTGTACAACTTGATCTGTTGGGTGTCAGCAAACTGAAATGGACTGGCATCAGGCACTTTGCATCAGATGATCACATGGTCTACTATGCTGGAAATTAAAGACAAAGAAGAAATGGTGTTGCAAGAACTGTAATGAAATACAATGCAGTCAGTGAACACTTAATCTCTGTTCATCTACGAGGAATGCCTATCAAAACAACTATAATTCAAGTATAGATCCCAACAATAGCTGCAGAAGAGGATGAAATTGAGGAGTTCTATGAACACGTACAAGCTAAAATTGACAGAACATGCAAACAGGATATCCTGATAGTCATGGGTGACTGGAACGCAAAGGTTGGGAACAAAGGCGGTGACAAAATGGTTGGAAAATATGGACTTGGCAACAGAAATGAAGCTGGAGAAAGACTGATAGAATTCTGCAAGACCAACGATCTATTCATTTCAAATACCTTCTTCCAGCAACACAAGTGCTGACTGTACACATGGACTTCACCCAATGGATTGTACAAAAATCAAATGGACATCTGTGGAAATAAACGATGGAAAAGCTCTAACACATCAACAAAGACAAAACCTGGAGCTGACTGTGGTACAGATCACCAACCATTTGTATGCAAACTCAAGCTAAAGTTGAAAAAGAGCAAGCCACTCATGAATGTAGCAAAATATGACCTTGAGAATATACCAATGGAGTTTAAAGACTATCTGCAAAATAGATTTTCTGCTTTAGATACAAATGATAGAGCTCCAGAAGAGTTATGGGATGACATCAAGAAGGGTTGTGTTGAAAGAAAGCAAGAAGTCTCTACAAAAGGTGAAAAAGAAAACAAGCCAAAATGGATGACAGAAGAAACTCTGAAAATTGCCCAGAAATGCAGAGAAGCCAAAGGAGAAAGAGAGCCAAAAGTTATAAAGAAGCTCCACTTATTTACCGTAGACCAACTTGTTGTCGTGCTCTTATATTATTTTACTAATAGCGATCAGATCTCAGAATCGAATGTGGCTCACACACTGCATCCAGTTATATGATGCAGTGAACTGCCTTCAATACATCAATGATCTGTTGTATCGCTAGTTTTTCTAAAAAATGTAATTTATTCTTTTTTATTTTTATATTTTCTTATTTTTTGGTAAAGACTGCACTGCCCTATGTTTTACAAAAAGATGATATAAAGCAGCTTTAAAAATTGTTTCATTCTGAAATTTCAGCGTGCACTTTACTCTCAAGCAAAATTTATATTCGAAATTGCCTTCAGCAGTGCCATTGATTCTTTACTCTAAACAGAATTTTTGTTTTGTTTTGTAAATTCCCGACGCATTAACAAGGCGCCACAGCGTTTCACAAGTAGCGTTTCTTCAGGGGAATGCCTAGGAGAAATAAATATAAAAGCATTTACCTTAGTTCGTTGAGTACGTCTAAAATGAGATAAAAGTTGGTCTTATTATCCAGGGAGATACTCACGGCTTCATTCAGCATAGGTTTACCTCTCAAAAAAACGCCGCGCATGTGGGATGAAAGTTGCTCTGGAATTTAAACCCTCTGAGGCTTGGGATGACGTATTGCCTTTTTTAATGAGTAAATCTCCCTAGCATGCTCCCCAGTCAATGGCCATGTTTAAACCCCTTGGGCTTAAAGTATCCAAACGGAAGATCCATTCTTGTTCACGTCTTAATAAGGTTTGCTCACAGGATCTACCTCCTACTCCTTGAATGACCTGATCTATACACAAACATCTCAGAGTTGTAAATAAATGTTGCTGTTCAATACAATGAGACACTATGGGGGCTTGCGTTACTCTACAGTGTAATCGACTACGGTGTTCCTTAATTCTGACATGAAATTCACGGATGGTTTTACCAATGTATAGCAGAGGGCAAGGGCAAATAATCGCATAAACTACATGGGTGGAATTACATGTGGTGCGGTGCCGTAATTGGTAAGTTCTTCCTCGATGTGTAAGTTGTTTAGTTTCCAACGTTATTTCACATATATTACACCCCCCACACTTATAATGGCCCAGTTCCTCTGATACCGATTTCTGTAAAGATGTTCTCAAAACCGTAGGGCTAAGGATCTCTTTCAAATTTTTATGGCGTTGCCATACACATTGAATTGTTTGATTCTCCAATCCTGGGGTACTCCATAAGATATTACTGTGTTTCTTTAAAATCTTTTGGATCTGCAAACTAAATGGAGAATATTTAGTCACTAAATGCACCGTATCTTTTATAGTGGTATCTTTTTTCTGTGACTGAAACAATAATTCTCTGTTGACATATAGCGCTCGTTTATATGCCTGATTCACCACGTGACTAGGATATCCTCGAGCCAAAAATTTTTGTTTTAATATTTTGGCTTGCTGTTTTACTCAATAAGGTCAGAACAATTCCTTTGATACCGAAGGAATTGGGAAACCGGAAGACTATCTCTAAGTTTACGTGGATGGGCACTGGTGTAATGCAGTAGACTATTCCGATCAGTAGGCTTCCGAAATACTGAAGTTTTCCATAAATGACCTTCTTTATGAACACAAACATCTAAATACGTGATGGTACGAGGGTCATGTTCGTAAGTAAATTGAATGTTGATGTCGCAGCTATTCAACCATTGAACGAAATTTCGTAAATCCTGATCTTGTCCCTCCCAAAGCATGAAGACATCATCGATGTACCGGAGCCAAAGTTTTATGTTATGAAAATGAAGGGATGAATGTAGCCATATTTGTTCAAATTTTGCCATATATAAGTTGGCAATCGATGGGGCGCACGTTGCGCCCATGGCCACTCCAGCGATTTGCAAATAAATATTTTGCTCAAACATGAAATAATTATGAAATAATATTAATTTCAATAAATCCCTTAAGAAATGTAATTGAATCTCTGATAAATCTCCTCTATCCTTCAAGGCTTCATTCACGACATCAAACGCAGCTTTTTGGGGTATACTGGTATAGAGGGCAGCCACGTCCAATGTGACAAGTTGTATATTCTGGGCCCTTGCCCATTCATTATGATCAACTAACATGGTTAAAAAATGAGTGGTATCTCGCACGTAAGATGGAATTTTAGCGATCAAGGGGCGTAAGTAGGAGTCCACAAATATTGATAATGGTTCTAAAACTGACCCTCGTGTTGAAACTATTGGCCTACCAGGAGGCTGAGATAAGTTCTTGTGTATTTTTGGTACTAGGTAAAATTTTGCTATTGTCATAGACAACAGTATTTACAAGAGGCCGCCAGACAGTTATCAGATACAAAAATATATCAAACGTTAGATATAGATCCTACAGAACAACTACAAAAAATGATTAAAGAGTTAACATCTCAAGCGAAAGATTCAAAAATTATTTCTCGCAAGGAATGGAAGTTTTTAAATGAACAAAGTCCGACAATAGCAAAATTTCGGAAGCCTACTGATCGGAATAGTCTACTGCATTACACCAGTGCCCATCCACGTAAACTTAGAGATAGTCTTCCGGTTTCCCAATTCCTTCGGTATCGAAGGAATTGTTCTGACCTTATTGAGTACAAACAGCAAGCCAAAATATTAAAACAAAAATTTTTGGCTCGAGGATATCCTAGTCACGTGGTGAATCAGGCATATAAACGAGCACTATATGTCAGAGAATTATTGTTTCAGTCACAGAAAAAAGATACCACTATAAAAGATACGGTGCATTTAGTGACTAAATATTCTCCATTTAGTTTGCAGATCCAAAAGATTTTAAAGAAACACAGTAATGTCTTATGGAGTACCCCAGGATTGGAGAATCAAACAATTCAATGTGTATGGCAACGCCATGAAAATTTGAAAGAGATCCTTAGCCCTACGGTTTTGAGAACAACTTTACAGAAATCGGTATCAGAGGAACTGGGCCATTATAAGTGTGGAGGGTGTAATATATGTGAAATAATGTTGGAAACTAAACAACTTACACATCGAGGAAGAACTTACCAATTACGGCACCGCACCACATGTAATTCCACCCATGTAGTTTATGCGATTATTTGCCCTTGCCCTCTGCTATACATTGGTAAAACCATCCGTGAATTTCATGTCAGAATGAAGGAACACCGTAGTCGATTACACTGTAGAGTAACGCAAGCCCCCATAGTGTCTCATTGTATTGAACAGCAACATTTATTTACAACTCTGAGATGTTTGTGTATAGATCAGGTCATTCAAGGAGCAGGAGGTAGATCCTGTGAGCAAACCTTATTAAGACGTGAACAAGAATGGATCTTCCGTTTGGATACTTTAAGCCCAAGGGGTTTAAACATGGCCATTGACTGGGGAGCATGCTAGGGAGATTTACTCATTAAAAAAGGCAATATGTCATCCCAAGCCTCAGAGGGTTTAAATTCCAGAGCAACTTTCATCCCGCATGCGCCGCGTTTTTTTGAGAGGTAAACCTATGCTGAATGAAGCCGTGAGTATCTCCCTGGATAATAAGACCAACTTTTATCTCATTTTAGAAGTACTCAACGAACTAAGGTAAATGCTTTTATATTTATTTCTCCTAGGCATTCCCCTGAAGAAACGCTACTTGTGAAACGCTGTGGCGCCTTGTTAATGCGTCGGGAATTTACAAAACAAAACAAAAGAAATTCTGTTTAGAGTAAAGAATCAATGGCACTGCTGAAGGCAATTTCGAATACAAATTTTGCTTGAGAGTAAAGTGCATGCTGAAATTTCAGAATGAAATAATTTTTAAGCTGCTTTATATCATCTTTTTGTAAAACATAGGGCAGTGCAGTCTTTACCAAAGAATAAGAAAATATAAAAATAAAAAAAGAATAAATTACATTTTTAGAAAAACTAGCGATACAACAGATCATTGATGTAATGAAGGCAGTTCACTGCATCATATAACTGGATGCAGTGTGTGAGCCACATTCGATTCTGAGATCTGATCGCTATTAGTAAAATAATATAAGAGCACGACAACAAGTTGGTCTACGGTAAATAAGTGGAGCTTTTTTATAACTTTTGGCTATCTAGCATGAAAAGCTCTGAAAAGTGACAACAACACAGGTTGTATTAAACAACAAAGGAGAAAGAGAAGCAATCACAGAACTCAGATATTTCCAACGTGCAGCAAGACAGGACAATGAAAAGTACTGCAATGACACGTGCAAGGAAACAGAAGCAGAAACTATTAGAGGAAGAACAAAATCGGCTTTCCTAAAGCTACAAGAGTTAAAGAAAAAATTCCAGCCTCGAATTGGAATGTTACAAGATGCTCAAGGATCCATATTGAATGATGAGAATATCAAGAAAAGGTGGAAAGAATATACATTTTTTATAAGATAAAGATCAAGTGGACCAACAGCCGTTTCAAACTGTACCTTATGATCCAGAACCATTGGTGATGAAAGAAGAAGTTGAAGCAGCATTGAAAACCTTATCAAAGAACAAAGCACCAGGCACTGATGGCATTTCCATAGACGTTTTACAGCAATCTGATGCAGCTGTTACCATACTTTCAAGGCTCTGCCAGGAAATTTTGAAGACATATCATGGCCAACTGACTGGAAAAGATCTGTGTTTATACCAATTCTACCAAGGTGATCCAAATGACTGTGGAAATTATCGCACAATTGCTCTGATCCCACATGCCAGCAAGATTCTACTGATTATTATTCAACAGATACTAGAACCATACCTGGAACAAGAACTACCTGAAGTGCAAGCAGGGATCAGGAAAGGGTGAGGAACGAGAGACATCATCGCAGACGTGAGATGGATCCTTGAAAAGACTTAAGAATATCAAAAGCATATTTATTTGTGCTTTATTGACTACAGCAAGGCTTTTGACTGTGTAAACTATGAGAAATTCTGGGCCACATTAAGCAGCATGGGTATACCAGAACACCTGATAGTTCTCTTGCACAATCTGTACATTGATCAAGAAGCAACAGCTCGAATGGAACAAGGAGAAACAGAATGGTTTAAAATCAGCAAAGGTGTAAGAAAAGGCTGCATACTTTCCTCCTACCTGTTTAATTTATATGCATAACAAATTATCAGAGAAGCAGGATTGTATGAAAATAACAGGTGTGAAGATTGGTGGAAGACTCATCAACAACCTTCGATATGCTGATGATACCACATTACTGGCTAAGGGGCTTGTTTACAAAGCCGCGGTAGCAGTTCGCGATCCTTATCGGAGCCGTGGCCCCATTGATTTCAAATGGGGCCGTGGCTCCGATAATGATCGCGAATCGCTACCGTGGCTTTGTAAACAAGCCCCTAAGAGTTAAGATCTGAAACATTTGCTTCTCAAGATCAAGGAACAGTCTTAAAATGCGCCTGCACCTTAATGTAAAGAAGACAAAGATCATGACAACTGGCAAAATCAATAAGTTAATTGTTGATAGAGAAGAAATTGAAATCGTGGACAACTTTAATCTACATTTAATCAAAAGCAGATTTCCTTTCTGGAAATACAGATTTTTTACACCCAGGATGGTTTGGTCACTTCTGTTTATAAGAAGGAAATTGACAGGATGCCCTTTTACATTACACGAGTGTTCATCCAGTTAGTTTAAAAAATGGTCTACCGATTTCTCAATTTCTTCATTATCGTCGTAACTGTAGTACAGTGAAAGAGTATAGATATCAATCACACTTATTCAAGCTTTTTCAGAGGGGCTACCCAAGTACATTAATAAAGCGGGCATGGACTAGGGCTTTAAATAATGACCGTGAATGGCTACTGCAGCCTAGAGTACAGAATGATCAGCGAAAGAAGAGAAAATACATCCATATGATCACACATTATTCTACTTATAGCAGACAGTTGGTGAAGATTATTCAAGCTCATTTCCCTATTTATTTATTTATTTAAAGGGTATTTCTATCCCGCCTTATCCTTCAATCAAGGCGGTGTACACATCAATCAGTCAATCAAAATAGTTGGTGTTTGTGTTCTCAGGTATTCTTATGCTGTATAGTGAGTGTGTATGAGTGTGGGTGGAATGATTAAGGTGAGCTATTTACAACATGGGCTTTTTACAGTTATATACATGTACTTTTTACAGATATAAACAATGTGCTGCGGGTAAGGCAATAGCCGGGTCTGGTGATTCTGTTATATGCTCGGTCCGTAGTGCTCTGTGAAGAGCAATGTCTAATTGTTTTCGAAAATCCTTTGGGTCTTCTGTTGATCGTAGATCATCTGGGAGTGCGATCCATATTATTGGTGCCGCCATTGATAAAGCTCTTTGTGTGGTAGATTTGCATGCTTTTGTGTAGTTTTTTGGTGTGTTGAATGTGTCTGCTGTGGCCCTTCTCCTAGGTCTTGTGCTGACGTCTGGTAGTATGAGGGAGGTTGGAGGCTGAGAGCGGAGTTTCTGTGTTTGATCCTGAATATGTTTAGTATCGTTTTGTATTTGATGCGGGAGCTGATTGGGAGCCAGTGGAGGTCTTTTAGTATGAGGGTGATGTGGTCTTGTTTTGGTGATCTGGCTATTATTCGAGCCGCCGTGTTTTGAACTATCTGAAGTGGTCTGAGTGACTGTTTTGGCATGCTGTTGTAGATTGGGTTGCAGAAGTCGAGGATGGGAGTTATTAGAGCTTGACATACTGTGCGAAAATGATCTTGTGTGAGTAGAGGCTTGAGGCGTCTGATTATTTTCATCTTGTAGTATGCATTTTTGGTGGTCTTTCTGATGTGTGATTGCAGGTTTAGCCCCTTGTCGAGTGTTACTCTGAGGTATTTCACCTCGTTTTTTTTTGGTTTTTTTTTTGAGGTATTGCTGTGTTTGTTGTTATCGATGGAGGGTGGCGGGCTGAAGTTGTTTTGTGTAATGAGAAGTGCTTCTGTCTTGTTATAGTTTATTGTCAGCTTGTTGTCCAGGAGCCAGTTGGACATTCTTTTGAGGTAGTGTGTTATTTTGGTGTAGTTGAGGTTATCGAGGTTGACTGGGGTGTATATCATGTCGTCGTCTGCATAGATTGTGTAGTTTATTTTGTGTTCTTTCATGATGTTGCAGATCGGTTGGATGTATAAGTTGAATAGAAGTGCGGATAGGGCAGAGCCTTGTGGCACCTTGTTTGATCTTTGCGGGTCGTGAGGTGTTGGAACCGATCTTGACCTGGAACTGTCTGTTTGTTAGGTAGGAGTTAAACCATCTTAAGGTGGTGCCGGCTATTCCAATGTTCTGTAGCCTGGTTAGGAGGATTCTGTGGTCCACTGTGTCGGATGCAGCTGAGATGTCTAGGAAGATCATTAGGGCTCCTTGTTTGTGGTTGTCTATGATTTGGATTATGTTGTTCAATAGATATATCAGTAGTGTTTCGACTCCGTGGTTTGGGCGTAAGCCGTGTTGATGTATGTCCTGCGGGGCATGTGTGTCAATATGGTCCTGGAGCTGTTGTTGCACAGCCTTTTCTATAATCTTTGCCAGGAGGGGTATGCTGGAGATTGGTCTGTAGGCTGCTGGGTTGCTCTTGTCCAGTGTGGATTTCTTTACTCTCTACTAGTCAGAGTTTCATTACCTTGCGCCCCAGAATGGTATTCGCAACAGGGTGCAATTTATGTGACATTCTTAGCTCCACTATACCTGCTAATAGAGCTATAATGCATGTACAGGGCGGTCATAAAAGTTGTGGGTCCTGCTCTCAATGTTTCATGATGTTGGAATCTAGTTTTTTGAATATAAAGATAGATGCTGGTACTTAAGGTTGCAGACCACCTGTCAATCAGAGTATATCATTTATGCTTTACTGTGTCCGTGTGGGTTAGTGTACATCTAAGACCATGCGGCAGCTACGTGTTTGACTTCTTGAACATCGCAGTAAATTGAAATACAGTGCTGAGGGTGCTTCATTAGTATCTCATAGCCGGTCAGCAAATCATCAGAGGCAGGTTTTGTCAGACAAATCTGATTGATTTCTTTGACTGTGTGACCAGGGAGTTGGACCAAGGGAGAGCCCTAGATGTGGTGTATTTAGATTTCAGTAAAGCCTTTGACACTGTTCCTCACAGGCGACTTATAAACAAACCCTAAAGGACCCTAAAGTTACTGCTTGGGTTAGAAATTGGTTGGGTCAGAGGTGACAAAGAGTACAGGTAAATGGAGCTCACTCTGAGGAGAAGGATGTTACCAGTGGTGTGCCCCAGGGATCTGTCCTTGGTCCGGTTCTTTTTAACATCTTTGTTAGTGATATAGCGAAAGGGCTGTTGGGTAAGGTTTGCCTCTTTGCGGATGATACCAAAATCTGCAATAGAGTAGACACACAGGAAGGTATAGATAACATGAGGAGGGATCTAGCTAAGCTTGAAGAATGGTCTAGAATTTGGCAGCTGAGATTTAATGTTAAAAAATGCAAGGTCATGCATTTGGGCTGCAGCAATCCAAGGGAGCAGTATAGTATAGGGGGTGAAGTACTTTTGTCCACTAAAGAAGAGTGGGACCTAGGCGTGGTTGTCTGATGACCTTAAAGTAGCTAAACAGGTAGAAAAGGCGATAGCAAAAGCTAGAAGGATGCTTGGGTGCATACGGGGAGGAATGGCTAGCAGAAAAGAGGAGGTGCTATTGCCTCTGTATAAGTCTTTGGTGCAACCTCATTTGGAGTATAGTGTGCAATTCTGGAGACCGCACCTTCAACAGGATGGAGTCAGTACAGAGGGTGGCTACTAAAATGGTTAGTGGTCTTCATTATAAAGCATATGAGGACAGACTTAAGGATCTTAATATGTACACCTTAGAGGAAAGGCGGGATAGAGGTGATATGATTGAGATGTTCAAATACCTCTGCGGCATAAATGTACAGGGGGAGAGCCTCTTTCGATTGAAAGCAAGTTCTGCTATGAGGGTGAAGGGGGATAGATTCAGGAGTGATATGCGGAAATATTTCTTTACGGAAAGAGTGGTGGATCCATGGTATAGTCTCCCAGTGGAGGTGGTAGAGGTGAGGACAGTATCTGAATTCAAAAAAGCATGGGACAAACACAGAGGATCTCTAAAGGTAAAAAGGGGACTGCTGTAGTTGTTGTTATGGAAGGACAGACTAGATAGGCCATGTGGTCTTTTTCTGTCATATTTCTATGTTTCTATAAATGTATTGTCATAGACCATATCCCGAAACGGAGTACAGGGGAGAGTGACCATGCTCAACATGTATTGCCTAGAGAACCATTTTGTATCTTTCATTTTGGTACTCTTAGTCTGGGTGGGTTGAATGAAGGTATGTTATTGATGACTAGTGCATGTATAGGGTTAGTGGATGGGTGCTTGTTTTCTATCAGTATGTTGGATATCAAATTGCCTATGTGTGTTTGTGATTATATGCTTTGGCAGGGTAATTGTTTGTGGTCATTACAGTTTAGTATAAGCGGTGAGATTTGTGAATTGAAGATTTGAGTTGTGTGAGGCTTGCCCCATAGGATTTTTTGTAAGACTAGGTAGAGATTGAGGTAGTGGAACAAATTGTTTGGCGGTTTCATTCAACAGCACGGGGCTGTGTGAGCTGTTGAGTTTTTGTGAATAGTAAAGAGCTAGCCTTATGTTTTGTGTGATTGGTTGACTGGTTTTAGGAGGTGTGGCTTGCCCAGTTACGCGCATGCACGGCATTCATTAAGCAGCGGTTTGTTTGAATATGCTGTGTGATGGTTTTGCTGCCAATTAGTAGCTGTGCCTTACCACATTTGGTAAGTGACTAGTTAGATTTGTAGCAGTTGTTTTTGTAGAATCTGTAGCGTCTGAGGGAATTATACAGCACCAAGATTTTTTGCTATCTGTTTTTGTTTTAGAAATATTTGGACTGACGTTTGTGCACAGAACATGAGTGAAGGGTTTAGCTCCCTGAAGCAGCAGTAGTGAAATGCCCAGCATCGGAGTTGAACCATGTACATTTGAGAATTGATTAACAGCAAAACTACAGAAAGTCTATGAATGCTGGTAGTCAGCAGCTAAGAATGATTTTATAAGTTACATTGGCTTGAAAGGCTATAGTATGTTGTGATGTGAGAGTTATGTTTACGCACAACAAAGCCATTTTTGAATGCTGGATGTTTTTTCTGACCTATGATGGTGTGAAAATGTGATTTATTGTAAATCTATCTGTGAGAGGCCATTGTTGGCTGATACAGAGTTACTGTTGGCCACTGTATTGGCATAATATTCCGAGGTCTTTTTCATCCAGCATTTTGTATTTGAAATTTTGGAGCTGTGATATATGAAGCTTAATAGGAAAGCACTATAGAGATCCAGGTTTTTGGAGTTTGTGGAACTTGGTATAAGGCAGATGTATATCAAATACCAATAAATCATAAAACATGAGCCACTAAAGCCTTGTGTGCTCACTCTGCGTGCTGAAGTGATCGCCACCTGAAACAATACCTTCCAGGTCAAGAACTTCAGAAAACAAAGCATAGTTGTGAAGCCTTTCTATGTTGCTTAGTCCTCTGAAGTTAAAAAGCTAAAGCTCTTTTACAATCCAGAGTAAGCATTGTTACTCACCTGTAACAGGTGATCTCCGGGAACAGCAGGAATTTAGTCTTCACATATGGGTATCGTCGGTACCGACGGAGCCTGCGTGGGAACGCTCCCCAGCGTCCAATTAGAAAGCCTTTGGGAGCATCCCACAGCACCTGCGTGCTGCCTTCCCACCTTTCCCAACTGCCTCTTTCCAGTTGAGTTTAAAGCTGAGAAAGAGAGAGAGAGAGAAAGAGATAGAGAGATACAACTCCGAGGGGAGGTGGGTGGGTTGTGAAGACTAAATTCCTGCTGTTCCCGGAGATCACCTGTTACAGGTGAGTAACTATGCTATCTCCAGGAACAAGCAGGAATGTAGTCTTCACATATGGGGGACTCCCTAGCTTCAGATGCCAGGGAGAGACCCCAAAGGTTGTGTGCCCCTGAGAAAGGGCTCCACTTCCCCCTATGGATCTCTGGCATTAAATAAGGGATGGCGGGTAGGAGTTGATTAGGTATGGAACAGGTGTTGGAGAACAGCCTGACCAAACAAGGCATCCCAGCAGGAGTCCTTGTCCAAGCAGTAATGGGCTGTGAAGGCATGAACCGAGGCCCAAGTGGCTGCTCGACAGATGTCGTTGATAGACACAGAGTGCAGATGAGCCATTGAAACTGCCATGGATCTCACATTGTGAGCTGTGACATGGCCCTCCAGAGGAAGATTCTTACTCTGATAGGCAAAGGAAATGCACTGAGCAATCCAGTTGGACAGTGTTCTCTTGGAGACTGGAAGTCCCAAATGAGAAGGATCAAAAGCAACAAAGAGTTGAGAGGACTTTCTATGTTGCTGTGTTCTTTGTAAGTAAAAGGCTAAAGCTCTTTTAACAGTCCAAAGTATGAGGATTCCTTTCTGCATTTGAGGCGTGAGGCCTTGGAAAAAACACAGGCAGGTAGACCGCATGGTTTAGATGAGAAGGCGAGACCAACTTTGGCATAAAGTGTGGATAAGTCCTAAGGACTACCTTGTCATGATGGAACCTTGTATAAGGTGGATCAGCCACTAGTGCCTGCAACTCACTGATGCAACGTGC
This sequence comes from Ichthyophis bannanicus, assembly GCA_033557465.1. Lineage (NCBI taxonomy): Eukaryota > Metazoa > Chordata > Amphibia > Gymnophiona > Ichthyophiidae > Ichthyophis > Ichthyophis bannanicus. Next base: position 806,885,579 of record CM066036.1, read on the forward strand.
TGATGTGAATGCAATGAGAAAGATAACCTTCCAAGAAAGGAATTTCAATGAGGTAGTAGCTAAGAGTTCGAAATGTGGCTTCGTGAGCTGACCAAGAACCAGGTTTAAGTCCCATGCCCCTAATGGGAGGCTTAGTTAGAAGAAGGCCTCTCATAAATCTTGCTATAAGAGGATGGGAGGAAATAGGTTGTCCATTTAGAGACTTGAAAGAAGCTGCAATAGCACTCAAATGGACTCTTACTGAGTTAGTCTTAAGTCCTGCATTGGATAAATGAAGGAGATACTCCAGTAATGATTCCAGAGGTATCGCAAGGGGGTTAAGACCCTTCTGCGAACACCATAAGATATACCTTTTCCACTTGAAAGCATAAGAGAATCTTGTGGAAAGCTTCCTGGAAGCATAAAGGATATCCTTTACTTGCTGAGGGAGGTTAAGATCATGGAGATCTAGGCCTTCAGCAACCAAGCCCTGAGATGCAGAGACTGGGGATTGAGATGCAGAGACTGGGGATTGAGATGCCCAACATTCCGTCCTCCTGAGACAGGAGATCTGGAGCAGACTCTAATTCCAAAGAGGGAGCTTGAGAGAGATGTAGAAGCAGAGTGTACCACACTTGCCGTGGCCAATGTGGAGCTATGAGAATCATCCGGCTTCTGTCTCTCTGAAGCTTGAACAGGGTTTTGGGAATTAGGGGAATGGGTGGAAAGGCATAAAGGAAGTCTTGACCCCAGTGAAGGAGGAAAGCATCCCTGGCCTGAGAGACCTGATCTAGAATTCTGGAACAGAACCAGGGAAGTTTGGCATTCAACGGACTTGCAAATAGGTCTATGTCCGGGGTTCCCCAAATTTGAAATTTCTTGGCCACCTGGTCTGCATGTAGAGACCATTCGTGTGGAAGCATAACTCGACTGAGTCTGTCTGCCAAGAGTTTTGTATGCCTGGAAGATACACTGCCAGGAGATGAATCTGATGCTCTCTGGCGAGGGCCCGTAGTCGCAAAGCTTCGTTGCAAAGCGACAGAGAGCCTGTTCCCCCCTGCTTGTTCATGTAGAACATGGCTACTTGATTGTATGAATGAGGACTGTCTTGTAGCTGAGCAGGGTATAGAACACTCGAAGAGCAAGGAAGATTGCTCTGAGCTCTAAGAGATTGATATGTAGATAAGTCTCCTGTGGAGTCCAAGTGCCTTGGTGAAGAAATAGAGTAGTTACTCACCTGTAACAGGTGTTCTCCAGGAGCAGCAGGAATCAGTCCTCACTTATGGGTGACGTCGGCGCCGACGGAGCCCTCGCGGAGCAATTTTCCCCAGCTTTCGAAGAAAGCTTTTGGGAATTGCAGCGCGCATGCGCGGTCCCCTTCCCGCCCAAGGGTGCCATCTTTCTCAGTCTGATGACATAGCGAAAAGACAGCAAAAAAGTTAGCAAAAACCATATACTAAGAATGACTGCAACTCCAAGGGGAGGAGGGAGGGTAGTGAGGACTGATTCCTGCTGCTCCTGGAGAACACCTGTTACAGGTGAGTAACTACTCTTTCTCCAGGATCAAGCAGGAAGTCAGTCCTCACTTATGGGACTCCCAAGCTTAAGGCTACCGGAGACCTCAAGCCTAAAAGAGCTCCCTCAAGCTCAACAGTACAGAAAGAAGGAATCTTCTCTGAATACGAATTCGGCCGGTAGCCCAACACCAGGGCCGGAGGGTAGGACTTGCCTAAACCTCAAAGAGATTGTGGAGGACTGCCTGTCCGAAAGCACTGTCCCTGCGAGACTCCCTCTCCAGGCAGTAATGAGCCGCAAAAGTCTGGCTGGAAGACCAAGTAGCGGCCCGGCAGATGTCTGCCAACGGAACAGAGCGGAGATGAGCCACAGATGCAGCCTTCGCCCTGACACGGTGAGCCGTGACTCGATTCTCTAATGAGAGGCCGGCTGCCCCATAGGCCCAGGCGATACAGTCGGCTACCCAGAGGGACAGAGTACGCTTAGAGACAGGTACCCCCAACCGATTGGGGTCAAATGATACGAAAAGCTGGACGGCTTTTCTATGCTCTCGCGTACGGTCAAGGTAGAAGGATAAGGCTCTTCTACAGTCCAGGGTATGCAGCACAGTTTCAGCTCGGCTGGTATACGGCCTGGGAAAGAAGGTCGGAAGAACCACCTCTTGGTTGATGTGAAAATGGGAGACCACCTTTGGAAGAAACTTAGGGTGAGTCCGTAGGACAACCCTATTCTTGTAGAACCTAGTGTATGGGGGCTCCGACACTAGGGCCTGTAGTTCACTGACGCGCCTAGCAGAGGTAAGGGCTACCAAGAAGAGAGTTTTCCAGGAGAGGAAACGAAGAGGGCAGGTAGCCATGGGTTCAAAAGGCGGACAGGTAAGCCTTTGCAGAACCACGTTGAGGTCCCAGTCAGGAGCTGGAGGGCACAACAGAGCCTTAAGCAGAAGGAGGCCTCTGAGAAAACGCGCCACCAAGGGGCCGGCCTTCCACCGGCGAATGATGTGCGGAGAGGGCACTGAGGTGGACTCTGACAGAGTTGTATTTGAGGCCCAGATTGGAGAGGTGAAGCAAGTATTGCAGTACCACCGATACTAAACAGGCGAAGGGGTCCTCAGAGCGCTGAGAGCACCAGACCAAAAAGCGACGCCATTTAAGGGCGTAAGATTTTCGGGTAGAAGGTCGCCGAGACGCTAGGACGACGGCTTCCACTTCCGGAGGTAGCAGAAGCGGAGCTAGGACTACCCTTTCAGCAGCCAGGCCATCAGGTGCAGGGCCTGGAGATTGGGGTGCAGAAGAGTACCCTGGTCCTGGGTCAGGAGATCGGGCTGAAACCCCAGAGGAAGAGGGGTGTCCACCGCTAGCTGTAGAAGTAGAGGGAACCACGGTTGCCTCGGCCACCGGGGCGCTACCAGGATCACGGAGGCCCTGTCCTGGACCACTTTGAACAATGTCCGGGACACCAGTGGCGTGGGAGGGAAGGCATACAGTAGGCCCGTGGACCACGATATGAGGAAAGCATCCGGCGCTTCTCTGAGAGGATGCGGGTGCCGGGAGCAGAACCTGGGAAGCTGCCGGTTCAGGGAACTGGCAAAGAGATCCACGGTGGGGGAGCCCCACCGGCGGAAGATCTGCTGGACCACTGCGGGGTTCAGCCTCCATTCGTGCGGCTGCAGAATCCGGCTCAGTTTGTCTGCCAGACCATTGTCCTGCCCGGGCAGGTAAACAGCCTTGAGGAGGATGTTGTGACCGACTGCCCAAGAGCACAGTCTCCGAGCCTCCCGACATAGAAGGAGGGAGCCCGTGCCCCCCTGTTTGTTCACGTAGAACATGGCAACCTGATTGTCCGTCTGCACCAGCACAGACTGACAAGACGTGAGGTGAGAGAAGGTCCGCAGAGCTAGGTGGATCGCCCGCAGCTCCAGGAAGTTTATCTGCTGGGCGGCTTCCCAAGGTGTCCAAAGGCCTTGAGTGCATGTCCCTTGACAATGCGCTCCCCATCCCAGAAGAGAGGCATCTGTTGTGAGCACCTGGGACGGTGGAGGAGACTGAAAGGTCATGCCGAGTACCAGATTGGGCAGGTGAAGCCACCATTGCAGAGAGGAGACCAGGCGGTCGGAAATCTGTATTAAGTCCGTCAGCCTCCCTGTGGCCTGACGCCATTGAGTGCGAAGGCTCCACGGAGCAGGTCTCATATGTAGACGGGCATTCGGAGTGACATGGACTGTGGAGGCCATATGACCGAGCAATTGCAGGAACTGTCTGGCCGAGACTGGTGACGTGCTGTGGAACCTGCTGGCCAGGGCTATGAGCCTGTTGGCCCGTTCCAGAGGCAAGAAGGCCCGAGCCTGCAGAGTATTCAGCCGTGCTCCTATGAATTCGAGATCCTGAGAGGGGAGCAAAGTGGACTTTTCGAAGTTTATGATGAAGCCCAAGTGCTGAAGCAGAGCCACTGTGCGTTGAGCGGCCTGAGTGACCTCTAGGGAAGACCGTGCCCGGATGAGACAGTCGTCCAGGTAGGGGAGGACGAAGAGGCATTGAAGCCTCAGGAAGGCTGCCACCACTGCCAGGCATTTCGTGAACACCCTGGGAGCGGAGGACAGGCCAAAGGGCAGTACGCGGTACTGATAATGATTTCCTGCCACCACAAAGCGTAGATATTGCCGGTGGTCCGGATGAATAAGGATGTGGATGTAAGCATCCTTTAGATCCAAGGAGCATAGCCAATCTCCCTGCTGGAGGTAGGGCAGTAGGATTCCAAGGGTAAGCATCTTGAACTTTTCCCGCTGCAGGAACTTGTTGAGGTTGCATAAGTCCAGAATGGGTCTGAGGCCTCCTGTTCTCTTTGGAACCAGGAAGTACCTCGAGTAAAACCCGTGACCCCACAGGTGTTGGGGCACTGGCTCCACAGCCTGTTCGTGGAGCAGACCTTGTAGCTCCTGAAGGAGTAAGTCCCTGTGCAGAGGGGGTCTTGGAGGCTCCCCTGGAAAGAAAGGGGGAGGGCACCTGGTGAAAATGCAAGAGGTAGCCCTTTTGAACCACCTGCAGCACCCAGGAATCGGATGTTATGGCAGACCACCGGTGGGCAAAGTGGGTCAGCCGGCCCCCCCGTGCTGAGCGAAGGCCCCTGAGGGGGAGAGGCTATGCTGGCATAGTCAAAAACCCCCACACTGCTGGGCCGGGGCCTGCGTAGTGGGCTTGGGGGCCTTCTACCTACGGGATCCGTTACCCTGCCCCTTAGGCTGCTGTCCCTGATAGGGGGCTGCTGAGGCCTGATATTGTGGGTGGTGGTGTTTATAAGCAAACACCTTCCTCGGGTAAAAGGGCTTTTTCCCTGAGCCCTTCCTCTTCTGTGAAGGGGCAGAGGTCTTTCTGGATAGGCGAGTCCTGGTGAGAGTCTCGGACTCAAGTTCCGCCGCCTTTTCAGCCATGGGCTTGCCAAAGAGGTTTTCACCTCTGCAAGGGACATCGACCAACTTGTCCTGCACCCATGGCTCGAGGTCGGATGACTGAAGCCAAGCCTGACGGCGAGCCCCGATGCCGGCTCCGGCTACTCGAGCCAATGCTTCGAAGCCATCGTAGGCTGCTCGAGAAATGAACTTCGAACACTCTCGAATCCCTGTGGACAAGGCCTGGAACCGCTGCAATGGTTCCTCGGAGAGACCAGCAGAGAACCCGGCAATTTCTTTTGCCAGGTCTCGAAGACACATGCCCATATATAGCTGGTATGTCTGGACTCGACAAGCAAGCATAGAGCCCTGGAAGCACTTTCTACCGAGGGCATCCAGGTTCCGGGCCTCCTTACCCGGAGGCACCGAGGAGTGCATCTTTTGACTCTTAAGTCGATGCATGACCGATTCCACCACCATGGAATGGTGCGGTAGTTGTGCTTTCTAGAACCCGGGGCTCTTGCGGACTCGATACATGGAATCGACCCGCTTGCTCAACACCGGCGTCGAGGCTGGGCTCTCCCATATGCGGAAGAGTAGCCGCTCCAGCATCGGGGGAACTGGTACAGTAAAGGCCTCCTTCGGGGGAGAGTCGTATTGGAGGGCCTCAAGCTCTTCGGCTCGAGGCTCCTCCTCCGGATCCGCGGGGAAGGCCAAAGCCTTGGCCATATCCCTCACGAAATCGGAGAACTGGGTATCCTCTGGGGGGGACCGCCTCCGAGGCTCCGACTCGCCCGGGACGCACCGAGTCTGAAAAGAACCGGGTGACTCGTCCTCCTCCGTGTCCCAGCCCGACTCCTCCGTGGAGGAATCGAGTGGCTCCGTGCGGGCGAGAGCAGGGGATCTTCGCCCCGACGGCGAGGCCGGCGTCGAGGACCTCGGTCCCGAACGGGAGGCCGAGGGAGACCTTGGCTGAGGATCGACTCGAGCTCGTATGGACTCGAGGATTGACTCGGCCTCCGGGGTCGACTTGGGCGTCGACGTCCCGGTGGTCGGGGCAGATGCACTGGCGAGGCCGGTGATCAATGCCCGCTGCTGGTCCATGAAGGCAGCGATACTGCGCTCCAAGGTCGTCAATCTGAGACTAAACTCAGAAGACCCAACAGCCCCCGACTCGTGCCCCGACGGCGTCGGGCCCGACGTCGGCTCTCCCGGAGGAGAGTCCAGGAGGACTACAGTACTCACGTGTCCAGGCGACTCCACTTCGAGACGAGGAAGCTTCGAAGGCCTCTCCGCCTCCGAGGACCTGGGGCGGCCGACGGGGCTATGCGACCTGGCCCTCGAGGGACCAGGAGCGTCCTCCGACGCCACCCTCGCGGGTTTCTTCTTCCGACAGTGTTCCCGGCCGGGGGACCCCTGTTCAGAGGAACTCCGACGGTGCTCGGAGCCGGAGCCACGAGACGTCGAGGCCTCTGACGAGGTCCGGGCCCGACCGGACGCGGGGTCAGAGAAGATTCGTTCCTTTTGTCCTTCGAGGACATTTTGTTGCACGGACCGCAACTCATTGAGTCATGTTCGGGTCCGAGGCAACGGAGGCAGCAGTCATGCGTGTCGGTAAGAGACATAAGTTTGAGACAACGATCACACTTTTTAAACCCGCTGGCAGCCATCGGGGGAAAAAGGGCCCCTGCAAGGTCGAAAGACCGTGCTGCCAGGGAAGAAGGAAAAAGTGGCGGGAACGCCAGTTAGGAAGGAGAAAAATAGAAAAATATGTGAACGGACCCGATAAGGAATATCGAGGCCGGGCGGGGAAGAGGACACACGACGAACCGAGAAAAAATAACAAGAAGGGGAGTCACCTGATGCGGTGAGGGCAACAGACGTGGTCTGTGTGTGCTCCGGTCTTCGCCGGCCCAAACCGGGTTTTTAGTGCCGTTTGGTGGGCAGCTTGTCCCCTAAAGTTCAACTGTGCCTGGGCGCGACGCCGGAGAGGAGTTTTGCAGTGTCTGGCGGGCTGTAGCGGCGATATGGCAACCGCAGTCAAGACTGCACGAAAGGAGAAGGAACGGGGGACGGCCGCGTCTAAGATGGCCGACAGCCATGTGCAGCCTTCCTCACCTGCTACCCCAGAGTACATTGAAGAAGTCTCTGGTGCTGTGGCGGCGGCGCTGGCCACACAATTCACAGCCTTGCACGACAAAATGGATATCTTGCAGAGTTCGGTGAGTGCGTTGGGGTGCCGGCTGCAGGAGGCGGAAGACCGCATTGGGAAAGCTGAAGACAGCGTGCTTTCTCTCGTGCAGGAGGTGGCAGCCCTGAAATCGACTGTGCAGTCCCAGACCTCTAAATTGGATGACCTAGAGAATAGGTCTAGAAGGAACAATTTGAGGCTGATGGGCATACCTGATTCTATTGCAGACAAAGATTTGTTAATGTTCCATGTATTTGTATTGACTTTTGTTGTAATGTAAACCGCTGCTGATCCTTGGAAGCAGCGGTATATAAAAGCTGTTCAAATAAATAAATAAATAAATAAATTTGAAAAAGCATCTGGAAAATCTTCTCCCGCAGCTGGTTGACGGCCTTGAGGGAGGCAACAAAATGTTGATAGAACGAGCGCACCGCGTGGGAAGTCAGCAGCCCCGTGATCAGCGGACTCGTATTGTTCTCGCCAAGTTTCTCTATTTCCCACACCGGGAGGCTATCCTCCGAACGGCACGTCAGGAAGGTGGCCTGCTGCATGAAAATATTAACATTCGAGTGGCTCCAGATTATTCTGTCTCCTTGAGCCAGCGACGAAAAGCCTACGCACCGCTGTGCCAAAAGTTGATTGAGGCTAATATAAAATTCTCCGTGCAATACCCGGCACGGCTGCACGTGTTACATGGAGGAGATCATCGGACATTTGCATCAGCTGAGGAGGCGACCTCTTATATTGAGGGGATTGTACAGCATAAAGGCCTTCATCAGCGCAGCCCTTGAGCTATCGAGGCACCCATCTGGGGAGGAGCTGTAGTGCTAGGTGCCTTGGGCCTGATGGCAGGTGACTCTTCTATGCCGGGACTAAGTGCTGTTTGCCCTAGCCGAGGCCAGGAGGCTCGGAGTGGGCTGCTCCACAACGATTATGAGGTGGGGTGTTCTATTTGAACTTTATCGGCTGAGAGAGCTTTGCACAAGTACCGGAGGCCAGGAGGGACTGTGACTGTCTTCCTGTGACTTGTATGAGGACCTGCGACAGGCCTACCTAGTGGAGTGGCAGAAGCAGGGTGGAATGTAGGGCCTGTTCCCGTCCCCTCCTTGTTGTTGTTCACCTTCTTATATTGCTGTTTATTTATTTATTTATATTTCTTATATACCGCACTATTTGCGATCAGCGCGGTTTACATAAAACTAACAGTATCCGACAATAAACAAGAGTCAGGTCATTACAATAAACAGGAGCAATCAACTTGGATAACAGGGGAAACTATCTACATGTGTGAAACATTGAAATAGGTAACTGTATGCATGTGGGATGGAGTTATTGTGAGTTGGTCATACCTGGTGGCTGTGGTTCGGGGGAGTCTATAAGGTATCTAATAAAGAGGAGTTGTTTTAAGGCCTTCCTGAACTGGCTCAAGTTGGGGATAGCTCTGATGTGTGGTGGTAGGGAGTTCCATAGGCTTGGGATTTTGTGTTTGGGATTGTGGGTGGCAGGGGGGGGGGGGAGATTCGCTGTTATTCGGGTCCTAGATCTGGCCTTTTTTTTTTTATCACTCCCGGGTGGGGCCCGCGTAGTTGTATACTGGTCCTTCCTACAAGGTCCGAGTCATAACGGGAAAAGGTGGGATTAGAGTGGGAGGTTTCTTTTTGTACCCCTCCTGTCCCTCACTTTTTTCTCCTAGCGGGGGGTGGGGGGTTGCTGATTTCAGGGTTTTTTTTATTGTTCACCTCTAACTTTATTATTAACCCTTAACTTCCCCCGCAGGGAGCAACTGTGGGTTTAACATGTGCTCCATTATGTGATGCCTATGTTTTTTGTTATTATATTGTTGTATGCCTTGCCTTATAATGCTTCACCATACTGCGTCCTGGGTTAGTGGGTTGGATTTGGGCTAATGGGGATGAGAATTGGAGCGGGAGGTCGGGGGAGACCGCACGCATCTACAATGATTCTGTATGGGGAATACTATGCTACCCAATAGTGGGAGGGTAGAGTATAGATTGCTAGGGGTAAGAGGAAGGGTGGTTAGAGGAGAGGGGAGGGGAAGGGGGGAGGGAGGGGAAGGGGGGAGGGAGGGGGAGTGGTAGGGGGAGAAGTCACGCTCAGGGCCTAGGGAGGATGCCAGTCCTGTACAAGGTGAAGGGCGGCTGGGGGGAGCTCCAGGCTGGGAGGGCCCCCCCCTGGAATTTGGTCATGGCCTTAATGTATTGTTGTGATATTGGCCTTCTGACCTGAAGATAATTTCCTGGAATGTTTGTGGTCTGGGAAGCCCTATTAAGCGCTCTAAAGTGCTGCGGGCCCTAGCTCGGCATAAAGCAGACATTGCCTTACTCCAAGAGACCCATCAGACTGCCGAAGAACATGGTAAACTACGCAGGGAATGGGCAGGTCAGGTATGGGGTGCCCCAGCCCAAGGAAAGAAGGGTGGTGTTGCTGTTCTGATTCATAAACGAGTTCGCTTCGCAGTTGAAAGGGAATTGGTGGATTCCTCCGGCCGCTTTGTATTCCTGCAGGGCACTCGAGGGGAAATCTGTAATACTGGGTAATTTGTATGGTCCCAATGTACTAGACCTGGATTTTTACAGTCGGGTGGCGACTAAAATTGCCTTATTGCCTGAATGCCCAATGATACTGGGTGGAGATTTTAATGCTGTCATGGATGTGCTGTTGGACACGTCGCGGGGGAGTGGATCCCGGGAACGATTCCAGGCGGCGAAAGCTATGGTTCAGCTCTGTAATAGACTGGACTTGGTGGACCCTTGGCGGCTGTTGCACCCGTCCGAAAGGGATTATACACACCAATCTCGGGCACATAATTCTAGTGCACGCCTTGACTATGTGTTGGTTTTCACTGGTTTGTTTGCTAGGGTGGCAGAGACGCAGATTGGCCCCACCGAGGTGTCCGACCATGCGTTTGTGTGGGTGGAGTTCCACTGGAGTGGGACCGACCCGAAGGCCCGGATTTGGCGTTTTCCCCTTGAGCTATATCGTGACGCTCAGTTTCGTCGCTTTTTGCAAAAGAGGTGGCAGGAGTTTGAGTCTGATCACCGTGGCCATCGAGACGATCCCGAGCTGCTTTGGGAAACGGCTAAGGTGGTTCTACGAGGAGATATTATCGGCTTCCTGGCAAGGAAACGACGATTGATGGCAAAACAGATCATCTGTCTGGAGAAATTGGTGACGAAGCTGCGGCGCCAATTGGCGCGAAGCGCTACTGCGGTGCTTCGGCAGCGCCTGTGGGACAGTCAAGTGGAGCTCAACGAGCTCCTACACCAGCGGGCTGTGAAGACTGTTTTGTATTACCGGTATCAATTGTACCGCTATGGTGATAAGCCGGGGAAGTTTTTGGCCCGTTGTTTGCGAGGTCCTCGGGGTTCTAGATTGGTGACTGCGCTTAGGGATTCCCACGGGGTGGTCCGCAGAGAGAGCCCAGAGATAGCTCGTATCTTTCGGGCCTTCTTTCAGAAGCTATACACGGCTGATCTGGCTTCCCCTACGCATATGAAGGATTATTTAGGGGGCTTGGAGTTGCCCAGGTTAACGGAGTTACAAAGGAGGCAATTAGACCAGCCTATTACGGTCGATGAGGTGCAAGCAGTGATATCAAAAGCGAGCTGTTTTAAAACCCCAGGCTCCGACTGTTTCGGGGCAGAATTTTACAAGATTCTTGGCGATCTGATTTCTCCTACCCTGGCGGCCGTACATAATCGGAGGACGGAACAGGGTTATTATCGCTGGGGACATAATCATGCACACATAGTTCTCATTCCAAAGCCAAATAAAGATCCCTTGCAGGCGGCTTCTTATCGACTCATTTCCCTGCTTAACTTTGATCTTAAATTAATGGCAAAAAATTTAGCGGACCGCCTGGCGGGTTTTTTGGGTCAACTGGTACATGAGTCACAAGTCGGTTTTGTCAGAGATCGGTATGCGGTTCGCAATCTGCGCAAAATATTAACTTCTCTGGAATGGGTTCAGCATAGGTGCCAGTCGTCTTTGCTTGTAAGCTTTGACGCCGAAAAGGCCTTTGATAGAGTGGACTGGCACTATTTGCAATATTTACTCCCGTGCTATGGTATTGGGGAAACCTTCTGCCAAATGGTGGCTAGTTTGTATGTGCTAACGACAGCGGCGATTTTATGTAATGGGGTGCTTTCCGATGACTTTCCGTTGCAGCGGGGGACCCGACAGGGATGCCCTCTGTCTCCCCTCCTTTTCGTTTTATCCTTAGATCCCCTTATACGAAGAGTGGAATTGTCCCGAGACATCAAGGGTGTGAACATTGGGGGATATGAGTTTAAATTAGCCGCGTTCGCGGATGATCTTTTGGTACACTTGCTTTCTCCTCGTGAATCCCTACCTCGATTGTTGCAGGAATTTTATCTTTTTGGGACTTTTGCAGGTCTTAGCATTTAACCAAGATAAATCGGAGGCGCTGGATGTGTCCGGTCAGCTGCGGGGGAGTTGGCCGGGTGATTTTCCCCTGCGATGGGCGGATGACCAGTTTGTGTACTTGGGGATTGTGCTCCCGCGTCATGTCTCCCGTCTCTATGGGAGCAACCTCGACCGGGTGCTGTTTAAGGTGCGGACCCAGTTGCAATCTTGGAGATATCTCCCTTTATCGCTTTCAGGGCGAATTGCAGCAATTAGGATGGTCATTCTGCCGCGGATATTGTATTGGCTGCAGACACTCCCTGTCTGGTTATTGCGTCGGGATATTCAGAGGTTTGAGAAGGAATTTCGGAACTTTTTGTGGAGGGGAGGACGAGCCCGTATTTCCTACTGGCGATTGCGAGGGAGGGAGCGGTGCGGAGGTTGGGGGCTTCCAGATTTGAGCAGCTATGTCCTGGCCTGCCAGGCGCGTCACCTGGGTGACTGGCTGGGGGGTACTGAGAATTATACCCCTAGAGCCATGGAGGTGGCTTATGTAGCACCGCATAAGTTGCAAGCTTTGTTACACTATGAGAGTCGTCTGGTCCCCCGACATCTGTCTGAAGGGGCCTTGGTGGCCCTGGTGAGACGGACTTGGAGACAATTTAATAATCTCTGGGGCCGCGATTGGAGAGTGTCGAGTTGGCTGCCGGTGCAGGGCAACCTTTGTTTCCCCCCCGGTTTGGATGTCGCGGCATTTCGTGTTTGGGCTGAGAGGGGTATTGGCAATCTGGGGCATGTTGTTGGTCCTAGTGGGAAATGTAAATCGTTTGTCTCTTTACGTCAGGAATATGAATTGGGGCCTAACCACTACTTTGCCTATATGCAGATCTCGCACTATGTGGCTTCCCTCCCTGCAGCAGAGCTGAGCAGTGATCGTTCGTTGCAGATTTTGGAGTTTTTTAGCTTGGGTGCGGAGGAGGTGCCCTCTATTAGTGTGTTGAATCGGCGATTCGAGACCCTTCGTCCGGGTCCAGACTATAGTGTTGTGGAGAGGGCTTGGGCTGACGAGCTGGGCCGAGAGATCCCCTCGGGCACTGTTCTCCTGGCTTTACGGCGGATCGGGAATCTTGTCGAGGGTGTACGATGGCGGGAAATGCAGTTTAAGTCTATTACCCGTGTATATTTGTCGCCTCGGCGGGCCTTTCGATGCCATTTGACTTTGGATGGGAGCTGCCCACGGTGTTCTTCCCCCCTGGCAACGCTGCTGCATATGTGGTGGGACTGCAAGGTTATCCGCCAGTACTGGCTGCGAATCTGCTCGTTTATGATGCGTATCTTGGGACAGCAAGTAGACTGGGACGCCCCCTTTGTAGTCTTGGATTACCTGAAGACCAATCGCCCCAAAGGGAAATGGGAGAGGTGGTTAGTGCGTAAGGGGCCTCTCTTGTGTAAATGGCGGGAGCAAGGCCCTCCGTCCTTTTGGGAATGGCAGAATTCCTTTCACCAATTGATGCTTCTGGAGAGTAGGGGAGCCAGGGGTAATCCCAAATGATGGACCAGCTTTCAGTTGACCTGGGAACCCTACCTTCAGGCCTTGAGCCCCCGATGCCGCAATCTTATTCTCCAGCAGGGGAGTTAGGGAGTGGCTTCTGTTTGAATGGCATGGATGGCGTCAGCCATTTGAGGTTTTTCCAGGGTCCTGAGCGTGGCGGGGTGGGGGGAGGGGGGGTGGGGGGATAGGGAGTGGGAGGGGTGCTATGCTAATGGTAAAAATTCACCTGTAATTGTGAGTGTCCTCTGCCTGGGGATCAGAACCAACCCCGGCGGACGGCTATTACCTGTTGTATTTGTTATGTTTCATGGTGTTTATAAAGTTCTAACAAAAAAAAAAAAAAAAAACAAGAAAAAAATCAACTTTTTCAGCGGTGATAGCAAACTACGTCTGTAGGGCTCTGCGTAAAAAAGGAGACTGAGAAAGATAGAACCCTTGGGCGGGAAGGGGACCGTGCATGCGCGCTGCAATTCCCAAAAGCTTTCTTCGAAAGCTGTGGAAAATTGCTCCACGAGGGCTCCGTCGGCGCCGACGTCACCCATAAGTGAGGACTGACTTCCTGCTTGGTCCTGGAGAACTTGTAGATTAGCTCCCCAACCCATTGGTGAAGCATCTGTTGTGAGAGTTGCTTGGGGTAAAGGCTGTTGAAATGGGGACCCCACCAACAGGTTTTGAGTGGACTGCCACCATTGGGGGGACAAAATAAGGCAATCTGTGTTTGCTATTTTTTCTGACAGGCACCCTGATGCCCGGGTCCATTGAGTGGATAAAGTCCACTGGGCTGCTCTCATATGGAGGCGAGCATAAGGAACCACATGCACAGTAGATGCCACGTGGCCTAGTAGTTGTAACATTTCTCGAGCAGTGAGATGAGGCTTTGACACTGCCTGAGAAGCTAACTACACCATGCGAAGGCAATGGGTCTGGGGAAGGTAGGCCCTTGCTTTTCTGGTATCCAGTAAAGCTCCTATGAACTCTAGAGACTGAGTGAGAGTTAGACTGGATTTTGGGATATGACCAGACCCAAATACTGAAGGATACGCATTGTGCAAGCTAGAGAAATCCTGGCCTCTGACTCTGATGGGGTTCAAATGAGCCAGTCTAAGTAGGGGAAGACGAATATTCCTAGAGTGCGGAGAAATGCTGCTACCATAGCCATGCATTTCGTAAACACTCTCGGTGCTGAGGCCAGGCCAAAAGGAAGCACCCTGTATTGGTAGTGCTTTCCTTGAAAAAGGAACTGAAGCAACTTTCTGTGAGTTGGATGGATGAGAACATAAGTGTACGCATCCTTGAGATCTAGAGAACAAAGCCAATCGTGACTCTGAAGGTATGGCAGCAGAGTTCCCAGAGAAATCATCTTGAATTTCTCTTTGAACAGGAATTTGCTCAATTCTCCGAGGTCTAAAACAGATCTGTGCCCCCCTGTTTTCTTTGGGATAAGGAAATAGGGGGAGTAAAACCCTGTACCCTGTTGAGGAATGGGTATCTCTTCTATTGCCCCTTGGGCAAGCAGCATAGTGACCTCTTGATCTAACAGGTTGATGAGAGAGGTCTGAGAATTGAACTGTTTTAACATTGTGGGAGGGGGCATGCAAAGAATGTGAAGTTTGTACCCCTCTTTTATAATAGATAGAGTCCAATGTTCTGCTGTTAACTGCCCCCATCTGGGGGCAAAGTGACACAACCTTCCTGGAATGGTGGAAGGCTCTGGACCATTGAGAGCCAGGAAGGCTAAGTTCTCTACATGGAAGTCAAAGGCCTTGTGAAGGCTGAGATTGCTGAGATGGTTGAGGCTTAGCAGCCTTTGCTTTCCTTTGCTTAGGTGGTTGCTGACTCTTTAAGGGAAGGCTGACCTGCAGAACATCCCTGCTGGGAATAAGAGGGATAAAACCTCTTCTTTTTTGAGAAGAATGGTTTCTTGAAAGATTTCTTCCTTGCAGGATCAGCTGTGGCTTTGGATAACCTATCCAAAGTGGAGTTGTCAGCATCCAACTCATTGGCTTTTTCTTGCCAATCTTTGCCAAATAGAATCTCACCTGTACAAGGGATATTGCCCAGTTTGTCCTGCACCCAGAGCTCCAAATCAGATGCCTGGAGCCAGGCAATTCTACGTGCACCTATGGCCATGGCAGAGGTTCTGCTTATGCACTCAAAACAGTCAAAAGCTGCACAGTTGACAAACTTAGAAACATCTTGGCCATGTTTAACCAGTGTGAGAAAATCCTGCCTTTTATCCTCAGGAAGAAGAGGGTTCAAAACCTCTAAATCTCCTGTGACTTCCTTAAGGAACATTCCCATATATAAGATATAGGAACTGATCATGGCAGAAAGCATGGAAGCCTGGAAAGTACGACGTCCAAAGACATCCAAAGTTCTACACTCAAGTCCTGGAGGATTAGAGGCATGCCTCTTTGCACTCCTGATCCTTCTCATAGCCGATTCCACTACAATAGAGTGGTGAGGAAGCTGAGTCTTCTGGAAACCAGGACAAGGAGGGACTCGATACATGGTATCCAGTCTATGAGAGTGAGGAGAGGCGGTAAGAGGTGTTTCCCACATTCTTAACATGAGAT
Source organism: Ichthyophis bannanicus (assembly GCA_033557465.1). Taxonomy (NCBI): domain Eukaryota; kingdom Metazoa; phylum Chordata; class Amphibia; order Gymnophiona; family Ichthyophiidae; genus Ichthyophis; species Ichthyophis bannanicus. The sequence goes on from CM066036.1 coordinate 806,901,163, forward strand.
CATGTAAGATCTCATGGATAGGCAAGATAGCTGTCTCTTTAGGAGCCTTGGGATATTGTATAATCTCCAACTCCTTTGCCCTGGGGCTCTGTTTCGGGAGCCACAGTAATGGAAAGACCTCGAGCCACCTCTCTGTTAAAATCCTGAAAGGAGATATCTTCTGGAGGAGACAACCTATGTTTAGGAGAGGAAGGCTCCTCCGGGAGAAGTATTCCGGTACCGACAGAATTATCAGAATCCTCAGACTCCTCAGAGGATTCGAAGTACCTTCTGTCCGGATGCTCTTGAAGAGCCCGATACCAGTACTGACCGAAGTCGGTACCGGGGGGAATCGGTACTGGTGTATCAGTACCGGAAGGCATCGCATGACTGGGTGCCAGCAAAGCAGACACCGATGTCGATGCTGATGCTGTCTGTACCGGTACAACTGTCTGATGCGGTTCCGAGGGTGTCGATGCCGCAAGGAGAGCCGCCAGACTGCGTTCAATAGCCAGGAACCTCTGGTCTATCGATGCTGCCGATGCCTGGGTGTCGGTACCGGAGAAAACAGTCGGTACCCCAGAGCATGGCACCAGTAGTTCTGCCGAGGTCGAGGCCTCGAGAACATCCTGGAGCCCCGATAATGCTTTGGAAGCCGAAGCCTCCCGCCGGGGCAGTTTTGCCGGTACAGAACCCTCAAGGGCAACACCAGAGGCATCTCGATGCTTAGAAGGAGGTCTACCCTTTGAGGACCGGCTGAATTTATGTTCAGTTACCTGAGATCCATGGGAAGAAGACGAAGCCCTGGAAGACGTCGATGCCACAGAAGCTGCATCGGAAGGTAAAAGAGTGCTGAGCTTAGCAGCTCGGTTTTGTCGACCCCTCTTGGACATCATGGCACAAGCCATACAGTCGGAGATGAAGTGGTCAGGACCTAAACATTTGAGACACCACTCATGGGTGTCGGTGACTGAGATGGTACCGCCCCACTTGGTGCACTTTTTGAAACCCGAAGGAGGGTTTTCCATAGTGGACGAGATTTTGGGCCTAAGGCCCAAAATGGCGCGTGTACCTGGAAAAGAAAAGTTTGAAAAAAAAAATACTATATATATAAATTATTTTTTAAAAAGAAAGAAAGAACCACCGGTGGTACCAGTATAGCGTTGAGGAAGGCAGACGCGATCACAAAAGCAGAAGGGAATAAGGGAAAATGTTCTGCGGTGACAGGAATAATGAACTGCTGGCTCGGCGGAAAATGAAGAACTGGAGAGAGGCAGTTGGGAAAGGCGGGAAGGCAGCACGCAGGCGCTGTGGGATGCTCCCAAAGGCTTTCTAATTGGGCGCTGGGGAACGTTCCCGTGCAGGCTCCGTCGGTACCGACGATACCCATATGTGAAGACTAAATTCCTGCTTGTTCCTGGAGATCTGTTCATGAGCTGCGCAAGAACTGCATTGAGGTCCCAAGACATTGCAGGAGGCTTACAAGGAGGCTTCAAGAGAAGCAAGCTACTCATAAAGCAAACTAAAGGCTGTACTGAGATGGACTTGCCTTCCACACCTCAAATATTAAGCTCCATTTGCAATGAGGTGGACACTGAAGGAGTTGGACTTAAGTGCAGACTTGGAGAGGTGTTGAAGATATTCCAGCAATTTTTGTGTGCAATAGGCAAAAGGATTTAGGGCCTGGCCCTCACACCAGACAGCAAACCTCTTCCATTTGCAAGAGTAAGACTCTCATAGAAGTCTTCCTGGAGGCCAAAAGGACTTCGGTTACACCATCCAGCAGGTTGAGCTGAGACATTAGCCTCTCAACATCTATGCCGTGAGGGCCAAGGATCAGACGTTGGGGTGTAACATTATCCCGCCCTCCTGTATTGTTATATTGGGTGCGTGGCCGAGGGGTAATGGCTCTAGACTGGAGAGTTGCAGTAGGAGGGGAAACCAAAGCTGTCTGGGCCAGTAGGCAGCGATGATAATCACCATGCCGCTGTCTGAACTTCAGGAGGGTCTTTGCATTGAGAGGAACTGGAGGATAAGTGTACAGAAGACCCTCCCCCCCCCCCAGTGAAGAAGGAAAGCATCAGACGCTAGTCTGCTGTGTGATCTTACCCTGGAGCAGAACTGATTTAGTTAGGCATTCTGCGGGTGGCAAACAAATTTGTTAAGGGGGTGCCCCATTCTGGAAAGATGCGAGTTGCAACCTTCCGTCCAGCATCCACTCGTGCGGCTGGAAAACTTGACTTAGTCTGTCTGTCAGAATGTTTGGCTTGCCTGGCAGGTACATGGCTCTCAAGTCCACCTCATGCATGATGGAGAACCTCCACAACCTGATTGCTTCCCAGTACAGGAGGGACAAACCCATTCCTCCCTGCTTATTAATGTGGGAGGAGTGGCCTAATGGTTGGGGCAAATTACCTTGGGCCAGAGGTTCAAATCCTGCTACAGGACAGCAACCTTGGGCCGGAAGGACTGTGGCTTCTAATCCCACAGGTGTTCCTTGTGGCCTTGGGCAAGCCACTTAACCCTCCGTTGCCTCAGGTACAAAAAAACAGATTGTGAGCGGGACAAGGGGGGTGGGGGGGAATACACACACACACATATATATATATATATACACACATACACACACATACACAGTCACAGTATCTTGAATGAACACTGCTTTGACTGGTATATAAGCCTAGTTAAATAAATAAATAAATGCAGAACATGGCAACCTGATTGTAGGTCTAAATCAGAATAATTTGGATGGCCAGTTAATCTTGTAAAGTCCTTAGAGCATTCGTCAATGCTCTTAGATCCAAGAAGTTGATCTGATGGAGACTTTCTTGGATGGACCAATTGTCCTGGGTGCGTAACCCACTGAGATAGCTCCCCAACTCAGCTTGGATGCATCTGTTGTCAGAACGTTTCGATGTGGAGCAATTTGGAAAGGAAGACCTTCGAGCAAATTGTGGTGGCCTGTCCACCAGGGTAATGATTGAATGAGAGGGGCAGTGAAACAGACGATTGCCCAGTCAATCCATAGCCTGGGTCCATTTAGTCCTCAGAAACCACTGAGCCTGCTCCATCTGGAGGTTTGCCAAGGCTATGACATGCACTGTAGAGGTCATGTGGCCTAGTATAGTCAATATTTTGTGAGCTGTTATCTGTGGACTCAACTGAGTTTCTGCAGAAGTGCAGTCAAGCTGAGCAGTCTGTCATGTGGCAGGAAGGCTCTCGCCCGAGTTGTGTTAAGCAGGGCTCCAATGAACTCCAAATGTTGGGTGGGCTGAACTGGGGGACTCTGGGTAATTTACAACAAACTCTAGTAGTTCCTACACCCGAATGGTCAATCGTGTTGATTTTTAGACTCCATCCGGCATGGTACTCTTGGTTCAGCCAATCGGTCAGATAGGGGAAGACAAATACTCCCAGTGTCCAGAGGTACGCAGTTACTACCACAAAGCACTTTGTGAATATGCGAGGTGCTGAAGACAGGCCAAATGGCAACACTTGGGATTGGAAGTGTTATCCCACTAGGACAAATCTGAGATACTTTCTGTGAGGGGGATGTATATGTATGTGGGCATAGTTCTCAGGGAACACACCATCCTCAAAACAACATGAAACACAGAGCGATACATGAATAAAACAGTCCTTTACTAAAATCCAGCAACCCAGACACGGTTGCGTTTCAGCATGAGCCTTCGTCAGTGGGTGATATCAGAAACAAATAATACAATAAAATCATGTATATAAGACCAACTAGACGAATAAAACAATTTCAACCATGTACTACAAATGTCATTAAAACATAATAAAATCATGTTGATAAATAATAAATAAATTAATAAAATAAGCTTACTGATTAAGGAAAAAAAATCTTTTTTGAAACTTAATATTTTAAAGAACATTAAAAAGAATGGAGTGGACATGCAAATCAGTAGTCATATATAGTAAACCATAATTATGGTTAAACAAGATAATGTGTCTAATTAAATACCATTACGACAAGGTAATGTGTAAGAGAAAACATGTATGAGAGAAAACACCAGCAGAAAACATAGGACAGAAAACCCAAAGGAACTTACTGAAAAGTAACCAGACTTGTTCAACAAATCCAAATCTATGCAACGACTGTAGTTTGTAGTTTGAAAAAATAATAAATAACTAGCATAAGAGTTATCACAATGATAGTCAATGGACATGCTGCTGTATTTGTTGAAAAAGGAAATAAAAATCAAAAGGAAACTTGAGCATGAAAGATGTGCATACTAATCTGACACAGACCGCCAAATATCTTTTGTATATTAACTAGTACAGGAGTATTATCACTCCTATAGACCATTTGTAAATCCCGTACATATGTTGATTATAGGACTTAGATGATCTATCGGTGGGAAGGAAGCACTACTTCCAGCTAGAAGCTGGCGGGTGAATATGTATATCAAACCAACCATGAGTCTTATTAGTGATTGGGCATGAACAAAGGAGGGGAGAAAAAATGTTTTTAAGAGATAAAAAGGCCATGAAAAATGCATAATGGCACGCGTGTAAATGTTAATTGTGACAGAAGGGTGTTGATTCTCCTGTCACATCATGTAGAGACAAAAAAAGAAAAAAAATCAGCTAGACATTGCTCAACCGGATCCTGTATCTGTTCAAATATGGAAGACCACGTCTAACCCTTTAAAAAATGGAACTGAAAGCAGATAGACTTGTCTAGATTTAAATATATATAAACATGCTGTGTCTTAGTGAACTGATATAGAGTGCTTAATAACAGGCACTGTTATTTTGCTCATAAGGGGTTGCAGGTGTTATGGAGCTATTGTACTTGTAAGTTAAAGAATAGTGGTATACCTTTAGGTGTCCTGTAAAAATATTTAGACTGCACTTATTCAAGCTTAGGGACAGGATCATTAATATGGTGAACTAGATAAAAAAAATATATATCATATCATCCGTCAATTAAAGTGTAGCTAGTCACCTGTAAAAGGTGATCTCTGGGAACAGCAGGGATTTAGTCTTCATACACGGGTGATGTCGGTACCGATGGAGCCCGCATGGGAATGCTCCACAGCGTCCAATTGCAAAGCTTTTGGGAGCACTCCACTGTGCCTGCCCAGCTGCCTTTCCGACTCCCTCTCTTCAGTTGACTTTGTAGCTGAGAAAGAGTAAATGAAACCCTATAATGCCTAGGGGAGGAGGGCGGGGTGTGAAGACTAAATTCCTGCTGTTCCCAGGGATCATCTGTTACAGGTGAGTAACTACACTATCTCCAGGAACAAGCAGGAATGTAGTCTTCACATATGGGACTCCATAGCTCCCAGATAAAGTGGCCTCAGAATCAGTGGAGGTTCACCTCGGAGTAGGCACGATGAGCTCATAGATCTCACATGGATTTCTGGTATCTTCAAAGTCCGGGACGAGGGTAGGAGTTGCAACTAAGTCTGAAAGAGGTGCTGGAGTACAGCCTGACCAAACATGGCATTCTGACAGGAGTCCTTGTTCAAACAATAATGGGCAGCAAAGGTATGGACAGGTGACCAAGTTGCTGCTTTGCAAATTTCGTTGATGGCTACTCAGCATAGGATTGCCATCGAGGTGGCCCTGGCACTAACGTTGTGAACAATGACATGCCCTTCCAGTGAGAGTCCTGCCTTGTCATATGCAAATGCAATGCAGTCCGCTATCCACCTGGAAAGTGTATGCTTAGAGACAGATAATCCCAGATGACTGGGGTCAAATGAGATAGCATAGTTACTCACCTGTAACAGGTGATATCCGGGAACAGTAGGAATTCACATATGGGTATCGTCGGTACCGATGGAGACTGCGCGGGAACGCTCCCCAGCGTCTAATAGAAAAGCTTTTGGGAGCATCCCACAGCGCCTGGGTGCTGCCTTCCTGCCTTTCCCAACTGTCCCTCTCCAGTTGAGTTTATAGCTGAGACAAAAAAGAGAGGGAAAGAGAGAGATAGAGAGATACAACTCCTAGGAGAGGTGGGCGGGTTGAGAGGACTAAATTCCTACTGTTCCAGGAGATCACCTGTTACAGGTGAGTAACTATGCTATCTCCAGGAACAAGCATGAGTGTAGTCTTCACATAAGGGGACTCTCTAGCTGCAGATGCCAGGGAGATGGCCCCAGAAAGCATAGTTACTCAACTGTAACAGGTGATCTCCGGGAACAGCAGGAATTTAGTCTTCACATATGGGTATCATTGGTACCGACAGAGCCTGCGTGGGAACGCTCCCCAGCGTCCAATTAGAAAGCTTTTGGGAGCATCCCACAGCGCCTGTGCTGCCTTCCCGCCTTTCACAACTGCCTCTCTCCAGTTGAGTTTTAAAGCTGAGACAGAGAGGGAAAGAAAAAAAAAAAGAGAGATACAACTTCTAGGGGAGGTGGGTGGGTTGTGAAGACTAAATACCTGCTGTTCCCGGAGATCACCTGTTACAGGTGAGTAACTATGCTATCTCCAGGAACCAGCAGGAATGTAGTCTTCACAGATGCCAGGGAGAGACCCTAGAAGTTGTGTGCCCCTGTGAAAGGGCTCCACTTCCCCCCATGGATCTCTGGCATCCTACTGGGAGTGATGGGTAGGAACAGGTGTCGTAGAACAGCCTGACCAAACAAGGTATCCCAGCGGGAGTCTTGTCCAAACAGTAATGGGCTGTGAAGGTATGAAACGAGGCCCAAGTAGCTGCTCGACAGATGTCGTCAATAGACACAGAGTGTAGATGAGCCATTGAGGCTGCCATGGCTCTCACATTGTGAGCTGTGACATGGCCTTCCAGAGAAAGGTCTTTACTCTGATAAGTAAAAGAAATACACTGTGCAATCCAATTGGTTAAGACCCTTCTGCGAACACCATATGGTAAACCTTTTCCACTTGAAAGCATAAGAGCGTCTTGTGGAAGGCTTCCTGGAAGCATAAGGGATATCCTTTACTTGCTGAGGGAGGTTAAGATCTTGAATATCTAGGCCTTCAGCAACCAAGCCCTGAGATGCAGAGACTGGGGATTGGGATGCCATAACATTCTGCCCTCCTGAGACAGGAGATCTGGAGGAGAGCCTAACTCCAGAGAGGGAGCTTGAGAGAGATGTAGAAGCAGAGAGCACCACACTTGCCGTGGCCAATGTGGAGCTATGAGAATCATACGGCCTTTGTCACTCTGAAACTTGAAGAGGGTTTTGGGGATCAGGGGAATGGGTGGAAAGGCATACAGGAAGTCTTGACCCCAATGAAGGAGGAAAGCATCCTTGGCCTGAGAGCCCTGAGCCGGAATTCTGGAACAGAACCGGGGAAGTTTGGCATTCAACGGACTTGCACAGAGGTCTATGTCTGGGGCTCCCCAAATTTGAAAAATCTTGGCCACCTGGTCTGCATGTAGAGACCATTCATGTGGAAGCAGAACTCGACTGAGTCTGTCTGCCGAAGAGTTTTGGATACCTGGAAGACACAGTGCCACGAGATGAATCTGATGCTCTCTGGCGAGGGCCCATAGTCAAAAAGCTTTGTTGCAAAGCGACAGAGAGCCTGTTCCTCCCTGCTTGTTCACGTAGAACATGGCTACTTGATTGTCCGTATGGATGAGGACTGTCTTGTAGCTGAGCAAGGTGTGGAACACTCGTAGACCAAGGAAGATTGCTCTGAGCTCCAAGAGATTGATGTATAGATGAGTCTCCTGTGGAGTCCAAGTGCCTTGGGTGGAGAGGTCTTGCAGATGAGCTCCCCAACCCATCAGAGAAGCATCTGTTGAGAGTTGCCTGGGGTAAGGGCTATTGAAATGGGGACCCCAGCCAGAGGTTTTGAGTGGACTGCCACCATTGGAGGGACAAAATAAGGTGACTTGTGTTTGCTATTTTGTCTGACAGGCACCCTGATGCCTGGGTCCAGTGAGTGGATAAAGTCCACTGGGCGGCTCTCATGTGGAGGCGAGCATAAGGAACCACATGCACGGTAGATGCCATTTGGCCTAGTAGTTGTAACATTTCTCGAGCAGTGAGATGAGGCTTTAGCACCACTTGAGAAGCTAACTGCACCATGCGAAGGCAACGGGGCCTGGGGAGATAGGCCCTTGCTTTTCTGGTATCCAGCAAAGCTCCTATGAACTCTAGAGATTGAGTGGGAGTTAGACTGGATTTTGGGATGTTTATGACCAGACCCAAATACTGAAGGATACGCATTGTGCAAGATAGAGAAGTCCTGGCCTCTGACACTGATGGGGCTCGAATGAGCCAGTCGTCTAAGTAAGGGAAGACGAATATTCCTAGAGTGCGTAGAAATACTGCTACCAGAGTCATGCATTTCGTGAACACCCTTGGTGCTGAGGCCAGGCCAAAAGGAAGCACCCTTTATTGGTATTGCTTTCCTTGAAAAAGGAACCGAAGGAACTTTCTCTGAGTTGGATGGATGAGAACATGAGTGTACACATCCTTGAGATCTAGAGAACAAAGCCAATCCTGACTCTGAAGATATAGTAGCAGAGATCCCAGAGAGATCATTTTGAATTTCTCTTTGAACAGGAATTTGTTCAATTCTCTGAGGTCCAAAATGGGTCTCGGTCCCCCTGTTTTCTTTGGGATAAGGAAATATGGGGAGTAGAACCCTGTACCCTGTTGAAGAATGGGTATTTCTTCTATTGCCCCCCGGGCAAGAAGCATAGTAACCTGTTGATCTAACAGGTTGATGAGAGAGGTCTGAGAATTGAACTGTTTTAACATTGTGGGAGGGGGCATGCAAAATAAGTGAAGCTTGTACCCCTCTTTTATAATGGATAGAGTCCAATGTTCTGCTGTTATCTGCCCCCATCTGGGGGCAAAGTGACACAACCTTCCTGGAATGGTGGAAGACTCTGGTCCACTGAGGGCCAGGAAGGCTAAGTTCTCTAGATGAAAGTCAAAGGCCGTGTGGAGGCTGAGACTGCTGACGGTTGAGGCTCAGCAGACTTTGCTTTCCTTTGCTTAGGTGGTTGCTGACTCTTTAAGGGAAGGCTGACCTGCAGAACATCCCTGCTGGGAATAAGAGGGATAAAACCTCTTCTTTTTTGAGAAGAATGGTTTCTTGAAAGATTTCTTCCTTGCAGGATCAGCTGTGGCTTTGGATAACCTATCCAAAGTGGAGTTGTCAGCATCCAACTCATTGGCTTTCTCTTGCCAATTTTTGCCAAATTCTCACCTGTACAAGGGATAATGTCCAGTTTGTCCTGCATCCAGACCTCCAAATCGGATGCCTGGAGCCAGGCAATTCTACGTGCACCTATGGCAATGGCAGAGATTCTGCTTATGCACTCAAAACAATCAAAAGCTGCACGATTGACAAACTTAGAAACATCCTGAGCATGTTTAACCAGTGTGAGAAAATCCTGCCTCTTGTCTTCAGGAAGGAGAGGGCTTAAAATCACCAAGTCTCCTGTGACTTCTTTAAGGAACATTCCCATATATAAAATATAGGAACTGATCCTGGCAGAAAGCATGGAAGCCTGGAAAGTACGGCGTCCAAAGGCATCAAAAGTTTTACACGCACGTCCTGGAGGATTAGAGGCATGCCTCTTTGCACTCCTGATCCTTCTCATAGCTGATTCCAATAGAGTGGTGGGGAAGCTCAGTTTTCTGGAAACCAGGACAAGGAGGGACTCGATACATGGTATTCAGTCTGCGAGAATGAGGAGAGGTGGTAAGAGGTGTCTCCCACATTCTTAACATGAGATCATGTAAGATCTCATGGATAGGCAAGGTAGCTGACTCCTTGGGAGCTTTGGGAAATTGTAAAATCTCCAACTCCTTAGCCCTGGGTTCTATTTCAGGAGCCACAGTAATAGACAGACCTCGAGCCACCTCCCTGATAAAATCCTGAAAGGAGATATCTTCTGGAGGAGACATCCTACGTTTAGGAGAAGGAGGCTCCTCCAGGAGAAGTATTCCGGTACCGACAGAACTGTCAGAATCCTCAGACTCCTCCGACGATTCAAAGTACCTTCTGTCCGGATGCTCTTGAAGAGCCCGATACCCATACCGACCGAAGTCGGTACCGGGGGGAATCGGTACCGGTGTATCAGTACCGGAAGGCATCACATGACTGGGTGCCGGCAAAGCAGACACCGATGTCGATGCTGTCGGTACCGGTACCGATTGAACTGTCTGACGTGGTTCCGAGGGTGTTGATGCCGCTAGGACAGCCGCCAGACTGCGTTCAATAGCCAGGAACCTCTGGTCTATCGACGCTGCCGATGCCTGGGTATCGGTAGTGGAGAAAGCAGCCGGTACCCCAGAGCATGGCACCAGTAGTTCTGCCGAGGTCGAGGCATCGAGAACATCCTGGAGCCCCGATAACGTTTTGGAAGCCAAAGCCTCCATGGGGGAAGTGGAGCCCTTTCACAAGGGCACACAACTATCTCCAGGAACAAGCAGGAATGTATGCCGAAGCCTCCGCCGGGGCAATTTTACCGGTACAGAACCCTCAAGGACAACGCCAGAGGCATCTCGATGCTTGGAAGGAGATCTACCCTTTGAGGACTGGCCAGACTTAAGTTTAGTTATCTGAGATCCATGGGAGGAAGACAAAGCCCTGGAAGACGTTGATGCCACAGAAGCTGCATCGGAGGGAAAAAGGGCACTGAGCTTAGCAGCTCGGTTTTGTTGACCCCTTTTGGACATCATGGCACAAGCCATACACTCGGAGATGGAGAGGTCAGGACCTAAACATTTAAGACACCACTCATGGGTATCGGTGACTGAGATGGCACCGTCACACTTGGTGCACTTTTTGAAACCCGAAGCGGGTTTTTCCATGATGGAGGAAATTTTGGGCCTAAGGACCAAAATGGTACGTGCACCTGGAAGAGAAAGTTCGGAAAAAATAGTATATATATATATATTTTTTTTTTTTTTAAAAGAAAGAAAAGAAGAACCAGCGGTACCGGTATAGCGTCGAGGAAGGCAGACGAGACCACAAAAAAGAGGAGGAGAATAAGGAACATTTTCTGCGGTGACAGGAACAATGACCTGCTGGCTCCGCGGAAAACAAAGAACTGGAGAGAGGCAGTTGGGAAAGGCGGGAAGGCAGCACGCAGGCGCTGTGGGATGCTTCCAAAAGCTTTCTAATTGGAAGCTGGGGAGCGTTCCCGCGCAGGCTCCGTCGGTACCGACGATACCCATATGTGAAGACTACATTCCTGCTTGCTCCTGGAGATAGTTGTGTGCCCTTGTGAAAGGGCTCCACTTCCCCCCATGGATCTCTGGCATCCTACCAGGGAAGGTGGGTAGGAGTTGATTAATTCTGGAACAGGTGTTGAAGAACAGAGTGACCAAACAAGGCATCCCGGCGGGAGTCCTTTTAAGCAGTAATGGGCTGTGAAGGTATGTACTGAAGCCCAAGTAGCTGCTCGACAGATGTCGTCGATAGACACAGAGTGAAGATGAGCCATTGAGGCTGCCATGGCTCTCACATTGTGAGCTGTGACATGGCCTTCAAGAGGAAGGTTCTTACTCTCATAGGCAAAAGATATACACTGTGAAATCCAGCTGGACAGTGTCCTTTTGGAGACTGGAAGCCCCAAATGACTAGGATCAAAAGCAACAAAGAGTTGAGAGGCTTTTCTATGTTGCTGTGTCCTTTAAAAGTAAAAGGCCAAAGCTCTTTTACAATCCAAAGTATGAAGGTTCCTTTCTGCATTTGAGGCGTGAGGCCTTGGCAAGAATACAGGAAGGTAAACCGCTTGGTTTAAATGAAAGGGCGAAACCACCTTTGGCATAAAGTGTGGATGAGTCCTAAGGACTACCTTATGATGGAACCTTGCATAAGGAAGATCAACCACAAACGCTTGCAATTCACTGATGCGACGTGCTGATGTGATTGCAATGAGAAAGATAACCTTCCAGAAAAGAAATTTCAAAGGTGTGGTGGCTAATGGTTCAAAGGGTGGTTTCCTGAGCTGCCCAAGTACCAAATTTAAGTCCCATGCCACCGGTGGTGGCTTAATGGGAGGCTTCGTTAAAAGAAAGCCTCTCATAAATCTCGCTATGAGGGGATGAGAGGAAATAGGTTGTCCATTTAGAGGCTTGAAAGAAGCTGCAATAGCACTCAAATAGACTCTCACTGAATTGGTCTTAAGCCCTGCATTTGACAAATGAAGGAGGTACTCCAGTAATGAATCCATAGCGTTTTTTGGAAGGCTTTCTAGAAGCATAAAGGATATCCCTTACTTGTTGAGACAGGTTAAGACCATGAAGGTCTAGGCTTTCAGCAACCAGGCCCTGAGATGCAGAGACTGGGGATTGGGATGCCACAGCATTCCGTCCTCTTGAGAAAGAAGATCTGGAGTAGATCCTAACTCCAGAGGCGGAGCTTGAGAGAGATGTAGGAGCAGAGGGTACCCGTGGCCAATGTGGAGCTATGAGGATCATATGACCTCTGTCTCTCTCAAGCTTGAACAGGGTTTTGGGAATTAGGGGAATGGGTGGAAAGGCATACAGGAAGTCCTGACCCCAATGAAGGAGGAAAGCATCCCTGGCCTGACAACCTCGAGCTGGAATTCTGGAACAGAACCGGGGAAGTTTGGCATTCAGCGGACTTGCAAAGAGGTCTATGTCCGGGGTTCCCCAAATTTGAAATATTTTGGCCACCTGGTCTGCATGGAGAGACCATTCGTGTGGAAGCAGAACTCGACTGAATTTGTCTGCCCAAGAATTTTGAATGCCTGGAAGATACACCGCAAGGAGATGAATCTGATGCTCTCTGGCGAGGGCCCATAGTTGCAAAGCTTCATTGCACAGCGACAGAGAGCCTGTTCCGCTCTGCTTGTTCACATAGAACATGGCTACCTGATTGTTTGAACTAGGAATGTCTTGTAGCTGAGCTGGGTGTGAAATACTCGAAGAGCAAGGAAGATTGCACTGAGCTCCAGGAGGTTGATATGGAGATAAGTCTCCTGTGGAGTCCAGGTACCCTGGGTAGAGAGGCCATGCAGGTGGGCTGCCCAACCCACCTGAGAAACATCTGTTGTTAGAGTGGCTTGGGGTGGGGGTTGCTGAAAAGGAGACCCCACCAGAAGGTTTTTGGGTGACTGCCACCATTGGAGGGACAAAATAAAGTGATCTGAATTTGCTATTTTGTCTGACAGGCAACCTGAGGCCTGAGTCCACTGAGTGGATAAGGTCCACTGGGCTGCCCTCATATGGAGGCGAGCATAAGGAACCACATGCACGGTGGATGCCATGTGGCCTAGCAACTGTAGCATTTCCAGAGCAGTGAGGTGAAGTTTTAGCACTGCTTGGGAAGCTAGCTGCACAATGCGAAGGCAGCGGGGCTGTGGAAGGAATGCCCTTGTCTATCTGGTATCTAGAAGAGCTCCTATAATCTCTAGGGATTGAGTGGGAGCAAGGTTGGAGAATGCGCATTGTGCGAGACAGAGCCATCCTGGCTCTGAAGGGGCTCGAATGAGCCAGTCGTCTAAGGGAAGACGAATATTTCCAGGGTGTGGAGAAATGCTGCTACCACAGCAATGCATTTTGTGAACACCTTTGGTGCAGAAGCTAGGCCAAAAGGAAGAACCCTGCATTGGTAGTGCTTCCCTTGAAACAGGAATCTAAGGAATTTCGGTGAGTTGAATGGATGAGAACATGAGTGTACGCATCCTTGAGATCTAGAGAACAAAGCCAATCCTGACTCTGAAGGTATGGCAGCAGAGTTCCTAGAGAAATCATTTTGAACTTCTCTCTGAACAGGATTTTTTTCAATTCTCTGAGGTCTAGAATAGGTCTGTGTTCTCCTGTTTTCTTTGGAATAAGGAAATAGGGGGAGTAAAACCCTGTACCCCATTGTGGAATGGGCACCTCTTCTATTGCCTCTTCAGCAAGGAGCATAGGGACTTCTTGACCTAACTGGTTGCTGAGAGAGGTCTGAGAATTGAACTGTCTTACTGTAGTAGGAGGGGGCATGCTGAGGAAATGAAGCTTGTACCCCCCTCTCTTACACTAGACAGAGTCTAATTTTCTGCTGTTATCTGACCCCATCTCAGGGCAAAATGACATAACCTTCCTGGAATGGTGGAGGTTCCGGGCCGTTTAGGGCCAGGAAGGCAAAGTTCTCTGGACAGGAGTCAAAGCTGAATCTGCTGAGCTGGTTGAGGCTTAGCTGCTTTTGGCTTCCTTTGTTGCTAGGTTGTTGCTGCTGTCCCTTTTGGGCAGACTGACCTGAATGATGTCCCAGCTGGGTATAGGCGGGATAAAACTTTCTTCTTAGAGAAACTGGGGAATGGTTTCTTAGAGAATCTTTACCTCGCAGGATCAGCTGTAGATATGGACAATCTATCCAAAGAGATATTGTCAGCGTCAATCTCATTAGCTTTTTCCTGCCAATTCTTGCCAAAGAGATTCTCTCCTGTTCAAGGTATATTCCCCAGTTTGTCCTGTACCCAGATTTCCAAGTCAGATGCCTGGAGCCAGGCAATCCTACGTGCACCTATGGCAATAGCAGAGGTTCTGCTTATGCATTCAAAGCAGTCAAAGGCTGCACGATTCACAAACTTGGAAACATCCTGAGCATGTTTAACAAGAGCAAGATAATCTTGCCTTTTATCATCAGGAAGGAGAGGGCTCATAAGCTCTAAGTCTCCTGTGACTTCCTTAAGGAACATTTCCATATACAAGATATAGGAACTGATCCTAGCAGAAAGCATGGAAGCCTGGAAGGATCGACGTCCAAAGGCGTCAAGAGTCCTACACTCACGTCCTGGAGGATTAGATGCATGCCTTTTTGTACTCTTTATCCGTCTCATGGCTGATTCCACCACCATGGAATGGTGTGGTAATTGAGTCTTCTGAAACTGAGGACAAGGAGGAACTCGATACATGGTGTCGAGTCTTCGAGAATGAGGAGATGTGGTCAGGGGTGTTTTCCACATCCTTAACATAAGATCATGCAAGATCTCATGAATAGGTAAGGTAGCTGCTTCCTTGGGAGCTTTAGGGTACTGTAGGATTTCTAACTCCTTTGCCCTAGGCTCTTTTTCAGGAGCCAATGTGATGGAAAGACCTTGGACCACATCTCGGATAAAATCCTGAAAGGACATATCCTCTGGTGGAGACATCCTACGCTGAGGAGAAAAGGAATTCTCGGGAAGAAGTACTCTGGTATCGGCAGAGCTTTCAGAGTCTTCAGACTCATCCGAGGATTTGAAGTATCTCCGATCCAGGTGATCGTGCAAGGCACGGTACCGGTACCGATCAAAGTTGGCATCGGAGTGGTCCGGTACAGACTTGTCGATGCCAGATAGAGACGCATGACTCGGTCCTGGTAGAATACCTGCCGATGTCAATGCAGTCGGTGCCAGTACCGGTTGAATTGTCTGAAGCGGTTTCAAGGGCATCGAGGCTGTGAGAAGAGCCGTCAGACTGCATTCAATAGCCAAGAATCTCTGGTCTGTCGACGCTGTCGACGGTGCCGGATAAAGTGGCCGGAACCCCAGAGCATGGCACCAGTAGTTCTGCCAAGGTTGAAGCCTCGAGAACATCCTGGAGCCCGTTAGTGCTTTGGAAGCCGAAGCCTCCCGCCGGGGCAATTTTGCCGGTGAAAGTCCTTCAAGGGCAACGCCAGAGGCATCTCGATGTTTAGAAGGAGATCTACCCTTTGAGGACTGGCTAGATTTATGTTTAGTTACCTGAGATCCATGGGAGGAAGATGAAGCCCTGGAAGACGTCGATGCCACAGGGCTGCATCAAAGGAAAAAGGGTGCTAAGCTTAACAGCTTGGTTTTGCCGGCCCCTTTTTGACATCATCCCACAGGCAACACACTCTGAAATAGAGTGGTCAGGACCTAAACATTTGAGGCACCACTCATGGGTGTCAGTGACGAAGATGGTACCGCCACACTTAGAACATTTTTTAAAACCCGATGCGGGTTTTTCCATTCTGAGGGAAAAAGTTGGGCCTAGTGCCCAAAATGGCGCTTGGCACCCGGGAAGAAAATTACTGGAAAAAGACTCCAGAAAGAAAGGTTTTTTTTTTTTTTTGTTGAAAAAAAGAAGAACCGGCAGTAGCGGTACAGCGTCGAGGGAAGGCAGACGCGACCACAAAAAAATAAGTATAAGAATGGAATTTTTCTGCGGTGACAGGATGTGCAACCTGTCTGCTCCGCGGAAAACGAAGAACTGGAGAGGGACAGTTGGGAAAGGCAGGAAGGCAGCATGCAGGCGCTGTGGGATGCTCCCAAAAGCTTTCTAATTGGACGCTGGGGAGCGTTTCCGCGCAGGCTCTGTCCGTACCGACGATACCCATATGTGAAGACTACATTCCTGCTTGTTCCTGGAGATGAATAACTGCGAGGCTTTACGATGGATCCCGAGTTCTTTGGAGGTAAAAAGCCAACGCATGCTTGCAGTCCAGAGTGTGCAACGTTGCTTCCGCTCTAGATGCATGCAGCCTAGGAAAGAAAATGAAGGTAAATTGACTGGTTTAGATGGAAGGGAGATACCACCTTTGGCATAAACCGTAGGTGAATCCGAAGGACTAATTTGTCAAGGTGGAAACAGGTATAGGGAGGATCTGCCACCAAAGCCTGAAGCTCACTAATGCATCTAGCTGAAGTGAGGGCAATTAGGAAGATCACTTTCCATGAGAGGAATTTAAGTGAGGTAATGGCAAATAGTTCAAAGGGCAGCTGTAGGAAAGAGTCAAAAAACAGGCGCAGCCTGTAGCTGTGGGGCTGGTTGTAATTTAGCTCCCTGTGACGACTTCTGTTTAGCAGGCTATTGCCTCCTCTGTGGGGGCTGATCCTGATACTGAGAAGCAGAAGGATAGGAAGAGAAGAATTTCTTATTATTATTGTGGAAAGACTTCTTTGCAGGAGTCTTTTTCCTAGCAGAGTCAGCTGTTACTCTGGAAAGTCTCTTTAGAGTAGTGTTTTCTGATTCTAATTGAGTGGCCTTATCTTGCCAGTGTTTGCCAAAAACATTTTACGCCATGCAAGGTATATTGCCCAGTTTATCCTGAATTCACTGTTCAAGATCTGAGGCTTGAAGCCATGCAATGCGATGTGCACCGAAGCAAATTGCTGAGGCCTTGCTCGTGCACTCAAAAAGCATCAAAGGATTCTCTATTGACAAACTTCGATACATTCTGGCTATGCTTAACCAGGGCAAGATAATCTGCCTGTTTGTCATCCGGGAGGAGAGGGGCAAAGCCCTCGAGATCCCTTGAGACCTCCTTCAAGAACATTTCCATATAGAGCATATAGGAATTAGGAAACATTGATGCCCAAAGGTGTTGAGGATTTCGATTACCTACCCGGAGGGTTAGAGGAGCGCGTCTTTGTGCTTTTGATTAGACACATAGCCGATTCCACTACTGTGGAATGGTGGGGAAGCTGAGGCTTCTGGAAGATGGGACAGAGTAGTTACTCACCTGTAACAGGTGTTCTCCAGGAGCAGCAGGAATCAGTCCTCGCATATGGGTGACATCGATGCCGATGGAGCCCCCGTGCTGAGCATTTCCCCAACTTTTCAAGAAAGCCTTTGGGAATGCAGGCAAGCATGCACGGTCCCCTTCCCGCCTAAAGAGGTGCCATCTTGCTTAGTCAAATGACATAAGAAACAGCACATAAAAATGTAAAAATAAACTATGTACAACTGCAACTCCCAGGGGAGGGAGGATTGTGAGGACTGATTCCTGCTGCTCCTGGAGAACACCTGTTACAGGTGAGTAACTACTCTTTCTCCAGGACCAAGCAGGAGGTCAGTCCTCACATATGGGTGACTCCCTAGCTCTGGGCTACCAGGAACCCAGGCTGAAAAATAGAGCTCCCTCTAGTCTCAGCATCAGAGAAAGGATTTCACTGAAACATACCTCTACCGGTAGCCCAACCAGAGGGTTGGAGGGCAGGAGTTGCCTAAACCTCAAAATGATTCTGGAGCACTGCCTGACCGAAAGCACTGTCCCTACGGGACTCCCTCTCCACGCAGTAATGGGCCGCAAAAGTCTGGCTTGAGGACCAAGTTGCAGCCCTGCAGATATCTGCCAACGGTACAGAGCGGAGATGAGCCACTGAGGCAGCCATTGCCCTGACACGGTGGGCCGTGGCCCGACCCTGCAAAGGAAGGTCAGCCACCCTATAAGTCCAGGTGATACAGTCAGCCACCCAAATGGACAAGGTACGCTTGGACACAGGCAACCCCAAGTTATTGGGGTCAAATGATACGAAGAGCTGAGTAGCCCTCCTATGCCCCTGCGTACGCTCAAGGTAGAAGGATAAGGCCCTCCTACAGTCCAGGATATGCAGGACTGTCTCAGCCCGACTGGCATGGGGCCTAAGGAAGAACGTTGGAAGAACCACCTCCTAGTTGAGATGGAAAGGGGAGACAAACTTAGGGAGGAACTTAGGATGAGTCCTAAGGACTACCCTGTTCCTATAGAAGCGAGTGTAGGGTCTGTCACAGACCAGGGCTTGAAGTTCACTCACTAGCCTGGCTGAGGTCAAGGCCACTAGAAACAGTCTTCCAAGACAGGAAGCGTAGAGGACATGTAACCATTGGCTCAAAAGGTGGACACGTCAGTTGCTGCAAGACCACATTCAACTCCCACTCAGGGGCCGGTGGACGGATAGGAGGCTTGAGCAATAGTAAGCCTCTGAGAAACCTGGACACCAAGGGATGAACTGACAAGGAGTGTCCGTCCACCATTGAGTGGTGAGCTGCCAGAGCAGGGAGGTGGACCCGAACAGAATTGGACTTAAGGCCCTGATTGGACAAGTGCAGAAGGTACTGGAGCACCACTGACACAGTGCAGCCGAAAGGATCTTCCTGGCGTTGCTGACATCACAAAGAGAACCTCCTCCACTTCAGGGCATATGTCTTCCTGGTGGATTGCTTCCTAGAAGCCAAGAGTACCTCTTCTACTTCCTGAGGTAGGCCCCAGGGAGCCAAGACTACCCCTTGCAGCCTCCAGGCCATCAGATAGAGAGAGTTTAGATTGGGGTGCAGAAGGGAACCCTGGTCCTGAGAGAGGAGGTTGGGCTGGAACACCAGAGGCAATGGTGTCTCCACTGCCAGCTGCAGCAGGAGCGGGAACCAGGGCTGCCTCGGCCACCTGGGAGCAACAAGGACTGAGGCCTTGTCCCTTAGAATCTTGAACAAGGTTCGGGCCACCAGAGGCGTGGGAGGAAACGCGTACAGTAGCCCCTGGGACCAGGAAATCAGAAAGGCATCCGCCACCACCCTTAGGGGATGTGGTTGCCTGGAACAAAACCTGGGCAGTTGGCGATTCAGGGGACTGGCAAAGAGATCCATGGATGGAAGTCCCCATTTCAGGAAAAATCTTTTGAGCCACTAAGGGATGCAGCTGCCACTAGTGGGGCTGCAGAATTCTGCTTAATCTGTCTGCCAGAAAGTTCTCCTGGCCAGGAAGATAAACGTCCCTCAGCAACATCTGGTGCCTGAGGGCAAAGGGCCTGTGCTTCCAGGCACAGGGGCTTGGACCCAAGTGCCGCCTTGTTTGTTCACATAGAACATGGCTACTTGGTTGTACGTCTGAACTAGAACAGACTGGTGAGCCAAAGTGTGAGAAAAAGCCTTGAGGGCTAGGCGAATATCCCGCAGTTCTAGCAGGTTGATCTGTTGCGTGGCTTCCCATGGGGACCAGAGGCCCTGAGTGCAGCTCCCTTGACAGTGTGCACCCCATCCCTGCAAGGAGGCATCCGTTGTCAACACCACTGTGGGGACAGGCATTTGAAATGGCACCCCCTGAAGCAAGTTGGGGAAGTGCAGCCACCACTGAAGGGAAGCCAGGAATGGCTTGGACACCCTGATCTTGTCTGTTAGACTCCCAGTGGCTTGTTTCCACTGAGTTCTGAGGCACCACTGTGCAGGCCTCATGTGGAGCCAGGCATTGGGGGTCACATATACAGTCGATGCCATGTGTCCCAGGAGTTGCAGACAGAGCCTGGCAGGAACCCTGGGCAGGCTGAGAAACCAGGAAGCCAACTCCTTGAACCTTTGAGCTCTGTCCTCTGGCAAGTAAGCCCTTGCCTGCAGACAGTCTAGCCTTGCCCCTATGAACTCCAGTTTCTGGGAGGGGAGCAAAGTGGACTTTGTGAAGTTTATGACAAAGCCTAGGTCTTGGAGGAGTGTGACAGTCCGGGAGGTGGCCTGCCTGGCCTCCTGGTAAGTCTGACCTCGGATGACCTGGATCAGTTGTCCAGATAGGGGAAGACAAAAACCCTCCGAGTCCTCAAGTAGGCCGCCACCACAGCTAGGCACTTTGTAAAGACCCATGGAGCGGAAGTTAGGCCAAAGGGCAGTACCCTGTACTGGTAATGGTTTCCTCCCACAATAAACCTGAGGTACTTTCTGTGGTCTGGATGAATGAGGATGTGGGTGTAGGCATCCTTTAGATCTAAGGAGCATTAGCCAATCTCCCTGCTGGAGGTAGGGCAGAAGCGTTCCAAGAGTAAGCATCTTGAACTTCTCCTTCACCAAGAACTTGTTGAGGTTCCTGAGGTCCAGGATAGGCCTTAGGCCACCGGTTCTCTTTGGCACCAGAAAATACCTGGAGTAGAAACTGTGCCCCTGTAGGCGAGGAGGTACAGGCTCCACCGCCTTGTCCAGAAGCAGACCCTGAAGTTCTTGGAGGAGGAGGTTTGTGTGCAGAAGAGGCCTCAGAGGCTCTCCTGGACAGTAGACAGGAGGTAACTGCTGGAAATGAAGCAGATAGCCCTGGTGGATAATGCTTAATACCCAAGCATCCCCTGTGATGGGTGGCCACCTGTGGGCAAACAGGGCTAAGTGACCTCCTGTGCAGGAATGGGGCAGCAGAGGTGGAAAGGCTATGCTGTGGGAGTCAAAAAACCCCTCCCTGCTGGGTAGGAGCAGGAGCCGGAGGCTTGGCGGTCTTCTGCCTATGGGGCCCATGTACCTATCCCTTGGCCTGCTGCCCCTGTGGGAGAGCCGGGGACGCCTGGTACAGAGGGAAAGGTTTGTAGGCAGACACCTTTCTCGAGTAGAAGGGCTTTTTACCCGGAGCCCTTCTTCTTGTTAGAAGGGGCAGAAGACTTTCTGGACAGTCTTGTCTTGGTCAGGTGCTTGGTTTCGAGCTCAGCCGCCTTCTCGGCCATGGGCTTGCCAAAAAGGTTTTCACCCCGGCAAGGGACATTGACCAACTTATCCTGCACCCAGGACTCGAGGTCCGATGACTGCAGCCATGCCTGGCGTCGGGCTGCGATGCCGGCTGCCGCCACACGAGTCGAAGCCTCGAAGCCATCATAGGCCGTTCGGGACATGAACTTGGAACAGTCCCGGATCCCTGAAGACAAAGACTGGAACCTCTGCAAAGGTTCCCCGGAGAGGCCAGCAGAGAACCCGGCAATCTCTTTCGCCAGGTCTTGTAGGTACATGCCCATGTACAGCTGGTATGACTGGACACAGCAAGCAAGCATCGAGCCCTGGACGCACTTTCTGCCGAAAGCATCCAGGTTCCGGGCCTTCCTGCCGGGAGGCACCGCAGAGTGCATCTTCTGGCTCTTCAGACGATGCATGGCCGATTCCACCACCATGGAATGGTGCGGCAGCTGCACCTTCTGGAAGCCAGGGCTCTTCCGGAGTCGAAAGATGGAATCGACCCGCTTGCTCAATACTGGCGCCGAGGCCGGTGCCTCCCACATCCTGAAGAGGAGCCGTTCCAGCATCGGAGGAACCGGCACAGTAAAGGCCTCCTTCGGAGGAGAGTCATACTGGAGGGCCTCGAGCTCCTCGCCTCGAGGCTCCTCCTCGGGGTCTGCGGGAATCGCCAATGCCTTGGCCATGTCCCGCACGAACTCCGAGAACTGGGTGTCCTCCGGAGGGGACCTACTCCAGGGCTCGGACTGCAGTGAGTCCGAAGGGACGCACCGAGTCCGGAAGGTGTCGGTGGACTCCTCGTCTTCCGTCTCCCACGCTGACTCATCCGAAGCGTTGTCGAGGGGCTCCGACTGCGCGGGTCGAGGTGGAACCGGCGTCGACGCCCTCGGTTCCAAGCGGGAGGTCGAGGGGGCCTTTGACCGAGGACGACTTCGAGCCTTCATGGTCTCAAGTATCAGCTCGTTCTCTGGGGTCGACTTCGATGTCGATGTCCCGGTGGTCGGGGCAGATGCACCAGCGAGGCTGGCCATCAGTGCCCGCTGCTGCTCCATGAAGGCAGACAATCTGCACTCCAAGGCTGTCAGCGTGAGTCCAAGCTCAGGAGACTCAGCAGCCACCGACTTGGGCCCTGGCTGCGCCGGGCCTGAGGTCGGCTCCCTCGGAGGAGAGTCCACGAGGACTACAGGACTTACGTGTCCGACGGTCTCCGGCTCTACGCGAGGTACTTTGGATGGCTTCTCCTGTTCCAAAGGCCCAGGGACGGCGGTCGGGGATCTTAGACCTGGTCCTCGAGGAACCAGGGACCTCCTCTGACGCCGCCCTCGCGAGCCGTTTCTTCCTCTTGTGTTCCTGGTCGGGGGACCCCCTGTCCGAGGAACCCCGGCGATGCTCGGGATCAGACTCCCGAAACGTCGAGGCCTCAGACGAGGTCTGGGCCTGGCTGGAGGCAGAATCAGAAAAAAATCCTTTCCTTCTGGTGCTGACGGCTTCGAAGTGCCTTGGTGGACATTTTGCCACACGGGCCACAGATCATGGGATCATCATCCGGGCCAAGGCACCGAAGGCAGCAGCCGGAACAGGCTGGCAAAGCCTCACGATGACGGATCTTTTCTTCGCAGCGTGAGTCGCAATGGTGCTGCAGGATTAGCGATCGAAGTCCAGGGACGACTCTCAGGTACTGTGGCTGGTTTCACTCGACTGTGGTGGATCCAGGAGTCGATCTCTGCCACTTTGACTGCTGTTGGTGTGGATAGCAAAACGATGTATGGTCCCTTCCAATGAGGCGCCAACGGTGTTTTCTTACACTCTTTTACCCACACCGAGGCTCCAGGCTTGAAAGGATGCAATGGCTCTGTTAGATTGATAGGCAACTGGTTCTGCACCCAGGTATGAAGGCTCTGCAAAACAGAACTTAGAGCCAACAATTCTTGCCTAGTGATTTCTGATCCAATCTGATTCATATCCCCTCTTATCCCCTGTATTATAGGCGGGGGCCTCCCATACAAAATCTCAAATGGGGATACTCCTAATGGCATGATGGCGGCTGAACGTATTCAGAGAAGGGCAATGGAGAGAGCTTGGGGACACTTCAGGTGGGCTTCCTGACAAAGTTTGGATATCTGAGACTTCAGGGTCCGATTCATTCTCACTACTTTCCCTGAACTCTGGGGCCTATAGGCTGTGTGCAACTTCCATTGTATCTGCAGGGCATGGGCTAGTTGCTGAGTTACTTGTGATATAAAAGAGGGCCCACTGTCAGACCCCATAGTCAATGGTATTCCAAATCGGGGAATGATCTCATGGAGCAAGGCCTTAGTGACTTCTCTGGCCTTCTCAGTTCTGGTGGGAAAAGCTTCCACCCATCTAGAAAAAGTAATAAACTAGGACTAGCAAGTAACGATATCCATTTGCTCGTGGCATTTCTGCAAAGTCTATTTGGATATTTCCCATGGGGGTAACTCCTACTGACTGAACTCTTGGGGGTGGTACAGGACCTTGCCGGGCATTGTTCTTGGCACAAGTCACACATCGTTGGGCTACCGAGGTGGTCAAAGGACCCAACAAGGAGATATAAAAATATGGCCAGAGCATCTGCCATCTTTGTTTTTCCATAGTGTGTGGCTTGATGAAAGGCTTGAACAAAGGCAGGGCCTAGTGCTTCAGGAATCACGGTCATACCAGGGGTGGAGCTCCCTTCAGGCGGTGGCAACACTATCCATCCAGTGTCTGATAATTGCCCCCCCTCCTTTTGACAGTAATGGTCCATCTCCATTTTGGTATATCTGGGTGTCCAAGCACTAAGAGGTACTGGAAATATGGCTGCTTGAATGGTTACATGTGGGGTAATAATTTGTCCTGCAATGGTTGCTTCTCAGGCTGAGGCATCAACAAATCTGTTTCCTCGGGACACTTCTCCATCTCCAGTTTGATGGCCTCGGCAATGCATTACAGCAACGTTTTTGGGGGCCCATACTGCTTCCAACAAAGTCAATATTTCTGGGCCATACTTAACAGACTTGCCTCCTGAGGTGATCAATCCACGTTCTTTGTACAGGGCCCCATGGGCATGTAGTGTTGTAAAAGCATATTTAGAGTCTGTATATACATTCAGGCTAATTCCTGCACCAATTCTGAGTGCACGTGTAAGAGCTATCAATTCGGCCTTCTGTGCTGAGGTTCCTGGGGCTAGGGCTGACGATTCTACTATCATATCCAGAGTCACCACTGCATAACCAGCACATCGCTGTCCTTCAATTATGAGGCTACTCCCATCCACGAAGAAGGTTTTGTCTGGATGGCTCAGGGGAACATCAGTTAAATCTGGGTGACTCGAATATACAGTGTCCATTACTTCCAAGCAATCATGATCAGGAGGGCCTGGGCCGGTTGGCAGTAGGGTAGCTGGGTTCAGAGTTTGGCTGACACTTAATTGCAATCACGGATTCTCACATAACATACTTTGATATTTCAACATTCGAGCATTAGTGAGCCAATGATTTCCTTTGTGCTCCATTAGGGTTAGAACAGAGTGTGGTACAGTGACTCGAAGATTTTGTCCTAAGGTGAGCTTGTCAGCTTCGCTCACTAAGAGGGCTGTGGCTGCTACAGCTCTCAGGCAAGGTGGCCAACCTTTGGCAACAGGATCCAATTGTTTTGACAGGTAGGCCACAGGTCGCTGCCAGGACCCAAGAGGCTGGGTCAAGACTCCCAATGTGTTTCCGCTTGACTCATGTACATATAGACGGAAGGGATACTGGGCTTGATGGACCTCGGTCTGACCCAGTATGGCATTTCTTATGTTCTTATGTTCTTATGGTTTCTGCACATCCGGTAGGCCCAAGGCTGGGGATGACTTCAATGCTGTTTTCAATGAGTTGAATGCTTTATCTTGTTCTGGGCCCCATTCCAGGGTGGCTCGTTCAACTCCCTGGGTGGCTTGGTACAAGGGTTTTGCCATGAGCGCAAAATTTGGTATCCATATTCGGCAATAGCCTGCCGCTCCCAAGAAAGCTCGCACCTGCTTCCTGGTTGTGGGGGTTGGGATGCGGCATACTGCTTCCTTTCGCTCGAGTCCTAATTTCCGGGTTCCTTTGGACAGGTGGAACCCTAAGTATTTCACTTCTGTCTGACACAGCTGCGCCTTGGCTCTTGAGACCTTGTATCCAGCTTCATTCAAAAGGTGCAATAGATCACTAGTAGCTTGCACACAATCAGTTTCGTTGTTGGTGGCTATGAGCAAATCATCTACATATTGGAGTAGAATTCTTTTTCCTGGAGTTAGAGAGTAACTTGACAGATCCTGACTGAGGGCTGCACTGAAGATAGTGGGCGAGTTCTTGAATCCTTGTGGTAATCGAGTCCAAGTGAGTTGTCCTCGTCTTCCTGTGGTAGGGTTTTCCCATTCAAATGCAAACAAAAGCTGACTGGCCTCTGCCAGGCGTATACAGAAAAAGGCATCTTTCAAGTCCAAAACAGTGAAATGAGTGGCTTCTGCTGGAATCAGTCCCAGGAGGGTGTAAGGATTTGGTACTACTGGATGTAGGGTTTCAACTGCACTATTTACTTGACGTAGATCCTGCACTGGGCGGTAGTCACCTGTCCCAGGCTTCTTGATTGGTAGAAGGGGGGTGTTCCAGGGTGATTGGCATTCTCTAAAAAGTCCATACTGCAGTAATTTCTTTAGGTGACAATGAATACCTTCAATTGCTGGTCGTGGGAGGGGATACTGACGCACATGCACTGGTTCTGCTCCTGGCTTAAGGGTAACAAGTACAGGAGCTATATTCTTTGCTAGGCCAGGTGGATTATTCTCTGCCCATACTCCAGGTGGGGCTGTAATGCTGGTAAGTATACAGGAACTTGCTGCTTTGGATGCAGGTGAATAGAACCGCCATTCTTCTTCTCGGGGGACAGCTAACACCATCAGACCGGCAGGTTTTTAGTTTATAGTCATTTCCATTTTTCCCCCTTCAACAAAGGATATCTGTGCCTGAAGCTTTGCAAGCATATCTCGGCCCAGAAGGGGAACTGGGCATTCAGGCATGTACAGAAACTGGTGTATTATCTGCCGCCCCCCTAGTTCACAGGCGCGGTTCTGCAGGAAAGGTCTTGTGGTTCTAGTTCCTGTAGCTCCCACAATTGTAACAGATTGAGAGGACACAGGGGCCACAGGCTTGGCTACTACTGAATGCTCAGCCCCTGTGTCTACCATAAAGTCCATATGCTGGTCTCCAATTTTTACATTGACCATAGGCTCCTGGAGACCTAAGAAGAATTTGGAGCCCGGTCTGGCCTATTCCTCATCATCCATGAAATCTGCTTCGGTGACTGCCACTCCCTGCATGGCAGTCTCATTTTGCTGGAACTGTTGAAACTGTGCGCGCTGCATCCCCCCTTGCTGCTGGAATCGCCCCCCCCCCTCTCCTGGCGCTCCCGCGTCCCCTCCAGGGGGTGGAGCTCATGTTCGGGCATGTATCCTTCCAATGTCCTTCCTCTTTACAATAAGCGCACTGATTTGCACCTAAGGGGGGCCGAGAGCTCCCTCGGCCCCTTCCCCGTCCTCTAGCTCTTCTAATAGGATATCCTCCTCCGCGTCCTTCCACTAGTGCTGCAGCGAGCAAATCCACTTTCTTCCTCATCCTTCTTTCACTTTCCCGTTTGCTTTCTTGATCACGATTCATATATACCTTTTGTGCGACTTCCATTAGCTGTGTTGCGTTCATGCCCGCAAATCCTTCTAATTTCTGCAGTTTTTGCTTTATGTCTCCCTGGGACTGACTCACAAAAGCGTTATTCACCATGCATAAATTTTCCTCGGCTGCTGGGTCATAGGGGGTGTAAAGTCTATAGGCTTCAGTTAATCGTTCATAGAAAGCAGCTGGACTCTCATCTGGGCGCTGCAGAACGTCCGCTACTTTTCCAATATTCATAGCTCTCTGGCCTCCCTTCTTTAGGCCCTGCAGTAGAGCCTGGTGAAACCGGGTGAGGGCTTTTTCTCCTACATCACTATTTGGGTCCCATCCGGGATCTTCATTGGGGAAATCTGAGGCTGCTGCCTGTCGGGGGTCTAGATCTAGGTTTCTCCCAACTTCAGGGTTCTCTTCCAACCATTTAGTGGCTGCTCGCACTATCCGTGCCCGCTCTTCAGTAGTAAAGAGGGTAGCCAAGAGCTGGCGACAGTCAGACCAGGTGGGCTGATGGGTTTGCATAATACTATTCATTAACTCTGTCAAATCTTGGGGCTTATCAGTATAGGAGGCATAATGCGTTTTCCAATTCAATAGATCTGTTGTGGAGAAAGGCACATAAACTAGACTGGTCGGTCCGGGCACAACCTGACCCTCTTCATTTTGAATGGGTAATCCTGGGACCTGCCGCAGTGGCAGTTGGCGGACTTCTTTTGCTTTTCTGCTTCTAAGGGCGTAACGCAGATTAGCGGCTCTGGGGGTAGCTTTACTACTGGTGTCCAGACTAGTGGATGGCCCTGGACTGGCATCTGACCCTCCACTAGCGGATTCCTCGGGGGATGATTGTTCCTCATCAGAGCGCTGCTCAGGACTAGGGCTCCGACTTCTGCGCGGAGGGGTCCGCTCTTCAAGTTTTGGAGGTGGTTGCTCTGGCGGAGGCACCTTGACTGGAGGTACGCTCGCTTGCTCCGGCTCTACTAGGGGTACTGCTTGGGGTTGGAGTACTGGCGGAGCTGATGGGACAGGAGTATACAGGAAGGCGGGTGGATACTTTGGGATCTCTGGAGACTCTTGGGCTACATAAATAGGGGGCTTCTCTTTCTTGGCAGGGACTCTCATGGTAGTTGCTAACAATCTTTTTCTGTCCCTCACTGCAACTCTTCAGCCAGGAGGGCTGCTTCTCACATATACCTAACCAGGAATCTATATAGGGAAACTGTTCGGGACTATAGTTGCGCACTACCTTGTGCACACGAGACACGGTTTGGATATCAAAAGTACCTTCTGGTGGCCACCCGGCGTCCAGCGCCGGCCACACCCTACTACACAATATTTCTAAGCGGGTCGCTGTCATTTTTATCCCATAATCACCATTAAAACCTTTCTTAAAATTCGTGATCATACAGTTCAGCGGAGTTTGTATGGACTCCGCCCCTCCCATTATAACGTATAACGTACAAGACAGCAAACAGAAAGGGTAGGTAGGATGGCTACGGGTGAGGGGTCCGCGTAGCCCACAAAACAATGAGGGGGACAAACAACAATCGCTTCCTCCTGTTCGCGATCTGGACGAGGTCACCCTGCCAGAAACTGCGCTACTTAGGAGTCCACTCTCGCTTGGCCTGTATTGCAAGACCTCTCAAGCACACTTCACACAACCAAACATGCTAGCATTTCCCAAATTCCAAAACTCCCGGGCTGACTAAACCAAAATTACCAAACCAAAAGGGCTGATGGGTTCGCCCCGCGCATACACCTGCAGGGGTACTAGGATCACTCTGGAAGCTGATCAAACTTCCTTTACCTGTTACTGTACCAAATCAGTCTCGAGACGTTCCCAAAGCTAACTAAGAAGCAGAAAAATCAATACTCACCGGATCCGGTAGCTAATGCGCTGCGCAATCAGTTCCACCTTGGGTTGAATCCTGGACTCCCCTGGGTTCGAGGTGTTGGCCAGCTGGACCCAGAAGGCCGCCGAGGCAGGGCGGAACCCTCCGATACAAGGGACCGGTCGGCGCCTGGGATCCTCTCCACGTCGGTCGGCTGCGGTCCCAGCCGGACCAAACCTGGAGGCGGTAATACGTGGTAGTATCACTTGCTGACCATTTGCGTATTACGCCTTCCCGGCCAACGCACCAAGAATATGTAATAGCGAAGTGTCCGCAACCAATAAAACCCGGAGTCTACTGACTAGAATTCAAGCCAGTTTAATGTGCACAGACTCAGACAATGATACATACAAAATGGCTGAGTACAGAGCTCAGAAACATGACAGTTTATATACCTTTCTTCTCCAGTCTAATACAGGCAAAACTCCTCATTGGTCTTGGTGGCCCAGCTACTTTCATCCAATAGCTATCTGTGACTGGGCTTACCCCCTTGTTCCCCACCTGTGCACCTCTCTCTCGCCATGGCTCAAAGCACTAGACATAATATTCTGACAGTTTTCTGCTTTCTCATTCTACTTGCAAGGTCGCAGCACATCTAGTAGAGAAACATAACACTGAAAAGACATCTGTGCTTATCAAAACAGTAAACAGTAGGAAAGTTTTATTCTCTTATCAAAAGCAGAGTAGAGCGGTTTTTTTGCTTACAGCTACAGGCATTTCTGTAAATTCCAAAGTCAGCAATACTATTCTAAAGTAGGGGAGAGGGCTTCAGGCCTAGCTGACAGGCCTCAGCTACATACTAGGCCATCGCCTATCACATTGTGTGTCGGTGAGAGATAGTTTCTTGCACCGATCACACTTCTTGAAACCAATGGAAGCCATCGGGGAAAAAAGGGTCCCCGCGAGGTCAAAGGACCGGCCTTCCAGGGAAAAACAGAAAAAAGGGCGCGAACGCCAGCCACAAAGGGCAAAAACCAAAAAATAGAAGACGGGCTCAATACCAGTGTACCAAACCCGGCGGGAAGGGGAACCAGCGTCGAACTCGGAGAAAAGACGAAGAAATCTTAAAAAAAAAAAAACGACAACTTTTTCCGGGTGACTCGGGCAAATGTCCGATGGGCTCCACGGAAAAAGAGAGACTGAGCAAGATGGCACCTTTAGGCAGGAAGGGGACTGTACATGCGTGTCTGCATTCCCAAAGGCTTTCTTGGAAAGCTAGGGAAATGCTCCGCACGGGGGCTCCATCGGCATCGATGTCACCCATATGTGAGGACTGACTTCCTGCTTGGTCCTGGAGAAACTCTAGTACACGATACATGGTACACGATACAAACTCTGGTACACGATATATTTCTTTACGGAAAGAGTAGTGGATCCGTGGAATAGTCTCCCAGTGGAGGTGGTAGAGATGAGGACAGTAACTGAATTCAAAAAAGCATGGGACAAACACAGAGGATCTCTAAAGGTAAAAGGGGACTGTTGTAGTTATGGAAGGACAGACTAGATAGGCCATGTGGTCTTTTTCTGTCATCATATTTCTATGTTTCTATGGTATCGAGACATCTAGATTGGGGTGAGACCCTGAGAGGCATCTCCCACATATGGAGCATAAGGTCATGAAGGATGCAGTGCACCGGTAAGGTCGCTGCCTCCTTGGGTGCTGTTAAGTATTGGAGAATTTCTAATTCCTTGCCCTTGGCTCCTTCTCTGATATCATTGTGATAGAGAGACCTTTGGCTAGGTCTCGAATGAATTCCTGGAAGGACATGTCCCCCGGTGGCAACATGCATCACTGTTGAGGCGGGGAAGGGTCCAAAGGTCCTGGGGCCGCCGTGAATCGAGTGACTCCAAATCCGAATCAGGGAAATCTGAATTGGAGGACTCGAAGTAATGCTGAGTATGGTGTTCGCCCAAAGCTAGATGCCGATACCAATGTTCTGATGTATTGGCCTCAGTGAGCCTTTTGGGCCTGGCGCCGGTATCAGTAAGAGTTTCCAGGGAGGACACAGGTGGGAGCGATGTCAATGACATCTGTAGTAGGCCAGATGTTGCACCTGGAACTGGTGTCGATATCTGTACCATAACCGGTACAGATGGTCCGGAACCTGTAGCCAAGAGTTTTATAGGTACCAAGGCTGCAAGTAGTGCCGCCAAGCTATGCTCAATGGTTAGTATGTGCTGGTCTATCGAGGTTGCCAATGCTTGGGTATCACTGACGGGTATCTATGCTACTGTCCAAGAGCATGGCACTAGTAGCTCTCCAGAGGTCGAGGCGTCAGGAGCATCCTGGAGCTCCTCAATAGCTTTGGTGGACAGGGTCTCCCACCAGGGCTGTTTAGCAGGCCGATCCGCCTCCGAGGCAACCCCTGAGGGATCTCTGTGATTTGAGTGATATCTTTCTCTGGAGGTGCCTACAGACTTCAATGCGGCCTTCTGCTTGGACTTCGAGGATACCTGAGATCCATGAGGATGATGAGGCACTCAAGGAGGTGGACGCCAAAGATTCTGCGTCCAAGGCAAAGAGCGCTCCTAATTTAGAAGCCCAGTTCTGTAGACCTCTCAGAATCATTTTCTGGCAAAGGGAACAGCCCTTTGGTTGGTGGTCTGGGCCAAGGCATTTCAGACACAATTTGTGTGTGTCAGTTACAGAGATGGTGCTGGCACACTTAGTGCATTTTTTGAAACCACTAGTTGGTTTTTCCATACCTTCTGGGTATGAAGAGTATGGTAGGCTTAAGGCCTAAAAGGGTGTCGATGCCCAAGTAGTGTTTTTTTTAAAAATAAAAATTAAGAAAAAAGATAAAGAAAATAAAGAAAAGGCGAGGGAACCAGCGATGTCTTAGACTGTGCTGATGTCAATGGGAAGGCAGAGGCGCTATCCACAAAAAGATTTTCTGAGGTGACAGGATTTCCTTCCTGCTAGCTCCAAGGAAAACAAAGAACTGAAGAGAGGGAGTTGGGAAGGTGGTATGGCAGTTGCGCAGGTGCAGTGAAGG
The DNA here is from genome assembly GCA_033557465.1 of Ichthyophis bannanicus. Lineage (NCBI taxonomy): Eukaryota > Metazoa > Chordata > Amphibia > Gymnophiona > Ichthyophiidae > Ichthyophis > Ichthyophis bannanicus. The sequence goes on from CM066036.1 coordinate 806,932,806, forward strand.
GCCCCCAAAAGCTTTCCAATTGGACGCTGGGGAGCGTTCCCGCACGGGCTCCATCGGTACGAATATCACCCATATGTGAAGACTACATTCTTGCTTGTTCCTGGAGATAAAGAAAATCGTGTTGTGTAACTACTAGGGAAGAGTCCAACAGGCAGAAACAAGTCATCATAAAAGTTGTAGCAGTGGCTATCTGATGACAAAAAGGATGTGTACTTTAACCAAAAAAAATGTAGCTATAGTTTATGTAGAAAACACACGAGACTCCGAACGTGTTCACCGAATTTGCACAGAGGCTGTCCGCCACTTGTTTTCAAACAAAACATTTTGGTGCCAATAGAATATATTAAAGAGACGGCGATCGGTACAACTTTCAGAACAGCTATAAAACAAACAGAAGCTGCAATATGCAAAAGAAATCAAGGAGAGAACAAAGGTAATAGCGTTTTGAGATATATCTGATATTCAATCAGCAAAATCGTGTCATAGAAGTGTGATCCAAACTGTGCCATAAGGGAACTCTTGTGTAATATTTAACCACATCACTATTAATCTTCCTGTAAAGAGTTGCACCTCTACAACTAAGACACTCATAGGCTAAAAAACCCCACATGCTTAAAAGGAAGAAAGTGAAGTGTCGTGTCTGTATAGAGCCGGGAATAACGCCAGGCAGGCTCACGGTTCTAAATGGAGTCAGGGACTGTGTAGCGCCATTTAAAAGGAGGCTTTTTGGCACCAAAAATATTTAAGATGGAAAGGATTGCTAAACGGGTCAACAGTGTCTAATAACAATGGTAGCACCTTTAATGATTTACAAAAAAAATTGTATGAAGAGCAATCTTGAAAGGTGATAGGTCATTTTCAGTGCAGACACTGTTCGGTGTGTCCACATTCCCTGGTCACTAAAAAATTTTTCTATCGCCGCCAGCCTCGTCATGCCCATATTACTCCTCTTCTCAAGTCACTCCACTGGCTCCCTATCCATTTCCGCAACCAGTTCAAACTTCTCCTACTGACCTATAAATGCATTCACTCTGCAGCTCCTCACTACCTTTCTTCTCTTATCTCTCCTTACAACCCCTCTCGGGAACTCTGCTCTTCTGGCAAACTGCTTCTATCTGTGCCCTTCTCTTCTATTGCTAACTCCAGACTTCGCTCCTTTCACCTTGCTGCACCTTACGCCTGGAAAAAACTACCTGTGTCTGTACGCCGGGTACCTTCATTGACCTTCTTCAAATCTAGGCTGAAAACTCACCTCTTTGCTGCTGCTTTTAGATCTTGACTCACCTGATCTCCTTTTTCTTTTCCTTTCCCCTTGTTCTATCCCAGTCTACACCTCCTGTGTTGTCTGTCTTGACTAGATTGTAAGCTATGATAAGCAGGGACTGTCTCTTACATGTCTGTGCAGCGCTGCGTACGACTTGTAGTGCTATAAAAATGCTCAGTAGTAGTAGTATTTTCTCCTGAGAAATAGGGTGATAGACAAATTCTTTAGTGACCAGGGAATGTGGACACACCAAACAATGTCTGCACCGAAAATGACACATTACCTTTCAAGATTGCTCTTCATATAATTTTTAAAGTCATTAAAGGTGCTACTGTTGGTATTAGACACTATTGACCCATTAACAATCCCTTCCATCTTAAATCTTTTTGGTGCCAAAGAGCCTCCTTTTAAATGGCGCTACACAGTCCCTGACTCCATTTAGAACCGTGAGCCTGCCTGGCGTTGTTCATGGACTCTATACAGACAAGGTTTGAATATCTTCTTTGCTTTCTTCTTTTCAAGCAGGTGATATTTTTTAGCGACTCTTTACACGAAGATTAATAGTGATGTGGTTAAATGTTGCACAAGAATCCCCTTATGGCACAGTTTGGATCACACTTCAATGACATGATTTTGCTGATTGAATAACAGATATAGCGCAAAACATTACTACCATTGTTTTAACACACATTTTTTGTTTTCACACTGGTTTGTTGATTCTTACTTATATAATTGCGCATTGGCAAAGGTTCACAGGCACTATTATAATCCCTTATTTGAATAGTGATGGCGGTTTAAGTATTTTCACATCTACATTATTTGTGGTTCCATTCAGGGAGGAGAAGTCATTACCTTTATGATCTCTCCTTGATTTTACATATCGCAGCTCCCATTTGTTTTATAGCTGATCTGAAAGTTGATGGATAGATCGCCGTCCCTTTACTATATTCTTTTGGTGCCAAAATGTTCCATTTGAAAACAAGTGGCAGAAAAGCACAGTTACTTACCTGTAACAGGTGATCTCTGGGAACAGCAGGAATAAGTCTTCACATATGGGTACGTCGGTACCGACGGAGTCTGCGCGGGAATGATCCCCAGCGTCCAATCAGAACGCTTTTGGAAGCATCCCAACACGCCTGCGTGCTGCCTTCCTGCCTTTCCCAACTGCCTCTCCTCAGTTAAGTTTTAAAGCTGAGGCAAAGAGAGAGAGAGAGCAAGAAAGGGATAGATAGAGATAGAGAAATGCAACTCCTAGGGGAGGTGGGTGGGTTGTGAAGACTTATTCCTGCTGTTCCCAGAGATCACCTGTTACAGGTAAGTAACTGTGCTATCTCCAGGAACAAGCAGGAATGAGTCTTCACATATGGGGACTCCCAAGCAAAGATGCCTGGAGGGAGTCCTAGCATGTTGCGAATCTAGAATGAGCCATGCTACTCCTCAGAACCTCAGGCATCCTGGGGATGGAGGGTAGGAGTTGAACAACAGAAAGGTGCTGTGGAACAGCTGGAGTAGAACAGGACTTCTATAGAATTAGACCCTGTATAGATGACATTTAGTAGTAAAATATTGCGCTCAATATTCTAAGATGGACCTCCCTTGGTGGCATTGTACAAAGTCTACTGAGGTTCATATGGATCTGTTAGAAGAGCCAGTGGAAGATCCTCAAGGAGTACCTCACTGTGAAGTAGAGGTAATAACTGTAGAAAAAAACAAGTGGAGGACAGAACCCTTCAGGGAGAGAGATAGCCCCAGGGGAAACTGGAGTAATATAATGAGGTAGGGCTTCAGCAGAAAACGCAGAAGGTACTATTAGACAGAGCTAAGCTCTTCTGGCCCAAGAACAGTAGAATCCTAGGACCAGAAGGGAAAATGAGTCTGACCCATCTGGACTGACAATGGAATTAGTCCATGTAGGAGAGAAGGGGTATGGAAGACCCCTGTATCTGATAAGAAAGTAAGGACAGACTTAGGAAGTCCTAAGATTTAGAGTAACTTTAGCTCTGCAATGTCTTTCCTAAATGGGGTCAATTAGGAAAGAAAAAGGTACATGGAGAGCTTCAAAGGTACCTAACCGCTAAAGGTTATGTTAATTACCACAGGAAGTGGTTATATGTGTAGAACCCCATGTATGCTATTACAGCATTGATAGGGGTAGTGCCCATCTGTCAGGATCATATAGGAATGTATGGATATCAGAACCTAAACAGACAGATAGATAAGTATGTGGATACATATCTACCTAAAGGATATATCTCACTAGATATAGACATATATATATATATACACACACACACACACACACACATATAGGATATATATGCATATATATAGAGAGAGATATGTATGGGCAGAAGATACACCGAAAGATATAGGTCTAGATATATATATATATATATATAGACCTATAAATACCTATAATATTATTATATGGTCACTTCTTCCAGAGTATGGTAACAGTTAAGATTATAAATATACTCCACTATCAACTTCAGAACTATGTTGCTACTTAGTTCCCATTCGTTATTAGAAAGCTTATCTTTAAACCTCAGGTCTCAGACTTTATACAGAGCTATGGTCTTCATCAGTTTTCGACCTTTTGCTCTATTATCGCATCAATGACCTGTGGTTCGCTTCCCATTAAGTTGGTATCATTTTGCTTATCATGTCGCGTTTTAACTTGTGTGGTTTTCACATAGCATAAATACTTTTTTCTTAGAAATGCGGACTATTAATCATAAACAGAGAGATAAGAATGAGTGCTTATCTTTGAATGGGCACATTCAAAGATAAGCACTCATTCTTATCTCTCTGTTTATGATTAATAGTCCGCATTTCTAAGAAAAAAGTATTTATGCTATGTGAAAACCACACAAGTTAAAACGCGACATGATAAGCAAAATGATACCAACTTAATGGGAAGCGAACCACAGGTCATTGATGCGATAATAGAGCAAAAGGTCGAAAACTGATGAAGACCATAGCTCTGTATAAAGTCTGAGACCTGAGGTTTAAAGATAAGCTTTCTAATAACGAATGGGAACTAAGTAGCAACATAGTTCTGAAGTTGATAGTGGAGTATATTGTTTATAATCTTAACTATAAATACCTATGGCTCTGTAGGCATATAGACACATGTCTCCAGGAGTGTGGATGGAGAGATGTCTATAGAACCAGATCCCCCCCTAGGGATATGGGGAGAGAGAAAGATTCATCTAATAGCAAAAGGTTGATACCTGCTTGAATAGATGCGTAGAGAATCCTCTTTCCCTGGTTACGACTGGCAGAGTCAGAGGAATGGTCTCCCTGACAAGGAGTCTAGATTCCCTTCAGAATATGAGCTCTTGAATAACCAGGATTGGCTACATGAAAAATGCAGAGGATAACTTCAGTCTGCAGGCAGCAAGTCCAGATTTCTCCAGAACTGCAGTATGGAGAATGGATAGAGGACGCCCCTGGAGGAAGATATCATAGTGACCCGCCTATGAGGGCAAGATGGGTATCAGGCACCCTTTAGCTGCCACTGAAAGAAAATTATCTCTGACGAGACTAAAGGAGATATGGGCCAAGCCAGGAAATTGGCCCTTCTTTAGGTTTTCACGTAATGAAAAGCCTGAGTCTTATGTCTCAAAGAGATGTAAGATGAGATGGTAAGGGTAGGGAATACCTGCCAGTCATGAAAACGTGACTGGGGGAACCCCCCCTAACCATATGGGGTTATCTGCTAGGCAAGATACCAATGCTCTCTAGCAAGGGCCCATAGTGCAAAGCTACTTTGTAGAGTTGCAGAGAGCATGCTGCAGGTTGGTTAGAAGGAAAACCTGGCTGTGTAAAGCCAGTGGGTAACAAACTATTCTGCCAAGGGCAAGGGGGCGAAGAATAGGAGTTAACCAACCAGCCTGTGAAAATAGGGTTTTCCAAACAAGGTTGATAACCTGTTTGGGATTTAGCACTGAGGCTAGAAGGATTGCTAGTGGAGGGGAACCCCTGGTTGTGTGGTGAACAGAACCAGTGGCTTAACCACTAGGAATTGCTGCATCTGCAGCAACTACCAGGGCAGCGGAAGGAAATTTATTTTGCCTGCCTTTCTTAGATTGGGAAAAAGAAACAGACATAGTAGGACTTCCTATTGTCTGATGAGCTGCACTAAGGTAATAAAGGGGGAGTTAACTCTGGAAGGGAGAATCCCCCTGTGAAACAGGTAGAGGACCATAGGGGCTTACCAGTGTAAAAGAGCCACTCTAACAAATCAAATGTTGTAGTAAAAGGGAGGTAAGACAGAGTTGAAGGAGACTGACTAAGCAGGAAGTCTCTGAAAGGTAAGATGATACATGCCAGTACAGGGAAAACAACTGTGTTATTGATAGTTGTCACTTTTCTTTTCCCCAAGAGGAAGAGAAAATCTGTTAAGTATCGGCATGATCATGATAAAAACTCTTAAAGAAAAGGAAAAGACGCCTCATGAAGAGGTTAGAAAAGGTTAGGATAAAATTAGTGCAAATACTTCAAGTGAAAAGAAGCAGACTGCCACTCCAACCACCAACCAAGAGGGGTAATAATGATCTATTTGAACCCCTGCGACTGCTGGGTTTGCTGACCCTGTTGAGGTTGTGGTTTCTTCAGACCAGGGTGATGTTTCCCCTGTTTGGGAACATCTGGATAAAACTTTTTCCCCCTAGGTGAAGAAAGTTTGGTAGGACATTTCCTACCAACTGGGAGAGAGGAAGGCATAGAACAGCCTCTGGAAACAGGAATGTCAGTGGTTAACTGAGCAACATGGAGTAAAGACTCCTTGTTAAAAAGAGATTTTCTCCAGTACAAGGAGTATTTCTCAGTCTTTCTTGTGCCCATTTGTCCAAGTCTGAAGCCAGGCTTTACGTCGTGCCCCTATAGCTATAGCAGAAGTTCTGCTAACAGACTCAAAGGAGTCTAGGGAAGCACGAGTGAGGAAACTAGAGATATTTTGAGCATGACTAACCTGTAAGGAATAGTCTGCACATTTGGGCTTTTGAAGAAAAGGAGTCAAAGATAGTAAGTTATTTGTGACCTCCTCAAGAGATATCCTCATATAGAAAATATATGAGAGAATTCTTGCTGAAAGCATGGATGCCTGGAAGGATTGGCGTCCAAAGGCATCTAAAGCCTTAGACTCACGACCTGGTGGATAAGAAGAGTGCTTTTTAGTACTCTTCACCCGTCTCATTGCTGATTCTACAACAATGGAATGATGAGGAAGTTGAGTCTTTTGAAAACCTGGAGAGGGGGCACCTGATATAGAAGATCAGTTGCTCTAGAACAGTGATGGCTAACCTTTTTGAGCCCGAGTGCCCAAACTGCCGCACAAAACCAAAGAATTTCCTCAAAGTGCCAGCACGTCAATTTGCATAAATATTTGCATAATGCTAATATACACTAACTTTTAGTAAACATGTCTCTTAATGAGTGTATGGATAAAGACAGACTAAAAGATTTCTACATTACTATAATCCAGTGCCAACCGCCAGGCACATTAGGAACTACTACAAACACTGCCCATTTAGAACCAATAGCAAACCCGCCGTATCCTAACAGCACTACCAGGACTCACAAAGCACCACACCATACCTATCAAAAGGCAACACTGCAAATATTAAACCAATACATTTCAGACAATAACAATACATGACCTACTGGGGAAAGAGAACAAGTGGCAATGTCAAAAAGGAATTACATAAACAGAATACCTCAGCTCAGTTACACAGTTGCAATTGCTCCAGCCACTTTCTTCTGGTTTCTTCATGTTTTCTGCTAACTCTCCATCATCTGCTGTCCATTTGTCCTTTCTTCTCTCTTCTAGTTTTTTTTTTTTCCATTCTCTCTCTACATCCGCTTTAACATACTAATCTTTCTCCTTTTGCTCTTTCCTCATTCCTATTTCATCCACTCAAATTTTACCCCTCCATCCTCAATCCCCACTTACTCTCCCAATACCCGGCCAATTGTAGATTTTTTATCCCTCCCACACAAAATATTTTTCCCCTCTCCATTTTACTCTCCCAGCCCCATCCCATTCTAATCCTCCCCCAACATCAGCTCCCTTCTAGTTCCAGCCTCATCCAGCATCCATTCCCTTCTAGTCCCTGCATCAGCCCATTTCCAGTCCTAGCCCCCCATCAGCCCATTTCCAGTCCTAGCAACCCCCCAACCCAATACCAGTCCTAGCCCCCCCCATCAACCCACTTCCAGTCCTAAACCCCCATCACCCCATTTTCAGTTTAAGCCCCCCCTATAACCCATTACCAGTCCTAACCCCCATCACCCCATTTCCAGACAGCCCCCATCAGCCCACAGCCCATTAGCAGTCCTACCCCCCCAGCCCATTAGCAGTCCTAAACCCCCGCCCTGCCCATTAGCAGTCCTAACCCCGCCTGCCCATTAGCAGTACTAACCCACCCTCCCTGCCCATTAGCAGTCCTAACCCACCCCTCCTGCCCATTAGCAGTCCTAACCCCCCCCTCCTGCCCATTAGCAGTCCTAACCCCCCCCTAGCCCATTAGCAGTCCTAACCCCCCCCCCTGCCCATTAGCAGTCCTAACCCCCCCCCCTCTGGCAAATTTTTTTAAAAAAAAAGCAGGCTCTGGCTGCTGCCGCGGCAGATTGCAATGTCCCGCGGGGTCCCCTCCGCCCGCTAAGCCCCTCTGCAAGGGCTTTCAGATTCGCGAGGGAGAGCATCTCCCTCGCGTCTCTGTTAAGCCCGCAGGGGCTAATGGGAAATTTCCCATCAGTCCCTCGCGTCTAAAGGGGCTGATGGGAAATTTCCCATTAGCCCCTGCGGGCTTAACAGAGACGCGAGGGAGACGCTCTCCCTCGCGAATCTGAAAGCTCTTGCAGAGGGGCTTAGCGGGCGGAGGGGGCCCCGCGGGACGCTGCATTCTGCCCTTGCCGCGTCCGCGGTAGCAGTCAGAGCCAGCTTTTTCTTTTTTTGCGGACCTTCCCGCGTGCCAGCTGCAAGGCCTTCGCGTGCCACAGCTGGCACGCGTGCCATAGGTTCGCCATCGCTGCTCTAGAAGGTGGGGGTACCTTTAAAGGAGATTCCCACATTCGTAGAAGGAGATCCTGCAAGGAATGATACAAAGGAAGCATGATGTTCTGCTTTGCTCTCCAAGGAACATACAGGGATTCTGTATTCCCTTGTGTAGGATCCTGTCCAGGTATAGAAATGGCAAGTGATTTTGCCATATCCAGGAGAAAAGCCTGAAAAGAATACTCCCCAGAGGGAAATTCTTTTGGATAGGCTAGATCTGTTGAAGAACTAGCATTGGCACTGAGGGATCTATCCAACATTATAGGAATATAAGATCCTGAATGGTGGAGTATGGGATCCTTAGAGGATGGTCGCCGGTACCGCAAGAGGTCGGGACCAGCAACAGTCGGTAGCAGATCGTCCATGCTAGGGATCGATTCCAGACTCGGTATCGAGGGAAGCAAGCCTGATGAGAGAAGCATGGAAGGCATCGACAGCAATGGTAATGTGGATACCGGTACTGACTTCGATACCGAATCCGATACCGGTGGATGAAGGCCAGCCGGTGACAACTTTAACGGTATCGAAGAAACCAAGAGTGCCGGACATGGATCATCGGAACCATGCCTTCGGTACCGTCTGGTGTCAGTACCAAGGCAAGTCGGTACCCAGTCCTCCAGACTGGAGATCGATTCCAGACTCGGCATCGAAGGAAGCTAGTCTATCGATGCACATCTGAAAGGGTACCAACGTCGGTACTAGTATCGGTACCGGGATCGATAACCGATACTGGAAGGTCGGTCTGCAGCGTATCCAACGGCCCCGTAGGTACAGAGGACGCCAGACTACTATCCTTGGTGAGGAATGTTTCATCCAACACCATTGCCGATGCTGGGGTATCGGTACCGCTCGAAGCGGATGCCACCACCGAGCATGGCTCAGGTATGTTCTGTGAGGGGTGAACCTCAGGAACAACCTGAAACCTCACACACAGACTTTGGAGGCCGAAGACTCCCACCGGGGTTTTAAAACCAGTGTGTTCTCAAGGGCAAGGTCAGAGGCATCTCTATGCTGTGCATGAGATTTACCACTCGAGGACTGGCTAGTCTGAAAAGACTGTTTTTGGGTTACCTGATCCCGTGTGGAAGAAGGGATGGTCGGTGCCCTGAAGTCGGATGGGGACCGCATATCGAGGGAAACTCGATGCTGAAGATGTCTTCCCACAATACTATTACAGGAGGGACACTCCGGTGGAAAATGGTCAGGACCCAAGCAGATTGCTTTACAGGTAAGTAACTGCTCAGTTACTTACCTGTAACAGGTGATCTCTGGGAACAGCAGGAATTAGTCCTCACATATGGGTACGTCGGAACCGATGGAGCCTGCGCGGGAAAGCTCCCCAGCTTCCCTGAAAGGAAGCTTTTGGGGCCTCCCACTGCACATGCGCGCTGCCTTCCCGCCTTCCTGACCAGCTCTCCTCAGTTCGAGTTTATAGCTGAGACAATAGAGAGAGGAAAGGAAGATAGATAGATAGAAGATACAACTCCTAGGGGAGGTGGGTGGGTTGTGAGGACTAATTCCTGCTGTTCCCAGAGATCACCTGTTACAGGTAAGTAACTGTGCTATCTCCAGGAACAAGCAGGAATAAGTCCTCACATATGGGGACTCCCTAGCTAAGATGCCTGGGAGATCCCGTTCCAAGGGTTCGCCATCTTCGTATGGATCTCAGGCATCCATCCCGGGAAGGTGGGCAGGAGTTGTTCAAGTATGGAACAGGTGTTTGAGGACAGCCTGACCAAACAAGGCATCCCGGCGGGAGTCCTTGTCCAAGCAGTAATGGGCTGTGAAGGTATGAACTGAGGCCCATGTGGCGGCTCGACAGATCTGATCTATGGAGACAGTGTGAAGATGAGCCATAGAAGTGGCCATGGCTCTCACATTGTGAGCTGTGACATGGCCTTCCAGAGAAACGTTTTTACTCTGGTAAGCAAAGGAAATACACTGAGCAATCCAATTGGAAAGTGTACGTTTGGAGACTGGACGTCCCAAATGAGAAGGATCAAAAGCCACGAAAAGCTGGGAAGACTTTCGATGTGGCTGAGTCCTGTTGAGGTAAAAGGCAAGAGCTCTTTTGCAATCTAAAGTATGAAGGTTCCTCTCTGCACTGGATGTATGAGGAGCCGGAAAAAAGACAGGTAGATATACCTCTTGATTAAGATGAAAAGGCGAAACCACTTTGGGCATAAAGTGGGGGTTCGTCCTAAGGACCACCTTATCATGATGAAATCTAGTATAAGGTGGATTAGCCACTAAAGCCTGCAGTTCACTGATGCGGCGAGCTGAAGTGACTGCAATGAGGAAAACTACCTTCCATGAAAGGAATTTCAAGGAGGTGGAGTGTAAAGGCTCAAAAGGTGGCTTCATAAGCTGACCTAGAACTAGGTTCAAGTCCCATGCTACCGGAGGAGGTCGGATGGGAGGCTTAGTTAGAGTCAGGCCTCTCATGAATCTTGCAACAAGCGGATGAGAGGAGACAGGTTTATAGGTTTTAAGGATGCTGTGATAGCACTCAAATGGACTCTTACTGAATTCGTCTTAAGGCCTGCATTAGAAAGATGCAGGAGATAGTCTAGTAGAGAATTCAAAGGAAGTGCTAGAGGGTCAAGACCCTGTTGAGCACACCAAATGGAAAAGCGTTTCCATTTGAAAGCATAGGAACGCCTCGTGGAGGGTTTCCTAGAGGCATGCAGGATATCTTTCACTGGTTGAGAAAGATTGAAGTCATGAAGGCTTAGGCCTTCAGTAACCAAGCTCTGAGGTGTAGGGACTTGGGGTTTGGGTGCCACAAAGTCCCCTCCTCCTGAGACAGAAGGTCTGGCGCAGCTCCCAGGTCCAGGGAGGGTCCCTGGGAGAGATGCAGAAGTAGAGGGAACCACACTTGGCGTGGCCAGCGTGGAGCTATGAGGATCATGGATCCGTGATCCCTCTGGAGTTTGAACAGAGTCTTGGGAATCAAAGGAATGGGTGGAAAGGCATATAGGAATTCCTGACCCCAATGCAGGAGGAAGGCGTCGTTGGCCTGAGCTTCCTGACACGGAGTCCTGGAACAGAACCGGGGAAGTTTGGCATTCCACGGACTTGCAAAGAGGTCTATGTCCGGGGTTCCCCATTCCTGAAAGATTTTGCCTATCTGGTCCATATGTAGGGACCATTCGTGTGGGAGCAGAACTCGACTGAGTCTGTCTGCCCGAGAGTTTTGAACCCCTGGAAGATATACTGCCAGAAGATGAATTTGATGCTCTCTGGCGAAGGCCCATAATCTGAGAGCTTCGTTGCAAAGCGACAGAGAGCCTGTTCCTCCTTGTTTGTTTACGTAGAACATGGCCACCTGATTGTCTGTCTGAACTAGGACGGTCAGGTTGACAAGGAGGGTATGGAAGACTTTGAGGGCAAAGAAGATTGCTCGCAGTTCCAGGAGGTTGATGTGAAGGGTGGTCTCCTGCGGAGACCAAGTACCCTGAGTGGAGAGGGATTGTAGATGGGCTCCCCACCCTGTTTGGGAGGCATCTGTTGTGAGGGTTGCTTGGGGCAACAAAGGTTGGAAGGGGGCCCCCAACAACAGATTCTTGGTGGACATCCACCATTGGAGGGACCAAAACAGACGTTTTGAGGTGAGTAGTTGGTCGGAGAGCGCTCCTGATGCTTGAGTCCACTGGGTGGCCAAGGTCCATTGAGCTGCTCTCATATGAAGACGAGCGTAGGGCACCACGTGTACCGTGGAGGCCATGTGGCCCAGAAGTCGCAGCATTTCTCTGGCTGTCAAGTGACTGCTGGACTGAGCTTGGGAGGCCAAGCACAGCAGACGTTGGCCCCGGACTTGAGGCAGGTAGGCCCTTGCAGTGGTGGTGTCCAACTGGGCCCCTATGAATTCTAGAGACTGAGTAGGGGTAAGTTGAGACTTGGGAAGGTTTACCACCAGTCCCAGATACTGCAGAAGGTGCCTTGTGCGGTCCAGGGAAATCTGGGCCTCTGACTGAGATGGAGCTCGGATGAGCCAGTCGTACAGATATGGGAATACAAAAATTCCCAGACCTCTTAGAAATGCGGCAACAACTGCCATGCATTTGGTGAACACTCTTGGAGCAGAGGCTAGACCGAAGGGAAGTACTCTGTACTGGAAATGTTTTCCCTGAAACAGAAATCTTAGATATTTTCTGTGGGATGGGTGGATGAGTATATGTGTGTACGCATCCTTGAGATCTAGAGAACAAAGCCAATCCTGACTCTGAAGGTATGGAAGGAGAATGCCTAGAGAAAGCATTTTGAATTTCTTCTTGTACAGAAATCTGTTCAATTCTCTCAGATCTAGGATAGGCCTGAATCCCCCTGTCTTCTTTGTTATGAGAAAATAAGGGGAGTAGAATCCTGTCCCTTGTTGAAGAAGAGGAACCTCTTCTATTGCCCCTTGGGCAAGGAGAGAAGAGACCTCCTGATCCAACAGGTCCAGGAGAAATGGGGGAGAATTGAAGTGCCTCACCATGGTATATGGAGTAAGGTTGGAAAAATGAAGTTTGTAGCCCTCTCTGATGATAGAGAGGGTCCATTGCTCTGATGTGATTTGCTCCCATCTGGGAGCAAAGTGAGCTAACCTTCCGGGAATGGTGAGGGGCTCTGGTTGTTCTAGAGCCAGAAATGTTAAGTTCTCTAGGGGCAAGTCAAAACCCCTGAGGGGGTTGAGCCTGCTGAGGAGTGGTAGACACTGCAGGCTTTGACTTTGCCGGTTTAGGTTGCTGACGTTTAGTAGCAAAGCGAGGCTGAGAAGATTGTTGGCCAGTATTTGTGGAAAATCTGGCCTTCTTGTAGTAAGGCCTCTTGAAAGACTTTTTCTTGGCAGGAGCAGAGGTAGACTTAGAAAGTCTATCCAAGGTAGCATTTTCTGCATCCATTTGGGTGGCTTTAATTTGCCAGTCCTTACCAAATAAGTTCTCACCTGTACAGGGCAGATTCCGTAAGCCATCCAGGACCCAGGGTTCTAGGTCAGAGGCCTGGAGCCAAGCAAGTCGTCGGGCTGCAATAGCAATGCCCGAAGCTCTACCGGCACCCTCAAAGGAATCAAAAGCTGCTCTGTTGGAGAACTTAGAAACATCTAAAAGCTGTTTCACCAGAGAAATGAACTCCTCTTTCCTATCCACAGGGATAAAGGAGGCAAAAGGTCGTATCTTTAGGGCAAGTTCTCTAAGAAACATGCCCATATACAGACTGTAAGAATTAATCCTGGCTATAAGCATAGTAGCCTGGAAAATTTTCTTGCCAAAAGAGTCTAGGGTCTTACATTCTCGTCCTGGAGGGGTAGAAGAGTGCCTTTTGGTACTCTTAATCTTTTTCAGTGCAGACTTCACCACAATGGAATGGTGAGGCAACTGAGTCTTTTGAAAACCAGGAGGAGGGGGGACCCGGTACATGGTGTCCAGCCTACGAGAATAAGGAGACAACGTTAGAGGAGCCTCCCATAAGTCCATCAAGTGTTCTTGAAGGATTTCGTGGATAGGCAGGGTGACTGCCTCTTTAGGAACCTTGGGGTATCCTAAAATATCCAATTTCTTTGATCTCGGTTCTTTTTCTGAGGATGTGGTAATAGAAAGTCCTTTAGCTAATTCAATAATGAATTCTTGAAAGGACAAATCCTCTGGTGGAGACATTCTCCTCTTTGGGGAAGAGGGGTCTTCATGAAGAACTAGAGACAGCTCATCAGAGTCCTCAGAGGAGTTGAAATCCTCTGAGGAATCAGAGTATTCTCTATCTGCTTCCAACGCACGATACGCATACCGATCGGTATCGACATCGGGCGTACCGGGTATGGGATCGGTATCGGGTAAAAACCCGGATCCGGCATGCGGAACCGATCTGCGTTTGGAAGTCGATGGTCTCGGTTCCGGTATGGAAGATGATACCGGAACTGGACCCGGTATCGCGTTGGGCGTCGCAGCATTGATAAAAACCAGCATGGCCTGCTGCATGGTCTGAACAGTATTGCTCATAGATGCCACTGCTGCCTGGATGTCGGTACCGGTATGGGCCGGTACCCCAGAGCAGTCCAACAGGTGATCAGTCGAGGCTGTGCCATCGATGTCAACCTGTAACCCCATAGATGGTGCTTTGGAAGCCAGAGCTTCCCGCCGGGGTTGTTTGGCTGGGGCAGGATCCTCAGACTCAAAAGAGAGAGCCTCTCGATGCTTTGAAGGAGATTTGCTCTTTGAGGACCTGCCCACAGAGGGTTTGGTTACCTGAGATCCATCCGGAGAGGAAGACCTGGATGACTGTGATGCTGGATTATCAGAAGCAAACAGCACATGGAATTTGTTGGCCCGGTTCTGCAACCCACGTTTAGACATCTGGGAGCAGGATGGGCAGTCCGGAATGGAGTGGTCAGGTCCCAAACACTTAAGACACCATTCATGGGTGTCTGTGACTGAAATAACAGCACTACACTTGGTACACTTCTTAAAACCAGGGGCTGGTTTCTCCATGAGGAGAATTTGTGTAGGCCTGAGGCCTAACCGAAGTCACCAAGTTGTGCAGAAAAGAGATTTTTGTTTGTTTTTTTTTTAAGAAAAGAAAAGAGAGACCGGCGGTACCGGTTTCGGTATGGGGAAGGCAGGTACGCGGTCTAAAGAAACAAACTAAAACAATAATTTCTTCAGCGGTGACAGGAACACGACCTGCTGGCTCCGCGGAAAAAGAGAAACTGAGGAGAGCTGGTCAGGAAGGCGGCGCGCATGTGCAGTGGGAGGCCCCAAAAGCTTCCTTTCAGGGAAGCTGGGGAGCTTTCCCGCGCAGGCTCCGTCGGTTCCGACGTACCCATATGTGAGGACTTATTCCTGCTTGTTCCTGGAGATCAGGTGATCTCTGGGAACAGCAGGAATAAGTCTTCACATATGGGTATCGTTGGTACCGACGGAGCCTGCGCGGGAACGCTCCCCAGCGTCCAAAAGGAAAGCTTTTGGGAGCATCCCACAGCACCTGCGCGCTGCCTTCCCGGCCTTTCCCAACCGCCTCTCTCCAGTTCGAGTTTTAAGCTGAGACAAAGAGAGAGAGAAAAAGGAAAGGAAAGATAGAGAGATACAACTCCTAGGGGAGGTGGGTGGGTTGTGAAGACTTATTCCTGCTGTTCCGAGATCACCTGTTACAGGTAAGTAACTGTGCTATCTCCAGGAACAAGCAGGAATGAGTCTTCACATATGGGGACTCCCCAGCTAGAGATGCCAGGGAGATCCCAAAGGCTGTGAGTCCCTGATAAGGGCTCCACCTCACCCCCATGGATCTCGGGCATCCAACCAGGGATGGGGGGTAGGAGTTGATTAGGTATGGAACAGGTGTTTGAGAACAGCCTGACCAAACAAGGCATCCCGGCGGGAGTCCTTGTCCAAGCAGTAATGGGCTGTAAAGGTATGAACCGAGGCCCAGGTGGCCGCTCGACAGATTTGGTCGATGGACACAGAGTTTAGATGAGCCATAGAGGCTGCCATGGCCCTCAGATTGTGAGCTGTGACATGACCTTCCAGAGAAAGGTTCTTACTCTGGTAAGCGAAGGAAATATACTGAGCAATCCAATTGGACAGAGTTCTCTTAGAGACTGGAAGTCCTAAATGAGAGGGAACAAAAGCAACAAATAGTTGAGAGGACTTTCTACGTTGCCGTGTCCTTTGTAAGTAAAAAGCAAGTGCTCTCTTACAATCCAGGGTATGAAGATTCGTCTCTGCAGTTGATGCATGAGGTCCTGCAAAAAAACCAGGTAAATACACCTCCTGGTTCAGATGAAAAGGTGAGACCACTTTAGGCATAAAGTGTGGATTAGTCCTGAGGACTACTTTGTCATGATGCAACCTTGTATAAGGAGGATTAGCCACCAAGGCTTGCAGCTCACTGATACGGCAAGCTGAGGTGACTGCAATGAGAAAAAAAACCTTCCAGGAAAGGAATTTCAAGGAGGTAGTGGCAAAGGGTTCAAAGGGTGGCTTTATAAGCTGGCCAAGAACCAAATTTAAATCCCATGCCACTGGAGGTGGTCTAATGGGAGGTTTAGTTAAAAGAAGGCTTCTCATGAATCTTGCAATAAGAGGATGAGAGGAAATAGGTTGTCCATTGAGAGGCTTAAGGGATGCTGCAATAGCACTCAAATGGACTCTTACTGAATTCGTTTTAAGGCCTGCATGGGATAAATGCATCAAATACTCTAGTAAAGAATTCAGAGGTATTGCAAGAGGGTTAAGACCCTTCTCTGCACACCAAATGGTAAATCTTTTCCATTTAAAAGCATAGGAACATCTAGTGGAAGGCTTTCTGGAAGCATGAAGGATATCCTTCACTTGCTGAGAAAGATGCAAATCTTGAAGGTCTAGGCCTTCAGCAACCAGGCTTTGAGGTGAAGAGACTGGGGATTTGGGTGCCACAACGTTCCCTCCTCCTGGGACAGGAGGTCTGGAGCAGATCCCAAGTCCAGGGAGGAAGCTTGAGAGAGATGCAGAAGTAGAGGGTACCACACTTGGCGTGGCCAATGTGGTGCTATGAGGATCATAGACCCCTTGTCTCTCTGAAGTTTGAAGAGTGTCTT
The DNA here is from genome assembly GCA_033557465.1 of Ichthyophis bannanicus. NCBI lineage: Eukaryota > Metazoa > Chordata > Amphibia > Gymnophiona > Ichthyophiidae > Ichthyophis > Ichthyophis bannanicus. The sequence goes on from CM066036.1 coordinate 806,949,681, forward strand.
GAGAATTAGGGGAATGGGTGGAAAGGCATAGAGGAAGTCTTGCCCCCAGTGAAGGAGGAAGGCATCCCTGGCCTGAACTCCCTGACACGGAATCCTGAAACAGAACCGGGGAAGTTTGGCATTCCACGGACTTGCAAAGAGGTCTATGTCCAGGGTTCCCCAAATTCGGAAGATCCTGGCTATCTGGTCCCCATGGAGGGACCATTCGTGTGGAAGCAGAACTCGACTGAGTTTGTCTGCCCAAGAGTTTTGAACCCCTGGAAGATACACTGCCATGAGATGAATTTGATGCTCTCTGGCGAAGGCCCACAATCTCAGAGCTTTGTTGCAAAGCGACAGAGAGCCAGTCCCGCCCTGCTTGTTTACGTAGAACATGGCTACTTGGCTGTCCGTGTGGATGAGGACTGTCTTGTAGCTGAGCAGGGTGTGGAAGACTCAGAGCTAAAAAAATTGCTCTGAGCTCTAAGAGGTTGATATGTAGAGATGTCTCCTGTAAAGACCAGGTACCTTGAGTGGAGAGATCTTGAAGATGAGCTCCCCAACCTCTTGGAGAGGCATCTGTTGTAAGGGTTGCTTAGGGTAACACCTGTTGAAAGGGGGACCCTAGCAACAGATTTTGAGTGGACTTCCACCACTGGAGAGAGCAAAAGAGGCGACTGGAGGTTGCTATTTTGTCTGACAGGCACCCTGATGCCTGGGTCCATTGGGTGGACAGAGTCCATTGACCTGCCCTCATGTGAAGGCGAGCGTAAGGAACCACATGCACAGTGGATGTCATGTGGCCTAAGAGTTGCAACATCTCTCGAGCAGTTAAATGGGATTTTAACTGAAGTTGTGAGGCTAACTGCCCCAAGCGTAGGCAACAGGCCTGGGGAAGATAGGCCCTTGCAGTTGTGGTATCCAGCAAGGCCCCTATGAACTCTAGAGATTGAGTAGGGGTGAGATGGGATTTTGGAATGTTTATTACAAGTCCCAGATACTGAAGTCTGGGCCTCTGACTGGGATGGAGCTCGGATGAGCCAGTCGTCCAGATATGGGAATACGAATATCCCTAGAGTGCGTAGAAATGCAGCTACTACTGCCATGCATTTTGTGAACACCCTTGGGGCAGAGGCCAGACCGAAAGGAAGCACTCAGTATTGGTAGTGCTTCCCTTGAAAAAGGAACCGAAGGAACCTTCTGTGTGTTGGATGGATGAGGACATGGGTGTACGCATCCTTGAGGTCTAGAGAGCAAAGCCAATCCGGACTCTGAAGGTATGGAAGGAGAGTACCGAGAGAAATCATCTTGAATTTCTCTTTGCATAGAAACTTGTTCAATTCTCTGAGATCTAATATGGGTCTGTAGCCCCTGTTTTCTTTGGGATAAGAAAGAAGGGGGAGTAGAACCCTGAGCCCTGTTGAAGAAGGGGTACTTTTTCTATTGCCCCTTGGGCAAGAAGGGTAGCAATCTTCTGACCCAGAAGGTCGAGGAGAGATGTCTGAGAATTGAACTGTCTCACCATGGTGTGAGGAGGAAGGTTTAAGAAATGAAGCTTGTACCCCTCCCTTATGATGGAGAGGGTCCATTGCTCTGCTGTGATTTGTTCCCACCTGGGAGCAAAGTAAGCCAACCTTCCTGGAATGGTGAGAGGCTCTGGATGTTCTAGAGCCAGAAAGGCTAAGCTCTCTAGTTGTAAGTCAAAGGCCCTGAGGAGGCTGAGGCTGTTGGGCCGTAGCAGTCCTAGCAGCCTTAGGCTTGGCCTGTTTCGGTTGTTGCTGTCTCTTTGTAGCAAAACGACTTGCAGAAGATGACTGCTGACCATAAGCAGAATAATATTTCCCTTTTTTGGAGCAGAAGTAGACTGAAAGTCTATCTAAAGCAGAATTTTCAGCATCCATCTGGGTGGCCTTTGCTTGCCAATCTTTGCCAAAAAGGTTTTCACCTGTACAAGGAAGGTTTCCTAGGCCATCTTGAACCCAGGGTTCCAAATCAGAAGCTTGTAACAAAGCAACTCTGCGTGCACCTATGGCAATAGCCGAGGCTCTGCTGGCACCTTCAAAAGAGTCAAAGGCTGCACGGTTGGAAAACTTGGAAATATCCTGGGCATATTTGAGCCAGGTGAGGAACTCTCCCCTTTTATCTTCTGAAATAAAAGGAGATAAAGTTTGCAGGTGATCTGTAACTTCTTTTAGAAACATCCCCATATAGAGACTATAGGAGTTCATTCTGGCAACAAGCATACTGGCCTGGAAAGTTCTCCTGCCAAAGGCATCTAAGGTTCTGCATTCTCTTCCTGGAGGAGCAGAAGAGTGCCTTTTTGTACTCTTTATCTTCTTCATAGCAAACTCCACCACAATGGAGTGGTGAGGAAGCTGAGTCTTATGGAAGCCAAGACAAGGAGGAACACGATACATGGTGTCCAACCTGCGAGAATGAGGGGAAGTGGTGAGAGGAGTCTCCCATATGTCCAACATGTGATCATAAAGAATCTCATGTATTGGTAAAGTGGCTGCCTCTTTAGGAGCCTTAGGATATTGTAAAATATCTAATTTTTTGGCTCTAGGCTCTGTCTCAGGGGCCACTGAGATGGAAAGGCCCCTGGCCACTTCCCTAATGAAGTCTTGAAAAGACAAGTCTTCTGGAGGAGACATTCTCCTTTTTGGAGAAGAGGGCTCCTGAGGATGGATCACCGATGCTTCGACAGAGACCTCTGATTCATCAGAGTCTTCAGAGGAATCGAAGTATCACTTGTCTGGATGCTCCTGCAGAGACCGATACGCGTACCGGGTGGTATCGACATCGGGAGTGATCGGTACCGATTCGGTATCGATGGGCATCACAGAACAGTGTACCGCTGCAGTCGACACGGAAGCGGATGTCGATGCAATCGGTACCGGCACCGGAATCGGTACGAGCAACAGAGTTTGTTGCGGTACCGAAGGTGTCGCAGCTTGTATGAATGCCGTGATGGCACGCTGCATGGTCAGGATATTCTGATCCATCGACGCAACCAATGTCTGGATATCGGTACCAGCGGGAATCACCGGTACCCCAGAACATGGCAACAGGTGATCGGTCGAGGCCGAGCCATCGATGTCAACCTGTGACCCCATAGATAAAGCTTTGGAAGCCGGAGCCTCCCACCGGGGTAATTTTGCCGGTGCGGATTCCTCGAGAGCAAGCCTGGAGGCATCTCGATACTTAGAGAGAGATCTATCCTTCGAGGACCGGCTGGACTTAAGTTTGGTTACCTGAGAACCATGTGAGGAAGAAGCAGCCCTGGAAGACATCGATGCAACCGAAGCTGCATCAGAGGGAAACAGGGTACTGAACTTGGCTGCTCGATTCTGTAGACCTCTTTTAGACATCATGGAACAGGACTCACAATCCGTAATGGAGTGGTCAGGACCTAAACATTTTAGACACCATTCATGGGTGTCGGTGACAGAAATAGTGCCGCTGCACTTCGTGCATTTTTTAAACCCAGAGGCGGGCTTTTCCATGAGGAAAAATTTCCTAGGCCTAAGGCCAAAGAAGAAAATGCACTGAAGTGAGAAAAACAGTAGGTTTTTTTTTTTTTTTTTTTAAGAATAAAGAAAGAAAAGACCGGCGGTACCGGTCCAGCGTTGAAAAGGCAGACGCGCGACCAAAGAAATAAAATAAAATAAAGAAATTCTTCAGTGGTGACAGGAACACGACCTGCTGGCTCCGCGGAAAGGAAGAACTGGAGAGAGGCGGTTGGGAAAGGCGGGAAGGCAGAGCGCAGGTGCTGTGGGATGCTCCCAAAAGCTTTCCTTTTGGACACTGGGGAGCGTTCCCGCGCAGACTCCGTTGGTACCGACGATACCCATATGTGAAGACTCATTCCTGCTTGTGCCTGGAGATTAGACACCAATTGTGAGTGTCTAAAGTTAATTTTGTACCGCCACAGTTTGTACATTTCTTGGGGATAGTGGCTGGCGGTTCCATGAAGGAAAGTGAATAGGCCTAGCAGGCCTAAAAAAACGTGAGGCACTAAGAAGGAAAAAATATTCCTTAAAAAGGAAAAAATTTACAAGAAAAGAGAAAAGAAACACCGGCGGTACCGGTGGCGTCAGGGAAGGCAGACGCGACCACAAGAAAACAAAAAAATAAAAGAAGAATTTTCTGCGGTGACAGGAGGAGGTCCTGCCGGCTCCGCGGAAAAACGAAAACTGAGGAGAGGCAGTTGGGAAAGGCGGGAAGGCAGCACACAGGCGTGTTGGGATGCTTCCAAAAGCGTTCTGATTGGACGCTGGGGAGCGTTCCCGCGCAGACTCCGTCCGTACCGACGTACCCATATGTGAAGACTCATTCCTGCTTGTTCCTGGAGATGCCTCTGTCAAATTCGGTGAACACGTTCGGAGTCTCATGTGTTTTTCTACACAGGCAATAACGACATTTTTTTGGTTGAAGTATACAACCTTTTTATTATCAGATAGCCGCTGCTAGTTTTCATGACGATTAGTTTCTGCCTGTTGGACTCTTCCCTAGTAGTTAAACAACACAAATCTTCTTTTTAAATGGCGGATATATGCTATATATATATTTTTTAACTGATTCATCATATTAATAATCATGTTCCTAAGCTAGGATAAGTGCAGTCTCAATATTTTTACACGACACCTTAAAATCTAGCACTATTCTTAACTTACAAGTGCAATAGCTCCATAACACCCAGGACCCCTTATAGGCAAAATAATAGTGCCTGTTATTAAGCACTCTATGATATCAGTTCACTAAGACATAACATGTTTATATATATTTAACTCTAGACAAGTTTATCTGCCTTCATTTCCATCTTTTAAAGGGTTAGACTTGGTCTTCCATATTTGAACAGATACAGGATCCGGTTGAGCAATATCTAGCTGATTTTTTTTCCTTTGTCTCTACGTGATGTAACAGGATAATCACACACTTCTGTCACAATTAACATTTACACTCATGCCATTATGCATTCTCATGGCCTTTTTATCTCTTAAAAACATTTTTTCTTCCCTCCTTTGTTCACTCCCAATCACTAATAAGACTCATGGTTGGTTTGATATACATATTCACCCGCCAGCTTCTAGCTGGAAGTAGTGCTTCCTTCCCATCGATAGATCATCTAAGTCCTATAATCAACATATGTACGGAATTTACAAGTGGTCTATAGCAGTGATAATACTCTTGTACTAGTTAATATACAAAAGATATTTGGCAATCTCAGTCAGATAGATTAGCATGCACATCTTTCATGTTTAAGTTTCCTTTTGATTTTTATTCCTTTTTCAACAAATACAAAAGCATGTCCATTGAGTATCACTTTGATAACTCTTATGCTAGTTATTTATTATTTTTTCAAATTACAGACTACAGTTGTTACATAGATTTTGATTTGTTGAACAAGTCTGGTTACTTTTCAGTAAGTTCCCTTGGGATTTTTGTCCTATGTTTTCTGCTGGCGTTTTCTCTCATACATGTTTTCTCTGAAAGGACAGCTGCGAAACCGGCTGGTATTTGGTAGATCTCTCTCTTTTGCTTTAACAGATACCTAAGCTCCACGAACAGAACAATGGCTGGGAAAAATTGTATTGCTAAAACTGTTGCCCCCGTTACAGCTTCTGCCTCGGTCCAGACAGAGGTCCTAATGCCAGTTGAAGAACCGGTTCCATGTGCAGGGTGCCTGCATGCTGAAGCTCTGAGGAAACAAGTGGAGGAACTCAGAGAGGAGGTGGCGAGGCTGAGGAGCATTCAAGACAGTGAGAAGTACATTGATGAGATGCTTCTTGCAGCAACCAGGCTCTCCAGCACAGGAGAAGATGGGTGCCAACAGAATGTCGATGGTTGGACAAAAGTCACCAGAGCCTGCAAAATCACCAATCCAACTTCTCCAGCCCTTGAATTGAAGAACCATTATGCAGCCCTGGAAGTGGAGGAGGTGAAAGCATCCTTGGAAAGGGAAGAACCAGAGTTCAAGTACCCCATAGTTGCGGAATCAGTGACCAGAAGGAAACGAAGGGTAGTGGTGGTTGGAGACTCTCTTCTGAGGGGTACTGAGGCGTCCATCTGCCGACCAGACTTGATGTCCAGAGAGGTATGCTGTCTGCCTGGTGCCAAGATCCAAGATGTTACGGAGAGTTTGCCGAGACTCATCAAGCCCACTGACTATTACCCAATGTTGCTAATCCATGTTGGAACAAATGATACTGCCAGGTATACCTCGGAACGTATCAAAAGTGACTTCATGGCTCTGGGACAGAGGGTTAAACAGTTAGGTGCACAGGTGGTGTTCTCTTCAATCCTCCCTGTTGAGGGTAAAGCACAGTTACTTACCTGTAACAGGTGATCTCTGGGAACAGCAGGAATTAGTCCTCACATATGGGTACGTCGGTACCGACAGAGCCTGCGCGGGAAAGCACCCCAGCTTCCCAGAAGGAAAGCTTTTGGGGCCTCCCACTGCGCATGCGCGCTGCCTTCCCGCCTTCCTGACCAACTCTCCTCAGTTCGAGTTTAAAGCTGAGACAATAGAGAGAGGAAAGGAAAGAGAGAGATAGATACAACTCCTAGGGGAGGTGGGTGGGTTGTGAGGACTAATTCCTGCTGTTCCCAGAGATCACCTGTTACAGGTAAGTAACTGTGCTATCTCCAGGAACAAGCAGGAATAAGTTCTCACATATGGGGACTCCCTAGCTGAGATGCCTGGGAGATCCCCTGAAGGGTATGAGACCCTGAAAGGTTCCTCATCTTCCTATGGATCTCAGGCATCCATTCAGGGAAGGTGGGCTGGAGTTGTTCAAGAATGGAACAGGTGTCTGAGGACAGCCTGACCAAACAAGGCATCCCGGCGGGAGTCCTTGTCCAAACAGTAATGGGCTGTAAAGGTATGAACCGAGGCCCAGGTGGCTGCTCGACAGATCTGGTCAATGGACACAGAGTTTAGATGAGCCATAGAGGTGGCCATGGCCCTCACGTTGTGAGCGGTGACATGGCCCTCCAGAGAAAGGTTCTTACTCTGGTAAGCAAAAGAGATACACTGAGCAATCCAATTGGAGAGTGTTCTTTTGGAGACTGGAAGTCCTAAATGAGAAGGGTCAAAAGCAACAAAAAGCTGAGAAGACTTTCGATGTTGCTGTGTCCTGTGGAGGTAAAAGGCAAGAGCTGTTTTACAGTCTAGAGTATGAAGGTTCCTCTCTGCACTGGATGCATGAGGAGCTGGAAAAAAGACAGGTTATACCTCTTGATTAAGATGAAAAGGGGAGACCACTTTAGGCATAAAGTGGGGATTGGTCCTAAGGACCACCTTGTCATGATGGAACCTTGTATAAGGTGGATTAGCCACTAGGGCTTTCAGTTCACTGATACGGCAAGCTGAGGTGACTGCAATAACTTTAACTTTATTCCACACTTGATAGACCGCTTACGTTAAAAACATTAAAGCGGTGTACATATAAATAAAAGGCAGCACTGCAAACTACGGAAAAAAAGAACGCCAAAAATAATAGGAAAGAGAGAAAAGAATAGCACAAAACTGTACAAACAATAATAAACAACAATTAAACATGGGCACGAGTTAAAACAATAAGCAGTAATAAGAACAATAACAGTAACAATAAGAAAAATAACCTTCCAGGAAAGAAATTTCAGGGAGGTAGTGGTTAAGGGTTCAAAAGGTGGCTTCATAAGCTGACCAAGAACCAAGTTTAAGTCCCATGCCACCGGAGGAGGTCGAATGGGAGGTTTAGTTAAGGTTAGGCCTCTCATGAATCTTGCAATAAGATGAGAGGAAACAGGTTGTCCATTGATGGGCTTAAGTGATGCCGCAATAGCACTCAAATGGACTCTAACTGAATTCGTTTTGAGTCCTGCATTGGAGAGATGCAGGAGATATTCCAAAAGAGAATTCAAGGGGAGTGCTAGAGGGTTAAGACCCTTTTGAGCACACCAAATGGAAAATCTTTTCCATTTAAAAGCGTAAGAACGCCTAGTGGAAGGTTTCCTAGAGGCATGTAGGATATCCTTCACTTGCTGTAAAAGATTGAAGGGTTGAAGGTCTAGGCCTTCAGTAACCAAGCTCTGAGGTGAAGGGACTTGGGGGGTTTGGGTGCCACAAAGTCACCTCCTCCTGAGACAGAAGGTCTGGAGCCGCTCCCAAGTCCAGGGAGGGGGCTTGGGAGAGATGCAGAAGTAGAGGGTATCACACTTGGCGTGGCCAGCGTGGAGCTATGAGGATCATGGACTCTTGATCCCTTTGAAGTTTGAACAGAGTCTTGGGAATCAAAGGAATGGGTGGAAAGGCATACAGGAAGCCCTGACCCCAATGCAGGAGGAAGGCATCCTTGGCCTGAACTCCCTGACACGGAATTCTGGAACAGAACCGGGGAAGTTTGGCATTCCACGGACTTGCAAAGAGGTCTATGTTCGGGGTTCCCCATTTCTGGAAGAATCTGAGTACCTGATCCATGTGCAGGGACCATTCGTGTGGAAGCAGAACTCGACTGAGTCTGTCTGCCCAAGAGTTTTGGATTCCTGGAAGATATACTGCCAGGAGATGGATTTGATGCTCTCTGGCGAAGGCCCATAATCTTAGAGCTTCGTTGCAAAGCGACAGAGAGCCAGTCCCTCCTTGTTTGTTTATGTAAAACATGGCTACTTGATTGTCCGTATGAATAAGGACTGTCATGTTGCTGAGGAGGGTATGAAAAACTCTGAGAGCTAGAAAGATTGCTCGAAGTTCCAAGTGGTTGATATGAAGGGTGGTCTCCTGTGGAGACCAAGTGCCCTGAGTGGAGAGATCTTGAAAATGAGCTCCCCAACCTGTTTGGGAGGCATCTGTTGTGAGGGTTGCTTGGGGCAACAATGGCTGAAAGGGGGCCCCCAACAACAGATTTTGAGTGGATATCCACCATTGGAGAGACCAAAAGAGACGATTGGAGTTTGCTATTTGGTCTGAGAGAGCTCCTGATGCTTGAGTCCACTGGGTGGATAAAGTCCATTGAGCTGCTCTCATATGTAGGCGAGCATAAGGCACCACATGCACTGTGGAGGCCATGTGGCCTAATAGTTGTAGCATCTCTCTGGCAGTCAAGTGGCTTCTGGACTGAGTCTGAGAGGCTAAGTGCACTAGACGTTGGCAACGGGCCTGAGGTAGATAGGCCCTTGCAGTGGTGGTATCCAACCAGGCCCCTATGAACTCCAGGGATTGCGTAGGGGTGAGTTGAGACTTTGGCAGATTTATCACAAGTCCCAGATACTGCAGGATGCGTATGGTGCGATCCAGGGAAGTCTGAGCCTCGGACTGAGATGGAGCTCGGATGAGCCAGTCGTCCAGGTATGGGAAGACAAAAATTCCCAGGGCGCATAGAAATGCAGCTACTATTGCCATGCATTTGGTAAATACCCTTGGAGCAGAGGCTAGACCGAAGGGAAGTACTCTGTATTGGAAATGTTTTCCCTGGAACAGAAACCGTAGGAATTTTCTGTGGGATGGATGGATGAGTGTATGTGTGTACGCATCCTTGAGATCTAGAGAACAAAGCCAATCCTGACTCTGTAGGTATGGAAGGAGAGTACCTAGAGAAAGCATCTTGAATTTCTCCTTGTATAGAAATTTGTTCAATTCTCTGAGATCCAGAATGGGTCTGTACCCCCCTGTTTTCTTGGGAATGAGAAAATAAGGGGAGTAAAAACCTGATCCCTGTTGAGGAAGAGGAACCTCTTCTATTGCCTTTTGGGCGAGAAGAGTGGTCACCTCCTGACTCAACAGGTCTAGGAGAGATGGGGGAGAATTGAAACTTCTCACCATGGTATGGGGAGGAAGGTTGGAGAAATGTAGTTTGTAGCCCTCTCTGATGATAGAGAGGGTTCATTGTTCTGATGTAATTTGCTCCCATCTGGGAGCAAAATGAGTTAACCTTCCTGGGATGGTGAGAGGTTCTGGTTTTAGAGCCAGAAAGGTTAAGTTCTCTAGATTTAAGTCAAAAACCCTGAGGGGGTTGGGACTGTTGGGCTGTAGCAGCCCCTGCAGGTTTTGCCCTGGCCTGTTTAGGCTGCTGACGCTTAGGAGTAAAGCGAGCTGCAGAAGATTGTTGTCCAGTATTTGAGGCAAATCTGGTTCTCTTGTAGAAAGGCTTTTTGAAAGATTTTTTCTTGATAGGGGTAGAGGTAGACTTGGAAAGTCTATCTAACGCAGCATTTTCTGCATCCATTTGAGTGGCTTTGATTTGCCACTCCTTACCAAACAGATTCTCACCTGTACAGGGCAAATTTCCCAACCCATCTTGGACCCAGGGTTCTAGGTCAGAGGCCTGGAGCCAAGCAATTCTGCGAGCCGCTATGGCAATACCTGAGGCTCTGCTAGCACCCTCAAAGGAGTCAAAGGCTGCTCTGTTGGAGAACTTTGAAATATCTTGGGTATGCTTTAGCAAAAGAAGGAACTCCTCCTTTCTATCCTCTGGGATAAAGGGGAGAAAATGGCATATCTTTAATGCAATTTCCTTCAGAAACATGCCCATATAGAGGCTGTATGAGTTGATTCTGCCAATAAGCATACTTGCTTGGAAGATTTTTCTTCCAAAAGCATCCAGAGTCCTACATTCTCTTCCTGGGGGAGTAGAAGAGTGTCATTTAGTACTCTTTATCCTTTTCATAGCTGACTGCATCACGATGGAGTGGTGAGGGAGCTGAGTTTTTTGAAACCCAGGAGAAGGGGGGACACGATACATGGTGTCCAGACGACGAGAATGTGGAGATAGGGTGAGAGGAGTCTCCCATAAGTCCATCATGTGTTCTTGAAGAATTTCAAGGATGGGCAAGGTGACTGCCTCTTTGGGAACCTTAGAGTATCCTAAAATGTCTAACTTTTTTGCTCTAGGTTCTTTTTCAGAGGATACAGAAATAGAAAGACCTTTAGCTACTTCAATGATGAAGTCTTGAAAGGATAAATCCTCTGGAGGAGACATTCTCCTTTTTGGAGAAGAGGGCTCCTCAGGCAGAGTAAGGGATACTTCAGCAGAGTCATCTGATGAATCAGAATCATCAGAAGACTCAAAGTATCGTCTGTTTGCTTCCAGGGATCGATAAGCGTATCGACCGGTATCGACATCGGGGGTACCCGGAACCGGATCGGTATCGGGAAAAACTCCGGAACCGGAATCGGTATCCTGGTCGATGTGGATGGCCTTGGTACCGGTATCGGTTGTGGAACCGGAACCGGAGTCGGTACCGCAGGGTGCGGTACCGAGGGCATCGCAGCCTTAATGAAAGCGAAAATGGCCTGCTGCATGGATTGAACTGTATGATCCATGGATGCCACGACTGTCTGGATGTCGGTACCGGAAGAATGAGCCGGTACCCCAGAACAGTCTAACAGGTGATCGGTCGAGGCCGTGCCATCGATGTCAACCTGTAACCCCATAGGAGGAGCTTTGGAAGCCGGAGCTTCCCGCCGGGGTTGTTTGGCTGGGGCAGGGTCCTCAGGGTCAAGCCCAGGGGTATCTCGATACTTAGAGGGAGATTTGCCCTTTGAGGACCTGCCAGAGGAATGTTTGGTTACCTGAGATCCATCAGGAGAGGAAGACCTGGAAGATGTCGATGCTGGAGTATCTGTAGAAAACAGCATGTGAAACTTGGCTGCCCGGTTTTGTAAGCCACGTTTAGACATCAAAGAACAGGATGGGCAATCCGGAATGGAATGGTCAGGCCCCAAACATTTAAGACACCATTCATGAGTGTCTGTGACTGAAATAGTACCGCTGCACTTGGTGCATTTTTTAAACCCAGAGGCTTGTTTCTCCATGAGGGAGAATTTGTGAAGGCCTAAAGGCCTCACAGGACAAATACACCAAGTGAGGAAAAAAGAAGATTTTTTTTTTTTTTTTTAATAAATAAAAGAAAAAAGACCGGCGGTACCGGTCTGGAATCGGGGAAGGCAGACACGCGGCCAAAGAAATAAATTAAAATAACAACTTCTTCAGCGGTGACAGGAACACGACCTGCTGGCTCCGCGGAAAAAGAAGAACTGAGGAGAGTTGGTCAGGAAGGCGGGAAGGCAGCGCGCATGCGCAGTGGGAGGCCCCAAAAGCTTTCCTTCTGGGAAGCTGGGGAGCTTTCCCGCGCAGGCTCCGTCGGTACCGACGTACCCATATGTGAGGACTTATTCCTGCTTGTTCCTGGAGATAGGCCAAGGCAGAGAGGCTCGCATCCTGGAGATAAATGCATGGCTGCGTGGATGGTGTCTTCGAGAGCGTTTTGGTTTCCTAGACCATGGGATGCTGTTCCAAGGGTTGCAGAGCAGAGATGGCATCCATCTGTCCAAGAAAGTCAACGCATCTTTGGTAGTAGACTGGCTAATCTACTGAAGAGGGCTTTAAACTAGATTCGTTGGGGATGGGTGAAGAAAGCCTCCAGGTAAGTGAAAGCCCCCAGGTATGTGATACATTAAATACCTTTATGGAAATGGGTAACAGGGGTAACATATGGAAAGCAGTGTGTATTTATGCCCGTAGCATGGGAAATAAGATCCCTGAAGTTGAAGCTTTGATGGGAGTGGCTGACTTGGATTTAGTGGTAGTTACAGAAACATGGTTCACCGAAAACCATGACTGGGATGTAACTATACCTGGCTATACTTTATTCAGAAAGGACAGGGTAGGAAGAAGGGGAGGAGGAGTGGCACTATATGTAAAAACTACTATTAAAGCTTTGGAATTACAGAGCTTAAAAGGGAGAGAGGAGGCATTGTGGGTTAAACTAGAAAGAGGGAAAGAGAAATCTATTTGTATTGGTGTGATATACAGACCTCCCTCACAAGAGGAAGAGGTGGACAGAGAGTTAATTGAAGACATACGCAGCATTGCTAGGAAAGGGGAAGTGCTACTGCTAGGAGATTTCAATATGCCAGATGTTGATTGGCACATTCCTGCTGCAGTATCATCTAGAAGTAAGGAGATCCTGGATTCTCTACAGGGAGAACTATTCAGGCAATTGGTAACAGACCCCACACGTGAAGGGGCCATACTGGACTTGGTGCTTACCAATGGTGAAAGTGTTTCTGATGTTGTAGTGGGAGATCATTTTGCATCCAGTGGATCACCAGATGGTGTGGTTTAGTATTAGGACTAGGGCTGTTAGAATCCATTCCAAGGTGAAGATCTTAGACTTTAGGAAGACTAACTTTGCGAAGATGGGCCAATACCTCAGGGAGTCGTTAGTGGGATGGGAACAGCTGGGGGATGTAGAAAAACAGTGGGCAAAACTGAAAGGGGGTATTTTAAAGGCAACCAACCTTTTTGTTAAAATGGTAAATAAAGGCAAAAGGAACAGGAGACCGCTATGGTTTTCGAAGGAAGTAGCTGAAAAAGTGAAGAAAAAGAGGGAGGCCTTCATGAAATACAAGAGATCACAGAGAGAGGAAGACAGGCATCTGTATTTGGAAAAACTTAGAGAAGCTAGCAAAGTAGTCAAGAAGGCAAAGATTCAAAAGGAGGAGGAAATAGCCAATGCAATAAAATGGGGGATAAGACATTTTTCAGATATATTAGTGAGAAGAGGAAGGGCAAAAGTGGTATTGTCAGACTCAAGGGTGCAGGGGGGGAATATGTAGAAGCTGATAAGGATAAAGCGGAATTGCTTAACAAATATTTTTGTTCTGTGTTCACAGATGAAGAACCAGGAGCAGGACCTCAGAAAACACCCACAAATAAGAACAGAAGCGAGGGACATCTTGAACAATTTTCAGAAGACTGTGTTCGTGAGAAACTAGCTCAACTTAAAGTAGACAAAGCGATGGGACCGGATGGGATACACCCTAGAATACTGAGGGAACTTGGGGACGTTCTAGCAACTCCATTGACTGACCTTTTCAATGCCTCGTTGGAGTCGGGAGTGGTGCCAAAGGACTGGAGAGAGGCTCATGTGGTGCCTTTACACAAAAGCGGAAGTAAGGATGTGGTTGAAAACTACAGGCCGGTTAGTTTAACTTTGGTGGTGAGTAAATTATTGGAAACGCTGCTGAAAGAGAAAATAGTGAGATTTCTGGAGTCCGGCGGATTACAGGATCCGAGGCAGCATGGATTCACCAGAGGCAGGTCTTGTCAGACAAATCTGATTGATTTCTTTGACTGGGTGACCAGGGAGTTGGACCGAGGGAGAGCTCTAGATGTGGTGTATTTAGATTTCAGTAAAGCCTTTGACACTGTTCCTCACAGGCGACTTATAAACAAACTGAGCACCCTAGGGATGGACCCTAAAGTTACTGCTTGGGTTAGAAATTGGTTGGGTGGGAGGCGACAAAGAGTACAATAAATGGAGCTCACTCTGAGGAGAAGGATGTTACCAGTGGTGTGCCCCAGGGATCTGTCCTTGGTCCGATTCTTTTTAACATCTTTGTTAGTGATATAGCGGAAGGGCTGTCGGGTAAGGTTTGCCTCTTTGAGGATGATACCAAAATCTGCAATAGAGTAGACACCCAGGAAGGTGTAGATAACATGAGGAGGGATCTAGCTAAGCTTGAAGAATGGTCTAGAATTTGGCAGCTGGGATTTAATGTTAAAAAATGTAAGGTCATGCATTTGGGCTGCAGCAATCCAAGGGAGCAATACAGTATAGGAGGTGAAGTACTTTTGTCCACTAAAGAAGAGCGGGACCTAGGCGTGGTTGTGTCTGATGATCTTAAAGTAGCTAAACAGGTAGAAAAGGCTACGGCAAAAGCTAGAAGGATGCTTGGGTGCATACGGAGAGGAATGGCTAGCAGAAAAAAGGAGGTGATAATGCCTCTGTATAAGTCTTTGGTGCGACCTCATTTGGAGTATAGTGTGCAATTCTGGAGACCGCACCTTCAAAAGGATGTGAACAGGATGGAGTCGGTGCAGAGGGTTGCTACTAAAATGATTAATGGGCTTCATTATAAAGCATATGAGGACAGACTTAAGGATCTTAATATGTACACCTTAGAGGAAAGGCGGGATAGAGGTGATATGATTGAGATGTTTAAATACCTCCGTGGCATAAATGTTCAGGGAGAGAGCCTCTTTCAATTAAAAGCAAGTTCTGCTACGAGGGGACATGGGATGAGGGTGAAGGGAGATAGATTCAGGAGTGATATGCGGAAATATTTCTTTACGGAAAGAGTAGTGGATCCGTGGAATAGTCTCCCAGTGGAGGTGGTAGAGATGAGGACAGTAACTGAATTCAAAAAAGCATGGGACCAACACAGAGGATCTCTAAAGGTAAAAAGTGGACTGTTGTAGTTGTTGTTATGGAAGGACAGACTAGATAGGCCTTGTGGTCTTTTTCTGTCATCATGTTTCTATGTTTCTTACACATTACCTTGTCGTAATGGTATTTAATTAGACATATCTTGTTTAACCATAATCATGGTTTACTATATATGACTATTGATTTGCATGTCCACTCCATTCTTGTTAATATTCTTTTAAATATTAAGTTTCAAAAATGTTTAGTTTTGTCCTTATTCATTAAGCATATTTTATTCATTTATTTATTATTAATCAACATGATTTTTATTATGTTTTAATGAGATTTGTAGTACCTGTTTGAAATTTTTTTTATTCATATATTTGGTATTCATGCATTTGTATAAGTGATTTTATTGTATTATTTATGCTTCTGAGGTCACCCCCTGACAAAGGCCCATGCCAAAACGCAGCTGTTTCTGGGTTGCTGGATTTTAATAAAGTACTGTTTTGTGTTGTCTGTATATGGGTATAAGCACCCTTCAGATCCAGCGAGAATAGCTAATCTCCTTTTTGAAGGAAAGGGAGTGCCTAGAGAAATCATTCTGAATTTTTCTCTTACTATGTACAGGTTCAGATTTCTTAGGTCTAGTATGGCTCCCTTTTTATTGGGGGATCAGGAAGTACCTGGAATAAAGCCCCAAATCTCTCTGCTCTGGTGGCATGAGCTCCGAACGCAAGATCTGACAGGAGGGTACCGACTTCTCTCTGAAGCAATTCCTGATGCAGAGGGTCAAATTGATGCACTCTCAGGGGGGCAGCTTAGTGGTAGTTGCAATAAATGTAGTTGGTAACCGCTCTTTATGATCTGTAGAACCCACGAGTCTGAGGTCATGAGAGGCCACCTTTGTGTGAAAAGACTGAGACTTTCCCCGACTGGAGGATTTTCTACTGCGGTCGTTGGAAGTTTGGCTATGCTCCGCAGGAACCAATCAAATCTTCGCAGCAGGTTTTGGCTGAGGAGAGGTCCAGCATGTGCAACGCAACATCACCTCGGTTGACACGAGGCATGGAGAAGAAAGTAGGCAGAATGACCGATTGAGGTGGAAAGCAGAGACCACCTTAGGTAAGAAACACGGGTGCGTTCACAAGACCACCCTCTATTGTGGTGGAACCTGGTGTATGGCAGATGAGTCAACAAGGCCTGGAGCTCACTGATATGGCGTCAGAGATTTCAAGGGGACAGGAAGCAAGCAGCTCAAAGACAGCCATCAAGAGCTGCGTGAGAACAACATTGAGATCCCAAGCCCCCACATGGAATCCAGGAAGCACACAGAACAGTGCCCCCAGCGAAACCATCTTGAACAACTTCTGCATCAGGAAGGTGTTGAGTTCAGGATGGGCCGAAACCCTTCTGTTTTCTTGGGGACAAGAAAGTACCTGGAGTAGAATCCCCGCTCGACCTGAGCAGAGGTCACCATCTCGATGGCGAACTCGATGAGGAGAGCAGAGATCTCCTCCTCTAGGAAGATACGGTGCAGTGGATTTAGGGGATACTCTCTCTGGGGGGAAGAGGGCAGCAGCTCAGTGAAGTGCAGCATGTATCTGCCTTGAACTATCTGTAGCATCCACGCATCTGAGGTGAAAAGAGGCCACCTGTGCCCCCCCCCCCCCCACTGGAGGGTGTACCCCTTCAGGCACTGGCAAATTGGCTACGCTCCAAAGGAACCACTACTACTACTGATCTTTTCTATAGTGCTACCAGTCGTACGCAGCGCTGTACAGACAAATAAGAGGCAGTCCCTGCTCATCAGAGCTTACAATCTAGTCAAGACAAATACAGAAGGTGTAGGGAGAGGTAAGGGGGGGGGGAAGGAGATTAGGTGAGTCAAGATCCAAAGGCCTCGAGGGCCCGAAGCGTTTCTCCAGGTCTGCCATCTCCAAAGGCATCAGGGCTGAAATGATAATGTCCACCACGGACTCTGGCACTCCATCACAGCAGGGACATCGGGAGATACCCGGAAGCCCTCCTGGACCTTGGGAGCAGACTCCTCCCACCGGGGCACCTTAGCAGGCTGTTCCCAGCCGTCACTCTCAGTGTCATGTAGAGACGGGCTCCGGAGTTCAAGCACATAGGTTGAGACCCAGAGCTCAGACGCCCTCTTCAATGCTGATGTCCATCTTCAGTTCCCGGCAGAGGTCGATTGAGAGCCTAGGTTCTGAGCCACAGTGGCCCTGCGGTTCCAGATCTGCCTAAGCACCCCTCGATACTAATGTCTCTGCAGAACCTTGTGAGGACATCGAGAATCTGACGGCCCAAAGAGAGACTCCCTCTGTTGCTCCTGGCCCTTCAGGCCCTGTGTTGTCATCTACTACTACTGAGCATTTGTATAGTACTATAAGACATACGCTGCGCTGTGTAGACATGTAAAACACAGTCCCTGCTCATCACAGCTTATAATCTAGTCAAGACAGACAACACCGTAGGTGTAAGACAGGGATATATCTAGGGGAAATGGCAAAGAAACACAAAGGAGATCAGCTGAGTCAAGATCCAAAAGCAGCAGCGAAGAGGTGAGTTTTCAGCCTGGATTTGAAAATGTCCAGAGAAGGCGCCTGGTGTACAGACTTTGGTCGTTTGTTCCAGGCATAAGGAGCAGCAAGGTGAAAGGAGCGAAGTCTGGAGTTAGCAATAGAAGAGAAGGGTACAGATAGAAGCAATTTGCCAGAAAAGCGGAGAATCCGGGGAGGGGTGTAGGGAAGTATAAGAGAGGAAAGGTAGTGAGGAGCTGCAGAGTGAATACACTTATAGGTCAGCAGGAGAAGTTTGATCTGGATGCAGAAATGGATAGGGAGCCAATGAAGTGACTTGAGAAGAGGGGTAATATGAGTATGAGGCGGCTGGCGGAAGATTAGCCGCGCAGCAGAGTGTTGAACAGATTGAAGGGGGGAGAGAGATGATTCAGTGGGAGATCAGCAATTAATAGGTTACAATAGTCAAGACGGGAGGTGATTAAAGAGTGGATAAGTGTCTTAGTAGTGGGTTCAGAAAGGAACGGGTGGATTTTGTTGATGTTATAGAGAAAGAAACGACAGGTCTTAGCTATCAGATGGATGTGTGTGGAGAAGGAGAGAGGTGTCAAAGACGACCCCAATGTTGCGAGCCGAGGAAACAGGGTGGAGTAGACAGTTATCCACAGAGACTGAGAAAGGAGGAAGGGGAGAGGAGGATTTAGGGGGGAAAATAAGCAGCTCAGTTTTGGCCATGTTCAATTTCAAGCAGCGGTGAGATATCCAAAGGCAGGCAGAGATCTGGATGTTCAATTTCAAATGGCAGTGAGACATCAGAAAGGCAGGCAGAGATCTGGATCTGGATTGCCGGCAGAGATTGCAAGATGCAGGCAGGTGGTCAGGGCCAAGGCACTGAAGGCACCAATTGTGCCTGTTGGTAACCAAGATGTTCCGACCTCACTTGGTGCAATTCTTAAACCTGCTGGCTGGCTTGGACATGTCCGTGAACATGGCCGCGGCTAGGTCAAAAAGCTTGATGGTGCCAGCAGCAGGAAAATACAAAAAAGAAAAGAAAAAAAGGTAAAAATACTTGCGACAGGTGGGACGACTAGACCACTATTTTAACTTCATAAATATGAAAAGAAAGAATTCACAAGTGGGTAAATCAGAAAAGATTTTCCCCCAAGCAGAAACACTTTCTAGGTGCTCCGTGGAAAAAAGAAGACTGGAGAAGATGGCACCGTGGCATGCATGAAGGCAGGCACGCAAGCATGATGGAGACTCCCAAAAGCTTCCAACGGAAGCTGGGGAACATTCCCGTGTGGGACTTGATCCGAGACATCACCTACATGAGAGGACTTACTTCCTGCTTGTCCACGGAGAAATGTAATGCATCTTGAACTAAAGTCTCTGCTTCTTCCACTGCTGATTCAACAACCACAAAGGTATGTAAAAGCTGCATCTTTTACTGATTTCCAGGTGCTGGCTGTGTCTTATATTTAAAAAGTCTAAATTCTTAAAGATTGGCTGCGCAGACACCACAGTCTACCACATACAAAGTTACGGCTCATGCAGTAAACCGTGAACGAATTGCTACTGTATCTTTTGGAGCTGCTTCAAATTTTAAGAGGAGACTTCAGTTCTATGTTCTGCTTCCTGTTGGGGCGAGAAAGGACATCTACTGATATCCACTATACAAGCCTAGGATAAATGATATTTTCATAAGGGAATGAGTCCCTTGTAAAAAGGGGGAATGGAATGGTAGGAATTCTTATGGATAGTTCTTCCCTTTCAATAAGGAGTCACTTGGGATGCACTGCAGATTTTGATAGCATTCCAGAACAGTCTGAGAATGTTCTGAAGAGAAGGTAGTAATGAGTGGCCCTCCTTTAATTCAGAATCCAACAGGGAAAGAAGAGACTATTCAAAGCTCTTTTTTTCTCTCCTTTTACTGTCTGGGCAATTTTCTTCTCTGTGTCACTGCTTCTGTGCTTATCTTTCTGTCTTCTTGCCAATGCAATGAAAATCAATTGGTAAAGAAAAAGCAATATTGTTCACCTGTACCAGGTGCTTTCTTTAGAGAGCAGGGCTGATAAGGCACAGGTGGTTTGCTATTGTATACGTTTTGTGTAGGCTGCCATGAGTCAGGGTTTTCTTCAGACTAACGACTTGTACGTTTTTCACAAAGAAAAAAAATAGCGGTGCATCATCATCAAAAGGTGCCAGGATGGAACTACTTTTCCACAGCTCAGAAGTTTATTGTAAAGTTTTGAGCATGTGCGGCCCTTTGTGCATGCAGCAATCTCCTTAGCTGGTCACACATCTCAATGAATGCAACCCTCAGGGACACAGAATAGAATGTGCACCTTATAAATCCTGGGGTTTACGGAAAACACCTGTTGCAGGTAAGAACACAGATTTTTCCCACTGACACAAGATTAACTCAGGGACATGTGGGCGAATCCGAAGCTTAGAGCTGCTCAAATTACACATAAATTGTCCTAGTTTTTCGAGCAGTTAGCATACAGTAGTGGCCAAAATTGTGGATACACCTTGATGTTTAGTTCATTTCTAACAATATATGCTTAATTGTTCAAATGTTTTATGTGCTTTAGGGAGGAAAATACACAATATTGGTTCAGAAACTATATTGAAATAAAAATTCATCAATTTAAGTCTCATTCTGTCAAAAATACCATGAAGATACAGTGTCAGAAGTATATCTCTCTCGGCCCCCACGCCATCACCAGATGTCCCTCTCTTGGCCCACCTTTCCGCCATCAACCAATATCTCTCTCTCTTTCTGGCCTCCCCTCCAGTCATCACCTGTCGTCTTATCTTTGTTCCATTCTTCACTTTTCCACTGCCATAAACACTGTATGCAGAATGAGCTGTGCAGTGGAAAAGATTTGCTGATATTGCTGTTTTCAAGTCTCGCAAGATCAGCAAACTACCTCCACCATGTGGCTCAATCAACTTACAAAGCCTACTGCAGTGGAAGAGTGAAGAATGGAACAATGGTGAGAAATCCATCCGTCCAAGAGGGGTTGAAGGGTCTTCAGCAGCAGACCGGCTAATCTACTGAAGAGGGCTTTAAACTAGATTCATTGGGGATGGGTGAAGAAAGCCCCCAAGTAAGTGAAAGATTAAATACCTCTGCAGAAATAGGTAAAGGGGGCAACATCTGGAAAGCAGTGTGTATAAATGCCCATAGCATGGGAAATAAGATCCCAGATGTTGAGACTTTAATGAAGAGGCTGACTTACAACTATTTAATAAACTGAAGAGTAGCAAATCACCTGGACCGGATGATATATATCCAAGGGTGTTGAAAGAACTGAAATATGAGATTACAGACCTGCTATCGGTAATCTGTGAACTATCATTAAAATCATCTGTAATACCTGAAGATTGGAGGATGGCGAACGTAACACCAATTTTTAAAAAGGGTTCCAGGGGCGATCCGGGAAACTACAGACCAGTGAGCCTGACATCAGTACCAGGAAAATGGTAGAAACTATCATAAAGAACAAAATTACTGAACATGTAGATAGTCATAGCTTAATGGGAGACAGCCAACATGGCTTTAGATAAGGAAGATCTTGTCTTACTAATCTGTTATGTTTTTTTGAAGGTATGAATAAACAGGTAGACAAAGGTAAGTCGGTTGATATAGTGTATTTAGACTTTCAGAAATCCTTTGACAAGGTCCCTCTTCAGAGACTTTTGGCAAAACCAAAGAGTCATGGGATAGGAGGCAGTGTACTGTTGTGGATTGGGAACTGGTTAAAAGATAAAAAGCAAAGGGTAGGGCTAAATGGCCAATTTTCCCAATGGAGAAAGGTGAATAGTGGCGTACCCCAGAGATCTGTGCTGGGTCCGCTGCTTCTTGACATATCCATAAATGACCCGGAAAAGTGAATAACGAGCGAGGTTATCAAATTTGCAGATGACACAAAACTATTTAAAGTTGTTAAAACCCAAGAGCATTGTAGAAAATTGCAAGAGGATCTTGATAAATTGGAAGACTGGGCATCAAAATGGCAGATGAAATTTAATGTGGCAAGTGTAAAGTTATGCACCTAGGGAAGAACAACCCAAATTATGGTTACACGATGCAAGGTTCCACATTAGGAACTACCACCCAGGAAAAAAGATTTAGGCGTCATTGTGGTTAACATGTTAAAACCCTCGGCCCAGTGTGCAGCGGTGGCCAAGAGAGCAAATAGAATGCTAGGTTATCATAAGGAAAGGAATGGAAAATAAAACAAAGGATATTATATTGCCTCTATATCATTCCATGGTGAGACCGCACCTTGAATATTGTATGCAATTCTATTCGCCGTATCTTAAAAAGGATATAGCGTTATTAGAAAAGGTTCAGAGAAGAGCCACCAAAATGGTAAAGGGGATGGAAGGATACCCCTATGAAGAAAGGCTAAAAAGGTTAGGGCTCTTTAACCAGGAAGAGAGACAGCTAAGGGGAGATATGAT
Source organism: Ichthyophis bannanicus (assembly GCA_033557465.1). Lineage (NCBI taxonomy): Eukaryota > Metazoa > Chordata > Amphibia > Gymnophiona > Ichthyophiidae > Ichthyophis > Ichthyophis bannanicus. The sequence continues at coordinate 806,971,859 of CM066036.1, forward strand.
AGAAGTTTATAAATTAATGAACGGAGTGGAACGGGTAAATGTAGATAGACTGTTTACATTATCAGAATATAGAAAGACTAGGGGACATGCAATGAAGCTACAGGGTAAACTATTTAAGACTAATAAAAGAAAATATTTTTTCACTCCACCTCCCTCCACAGAGACTGCCCACTCCATCGGCTTTTAAACCGCCATTCCACCGGCGGGCCCGCGCCTGAGGGCCTCGCCAGAGAGCCCTTTGGCATGGCCCTTAGGCGTTGGTCCATGGCGTTTGTCCTGAAATGAGCATTGAATATGTGGTCTGGATTGTCATACGCTTATATTATGGTAACCTGCTGTTCCCTTTCTTTTCTTTGCCTATCCTTTTGACTGTTTCTGTCCTCTACTCTTTCCTATCTTACAAATGGCGTTCCTTTCATATTTCCACAAATGATATATTGTAAACCGCTCTAATGCTTCGGCCTAAGCGGTATATCAAATTCAAATAAACATAAACATTATCAAATTCTGGAATTTGTTACTGGAGGATGTAGTAAAGGCTGTTAGTGTAGGTGGGTTTAAAAAAGGTTTGGACAAGTTCCTGGAGGAAAGGTCCATAAACCATCATTAAAAAGGGACCCAGGATATCAATGCTTGACCCAGTACAAGCATTGTGGAACCTGTGTCGTTTGGGGAAACTGCTAGGTACTTATGACCTAGATTGGCCACCGTTGGAAACAGGATACTGGGCTTGATGGACCTTGGTCTGACCCAGTATGGCATATCTTATGTTCTTATGGACAACCATGACTGGGATGTAATTATATCAGGTTACACTTTATTCAGGTAGGACAGGGTAGGTAGAAGGGGAGGAGAAGTGGCACTTTATGTAACAAATAATATTAAAGCTATATAATTACAGGGCTTAAAAGGGAAAGAGGATGCACTGTGGGTTAAACTACAAACAGAGAAGGGAAATCCATGTGCACTGGAGTGATATACAGATGCCCCTCACAGGGAGAAGAAGTGAACAGAGATTTAATAGAAGACACGTTCAGTGTTGCCATGAATGAAGCAGTACTACTGATAGGTGACTTCAATATGCCAGTTGTTGATTGGCACATCCCTGCTGCGGTGCCATCTAGAAGTAAGGAGATCCTGGATTCTCTACAGGGATAACTATTACAGCAACTGGTAACAGAACCCACACATAAAGGGGCCATACTGGACTTGGTGCTTACCAATGGGGAAAGTGTTTCCGATGTTTTAGTGGGAGATCATCTTGCATCCAATGATCACCAGATGGTGTGGTTCAGTATTAGGATTAGGGCTGATAAAATGCATTCAAAAAGGAGGGTCTTAGACTATAGGAAAACTAACTTTGCCAAGATGGAACAATACATCAAGGAGTTGTTAGCGCGATTGGAACAGATGGGGGATGAAGAAAAGCAATGGGCAAAATTGAAAGGAGATATTTTAAGGACAACAAACCTTTTTGTTAGAAAAGTAAATAAATGTAAAAGGAAAAGGAGGCTACAATGGTTCTCCAAAAAAGCAGTTGAGAAGGTGAAGAAAAAGAGGGAGACCATCATGAAATACAAGAGATCACAGAGAGGGGAAGACAGGCATCTATATATGGAAAACCTGAGAGGCTAGCAAGGTAGTCAGGGAAGCAAAGAGACAAAAAGAAGAAGAAATAACCAATGCAATAAAATGGAGGGATAAGACATTTTTCAGAATTGTCAGTGAGAGGAGGAAGGACAGAAGTGGTATTGTCCGACTCAAGGGTGAAGGCAAGAAAAGCATAGTTACTCACCTGTAACAGGTGATCTCCGGGAACAGCAGGAATTTAGTCTTCACATATGGGTATCATTAGTACCGACAGAGCCTGCGCGGGAACGCTCCCCAGCGTCCAATTAGAAAGCCTTTGGGAGCAATCCACAGCGCTTGAGTGCTGCCTTCCCGCTGCTCCCAACTGCCTCTCTCCAGTTGAGTTTAAAGCTGAGACAAAGAGAGAGAGAGGGAAAGAGATAGAGAGATACAACTCCTAGGGGAGGTGGGTGGGTGTGAGGACTAAATTCCTGATTGTTCCCGGAGATCACCTGTTACAGGTGAGTAACTATGCTATCTCCAGGAACAGGCAGGAATGTAGTCTTCACATATGGGGACTCCCTAGCTTTAGATGCCAGGGAGAAACCCCAGAAGTTGTGTGTCCCTGTGAAAGGGCTCCACTTCCCCCCATGGATCTCTGGCATCCAACCAGGGATGGTGGGTAGGAGTTGATTAGGTATGGAACAGGTGTTGAACAGCCTGACCAAACAAGGCATCCCGGCGGAAGTCCTTGTCCAAGCAGTAATGGGCTGTAAAGGTATGAACCGAGGTCCAAGTGGCTGCTCGACAGATGTCGTCGATAGACACAGAGTGCAGATGAGCCATTGAAGCTGCCATGGCTCTCACATTGTGAGCTGTGACAAGGCCCTCCTGAGGAAGATTCTTACTCTGATAGGCAAAGGAAATACACTGAACAATCCAGTTGGACAGTGTTCTCTTGGAGACTGGAAGTCCCAAATGAGAAGGATCAAAAGCAACAAAGAGTTGAGAGGACTTCCTATGCTGCTGTGTTCTTTGTAAGTTAAAGGCTAAAGCTCTTTTACAGTCCAAAGTATGAAGATTCCTTTCTGCATTAGATGCATGAGGCCTTGGAAAAAATACAGGCAGGTAGACTGCTTGGTTTAAATGAAAAGGCGAGACCACCTTTGGCATAAAGTGTGGATGAGTCCTAAGGACTACCTTGTCATGATGGAACCTTGTATAAAGGTGGATCAGCCACTAGTGCCTGCAACTCACTGATGCGACGTGCTGATGTGATTGCAATGAGAAAGATAACTTTCCAAGAAAGGAATTTCAACGAGGTAGTAGCTAAAGGTTCGAAAGGTGGCTTCATGAGCTGGCCAAGAACCAGATTTAAGTCCCATGCCACGGGTGGTGGCTTAATGGGAGGCTTAGTTAGAAGAAGGCCTCTCATAAATCTCGCTATGAGAGGATGGGAGGAAATATGTTGTCCATTTAAAGGCTTGAAAGAAGCCGCAATAGCACTTAAATGGACACTTACTGAGTTAGTTTTGAGTCCTGCATTGGATAAATGAAGGAGATACCCTAGTAATGATTCCAGAGGTATCACAAGGGGGTTAAGACCCCTCTGCGAGCACCATATGGTAAACCTTTTCCACTTGAAAGCATAAGAATGTCTTGTGGAAGGTTTTCTAGAAGCATAAAGGATATCCTTTACTTGCTGAGGAAGGTTAAGATCTTGAAAATCTAGGCCTTCAGCAACCAAACCCTGAGATGCAGAGACTGGGGATTGGGATGCCACAACATTCCGCTCTCCTGAGACATGAGATTGGAGCAGAGCCTAACTCCAGAGAGGGAGTGTGAGAGAGATGTAGAAGCAGAGGGTACCACACTCGCCATGGCCAATGTGGAGCTATGAGAATCATACGGCCTGTGCCTCTCTGAAGATTGAACAGGGTTCTGGGGATCAGGGGAATGGGTGGAAAGGCAAATAGGAAGTCTTGACCCCAATGAAGGAGAAAAGCATCCTTGGCCCGAGAGCCCTGAGCCGGAATTCTGGAACAGAACCGGGGAAGGTTTGGCATTCAACGGATTTGCAAAGAGGTCTATGTCTGGGGTTCCCCAAATTTGAAAAATCTTGGCCACCTGGTCTGCATGTAGAGACCATTCGTGAGGAAGCAGAACTCGACTGAGTCTGTCTGCCCAAGAGTTTTGGATACCTGGAAGATATACTGTCAGGAAATTAATCTGATGCTCTCTGGCGAGGGCCCAAAGTCGTAAAGCTTCATTGCGAAGTGACAGAGAGCCTGTTTCTCCCTGCTTGTTCACATAGAACATAGCTACTTGATTGTCCGTATTGATGAGGACTGTCTTGTAGCTGAGCAGGGTGTGAAACACTTGCAGAGCAAGGAAGATTGCTTTGAGCTCCAAGAGACTGATGTGTAGATGAGTCTCCTGTGGAGTCCAAGTGCCTTGGGTGGAAAGGTCTTGCAGATGAGCTCCCCACCCCACTGGAGAAGCATCTGTTGTGAGAGTTGCTTGGGGTAAAGGCTGTTGAAATGGGGACCCCAGAAACAGGTTTCAAGTGGACTGCCACCATTGGAGGGACAAAATAAAGCGATTTGTGTTTGCTATTTTGTCTGACAGGCACCCTGATGCCTGGGTCCATTGAGTGGATGAAGTCCACTGGGCTGCTCTCATGTGGAGGCGAGCATAAGGAACCACATGCATGGTAGATGCCATGTGGCCTAGTAGTTGTAACATTTCTCGAGCAGTGAGGTGAGGCTTTAGTACTGCTTGAGAAGCTAACTGCACCATGCGAAGGCAACGGGCATGGGGAAGATAGGCCCTTGCTTTTCTGGTATCCAGCAAAGCTCCTATGAACTCTAGAGATCGAGTGGGAGTTAGACTGGATTTTGGGATGTTTATGACCAGACCCAAATACTGAAGGATACGCATTGTGCAAGATAGAGAAGTCCCGGTCTCTGATGGGGCTCAAATGAGCCAGTCGTCCAAGTAAGGGAAGATGAATATTCCTAGAGTGCGTAGAAATCCTGCTACCACAGCCATGCATTTCGTGAACACCCTTGGTGGAGGCCAGGCCAAAAGGAAGCACCCTGTATTGGTAGTGCTTTCCTTGAAAAAGGAACCGAAGGAACTTTCTGTGAGTTGGATGGATGAGAACATGAGTGTACGCATCCTTGAGATCTAGAGAACAAAGCCAATCCTGACTCTGAAGGTATGGCAGCAGAGATCCCAGAGAGATCATCTTGAACTTCTCTTTGAATAGGAATTTGTTCAATTCTCTGAGGTCCAAAATAGGTCCGTGTCCCCCTGTTTTCTTTGGGATAAGGAAATAGGGGGAGTAAAACCCTGTACCCTGTTGATGAATGGGTACTTCTTCTAATGCCTCCTGGGCAAGAAGCATAGTGACCTCTTGATCTAACAGGTTGACGAGAGAGGTCTGAGAATTGAACTGTCTTACCACTGTGGGAGTGGGCATGCACAGAAAGTGGAGCTTGTACCCCTCTTTTTTTTAATTTATATTTTATTGAATATTGAAAACTAATTTATACAATAAGTAATGGAAAATATAAGAAAATACATAATATAAAAAATCCAAACAAACACATTCATCATATAACAGTCCACATTATAAGGAGGAGTGGAATAATCTTACAACAATATGATATAAACAAGGAAAAAACAATATCACACCCAGGACCCCACTATTCAATCAATACCTTTAACTACTATCCCATCATCCACATGAGACTCATGATTTTTTTTAAAAAACGCCAAATGAACAGGATCTACAAACCCATATCGTTTCCCTCGATGTTCTACTAAGCACTTGCATGGGAACTTTAAAAAGAAAGTAGCTCCCAAAGCTAAAGTGCGCTCTCTCAACTCCAAAAAGGCTTTACGCTGATTCTGTGTAACACGGGAAACATCCGGGAATATAGTAATCTTTTGGCCACAAAAAAGAACATTCTTTTGCGGAAAATAAGTTTTTAATACAGAATTCTTGTCGATCTCTGTCACGAAAGTAACAACTAAAGTAGCACGATTTATAATATTATCAGAGGAAGACTCCAAGAATTCTGATATATCCAAACTAATGGGGGAAAGTAGTTGAACAGGTTCATCCTCCACCCCATTACCTTCTACTTGTCTTTTAAATCTCGGTACATAATACAAATTAGCAACCTTGATGACCTCAGGCTGATCAAATTTCAAAACCTCTTTTAAATATTTATGAAATAAAATTAAAGGAGAAATATAGTGTGTAACCGGAAAATTCAAACACCTCAGGTTTTTAGACCTGGATGCATTCTCTAGTAATTCCAACTGCCTGTGTAAATACAAACTATCCTTAACTACAGAGGACGAATTAACCTGAGCAAAATCTACTTTACCCTCAACCCGTTTTAAACGTACATCATAACCCACAAATTGATCATCATAATCAGAAAACTTAGCTATCGAGTCTCGAGTATATTCTTCTATTTGAGACAAAGTTCCGGTAAGGACCGCCTCGGTGCGGGTACCAACCGCCCATATATTCTTTAAAGTTACTTCCTGAGGGGACGAGGAGGTACCAACAGCATCCCCTAGTACCGACGGAATTTTAAACACTTTAGGCATATTCAAAACCTTACGTTTAGGGCAGGCCTGCTCCGAGGGAACCACCGGAACCAATGTGGCTCCAGAATCCAAGCCTGCAATCCCCAAGGCCTGATCCAGAGCCACAACTTGCTCGGACGAAGGGAGGGGGTAAGGTAAAACCCCCAATTGGAGAGGAAGCTGGAGGAGACAGAGTACTCACTGAAGCCGAAAGCTCCAAACTGCGATTTTCCACCGTCTGACGAATCAGATGCTTGTCCAAAGGACCTTCAGACTTAGAAGCTTTCATTCTAGAAACAGTCGACACACTCTTCTTCCGCCATTTCCCCATGCCGGGGATAAGCTCTCACTCTAACAGCTCACAAACTGCGAAAAGGCTCCTTAGGGGCTCCAAAGGGGCGTGGCCTGCCCCTTTGGTCACACCCCTTCGGGGCACGTGCTCGCGACCGCGTTCCGCGGTGTAGCCCAGAGTAAAATAGGGCAGGAACAGGTGCAGCAATCAGTGCCGAACACACGAGCAAGGTGGAATCGCCGGGCAGGATCACTCTCCACTCCTCAAACCCCGAGGTGTAGCCCAGAGTAAAATAGGGCAGGAACAGATGCAGCAATCAGTGCCGAACACACAGGCAAGGTGGAATCGCCGGGCAGGATCACTCTCCACTCCTCCTTGTACCCCTCTTTTATAATGGAGTGTCCAATGTTCTGCTGTTATCTGCCCCCATCTGGGGGCAAAGTGACACAACCTTCCTGGAATGGTGGAAGGTTCTGGTCCATTGAGGGCCAGGAAGGCTAAGTTCTCTAGATGAAAGTCAAAGGCCTTGTGGAGGCTGAGACTGCTGAGACGGTTGAGGCTTAGCAGCCTTTGCTTTCCTTTGCTTAGGTGGTTGCCAACTCTTTCGGGCAGGCTGACCTGCAGAACGTCCCTGCTGGGAATAAGAGGGATAAAACCTCTTCTTTTTTGAGAAGAATGGTTTCTTGAAAGATTTCTTCCTTGCAGGATCAGCTGTGGCTTTGGATAACCTATCCAAAGTGGAGTTGTCAGCATCCAACTCATTGGCCTTTTCTTGCCAATCTCTGCCGAATAGATTCTCACTTGTACAAGGGATATTGCCCAGTTTGTCCTGCACCCAGAGCTCCAAATCAGATGCCTGGAGCCAGGCAATTCTACGTGCACCTATGGAAATGGCAGAGGTTCTACTTATGCACTCAAAACAGTCAAAGGCTGCACGGTTGACAAACTTAGAAACATCTTGGGCATGTTTAACCAGTGTGAGAAATACCTGCCTTTTATCCTCACGAAGAAGAGGGCTCAAAACCTCTAAATCTCCTGTGACTTCCTTAAGGAACATTCCCATATATAAGATATAGGAACTGATCCTGGCAGAAAGCATGGAAGCCTGGAAAGTACGACGTCCAAAGGCATCCAAAGTTCTACACTCACGTCCTGGAGGATTAGAGGCATGCCTCTTTGCACTCCTGACCCTTCTCATAGCTGATTCCACTACAATAGAGTGGTGAGGAAGCTGAGTCTTCTGGAAACCAGGACAAGGAGGGACTCGATACATGGTATCAGTCTACAAGAGTGAGGAGAGGTGGTAAGAGGTGTTTCTCACATTCTTAAAATGAGATCATGATAGGCAAAGTAGCTGCCTCTTTAGGAGCTTTGGGATATTGTAGAATCTCCAACTCCTTTGCCCTGGGCTCTGTTTCGGAAGCCACAGTAATGGAAAGACCTCGAGCCACCTCCCTGATAAAATCCTGAAAGGAGATATCTTCTGGAGGAGACATCCTACGTTTAGAAGAGGAAGGCTCCTCCGGGAAAAGTATTCCGGTACCGACAGAATTATCAGAATCCTCAGACTCCTCCGAGGATTCAAAGTACCTTCTGTCCGGATGCTCTTGAAGAGCCCGATACCCGTACCGACCGAAGTCGGTACCGGGGAGAATCGGTACTGGTGTATCATACCAGAAGGCATCGCATGACTAGGTGCCGGCAAAGCAGACACTGATGTCGCTGCCGATGCTGTCAGTACCGGTACAACTGCCTGACGCGGTTCCGAGGGTGTCGATGCCGCAAGGAGAGCCGCCAGACTGCGTTCAATAGCCAGGAACGTCTGGTCTATTGATGCTGCCGATGCCTGGGTATCAGTACCGGAGAAAACAGCCGGTACCCCAGAGCATAGCACCATTAGGTCTGCCGAGGTCGAGGCCTCGAGAACATCCTGGAGCCCCGATACTGCTTTGGAAGCCGAAACCTCCCGCCGGGGCAATTTTGCCAATACAGAACCCTCAAGGGCAATGCCTGAGGATTCTTGATGCTTAGAAGGAGATCTACCCTTTGAGGAGCGGCTAGATTTATGTTTAGTTACCTGAGATCCATGGGAGGAAGACAAAGTCCTGAAAGACGTCGATGCCACAGAAGCTGCATCGGAGGGAAAAAGGGTACTGAGCTTAGCAGCTCGGTTTTGTCTACCCCTCTTGGACATCATGGCACAAGCCATACAGTCAGAGATGGAGTGGTCAGGACCTAAACATTTGAGGCACCACTCATGGGTGTCGGTGACGGAGATGGTACCGCCACACTTAGTGCACTTTTTGAAACCTGAAGCGGGGTTTTCCATAGTGGAGGAAATTTTGGGCCTAAGGCCCAAAATGGCACGTGCACCTGGAAAAGAAAAGTTTGGAAAAAAATACTATATATATTATTTTTTTTTAAAGAAAGAAGGAAGAACCGGCAGTACCGGTATAGCGTCGAGGAAGGCAGACGCGACCACAAAAAAGAAGGGAATAAGGAAATATTTTCTGCGGTGACAGGAACGACGACCTGTTGGCTCCGCGGAAAACGAAGAACTGGAGAGAGGCAGTTGGGAAAGGCGGGAAGGCAGCACGCAGGCGCTGTGGGATGCTCCCAAAAACTTTCTAATTGGACGCTGGGGAGCGTTTCCGTGCAGGCTCCGTCGGTACCGACGATACCCATATGTGAAGACTACATTCCTGCTTGTTCCTGGAGATATAGTTAAATTCATATGGCATTGGAAATCCTATATCTCTACCAATGATTAATATATTGTCGCAGTAGGAGCTCAGTCTTGACGTTCATAAAACATTATCTTTTAACTGATGCTCGACCTCTTTAATATAGTCCCGTCTATTCATGACCACCAAAGCCCCTCCTTTATCTGCAGGCTTAATAATGATGTCCTGATTATTCCTAAGAGACAACATAGCCACCCGTTCATCCCTGGTAATATTGTGGTATAATTTCATGGTATGTGGATAAAGATCTTCAATTCGTCACAACACATTTTTGAAAGTCTCCAGTGAAGCGTGTGTAGCATTTGGGGGTATTCAAGTAGAACATTTCTTATTGACTGAGTCATCAGTGACAATGTCACGCGACGCAAAAAAATGCCTAGACCGCAATTTCCTAAAGAACTTGAAAAGTTCAACACGGATATTAAAACAACCATGTCTTAGTTGGAACAAACTTAAGACCTTTGGAAAGAACTTGCTTGCAGTGAGTGTATAATCAGATAAATTGAATATATTATTTTCTATTCGTGGTACGATTGCTTTCAAGAGAACGTGCCCCTCCCTCTGCCATGTCCTCTCTGTGGGTAAAAGGTCCTGGGGGCAAAGGAGTCCTCCTTCGGATCTCCTCCCTTCCACAGACTGTCCACTGAGAAGCCCCAACTGCGGTGACCTGACCTGATGGAAAAAGGGAAGATGACCCCTCAAGAGGATCTTCAGAATCGCTTCTAATCCTCTTTTTGGGATGCTAGGTATCTACTGATTCGGACACAACACTTTAAATTTTTTTTTTCTTTTGGTGGCTAGCATTACGGGGCTGTCTACTTCTTGTAGACTCACGTCTATCCTGAGAGTAAACATATCCTGTTCTGTAGTCAGCCTCATCTTGTTTGTATTTCTTTAATTTTTGTTTCCTTAATGAATTTCTTGAAATTCATTAAATTTCTATCAAAATCTATTTTGTTATTCTCAAATCGGCTGTCTTCTCTCCTTTAACATATCAATATGTCTGTCAATGTCAGCTTTCAACAAGTCAACCTTAGCCTTTGAAATATTTATTAAAAGAATCATTAGATCAAAGGAACATTTGTTAAATATTGCTTTCCATCTTCTCATAAACTCACCATTGTCCATAAAATCTCTGCGGCTTTCGGAATGTGTAGGCCCCTTGGGATAATGCGATTATGTCAATACTCCAACAAAGAAGCAACGTGAATGTCCTCCTTGATACTTTTCTAGGTCAACTGGACTAACTCTTCCCATGATTGCTCGATGGAATCTATTGGGCATTATTCTTTTTCAGTGAAAAAGGGGTCCTCTGGAAGCATTCCTTGTAAGACATCCTCTCCGTAACTAAGGACCTCCTTCCAGGGGGAGTGTAGAGCACCAGTCCACAGAAAACACACCCCTCACTTGCTAAAAACAGGAAAAACCCCTACACGGCTGCTTTTGGGCTATACTTTATTCAGGAAGGACAGGGTAGGAAAAAGGGGGGGGGGGGAGGAGGCATGGCACTATATGTAAAAAAATGAATATGAAAGCTATAGAATTAAAGGCTTTAAAAGGGAGTGAGGCGGCACTGTGGGTTAAACTAGAAAGAGGGAACAAGAAATCCATTTGCATTGGTGTGATATACAGATCTCCTTCACAGGAGAAAGTGGACATAGATTTAACAGAAGACATACACAGTATTGCCATGAAAAGAGAAGTGCTACTGATAAGTGATTTTAATATACCAGATGTTGATTGGCACATCCCTGCTGCGGTGTCATCTAGAAGTAAGGAGATTCTGGATTCTTGACAGGGAGAACTATTTCGGTAGCTGGTAACAAAACACAAACATGAAGGGGCCATACTGGACTTGGTGCTTAGCAAGGGGAAAGTGTTTCTGATGTTCTAATGGGGAATCATCTTGCATCCAGTGATCACCAGATGGTGTGTTTCAGTATTAGGACTAGGGCTGATAAAGTCTATTCAAAAGCAAGGGTCTTAGACTTTAGGAACCTTTGACAAGATAGGGCAATACCTCAAGGAGTTGTTAGCAGGATGGGAACAGCTGGGGGATATAGAAAAGCAACAGTCAAAAGTGAAAGGGGATATTTTAAGGGCAATAAATCTTTTTCCTATAAAGGTCAATAAATATAAAAGGAAAAGGAAGCCACTATGGTTCTTGAAAGTAGTAGTTGAAAAGGAGCAAAAAAGAGGGTGGCCTCAAAATACAAGAGATTACAGAAAGAGGAAGACAAACATTATTTGAAAAAACAGATGTTGAGAAAGTAGTCAGGAAAACAAAGATACAAAAAGAAGAAACAGTCAATGAAATAAAATGGGGGGGGGGGGAACAAGACCTTTTTCAGATACGGTAGCAAGAAGAGGATGTGCAAAAGTAGTAATTTCAGACTCAAGGTTGAAGGGAGAAGAATATGTAGAAGCTGATGAGAAAGCAGAATTGCTTAAAAAAATTTGTTCTGTGTTCAAAGATGAAGGGACCAGAGCAGGATTTCAGAAAACACCCACAAACAGGAACAGAAGTGAAGAGGATCTTGAACAATTTTCAGAAGACTGTTCATGAAGAACTAGCTAAACAAAGTAGACAAAGCAATGGGGCTGAATGGGATACATCCGAGAATATTGAAGGAACAAGGAGAAGTTCTAATGGCTCCACTGTCTGACCTTTTCAATGCTTCCTTAACAGTCGGAGTGGTCCTAGAAGACTAGAGAAAGGCACATTTAGTCCCTTTACACAAAAGTTACTAAAACAGAGGATAGTGAGATTTCTGGAGTTCAATGGATTGCAGAATCCGAGGAAGCATGGGTTTACTAGAGGCAGATCTTGTCAAACAAATCTGATGGATTTTTTTGACTTGGTGACCAGAGAGTTGGACTAATGGGAGAGCCCTAGAAGTGGTGGTACGTACATTTCAATAAAGCCTTTGACACCGTTCCACACTGGTGACTTATAAATTGAGTGCCCTAGGGATGGACACTGAACTGACTGACTGGGTTAAAAATTGGTTGAGTGGGAAGCAACAAATGGTACAGATAAATGGAGCTTACTCTGAGGAGAATGATGTAACAAGTGGTGTGCCACAGGAATCTGTCCTTGGTCCGATTCGTTTTTAACATTTTTTGTTAGTGATATCGCAGAAGGGCTGTCAGATAAGGTTTGCAACTTTGAAGATGATACCAAAATCTGCAATAGAGTAGACACCCAAAAAGGAGTAGATAACATGAGGAGGTATCTAGCTAAGTTTGAAGAATGGTTGAGAATTTGGCAGCTGAGATTTAATACTAAAAAATGAAGGGTCATGCATTTGGGTGCAAAAATCCAAAGAAGCAGTACCGTGTAGGGGGGCAAAGTCTACTTCTGTTGACGAAAGAAGAGCAGAACCTCGGCGTGATTGTTTCTGATGATCTTAAAGTGGCTAAACCAGGGGTCTGCAACCTTTAAGACGTAAAGAGCCACTTGGACCCGTTTCCGAAGGGAAAAAAAAAACTGGGAGCCGCAAAACCATTGCGACATTTAAAACAAATCTAACACTGCATATATTGTTTCTTACCTTAATGCTATATACGACCCCCTACTTTTCCTGTTAAAATATAGGTGTTTGGCCTATACTCGCCGTATAAGACTACCCCTCTTCCTTCACACACCAAAAAAAAAAACGCCAGAAAATATCACAACAACAAGTAACAATATTTGATTTCAAAATTATGATGATTTTGTAGTCAAATCACTAATATGAAATAAAATTATTTTTTCTACCTTTGTTGTCTGACCAATTTATTCTTTGATCATGCTGGTCCCGATCTGAGGCTTCTGCTTTCCTGTCTTCTCTTAGCTCTCTTTCTGTGGTCTATGGTCCATCTGCCATTTCTTATCTCTTCTTTCGTTTTCTTCACTTCTTTCCATCAGCCTATTTCCAGTCCCAGTAACCCTCCCCAATATCAGCCCCTTTCCAGTCCTCACTCCCAGTACCTTCCAGTGCTAATCCCCCCTCAACCCCATTACCAGTGCTAGCCTCCCCTAATCAGCCCAATACCAGTCCTACCCCCCCATCAGCTCATTACCAGTCCTAGCCTCCCCTAATCAGCTCATTTCCAGTGCTCGTCCCCTCAACCCCATTACCAGTGCTCCATCCCTCCATGTCAGCCCCCTCCCTCCCTCCATCCATATCAGCTCCCTCCCTCCATGTCAGCCCCCTCCATCCCTCCATCCATATCAGCTCCCTCCCTCCATGTCAGCCCCCTCCATCCCTCCATGTCAGCCCCCCTCCCTCCATCCATCCATATCAGCTCCCTCCCTCCATGTCAGCCCCCCTCCCCCCATCCATATCATCTCCCTCCCTACCTGTCAGCCCCCCTCCCTCCCTCCATCCATATCTGCTCCCTCCCTCCATGTCAGCCCCCCTCCCTCCATGTCAGCCCCCCTCCCTCCATCCATCCATATCTGCTCCCTCCCTCCATGTCAGCCCCCTCCCTCCACCATCCATCCATATCTGCTCCCTCCCTCCATGTCAGCCCCCCTCCCTCCATCCATCCATATCTGCTCCATCCCTCCATGTCAGCCCCCTCCCTCCCTCCATCCATCCATATCAGCTCCCTCCCTCCATGTCAGCCCCCTCCATCCATCCATATCTGCTCCCTCCCTGTCAGCTCCCTCCCTTCTTCTGCAGCCGCGGCTCTCTGCCTCTTAGGGAACCGCGGCTGTGCTTTTAAAATCATCTCGGAGCCCTTCCTGTCTTGACGGGCTCCGTGCAGCATTGTCCCGCCTCTAAAGGAAGTGGTAAACAACTTCCTTTAGAGGCGGGACAATGCTGCACGGAGCCCGTCAAGACAGGAAGGGCTCCGAGATGATTTTAAAAGCACAGCCGCGGTTCCCTAAGAGGCAGGGAACCGCGGCTGCAGAAGAAGGGAGGGAGCCCATAACGCCATAAATACCGGGCGGGCAGTGTGCTCCGGAGCCGCGGCAAAGGTGAGAAAGAGCCGCATGCGGCTCCGGAGCCGCGGGTTGCCGACCCCTGGGCTAAACAGATAAAGAAGGCTATGGCGAAAGCCAGAAGAATGCTTGGGTGCATAGGGAAAGGAATGACCAGCAGAAAAAGGCAGCGATAGTGCCTGAGACATCCTTTGAATTACTGTGTGCAATTCCGGAGACCACACCTTCAAAAGGATATAAACAGAATGAAGTTGGTACAGAGGGTGGCTACCAAAATGGTGAGTGGTTTTTGTTATAAACCAAATGGGTCAACTCCGTATTATAAACTGAAAGTAATATGTTTGAACCAAAAAACTGTATTTCTCATCAACTAAGAGACATTATTTCTTCGGCAGTAAAGCGGTCTCAGTATCTCGGGGTATACGCTGAAACTTGCAGCATATCCTCCCCTTGCGTCACATCAATGACCACCTATGTACTTACTTCCTTTTTTGTAATTTTAGCGAGTGAAAAATTTAAACTTTAAAAATGCCTCTCTTATTAGTTGTAAATAGCAATTTGCTTAGCTTTTGTTGTTGATTCTTAAATTTCTGTCAATTCTTTGTAATACATTGTGAATGCTCCCAACGCTATCCAGCGCCAAGCGTTTCTCCAATTACGGGTTCCTCAGGGGAATGGCTAAGCTCTGCAAATGAACACACAGTGTTAATGAACTTTACTTTCCTCTAAAATATTGTTTCGTCTCTCGTAAGGCAAACGATTACTCTCTTATTAGTATACTCACTATTCTGTTGATCATACCCACGTTCCAACCGCATACATTATGCTGAACTGCAAGGCTGTTGTCAAAAGGACGCCAACGCAAGCGCTTTTTTAAGTTGAGATGAACCAATCCTAGATGGGCCCTCCCCCTACTAATTTCATATGCATGATTCCCATTCAATACGGGCATTTAAACCTAAAGGTTCAACTGTTTGTAACCGGTATATCCATCTTTGTTCCATATATAAGAGAGTTTCATCTATAGTACGGCCCTGATATGGTTGTTGTATTTGTGTTATGCAAAAACACTCTAAATCTTCAAAAGTGTGTTGTGATGACAAACAATGCTCCACTATCGGGGCTTCTAAACGCTTGCATTTAAGTTTACTTTTATGTTCCATCAATCGGGTCCGGAATGTGCGGCGAGTTTTTCCGATGTATAATAACGAACATGGACATCTTATGCAATAAATCACCTGTATGGAAGCACATGTAGTAAAAGATCTTAATGGATAAGTCTTCCCATTATGACAAAATTGATTACACTCTTTAGTAACTGAACAAATAGAACATGTCCCACATGACCTATGTCCTGATGCTTCCAAAGCTAACGATTGCGGGTGTCGCACTTTTATTGGGCTCAGAATGTCTTTCAAATTGCACTGTCGTTGCCACACGCACCGTGTGTGGTATTTTCTAAGGCCTGGTATGGCAGTCAACACACTTTTATGTTTCTTCAAACTGGATTGTAAACAACTACTTAAGGGAGAATATTTGGTTATGAAATTCACCACTTCTGAGTCAGATTGTTTACAATCCAGTTTGAAGAAACATAAAAGTGTGTTGACTACCATACCAGGCCTTAGAAAATACCACACACGGTGCGTGTGGCAACGACAGTGCAAAAACACTTCCTCTTTATTAAATACCTCACAGCCTCCCCCGAACCCCAGCCACCATGTATGAGCAACACACAATAACTCCATCTCTCATATATACAGTTACCTTGTTCAATGTTCCACATATGTAGATAGTTTCCCCTGTTATCCAAGTTACTGCTCCTGTTCATTGTAATGACCTGACTCTTGTTTATTGTCGGATATTGTTTGTTCTATGTAAACCGCGCTGATCGCAAATAGTGCGGTATATAAGAGATGTAAATAAATAAATAAATAAAATTTGAAAGACATTCTGAGCCCAATAAAAGTGCGACACCCGCAATCGTTAGCTTTGGAAGCATCAGGACATAGGTCATGTGGGACATGTTCTATTTGTTCAGTTACTAAAGAGTGTAATCAATTTTGTCATAATGGGAAGACTTATCCATTAAGATCTTTTACTACATGTGCTTCCATACAGGTGATTTATTGCATAAGATGTCCATGTTCGTTATTATACATCAGAAAAACTCACCGCACATTCCGGACCCGATTGATGGAACATAAAAGTAAACTTAAATGCAAGCGTTTAGAAGCCCCGATAGTGGAGCATTGTTTGTCATCACAACACACTTTTGAAGATTTAGAGTGTTTTTGCATAACACAAATACAACAACCACATCAGGGCCGTACTATAGATGAAACTCTCCTATATATGGAACAAAGATGGATATACCGGTTACAAACAGTTGAACCTTTAGGTTTAAATGCCCGTATTGAATGGGAATCATGCATATGAAATTAGTAGGGGGAGGGCCCATCTAGGACTGGTTCATCTCAACTTAAAAAAGCGCATGCGTTGGCGTCCTTTTGACAACAGCTTTGCAGTTCAGCATAATGTATGCGGTTGGAACGCGGGTATGATCAATTGAATAGTGAGTATACTAATAAGAGTAATCGTTTGCCTTACGAGAGACGAAACAATATTTTAGAGGAAAGTAAAGTTAATTAACACTGTGTTCATTTGCAGAGCTTAGCCATTCCCCTGAGGAACCCGTAATTGGAGAAACGCTTGGCGCTGGATAGCGTTGGGAGCATTCACAATGTATTACAAAGAATTGACAGAAATTTAAGAATCAACAACAAAAGCTAAGCAAATTGCTATTTACAACTAATAAGAGAGGCATTTTTAAAGTTTAAATTTTTCACTCGCTAAAATTACAAAAAAAGCAGTAAGTACATAGGTGGTCATTGATGTGACGCAAGGGGAGGATATGCTGCAAGTTTCAGCTTATACCCCGAGATACTGAGACCGCTTTACTGCCGAAGAAATAATGTCTCTTAGTTGATGAGAAATACAGTTTTTTGGTTTAAACATATTACTTTCAGTTTATAATACGGAGTTGATCCATTGTTATTTAAGATTTTACTCCTGTAAGAGGTGACCAATATAGAAATTTGTGATAAACCAAATGGGGACAAACATCTCAGTATGTATACTTTAGAGGAAAGTCAGAATAGGGGGATATGATAGAGATGTTTAAATACCTCCATGGTATAAATGCACAGGAGAGCCTCTTTCAATTGAAAGTAAGCTGTGCAATGAGGGGACATAGGATGAGGATGAAAGGGGATAGACTCAGGCATAATATATGAAAATATTTCTTTATGGAAAGAGTGATAGATGCATGGAATTGTCTCCCAGTGAAGCTAGTAGAGAAGAGGACATTGAATTCAAGAAAGCATGAGACAAATACAGATGATCTATAAAGCAAAAAAAGGGACTATAGTAGTTGCTACAGAAGGGCAGACTAGCTAGGCCATATGGTCTTTTTCTGTCATCATGTTTCTATCATATCTCCCCCTCAGCTGTCTCTCTTGCAAACTGAAACTTAGAAACATGATGGCAGATAAAGATCACACAGCCTATCCAGACTGCCATTTCTGTGTTTGTTCATGCTTTCTTGAATTCAGATACAGTCCTCATCTTTTACCTCCACAGGGCATTATTCCATGCATCTATCACTCTTTCCATAAAGAAATATTTTGGCATATTACTCCTGAGTTTATTCCCTTTCACCTTTGCCCCCTTTGTTGCAGAGTTTTCATTTAATTGAAAGAGGCTCTCCTCTGCCTTTATGCCAAGGAAGTATTTAAAACTATCATATCTTCCCCTTTCACCCTTCCTCCAAAACAGGGGTTCTCAACCCAGTCCTCTGATCACACCTAGCCTGCCGGGTTTTCAGGATAGCCATAATGAATATGCATGAGAGAGATTTGCATACAATGGAGGACATGCGTGCAGATCTCTCTTATGCATATTTAGTGTGGTGATCCTCCATGAGGGTGTGTTGACATTCTGGATCTTTATTCCATGGTGCAGGAAAGGGCAGAACCCTGACTGGGACATCACAAACAAGAAATAAAGCAGTTTTTCCTTTGAAATGGGAAAACAATGGAACAAATGCCAAAAACATCTTGAATAGGGGCAAACTTAGAACATACAAAACTGAGGTACTAGGAAGGCTGCTGCGTGTGGTAAGTGCCATGTATGCTCAGAACTTTGCACTTGAGCTCAGCAAATTGTTCCATCCTAGCAGTGTGTAATGTCACACATTTGAGTGCTCGACTTAATCCTGCTTGTTGATGGCATAAAGTTAACCACCTTCTTAACACATCACCATACCAAGCATACCACATAGATACATCCCTCCAGCATGACCCTTACTCCTTGTATAGGAACAGGAGTAAGGAAGGGGGTATAGAGCTGGGTCCAATCCCACATATTTTAATGCGACATTTGGTTTAAGGGAGCACAGCTTTTAGGCATATAAGATATGCACAACAGGGACTAAAACCTTAGATGCCCCTCCCCCTTCCCCAAAAATCAAAGCCCCACCCATATCATATTCTTACCCCAGTTTGGCAGCCTCTGGTTTGCTGAAGCCATTGATATGCAATTCATTCCTCAGATGAGACTTTGGCACAGACCACTGGGAGAAAAATGAGAAAAAGTAACAGAAATGAAGCATCAGTGGTGCTGGGGGTTTCTCCCACATATTTCTAGTCCAGGGCAGAATCACTATGTTCACACATCTCCACCCCTCCCTTTTCAGGGCAGACATACAGTGCTACATGCCCAGTTCTCCCCTCCATCAGATACCTCAATGTGCACTCAAGTCTGCTACTCCCAAAAACGATGCTGTGCTCTCACGTCTCTGCCCACCACATCCCCAGTCTAGTGCACAGACACCAAAGTGATCACATCTCTCCCCGTGCCACATCGATAGTATGGGGGAAGAGAAGAATGTTGAAAATTGTGAAAGGAGTTGTGATAGCGATAATGCTGATGACTTAATATCAAAGGGTTGAAATTGCTGGAAAGATTATGGAGAGCATGGAGATTGCAAGATAGGGGATAATGGACTATAGTGGTGATTACTGAGATCAAAGGCTAGAGCATAGCTCTGTCCTCATAACCAGTGCAGCCAAATAGGTTTTCAGGATATTGACAGTGAGTATGCAAAAGATAAACATGCATACACTGGAAACCCTGTATAGGGAAATGGATTCCATAATTGTGTATATCCTGAAAATCTAATTAGTGTATATATCTGAAAATCTAATTGTCACAAATTTGGAAGCCCTTGTGGAGACTGCAGAAGGCCGAGGGTTAAGGATGAACAAATAGGATGAGTGGCGAGGGGGAAGAAAATGGAGGATTATCTGAAGATAGGGGGCACAGTGGAACTCACTGTGAGGGTGGGGTGTGATGGAATATAGTGAAGAGGTGGGTGATAATGGTTAACAGCACTGAGATCAGAGGGCAGCGAGTGCAGGAATATTGCAGGAGGCTATGTTTCTGAGATTAGGGGGTTAATGATTACTTACCAAGGGATATGAATCAGAGATATTGCCCATATGAAAGTTCCTCAGACATAATCTTCTTAACAAGTCAATACCTGTAACAGAGAATATGCCTCAGTTCCTGCTTCTTCTGGGGACAGGGCAAGGGGAAAAGTGCAAATGGACAGACAAAGCGATGTCCATGAAATGGTGTTTGTTCTGAGACTTTCTCTAATCACTCTGCTGGGCTCCTCTCCATCTTTTGCCATATTTTTTTCTCCTGCTCCTTTGTACTTCCAGCTTAAATTAAAACAAGGGCTGGGATCTAGTGCCATGAGCCTTCATTTTCTCCTTAATTTATATCCTCCTTGGTCCTTCAACATATTTAGTATGGCCACTGCAGTTATAGTCCTGGGCCAGGAATCATGAGGCACGCGCATATACTGGAGACTCAGTATTATGAAATTCAGCCTCACCTGTTCATTTCCTTTTCTTGAATCCTGCTAGACACATGGCTTTGTCTCATCTGCCAGCAGATGGAGGAAGAGAACACAGCTTTTCAATGGCATCACCACCTATATGCATCCAAGACACTTGACAGTATTCCATATCAAAGCAGAATAACCCAGGGCTTTTTTTTAGGGGGTATGTGGTGGTACAGAGTAAAGGCACCTTTTTTGTTGCCTATTAAGATTGACCGATGGTCCTCAAGCATTAAGGAAAGAGCCCTGCATATAAGTACTGGCACCATTTTTAACAGGAAAAATGCACTGGAATAATCTACGTTATTAATGAAAACACAAAGAACATCGAAACCTTCTAGAAATAGAACTTTGCCCACTCTGATATTTCACTATGGGCTGTACTTCTGGGCTGGAAAGAAAAGGGAAATAAAAAAGACAAGGGGAAGTCCATGCCAAGGTAATCTCCTAAAAACAAATTGGAAGAGACACCCTCTTGGAAAGCTGGCTTCTTGGTAGGGACATGAATTTGTGTAACGAGATTCAAGGAAAGGAGATTAACAGGTAAGTTTAAATTTTACATTCTTCATCATCCTGCTAGACCACTCCAGATGCATGGGAAGTACTCAAGCCCCACCTAATACTGAGGGTGGGAACAAGTCAGAGCCATTTTATGAACCTAAACCAGCTTCCTCCTCACTGATACGCCCAACCTATATTGCTTTGTAAAGGAGCATAAGGAAGAGCAAAAAGATGCCTTACAGATGTCCTAGAGAGAGACAGTCCTCAGCTCCCTCCAGGAAACCTAAGCCCTCATTGAGTGTGCTTGCAGCCTCTCTCAAGCACTGGATACCTTTTCAACAGACACAATGGCCTCCTTCACCCAGTGGGCTCGCAATGCTTTGGATATGGTCTCATCTTTGCAAGGGCTGTTAAAGGAGGATGAATAATCAAATCATACCTCCTAAATCCTTTCATGATCTTCAAATTTTGAAGGAGAAACCAATGTACATCGAATGTGCAAAAAGATCTTTTTGCCTTAATATTCCTCCTTAGAAAAAACATAGGCAAATATATGACCTGGTTCGAATGAAATGGAGAATCACTTCAGATTGTGTATGGCCTCTTCCTACCTACCCTAAGAAACTGCTTCTTGTAAGAACAATAGATAAGGATTCCTACAGAAGAGGGTCTGGAGCTCTGAGATGTATTGGGCCAAACAGACAGCTACCAAGGCAGCCATTTTGAGTGACGAGCTTACTTAAGAGGAACTATCAAAGAAACGAGAACCAAATTCAGATCCTGCGCTGGGGAACCAAAGGTTGAAATGAGGATCTAAACCATTTGACCTCCCCTTTGAGGATATGGACCACATCTGGATGCACAACATTGTAGAGTCACAAATCTGCCACCATCTGTTGCAGCTCCTGAGGCTATAGAGACAGATGCCACAAATGAAGAATTGGTCTTGTGTGTCAAAAAGTGTCTCTCGCTGCTTCACACAACCCTGGAATCCTCTCCTTTTCATCTGTGACTACAAAATACAATGAGAATGGTCAAGGTCAGGTCCCAAGCACCATTTATGGATGTCTCTTATGGACGTGATCTTGCTGCATCAGGTGCACTTCTGAAACTCAATAGCCAGTTTTTGGGACATGTCACCCACAAAAATAGCCGCAGTGAAATCAAACAACTTGATTCTGGAGAAAAATAATGTGGCTGGATCACATGAAGCCTTGTTCTGACCTATAGTGGCAACTCGATGAAAATGAAGAAAATGTGAAAGACCAAACACACCACCTAAAGATAAAGGGCAGCAAAACAAAGCAATGACAGTAGCAGGTCAGGGAAAACCAATGAAAAGAGAAGAGAAAACTGAAGAAACTATGGAGCACACAGATCAATGAACACCATGTCTGTGGGGCTCCGCAGAAAGACGAAGACTGAGGAGGCATAGTGATGGCAAATGGGAATTCAGGTGCATGTGACCACTTAACTCTCCATAGCCCATGTTCCCTGTAAAATAGTTATCTCCAAGTTATAACGCCCTGTTCAATGTAATTTCAGTTTGTTCAATGTAAACCGCACTGATGCAGAATAGCGCAGTATATAAGAGAATGTAAATAAATAAATAAATAAAAACGTGCGGTGGAACCAATCTAAAAGCTTCAAGGAGGAGCTGGAAAAAGTTCCCCATATGGGGCTCTGTTGGTGACATCACCCATGTTGCAGTCCTGTGCAAGGACTGCAGGTGCCCTAGGCAGGCCTTCCACCCTGCCATTCTCCTCTGTGGCCCCACTCCAGGGCCCAAAGGGGCAGCAATGGACCCCAAACTGTGACACAGCACTAATCTGCACATGCCAGCAGTGCATCGCAGTTTCCTTTCCTATTTATCTTTCCTTCTGCTCCCCTCTGGTGCAGACTTCTGAGGCAATGGAAGGTCACAAAGACTGCCAGTGGAATAAACCCTAGTCTTTTGATCACTAGGCTGCAGCTCTAACCACACGGTTATTCCTCCACTCCAAAGGAACTATGGTGATATTTTATTTACCAGTTAATGTCCTTTTTCCTTGAGTCCTGCTAGACCAGTCCAGACAAGTGGATTGTGTTCCCCTACCAGCACACTGGCGGAGATGAAGAACCAATAAAAAGCCCAGGTTTCAATGACATCACTCCCATGCCTCTATTCGCCTCAGCCACCAGGGTCCCCAGTATTCATCCCAAAGCATATCGGAGAAACATGGCAAACCTCACACTTCCTCAATCATGGGCAAGAAGGAGTAATCAACAGTACAGAACTATGTACAGGAAAGAATAAACAGAAGGCTGTCAGAAGATTAACCTACAAAACAATGCATAAAAATCATAGCGGACCCAAGGGTAACGCAGCAGCAGAACAGAGCCAAATAGTTTCAGTTTCTTTGGTCTAGTAGTAGGACTCAAGGACAGGACATTAACTGGTAAGTAAAATGTCACCCTCCATAACGTCCTGCTAGACCAGTCCAGACAAGTGCGATGTACAACTTCACTGGGCGGGAAGACAAAATAGCAGCTCACAAAACCCTTGAGCCAAAAACAGTGTCTGACCGTATGTGGACATCCAAGTGGTAATGCTTGACAAAAGTGAAAAGTGATGCCCACATCGTTGCATGACAAATGTCTGCAGGGGCTTCCGAATTCCTCTCCGCCCTTGAGGACGCTTGTGCTCAGGTAGAATGGGTGTGCAAACCCTCCGGAATCAGCTGGTTCCTCAACAAATACACCAAGGTAAAGACTTCCTTAATCCAGGGCCCCCAAGGTCGACTTGGCTGCCATGTCACTTTTGCATGGGCCAACAAACAATACAAAAAGATGGTTGTACTTACGAAAGGAATTTGTAACCTCCAAGTATCAGAGAAGCATCTTCCAGACATCCACAAGGTGAAGATCCTTATCCTTCCCCTGACGCTTCTCCTTTGAGAAGGGGGCAGGCAGACTACCTGGTTCACGTGAAAGGGAGAAAGCACCTCAGGCAAGAAGGAAGGCACAGGCTGAATGAAAACTGACTCCTTAGAAAAAGACAGATAAGGATCTTGGCAAGACAAAGCCTGCAGCTCAGAAATCCGCCTTGTGGAACAAATCGCAACCA
This sequence comes from Ichthyophis bannanicus, assembly GCA_033557465.1. NCBI lineage: Eukaryota > Metazoa > Chordata > Amphibia > Gymnophiona > Ichthyophiidae > Ichthyophis > Ichthyophis bannanicus. Next base: position 806,995,580 of record CM066036.1, read on the forward strand.
AGACCATCTTTATAGTAGCACACTTCAATGGCTCAGATCCCAAAAAGGGATCACATACCAGAGGGGAGGATATCAAACCTCTTGAAGAAAACAGGAGACGTCCGGTGCAAGGCTAGAGACTTACCAGCCACTGGACCACAATAACAGGTCACAGCAGCAACCTGAACTTTCAGGGAGCTAAGGGAAAGACCCTTGTTCAGGCCATCCTGTAGAAAGGCCAACAGAGAGGGTACCTTGGCCATCTCGAGCGAACTGCTGAGTGCCACATCACAGCTCAAAGAGGCACGAGATCTGAACATATGCTAGCTGGGTAGACCTCTTCCAGGCTCAGAGCAGAGTTGAGACCACTGCTGGAGGAATAGCCCTTACACGGTAGTAGTCTCCTTTCAAGAGCCAAGTGTAAGTGAGAAGGGAACCAGGTCCTCCAGAATGATTGGTCCCTGCTACAACAGACCCTGAGATGGGGCAACCGAAGAGGGGACGCCCTCAGGAGTTGCAATAGGTCTCTGAAACACGCTCTCCTCAGCCAATCCGGAACCACCAGAAAAATCCTGCCCTGGTAGTATTCTATATACCAAATCATATGCTCCACTAGGGGCGACAGAGGAAACACATACAGCAGGAGCTGACTTGGCCAAGGCTGGGACAGGGCATCAATGGCCTTGGATCCTATCTCCTGGTAGAGAATGAAGAAGCGGCAAATTCTAGCACTAGAGCAGGTTGCCATCAGATCCATTTCGGGGCGACCCCAGCAGCGCAGAATCAACAGAAACGCCTCCTATCTCAACTCCCACTCTCCAGGATTCAGAGTGTGCCAGAAAATCCATCCACTATTTGCCAGAGACAAAGAAATACTGAAGGGACCTCTGCTGACTGAGGCGAATAGAGGAATGGCAATGTCGTCATTGAAATCAGGGCTTTTTATTGCTTCTTTGTCTTCACCAATCTGCTGGTAGGGGGAACACAACCTACTTGTTTGGACTGGTCTAGCTGGACGATATGGAATATACTGACTCCCATTCCGAAAGCTGCAACTGGAAATTCAGATGCCCCAGATAATTACAGACCTATAGCCAGTTTGCCAATTTTGACTAAATAATGTGAAGGATTAGTAGCATCTCAAGTGCGAAAATACATGGAAGATTATGTCCTCCTACATAGCTCCCAATCAACTTTTCAAAGTCTACAAAACACTGAGACAGTTCTATAAATTATAATGTCTGAGTTACATAGAAACATAGAAATATGTTGACAGAAAGAGACCAGATGGCCTATCTAGTCTGTCCTTCCATATCAACTACAACAGACCCCTTTTTACCTTTAGAGATCCTCTGTGTTTGTCCCATGCTTTTTTGAATTCAGTTACTGTCCTCATCTCTACCACCTCCACTGGGAGACTATTCCACGGATCCACTACTTTTCCGTAAAGAAATATTTCCGCATATCACTCCTGAATCTATCTCCCTTCACCCTCATCCCATGTCCCCTCGTAGCAGAACTTGCTTTCAATTGAAAGAGGCTCTCTCCCTGAACATTTATGCCACGGAGGTATTTGAGCAACTCAATCATATCACCTCTATTCCGCCTTTCCTCTAAGGTGTACATATTAAGATCTTTAAGCCTGTCCTCATATGCTTTATAATGAAGACCACTAATCATTTTGGTAGCCACCCTCTGCACCGACTCCATCCTGTTCACATCCTTTTGAAGGTGCAGTCTCCAGAATTGCACACTATACTCCAAATGAGGTCGCACCAAAGACTTATACAGAGGCATTATCACCTCCTTTTTTCTGCTAGCCATTCCTTTCCGTATGCACCCAAGCATACTTCTAGCTTTTGCCGTCGCCTTTTCTACCTGTTTAGCTACTTTAAGGTCATCAGACACAACCACGCCTAGGTCCCGCTCTTCTTTAGTGGACAAAAGTACTTCACCCCCTATACTATATTGCTCCCTTGGATTGCCGCAGCCCAAATGCACGACCTTACATTTTTTAACATTAAATCCCAGCTGCCAAATTCTAGACCATTCTTCAAGCTTAGCTAGATTCCTCCCCTCATGTTATCTATACCTTCCTGGGTGTCTACTCTATTGCAGATTTTGGTATCATCCGCAAAGAGGCAAATCTTACCCGACAGCCCTTCCGCTATATCACTAACAAAGACGTTAAAAAGAATCGGACCAAGAACAGATCCTTGGGGCACACGACTGGTAACATCCTTCTCCTCAGAGTGAGCTCCATTTACCTGTACTCTTTGTCGCCTCCCACCCAACCAATTTCTAACCCAAGCAGTAACTTTAGGGTCTATCCCTAGGGTGCTCAGTTTGCTTATAAGTCATCTGTGAGGAACAGTGTCAAAGGCTTTACTGAAATCCAAATACACCACATCTAGGGCTCTCCCTCGGTCCAACTCCCTGGTCACCCAGTCAAAGAAATCAATCAGATTTGTCTGTCAAGACCTGCCTCTGGTGAATCCATGCTGCCTTGGATCCTATAATCCGTGGGACTCCGGAAAACTCACTATTTTCTCTTTCAACAGCGTTTCCAATAATTTACTCACCACCTAAGTTAAAATAACTGGCCTGTAGTTTTCAACCACATCCTTACTTCCGCTTTTGTGTAAAGGCACCACATGAGCCTCTCTCCAGTCCTTTGGCACCACTCCCGACTCCAACGAGGCACTGAAAAGGTCAGTCAGTGGAGCTGCTAGAACGTCCCCAAGTTCCCTCAGTATTCTAGGTGTATCCCATCTGGTCCCATCCCTTTGTCTACTTTAAGTTGAGCTAGTTTCTCATGAACACAGTCTTCTGAAAATTGTGGGTGTTTTCTGAGGTCCTGCTCCTGGTTCTTCATCTGTGAACACAGAACAGAAATATTTGTTAAGCAATTCCACTTTATCCTTATCAGCTTCTATATATTCCTCCCCTGTACCCTTGAGTCTGAAAATACCACTTTTGCCCTTTCTCTTCTAACATATCTGAAAAATGTCTTATCCCCCCATTTTATTGCATTGGCTATTTCCTCCTCCTTTTGAATCTTTGCCTTCCTGACTACTTTGATAGCTTCTCTAAGTTTTTCCAAATACAGATGCCTGTCTTCCTCTCTCTGTGATCTCTTGTATTTCATGAAGGCCTCCCTCTTTTTCTTCACTTTTTCAGCTAATTCTTTTGAAAGCCATAGCGGTCTCCTTTTCCTTTTACCTTTATTTACCATTTGAACAAATAGGTTGGTTGCCCTTAAAATATCCTCTTTCAGTTTTGCCCACTGTTTTTCTACATCCCCCAGCTGTTCCCATCCCACTAATGACTCACTGAGGTATTGGCCCATCTTGGCAAAGTTAGTCTTCCTAAAGTCTAAGATCCTCACCTTTGAATGGATTCTAACAGCCCTAGTCCTAATACTGAACCACACCATCTGGTGATCACTGGATGCAAAATGATCTCTCACTACAACATCAGAAACACTTTCACCATTGGTAAGCACCAAGTCTAGTATGGCCCCTTACCAACAACAGTTAGTAGGAAAGGGGGGGTCAAGCAATTTAATGCAATTAGATCTATCAGCAGCATTTGATCTGCTGGATCATGACATATCTTGGTTAAATAAAATTGATATTTCAGGATCGGTATGGCACTGGTTGAATGGGTCTCTAATAGGTCAGTAAGAATTAAATGGAGAAATGAATTCTCAGATGTGGAGGTTAGAATGTAGGGTACCACAAGGGTCACCTCTGTCACTATACTTTTTAATATTTATAGGAGTACTTCAGAGATTGATTTGCAGAAATTGGACATCTCTATATTTTTATATGCTGATATCACTGTCTTAACTTCCACTGATTGCCACTTATGAGAAAGGAATATAATATGACAAGGTTCCTGAAACATTATAAATGTCATTCATGAAAACCCCAAAACAGGGCTATACTAAGCACAAAAAAGTATATATTTTTGAGATCCTCAGTGGGCTAATGCGTGTAAAGCATAGTTACTCACCTGTAACAGGTGATCTCCGGGAACAGCAGGAATTTAGTCCTCACATATGGGTATCGTCGGTACCGACAGAGCCTGCGCGGGAACGCTCCCCAGCGTCCAATTAGAACGCTTTTGGGAGCATCCCACAGCGCCTGCGTGCTGCCTTCCCGCCTTTCACAACTGCCTCCCTCCAGTTGAGTTTTAGAGCTCAAAGAGAGAGAGAGGGAAAGGAAAAGAAATAGAGAGATACAACTCCTAGGGGAGGTGAGTGGGTTGTGAGGACTAAATTCCTGCTGTTCCCGGAGATCACCTGTTACAGGTGAGTAACTATGCTATCTCCAGGAACAAGCAGGAATGTAGTCATCACATATGAGGACTCCCTAGCTTTAGATGCCAGGGAGAGACCCCAGAAGTTGTGTGTCCCTGAGAAGGGCTCCACTTCCCCCCATGGATCTCTGGCATCCAACCAGGGATGGTGGGTAGGAGTTGATTAGGTATGGAACAGGTGTTGAAGAACAGCCTGACCAAACAAGGCATCCCAGCCGGAGTCCTTGTCCAAGAAGTAATGGGCTGTGAAGGTATGAACCGAGGCCCAGGTGGCTGCTCGACAGATGTCGTCGATAGACACAGAGTGCAGATGAGCCATTGAGGCTGCCATGGCTCTCACATTGTGAGCAGTGACATGGCCCTCCAGAGAAAGGTTCTTACTCTGATAGGCAAAGGGAATACTGAGAAATCCAGTTAGACAGAGTTCTCTTAGAGACTGGAAGTCCCAAATGAGAAGGATCAAAAGCAACAAAGAGTTGAGAGGACTTTCTATGTTGCTGAGTTCTTTGTAAGTAAAAGGCTAAAGCTCTTTTACAATCCAAGGTATGAAGATTCCTCTCTGCATTTGATGCATGAGGCCTTGGAAAAAACACAGGTAGGTAGACCGCTTGGTTCAGATGAAAAGGCGAGACCACCTTTGGCATAAAGTGTGGATGAGTCCTAAGGACTACCTTGTCATGATGGAACCTTGTATAAGGTGGATTAGCTACTAGCGCTTGCAACTCACTAATGCGACGTGCTGATGTGATTGCAATAAGAAAGATAACCTTCCAAGAAAGAAATTTTAAGGAGGTGGTAGCTAAAAGTTCGAAGGGTGGTTTCATGAGCTGCCCAAGAACCAGGTTTAAGTCCCATGCCACCGGTGGTGGCCTAATGGGAGGCTTGCGTAGAAGGCGGCCTCTCATAAATCTTGCTATAAGAGGATGAGAGGAAATAGGCTGCCCATTTAGAGGCTTAAAGGAAGCTGTAATAACACTCAAATGGACTCTTACTGAGTTAGTTTTAAGTCCTGCATTGGATAAATGAAGGAGATATTCCAGCAAGGATTCCAGAGGTATCGCAAGGGGGTTAAGACCCTTTTGTGAACACCATATGGTAAACCTTTTCCACTTGAAAGCATAGAGCATCTTGTGGAAGGTTTCCTGGAAGTAAAAAGAATATCTTTTATTTGCTGAGGGAGATTGAGATCATGGAGATTTAGGCCTTCAGCAACCAAGCCCTGAGATGCAGAGACTGGGGATTGGGATGCCATAACATTCCGTCCTCCTGAGATAGGAGATCTGAAGCAGACCCTAACTCCAGGGAGGGAGCTTGAGAGATATGTAGAAGCAGAGGGTACCACACTTGCCGTGGCCAATGTGGAGCTACGAGAATCATATGGCATCTGTCTCTCTGAAGCTTGAACAGGGTTTTGGGAAATAGGGGAATGGGTGGAAAGGCATAAAAGAAGTCTTGCCCCAAGTGAAGGAGGAAAGCATCCCTGGCCTGAGAGCCCTGAGCCGCAATTCTGGAACAGAACCGGGGAAGTTTGGCATTCCACGGACTTGCAAAGAGGTCTATTTATTTTATTTATTTAGCTGTATTTATATCCCGCTTTTCACCGGGTCAAAGCGGTCAATTGGGGGATACATTTAACACGAGGGGTTCCCCAAATTTGAAAAATCTTGGCCACCTGGTCTGCATGCAGAGACCTCTCGTGTGGAAGCAGAACTCGACTTGAGTCTGTCTGCCCAAGAGTTTTGTATGCCTGGAAGATACACTGCCAGGAGATGAATCTGATGCTCTCTGGCGAGGGCCCATCGTCGCAAAGCTTCGTTGCAAAGCAACAGAGAGCCTGTTCCCCCCTGCTTGTTCTCATAGAACATAGCTACTTGATTGTCCGTATGGATGAGGACTGTCTTGTAGCTGAGCAGGGAATGGAACACTCGAAGAGCAAGGAAGATTGCTCTGAGTTCCAGAAGATTGATATGTAGATGAGTCTCCTGTGGAGACCAGGTGCCTTGGGTGGAGAGGTCTTGCAGATGAGCTCCCCAACCCATTGGTGAAGCATCTGTTGTGAGAGTTGCTTGGGGTAGAGCAGGGGTCTCAAACATGTGGCCCGCGGCCCGCGATGCCACGACTTTTTTCGTGGGTTTTACTTGCTTTTTTCTCACCTTATGATTGCCGGCGCGGCCGCGTGGTGTTCGTCTTCTCTCTCCACATGACCCGAGTCACGAGCCTGCCCTCAACCAATTAGAGACAGGAAGGGGGGGGGGGGCCCAGAAGCAGTCTCAGCAGCCAGCCAAACGCCACGAGGCACCACGCGCCCTCGAAGATCCATTTTGTAGTTAGGCGGCCTGTGCTTCTAGCAGTGTGCACAGCTCTCCGCGGGCAGGTAAAGAGGCAGTCTGCCCTGCCCCCAGAATTCCCCGATGTTAGCCAGCCCTGCCTCCCTCAGTCCCTCTCCTCTTCGGCTTTCAGAGCCGCGAAGGGAGAGCTTCTCCCTCGCGACTCTGTTAAGCTCGCCGGGGCAGATGGGAAATTTCCCATAAGCCTCAGCGGGCTTAACAGAGTCGCGAGGGAGGAACTCTCCCTTCGCGGTTCTAAGCCGAAGCGGAGAAGGACTGAGGCAGGCAGGGAGGGAGGGAGGGAAGCAAACAGGCAGGCAGGGAAGCAAACAGGGAGGGAGGGCAGCAAGCAGGCAGGGAGGGAGGGCTGGCTCCGGGGCCCCGCGGGACATTCGATTTTGCCGCGGCTGATGGGGGGGGGGGGGGAGTTAGGACTGGTAATGTGTTGTGGGCTGGGGGGGGGGGTTAGGACTGGTAATGTGCAGTGGGCTGATGGGGGGGTTTAGGACTGTTAATGCCACTGGGGGGGGGTTTAGTAATGGTAATGTGCTGTGGGCTGATGGGGGGGGGTAGGACTGGTAATGTGCTGTGGGCTGATGGGGGGGTTTAGGACTGTTAATGCCACTGGGGGGGTTTAGGACTGGAAATGTGCTGTGGGCTGAAGGGGGGTTATGATTGGTAAAGAAACTGGGGGAGATAAGGACTGGTAATGTGCTGTGGGCTGGGGGGGGGGGTTTAGGACTGTTAATGCCACTGGGGGGGGTTTAGGACTGGTAATGTGCTGTGGGTTGATGGGGGGGTTAGGACTGTTAATGTGCTGTGGGCTGATGGGGGGGTGGTTTAGGACTAGTAATGCCACTGGGGAGGTTTAGGACTGGTAATGTGCAGTGGGCTGATTGGGGGGGGGGGGTAGGACTGGTAATGTGCTGTGGGCTGATGGGGGGGGGTTTAGGACTGGTAATGTGCTGTGGGCTGATGGGGGGGGTTGCTATGACTTGAAATGGGCTGAGTGGAAGGGGGGCTTGAACTGCAAATGGCTGATGGGGAGGGGGGCTTGGAATGGAAATGGGCTGTGAGGGGAGGGAGCTAGCACTGGAAATGGGCTGAGTGGGGGGGGGGTGAGCTAGGGTTGGAAATGGGCTGATGGGGGTCTAGGACTGGAAATGGACTGATGCAGGGACTAGAAAGGAGCGGATGCTGGGTGGGGCTGGAACTAGAAGGGAGCTGATGTTGGGGGAGGATTAGAATGGGATGGAGCTGGGAAAGTGAAATGGAGAGGGGAAAATATTTTGTGCGGGAGGGAAGACAAATCTACAATAGGCCAGGTTTTGGGAGAGTAAGTGGAGATTGAGGATGGAGGGGTAATATTTGAGTGGATAAAATAGGATTGAGGAAAGAGCAAAAGGAGAAAGATTAGTATGTTAAAGCAGATGTAGAGAGAGAATGAAAAAAAAACTAGAAGAGAGAAGAAAGGACAAATGGACAGCAGACGATGGAGAGTTAGCAGAAGACACAAAGAAACCATAAGAAAGTGGCTGGAACAATTGCAACTGAAAAAAAATGCACAAAAGGTAGGAAAATATCTCTTTATTTTGAATTTATTAACTGGAATATGTCAGCTCTGGGAAATGTGCATCATTAAATGTCTGTGCTTTAGTACAAGAAATTAATTTATAGTTTTATTTCTACAGTGTTGTTGTACATTCCAAGTTTGGCTTTTGGGGTTCCCAATTTAATTATTGTCTTCCTGTTTCTAAATTGTGATTCCTTGTTTGGTGATGGTGTATGTTCTGCATGTGTAACTGAGCTGAGGTATTCTGTTTATGTAATTCCTATTTGACATTGCTACTTGTTCTCTTTTCCCAGTAGGTCATGTATTGTTGTTCTCTGAAATGTATTGATTTAATATTTGCAGTGTTGCCTTTTGATAGGTAGGGTCTGGTGCTTTGTGAGTGATGGTAGTGCTGTTATGATACGGGGGGTTTGCTATGGGTTCTAAATGGGCAGTGTTTGTAGTAGTTCCTAATGTGCCTGGCAGTTGGCACTGGATTATAGTAATATAGAAATTTTTTAGTCTTTCTTTATCCATACACTCATTATGCAACATTATGCAAATATTTATGCAAATGAGGCCCCTTATGCAAATGAGGCCCCGTGTCTTATGCGGCCCCCGGGTTACTTTACAAGTCCTCATTTGGCCCTCAAAGCAATTTGAGTTTGAGACCCCTGGGGTAGAGGTTGCTGGAAAGGGGACCCCAGCAACAGGTTTTGAGTGGACGTCCACCACTAGAGGGACAAAATAAGGCTACTTGTGTTTGCTATTTTATCTAACAGGCATCCGGATGCCTGGGTCCATTGGGTGGATAAAGTCCACTGAGCTGCCCTCATATGGAGGTGAGCATAGGGAACCACATGCACCGTAGATGCCATGTGGCCTAGTAGTTGTAACATCTCTTGAGCAGTTAGATAAGACTTTAGCACTGCTTGAGAAGCTAACTACACCATGCGAAGGCAAAGAGCATGGGGAAGATAGGCCCTTGCCCTTGTGGTATCCAGCAAAGCTCCTATGAACTCCGAGAACTGAGTAGGAGTTAGACTGGATTTTGAAATGTTTATTACTAGCCCTAAATACTGAAGGATACGCATCGTGCAGGATAGAGAAGTCCTGGCCTCTGACTCTGTTGGTGCTCGAATGAGCCAATCGTCTAAGTAAGGGAAGACGAATATTCCTAGAGTGCGGAGAAATGCTGCTACTACAGCCATGCATTTTGTGAACACCCTTGGTGCTGAGGCCAGGCCAAAAGAAAGAACCCTCTATTGGTAGTGCTTTTGCTGAAAAAGGAACCGAAGGAACCTTCTGTGGGTTGGATGTTTGAGGACATAAGTGTACGCATCCTTGAGATCTAGAGAACAAAGCCAATCCTGACTCTGAAGGTATGGCAGCAGAGAACTGAGAGAAATCATTTTGAATTTCTCCTTGACAAGGAATTTGTTCAATTCTCTGAGGTCTAGGATAGGCCTGTAACCCCCTGTTTTCTTTGGGATAAGAAAATAAGGGGAATAGAACCCTGTACCCTGCTGATGAATGGATACTTCTTCTATTGCCCCTTGTGCAAGAAGGGTAGCGACCTCCTGACCTAACAGGTTGATGAGAGAGGTCGGAGAATTGAACTGCTTTACTATTGTGTGAGGGGGCATGCTTGAAAAATGAAGCTTGTACCCCTCCTTTATGATGGAGTGTGTCCAATGCTCTGCTGTTATTTGCCCCCATCTGGGAGCAAAATGACATAACCTGGAATGGTGGAAGGCTCTGGTCCCTTGAGAGCCAGGAAGGCTAAGTTCTCTAGTTGAGAGTCAAAGGTCCTGTGGAGGCTGAGCCTGCTGGGCCGGCTGAGGCCTAGCAGTCTTTGCTTTCTTCTGTTTGGGTGGTTGCTGATCTTTCTTGACAAGCTGACCTGCAGAACGTCCCTGCTGAACATAAGCAGGATAAAACCTTTCCTTTTTAGGAAAGAATGGTTTCTTGAACAATTTCCTTCTAGCAGGATCAGCAGTGGACTTGGATAATCGGTTCTGTCAACCTCTCTTGGACATCATGGCACAGGCCATACATTCCGAGATGGAATGGTCAGGAACATTTCAGACACCACTCATGGGTGTCGGTGACGGAGATAGTACCGCCACACTTGGTGCACTTTTTAAACCCCGAGGAGGGTTTCTCCATGATGGAAAAAATCCTGGGCCTAAGGCCCAAGATGGCGCGTGCAACTGGAAAAAATGGGAAAAGTAGTAAGAATTTTTTTTTTTTTTTTAAAGAAAAAGAAAAACCGGCGGTACCGGTAAAGCATTGAGGAAAGCAGAGGCGACCACAAAAAAGAAGGAAAATTTTCTGTGGTGACAGGAACACGACCTGCTGGCTCTGCGGAAAACGAAGAACTGGAGAGAGGCAGTTGGGAAAGGCGGGAAGGCAGCACGCGGGCGCTGTGGGATGCTCCCAAAAGCTTTCTAATTGGACACTGGGGAGCGTTCCCGCGCAAGCTCCGTCGGTACCGACGATATCCATATGTGATGACTACATTCCTGCTTGTTCCTGGAGATAAAGTAGAAACCAATTAGCTAACCGGATCAAAGGCAACAGAATTTCAAAGAAAATGGACCACTCAATTTCTTAATTCAGTCTCTGAGATGACACTGATTGAAGGTGATAAATCCATTGCTGTTCATGTAAAGTCAATAAATTGTTATGCCTTTATAAGACTTTGAATGGTCTTATTACTTTTTACATGGTCTTAATTTTATGACCTCGTCAAGAGTTTCTCATTTGGTAAACAGTAATTAATTACTGTTAACCCTCCATTGCTCATGTTCCCTATAAGTATTAGCGTATGTGTGTCATATCCCCTCGTGTTAAATGTATCTCCCAATTGACCGCTTTGACCCGGTGAAAAGCGGGATATAAATACAGCTAAATAAAAAATAATTAAAAAAAAAATTAGCATTGCTTTATTCCAAAAATTTTAAATAAAAATCTTTAGATATACTTTTTGGCTATGGTGCCACCATCGAATGGAACGGTTTGCCAGGTGAAATTAGGAATGTCTAATTATGTATTGTTTAAACAGTCATTGAAAACAATTTACAAAATTTATACTGACAAGATAAGTTATTTATTATGATACAGGTTTTTCTGAAATTGTTCGTAATTGAGTAACCTGTATTAACTGACTATATTTTATGCTTCTTGTAATCCGCTTGGAACTATTAATTCATAGGTGGACTATAAATAGTTTGAGTAAATTAGACTTACCTGCTGTTGTTCCTTAAGGAACTCCAGTCTAGTCCTGACATCTAGGGTTGAGCACCCTCTCCCGCAGCATTGGAGACTGAGCACATCACTCTCTTGGTGACTCCACTATAAATAGGCTAAGATCCTCCTCCACGCTCCAGTAAACCTATTGACAAAGCAGACTCACAAGAGCAATAAGTAAGTAGTTAAATACAAGAGTAACAAAATTCTGAACCGACTAAAGAAATGCTTCTATTTTTTTTTTTTTTTAAAGTTCCTGAGAAAACCTTCCCATTCCTGTCATAGGAATTCTCCCAAGGTCTGCTGAGGCCAACCTCCCAGACTGAGGAACCCCAGGTGAGCTACACCTCCCCGCTACACGAACTGCTCAATTATCTTCCTTAATCCTTCGCGACCCGATGTGTCCGGTGCCTATACAGGCTATTTTCTTTGCTTCAGGCCCACGACTAGGGAGAGATACAGGACTAGACTGGAGTTTAAGGAACAACAATTAGCAGGTAAAGCGTAGTTACTCACCTGTAACAGGTGATCTCCGGGAACAGCAGGAATTTAGTCCTCACATATGGATATCGTCGGTACCGACGGAGCCTGCACGGGAACGCTCCCCAGCGTCAAATAGGAACGCTTTTGGGAGCTTCCCTCAGCACATGCTGCCTTATCGCCTTTCCAACTGTCCCTCTTCAGTTAAGTTTGTAGCTGAGTGAAAGGATAGAGGGAGAGAGGAAAGAGACAAAGAGAGAGAGAGACAACTCCTAGGGGAGGTGGGTGGGTTGCGAGGACTAAATTCCTGCTGTTCCCAGAGATCACCTGCTACAGGTGAGTAACTACGCTATCTCCAGGAACAAGCAGGAATGTAGTCCTTACATATGGGGAACTCCCTAGCTGAAGATGCCAGGGAGATATCCCCAGGAAGGTGCCACCGTCAAAGGTGAGAATCCTTCTTCCCATGGATCTCTAGCATCCCACCAGGGTTGGAGGGTAGGAGGAGTTTTAAGTTTGAAAGAGATTTTGAAGAACAGCTTGGCCAAAGAAGTCATCCCGACGGGAGGCTTTATCTAGGCAGTAGTGGGCTGTGAAGGTGTGTACCGAAGCCCAGGTGGCTGCCCGACAAATGTCATTGATAGACACAGAGTGGAGATTGGCCATGGAAGCTGCCATGGCTCTCACATTGTGAGCTGCGACATGGTCCTGAAGAGGAAGACCCTTACTCTCATAAGTAAAGGATATGCATTGGGCAATCCATTTAGATAAAGTTCTTTTGGAGACTGGAAGTCCCAAATGACTAGGGTCAAAAGCTACAAAAAGTTGCGAGGACTTTCTATGTTGCTGTGTTCTTTGAATGTAAAAGGCTAAGGCCCTTTTACAATCCAAAGTATGAAGGTTTCTTTCTGCATTCGAGGTGTGAGGCCTCGGAAAAAATACAGGAAGATAAATTGATTGGTTTAAATTAAAAGGTGAAACCACCTTTGGTATAAAGCGTGGGTGAGTTCGAAGAACAACCTTATCATGATGAAATCTAGTATAAGGAGGATCAGCCACTAAAGCTTGCAATTCACTAATGCGACGGGCAGAGGTGATTGCAATCCGGAAGGTGACCTTCCAAGTCAAAAACCTAAGGGCTGTAGTGGCTAAAGGTTCAAAAGGCGGCCTCATGAGCTGCCAGAGATCTAGATTTAGAGCCCATGCTACCGGTGGTGGCTTGATGGGAGGTTTAGTTAATAAAGGCTTCTCATAAATCTTGATACGAGTGGATGAGAGGAAATTGGTTGTCCATTAAGAGGCTTATAAGAAGCTGATATTGCACTAAGATGGACTCTTACCGAATTGGTCTTTAAGCCAGAATTCGATAAGTGAAGGAGATACTCTAGTATCGGTTCTAAGGGTATGACCAGGGGGTTTAATCCCTTCTTGGAGCACCATATAGTAAAACGTTTCCACTTGAAGGCATAAGATCTCCTTGTGGAAAGTTTCCTAGAAGCCTGAAGGATATCTTTTACCTGCTGGGACAGGTTGAATCTTGGAGTTCTAAGACTTCAACAACCAGGCCGTGAGGTGAAAGGACTGGGGATTCGGGTGCCATAGCATCCCGTTCTCCTGGGAAAGGAGATCTGGAGCATGCCCTAACGCCAGAGATGGCGCTTGAGAGATGCAGAAGCAGGGAATACCATGTTTGGTGTGGCCATCGTGGTGCTATGAGGATCATGCGACCCCTGTCTCTCTGAAGTTTGAAGAGTGTCTTGGGGATGAGGGGAATGGGTGGGAAGGCATAAAGGAAGTCCTGACCCGACATCCCTTGCCTGACAGTTGTGCGCCGGAATCCTGGAACAGAACCGGGGAAGTTTGGCATTCAGTGGACTTGCAAAGAGGTCTATGTCTGGAGTGCCCCAGAGATGAAATATCTTTGCCACCTGGTCTAGGTGGAGTGACCACTCGTGAGGTAGCAATACTCGACTGAGTTTGTCTGCCCAAAGGTTTTGAATGCCTGGAAGATATACTACTAAAAGGTGAATTTGATGCTCTCTGGCAAGGGCCCATAGTCGTAAAGCTTCGTTGCATAACGACAGAGAGCCTGTCCGCCCTGCTTGTTCACATAGAACATGGCTACATCATTGTCCGTCTGGACTAGAACTGTCTTGTAGCTGAGCTGGGCGTGGAACACTCGAAGAGCTAAATAAATTGCTCTTAACTCCAGGAGGTTTATGTGTAAACCAACCTCCTGTGGAGTCCAGATGCACTGGGTAGAGAGATGATTCAGGTGTGCTCCCCAACCCACCTGTGATACATCTGTTAGGGTTGCCTGAAAGAGGGGTTGATGGAAAGGAGACCCTACTGTCAGATTTTCTAATGATTGCCACCATTTGAAGGACAAAATCAGTCGTTGAGAGATTGTTATTTTGTCCAACAAATGACCCGTGGACTGTGTCCTCTCTGTGGAGAGTGTCCACTGAGATGCTCGCATGTGGATGCGAGCATATGGGACTACATGAACTATGGATGCCATGTGTCCCAGTAGCTGCAGTAGCTCCGAGCAGTGAGGGAGGACTTGCCTGCTGCTTGGGAAGCTAACTGCATTATGTGAAGACACTGGGCTTGTGGAAGGAAAGTCCTTGCCTGTCTGGTATCCAGACAGGCTCCTATGAATTCTAGGCATTGGGAAGGAACTACTTGAGATTTCGGGAAGTTTATTACCAATCCCAAGTATTGGAGGATTCGCATCATACGAGACAGTGCAGTGCTGGCCTCTGTCACTGTGGAGGCTCGGATGAGCCAGTCGTCTAAGTAGGGGAAGACAAAGATCCCCAGGGTTCACAGAAATGCTGCTACTACTGCCATGCATTTCGTGAATACCCTTGGTGCTGAAGCCAGACCAAAGGGAAGAACCCTGTACTGGAAATGTCTTCTCCTGAAAAGGAAACGTAAACATTTCGTGTGATCTGGATGGATAAGAATGTGAGCGTATGCATCCTTTAAGTCTAGAGAGCAAAGCCAGTGCTGGCTTTGAAGGTATGGCAGAAGAGTTCCCAGAGAAATCATCTTGAATTTTTCTCGAAAGAGATATTTGTTCAGTTCTCTGAGATCTAGAATGGGTCTGTGTCCCCCTGTTTTCTTTGGGATAAGAAAATATGGGGAATAGAACCCTGCCCCCTGTTGAAGAATGGGTACTTTCTCTATTGCACCTTGGGCAATTAGAGCGGAGACCTCGTGATCTAGCAGATTGTCTGCAGAGGTTTGTGAATTGAACTGCTTTAGAATTGTAGGAGGGGATAAGCTGTGAAAATGAAGTTTGTACCCCTTCCCTACAATGGACAAAGTCCAATCTTCTGCTGTTATCTGATGCCATCTGTTGACAAAGTGGCATAACCTGCCGGGGATATTGGGGGGTTGAGGACCCTTCAGAGGCAGGAAGGCAAAGCTCTCTAGGAAGGAGCCAAAGCCCTTGAGGGGGCTGAACCTGGAGAGCTGGTTGGGCTCTCAGGCCTTTTGGCTTCTTCTGTTGTCTAGTTTGTCCCTTTTGGGCAACCTGACCTGGAGCTCGAGTCTGATGGGTATAGGAAGGATAAAACTTCCTCTTTTTGCTAAAAGAGTGTTTTTGATAAGGCTTTCTTTTGGCTGGAGTGGCTGTAGACTTTGACAATCTATCTAAGGTAGAATTGTCAGCATCTAACTCGTTAGCCTTCTCCTGCCAGTTCTTGCCGAAGAGATTTTCTCCCGTGCAAGGAATGTTGCCTAACCTGTCCTGTACCCAAGTCTCCAAGTCTGATGCCTGTAGCCAGGCAATTCGTCGTGCGCCAATGGCAATAGCAGAGGTTCTGCTGATGCATTCGAAGCAGTCAAAGGCTGCACGATTAACAAACTTGGAGACATCCTGAGCATGCTTAACCAGAGTAAGAAAGTCTTGTCTCTTATCATCTGGGAGAAATGGGCTCATAAATTCCAAGTCTCCTGTGATTTCTTTGAGGAACATTCCCATATATAGAATATATGAGCTGATCCAAGCGGAAAGCATGGAAGCTTGAAATGTTCTGCGTCCAAAAGCATCCAGAGTCCTGCATTCACGACCTGGAGGATTGGATGTTTTCATCCTGCACATGGCTGACTCCACTAACATTGAATGGTGTGGCAGCTGAGTTTTCTGAAAACCAGGACATGGTGGGACTCGATACATAGTATCAAGTCTCCTAGAGTGAGAAGTAGTCAAAGTTGTCTCCCACATTCTGAGCATCAAGTTATGCAGAATTTCATGGATAGGCAGAGTAGCTGCCTCCTTAGGAGCTTTAGGATATTGGAGGATTTCCAATTCCTTTGCTCTGGGTTCCTCCTCAGGAGCTACTGTGATTGAAAGACCTTTAGCCATATCACGGATGAAATCCTGAAATGACATATCCTCTGGAGGTGACATTCTGTGCTGGGGAGAAGAGGGATCTTCTAAGAGAAACCCTCTAGTGTCAGCAGAATTGTCAGAGTCTTCGGAATCGGAGGACTCGAAGTATTCCTGACTCCAATGCTCCTGCAAAGCACGATCCCGGTACCGATCGAAGTCGGTACCGAGGTGATCCGGTACCACTTTATCCACTCCAGCCGGAGGTGGAATAGGAAGAGTTACCATCGGGCCCAGTAACGTCGGTACCGGCATCATAGAAGAGCTGCGATACTGCGTTTGATAGCAAGAAATCTATGGTCTATCGACGCTGCCGATGCCTGGGTGTCGGTACTGGTAATCACGGCTGTAACCCCTGAGCATGGCACAGGTAGTTCTTGCGAGGTTGAAGCCTCGAGAACATCCTGAAGCCCCATCGATGCTTTGGAAGCTGAAGCCTCCCGCCGGGGCTGTTTTGCCGGTGTGGTTCCCTCAAGGGCAATGCCAATGGCCTCTCAATGCTTAGCAGGAGAGCTACCCTTTGAGGACCGGCTTTTGTGTTTAGTTACCCGAGATCCATGGGAGGAAGAAGAGGCCCTTGACGATGTCGATGCAATGGATCTGGCATCTGAAGAGAAGAGGGTGCCGAGCTTTGCGGCCCAGTTCTGTCTTCCTCTTTTAGTCATCCCCATGCAGGAGAGACATTCAGTTGGCGAATGATCAGGTCCTAAACATTTTAGACACTAATCATGGGTGTCAGTGACGGAAATGGTACCGCTACACTTAGTACATTTCTTAAAGCCACTAGTTGGCTTTTCCATGATTTTGGACAGATGGGGCCTAATGCCCAAAATGGCGCCTAGCACCAAAACAAGAAAGTTTCTGAAAAGAAACAGTGAAAGTTTAGGGTTTTTTTTTTTTAGGAAAGAAAAGAACCGGCGGTACCGGTAGGTGTCATGCAGTAGGCAAGCGCGACCACAAAAAAGAATTTTAAAGATGGAATTTTCTGCGGTGACAGGGAATAGGTCCTTTTGGCTCCGCGGAAAACGAAGAACTGAAGAGGGACAGTTGGAAAGGCGGGAAGGCAGCGCGCATGTGCTGAAGGATGCTCCCAAAAGTGTTCCTATTGGACACTGGGGAGCGTTCCCGCACAGGCTCCGTCGGTACCGATACCCATATGCAAGGACTACATTCCTGCTTGTTCCTGGAGATGTCTAATTTACTCTTCCTTTTCGTCCCTCCAGTCTTGTCCTGACATCTAGGGATGTAACAGAGCAGTAAAACAATGCAACTACCGGAGGGGACCTGCTAGACCAGCCTGAAGCACCGCTGACTCAAAACAAGAATCCCTACCCGCTTGCACATCCAACCGGTAAGGTTTCACAAAAGAATGTAGCGAAGACCACGTTGCTGCCCTACAAATTCTCTACTGCCTGGACCAAGCTGAACTCAGCCCAAGATGCCGTTAGAGCCCTTGTCGAATGCACTCGGAGCCCCACTGGTACCGACTTCCCTTTCAAGATATAAGCTGACATAATAGCTTCCTTCAGCCACCTGGCAATAGAGGCTTTTGACGCCGCCTCTCCTCATCGTGGCCCTCCAAACAAGACGAACAATCCGTTGGACCTACGAAAAGGCGCAGTCTTCAGCAAAGTGCGCCCCCCAGCCGAAGAGACTGGCATCCGTTGTCAGAGGCCTCCAGCTCGGCGACTCCAGGGACATTCCCCTCTGAAGATTTCCAGGCTCGAGCCACCAATGCAAGGCCTCCTGTGTCTCCTGCGGACAGGGCAATCTCTGCGTCAAGTGACTGGTCTGGTGGGACCACCTTCTGAGCAAAGCCCTCTGAAGCGGTCTCATGTGAGCCCTGGCCCAGGGTACCACCTCCAGGGTCGCCGCCATCTTCCCTAAAAGTTGCAGATAGTGCCAAGCTGTGGGGTTCGCTCTCCGCAAAAATGCACAGATCAGCTCCCTTAGCCCCTGAGCCCTGAGAAGTGGAAGAAACACTCTCTCCCCTCCCTTGTGTCGAAGCGGGCCCCCAAATACTCCAACTCTTCAGAGGGCACTAACCTGCTCTTCTCCATATTGACCACCCAACCTAGACTCTGCACAAAGTGAACCACGTGGCAGGTAGCCTCTTTGCTTTTGCTTCTTGACTTTGCACGGATTAACCATTCGTCCAGGTAAGGATGTACCAACACTCCCTGCCTTCGCAAAGCCGCTGCCGCCACCACCATCACCACCTTGGTGAAGGCTCACGGAGCTGTTGCTAACCCGAACGGCAATGCCTGAAACTGAAAATGTCCCTGAGGAACCGCGAAGCGCAGAAACCGCTGATGCTCCCTGCGAATTGGTATGTGAAGATAGGCCTCCGTCAGGTCTGGAGATGTAAGTAACTCTCCCTGCCGTACCACTACGATGACCGATCTTAGGGTCTCCATCCGAAAATGTGTCACTGAGGCACCGATTGACCCCTTTCAGATCCAGAATTGGACGAAAGGTACCCTTCTCTTCTTTGGAGCCACAAAGTAGATCGAGTACCGACCACATCCGTACTGGTCCTCCGGCACCGGCACCACCGCCTTGAGCACCCGGAGCCTTTCTACCGTCTCCTGCACTGCCCGCCTCTTTGCCCGGGCCCTGCATAGCGAAAGAACGAACGCATCGACCACCGGACGCTGGAATCCACAGCATAACCTTCTCGAATGACCAACACCCACTGGTCTGATGTAACCCGGATCCAGGCAGGATAGAACGCCATTAACCGACCCCCCCCCACAGGAATCAATCCTGCCGGGATCCCCAGCACTTCATTGAGATTTCTTGAAGGCCAAGGCCGAGGAAGATCCGAAACCTCTTCCTGCCCCCCTGAACCCCCGAAACCCCTGGGAGCTGTAAGCCGAACATCCCCTCTGAAACTGACCAAACCGTGGGGACTGAAAACGACAGAACTCCCTCTGCTGACTTTTCGTCGGTCCCTGTGAACGTCCGGGTTTCTGCTTATCCTCCAGTAGCCTACCACCCTTGGACTCGCCAAGGTCTTTCACTAATTTATCCCAAGTCCTCCCCAAACAGGAGTTTACCCCTGAAGGGGAACTTACTTAACCGTGCCTTCGAGGAGCCATCCGCAGCCCAGTTACGGAGCCACCAACATCTATGCGCCGCTACCTCCGACTCCATACTCCGAGCCAGGCTTCGGATCATATCATATTGGACATCTGCCAGATAAGCTGCTCCAGTTTCCAACCGAGCTGCCTCCTCGGCTGCGTCCTCTAACTGTCCTGTATTAAGCCTCTGGCACCACTACAAACACACCCTCGCCACTCATGCTCCACAAACCGAAGCTTGCATGGAGAGGGCGTTAGCAAATACCTGCTTTAGTAATGAATCTAAGCGCCTATCCTGAGCATCCTTAAGCGCTGCACTGCCTTCCACTGGAATGGTGGTCTTCTTGGTAACGGCAGACACCGCCGCATCTACCTTAGGAGACTTAAACAGGTCCTTATCCTGGTCCACCAAAGGGTAAAATCGAGCCATCACCCTCGACCCCTTCATTCCAGATTCTGGCATGTCCCATTCCTCCTGGATCATCTCCCTAAACACTCTATGCAATGGGAACACCTTCTGAGTCTTGCGAACTGCCTGCAATAATGGATCCTCTAACGCCGAATCCTCCCCCATGCTGGAAGCCGGAATGTTCAGCGCCTTCAGCGTCTCCGTAATGAGCGCCGGCAATTCTTCCCACCGGAACACCCTCACCACTCGCGCCTGATCCTCCTGCTCAGTGAGCTCCCCTTCCTCCAATTCGTCTTCCATCTCAAAATCCTCTAAGTCCGCTGCCTGATCTTCCTCAGGCAGCAGCCTAGGCTTCTTCGAGGGGACGCTGCAGACCCGGGCGTTTTCCCCCCAGTTCCACCTCCCCTGCCGCTGCGGACCCCGGTACCCCCCCTCCGAGGGCCTGCTGCAGCAGGGATACAAATTGTTGAGAAAAAATTGCTGCTAATCCACCCTGGATCAAAGCCGGGGAAGAGGGAATGTCTGGCGCCGAAGAGGGACCTGCCACCTGCTCCCGGGCAGGTAGAGAAGTCGTCAGCGGTTCAGACGAGCCTGAAGTCTCCACCTCCTGGCTTTCTCCGCCATCCCCCGCTGACAGATCCGCCAAGGCCGCTTCCTGCAAGCACCCCTTGCATACTCCGGCCTCCGACAGAGACCCTTTCTTTACACCACAAAGCAAACAACTGCTTGGACGGCATTCTGCCAGTCAATCCTGCCAGAGCTGTGGAATCAAGGCCCAAGCAAAAGTACAGCGTTCCTTTTTCTTTTTTTTTTAAAATAAGCAAAACTAAAGAAAATTAAAAGACAGATACCAGGAATTGCCACTAAAGACTCTCCCTCCGCTCTGGAAGGCCCATGCTAGAAGAACACCAAAACAAGAGCTGAACTGAACTGCTGTCTTGCTTCCCGCGCTTTTCCCACACGTGGCTGCGGCCTAATCGGGCCTCTCCTGGCCGACTGAGTGCTTTCTGATGCTGCGCTTACCCGTGCGCTGCCTCAGTGGCCTTTGCCGACTTCTTTGAGCCGCACCTTGACTGTCCGCCGCCAAGGCGTCGACCGGAGCCCCTCAACCCACTGTTCCCTCTAAGCTGTGCGTGCGCACACACCTCGCCGAGCGAGTGCACATACTTTACAACAGAGCACACAAAAATTACGGTTCTGATTCCGATAGAAAACACAGACATCTTAAAATTGAAAAGTTGTGTATTTACGGTTTTTACAAGTTGTACAATATTTTCTAGTGCAATCAATGTGGTGTGTACATACTGTATTTTGACATGTAGTCAAAATGTAAAGTATATAACTTCGAGTGTCGTTATGTGGTGCACAAAAATTTAACCTTCTTTCAAAAGCTGCACAGCTGATATTTTATGCGTACACAGCCTACAGAAAATTAGAGGGAACATTGCCCTCACCCCAGCCGAAGAGAGAGAGAGACAAGAAGTCCCGCGTGAAACAGCAGCGTCTCCGTACTGAAGAGCACTCCGGCAGCCGTCGCCTACCTTTACTCTCTCTTCTCCCGACGCCATTCACAGACCGGCTCCTCACTCAAGCAGTGAGTTCGGGAGCCGTGACCCTCCTCCTTCACTCCCCACCGCGGACACTTACGATGCTCCTGCCGAACACCACTGCGGTGGCGGGGGGGGGGGGGAGGGGGGGGGAGAGGGAGGCAGGGGGGGGGGAGAGGGAGAGGGAGGCAGGGGGGGGGGAGAGGGAGAGGGAGGCAGGGGGGGGGAGAGGGAGAGGGAGGCAGAGGGAGAGGGAGGCAGAGGCAGCCCCTGCAGACTGAAGCTCTACTGTAGGATGGAGCTGCTGTCTCAGGTCCGGCGAAGCAAAACTGCTCCTTTTATCTATTGCCTTTAACCTAACCGGCTCTCCTTAATTAATACTCTAGTGAGTCCTGACCGCTAAGGTCAATACTCCTCCGCTGCTTTGGATACTGAGCTTACTGGAGCGTGGAGGAGGATCCTAGTCTATTTATAGTGGAGTCACCAAGAGAATGATGTGCTCAGTCTCCAATGCTGCGGGAAGTGGTGCTCAATCCTAGATGTCAGGACTAGACTGGAGGGACGAAAAGGAAAATTCAATTAAAATTAAGACTGATTTGATAGGAATGATGTGAACCATATTGCACTTTTTCGATCCAGATGCTCAAATTCTCCTCCTGCTGGACAGAAGCATAACAGCATTACAGAAAGATCATGAACTGTGCAACAGCCCTCGTGCTGCTTCCTATGCCCATCGACTCAACTTGGGATAGGTGCCAGTAGGTGAAATTTGCAAACCAAGTATCAATACATTTGACACCAGCGGGATGAAAATGGGTGCGCATCCTCATTTGAGCACTGCTGCAACCATCTATACACCAAATAGCTTATTGACTGCAAGAAGTCACCAAACTGTGATCTGCAGATCTTCCGGATAACCTCCAATCTAGAAGAGCACCTGGGAAACTCAGCATTACAAGTCACAAGAGATGATGATACTGTGTTCTCTGTCTCCATAAAACCATGCACCTAGACTGGTCTAGCAGGAAAAGAAGGAAAGGTACGTTTATTCAAGCATATAGAGTAGTTACTCACCTGTAACAGGTGTTCTCCAGGAGCAGCAGGAATCAGTACTCACATATGGGCGATGTCGGCGCTGACGGAGCCCCCGTACGGAGCATTTCCCCAGCTTTCAAAGAAAGCATTTGGGAATGCAGCGCGCATGCGCGGCGGGTCCCTTTCCCAACCAAGGGTGCCATCTTGCTCAGTCTGATGACATAGCTAAAAGACAACAAAAGAGAAACAAAATAAATCATATGACTGCAACTCCAAGGGGAGGAGGGAGGGTTGTAAGGACTGATTCCTGCTGCTCCTGGAGAACACCTGTTACAGCAGGTGAGTAACTACTCTTTCTCCAGGATCAAGCAGGAAGTCGGTCCTCACATATGGGACTCCCCAGCTTAAGGCTACCGGAGACCCAAAGCTGAAAAATGAGCTCTAGAGCCTCAGCATGCAAGAAAACAATCTTCTCTGATAACACCCCCGTGTAGGAGTTGCCTAAACCCCAAAGAGATTATGGAGTACCGCCTGCCCAAAAGCACTGTCCCTGCGGGACTCCCTCTCTCAAGGCAGTAGTGGGCCGCAAAAGTCTGGCTTGAAGACCAAGTAGCGGCCCGGCAGATGTCTGCCAATGGAACAGAGCGGAGATGAGCCACTGACGCAGCCTTCGCCCTGACACAGTGAGCCGTAACTCGACCCTGCAAGGAGAGGCCGGCTGCCCTGTAAGCCCAGGTGATACAGTCGGCTACCCATATGGACAAAGTACGCTTGGAGACAGCCAACCCCAACTTATTGGGGTCAAAAGAAACGAAGAGCTGAACAGCCCTCCAGTGCTCCCGCGTACGGTCAAGGTAGAAGGACAAGGCCCTCCTACAGTCCAGGGTATGCAAGACCATCTCAGCCCGGCTGGCATGCGGCCTGGGAAAGAAAGTTGGAAGAACCACCTCCTGATTGAGGTGGAAGGAGGAGACAACCTTCGGAAGGAACTTAGGGTGAGTCCGTAAGACTACTCTGTTCCTATAGAACCTAGTATAAGGTGCATCGGATACTAGGGCCTGAAGCTTACTCACTCGCCTTGCTGAGGTAAGGGCTACCAGAAACAACGCTTTCCAGGAGAGAAAAGGCAGAGGGCAAGTAGCCATAGGTTCAAATGGTGGGCAAGTAAGCCGTTGCAAGACCACATTTAAATCCCATTCAGGGGAAGGTGGACGCACTGGAGGCTTAAGCAAAAGCAGGCCTCTGAGGAAGCGAGCCACCAAAGGATGGCTGGAGAGAGACTGCCCCTCCACTGGGGAGTGATGTGCTGAAAGGGCACTAAGATGAACTCTCACAGAACTGGACTTAAGGCATAGGTTGGACAGGTGAAGCAAATATTGCAGCACCACTGGTACCAGGCATGAGAAAGGATTCTTGTTGTGTTGAGTACACCAGGTAGAGAATCTACGCCACTTAAGGGCATAAGACTTTCGGGTGGACTGCCTCCTAGAAGCCAAGACGACGTCCTCCACTTCCCTAGGCAGTAGTAAGGGTGCTAGAACTACCCTTTAAGCAGCCAGGCCATCAAATTGAGGGACTGGAGATTGGGGTGTAAGAGAGATCCCTGCTCCTGAGACAGGATATCAGGTTGCATCCACAGAGGAAGAGGAGTGTCCACCGCTAGTTGCAAAAGAAGCGGGAACCAGGGTTGCCTTGGTCACCTAGGGGCCACCAGGATCACCGAGGCCTTGTCCCGGATCACTTTGAACAGTGTCTTGGACACTAGAGGCGTGGGAGAAAACGCATATAGGAGACCTGTAGACCATGGAATGAGAAACGCATCCGCTGCTACTCTGAGAGGATGCGGTTGTCTGGAGCAGAACCTGAGAAGTTGACGGTTCAGAGGACTGGCAAAGAGATCTATGGTTGGAAGACCCCATCTCAGGAAGATACTCTCATATTACCTAAGGCAAGCACGAAGTGTTCTCAATTCACTAGATCCAGAGCCTTCTCCTTCTTTGCTCCATCCTGCTGGAACGCACTACCAGCAACTATCAGAACCATCAGTGAACTCTCCCAATTTAGGAAGGCACTGAAACGGCACCTCTTTCTTCATCACTACGATGATGCAGTCTTCTCCCCACACTCACCCACTCTCACATCTCAATGCAGCACCTCAAACTCATGCACGTCACATTCCCAGACTGATCACTCGCAATCACACCTTCCCCTCCAACCACCATGAGAAACTTATGCAGTG
Organism: Ichthyophis bannanicus; assembly: GCA_033557465.1. NCBI lineage: Eukaryota > Metazoa > Chordata > Amphibia > Gymnophiona > Ichthyophiidae > Ichthyophis > Ichthyophis bannanicus. The sequence goes on from CM066036.1 coordinate 807,020,205, forward strand.
CCGCATAACTCATTATATTGTTGCATAAAGTAGACTGTATTTATTCATCGTGTCTCCTTGTTAAGGGACTGGTTATTTATACCCTATTTTACCTGTTATACCTGCTTAAAGCACAGTTACTTACCTGTAACAGGTGATCTCTGGGAACAGCAGGAATTAGTCCTCACATATGGGTAAGTCGGAACCGACGGAGCCTGCGCGGGAAAGCTCCCCAGCTTCCCAGAAAGGAAGCTTTTGGGGCCTCCCACAGCGCATGCGCGCTGCCTTCCCGCCTTCCTGACCAACTCTCTTCAGTTCGAGTTTAAAGCTGAGACAATAGAGAGAGGAAAGGAAAGAGAGAGAGAGATACAACTCCTAGGGGAGGTGGGTGGGTTGTGAGGACTAATTCCTGCTGTTCCCAGAGATCACCTGTTACAGGTAAGTAACTGTGCTATCTCCAGGAACAAGCAGGAATGAGTCCTCACATATGGGGACTCCCTAGCTAAGATGCCGGGGAGATCCCCCCCAAGGGTTCCTCATCTTCCTATGGATCTCAGGCATCCATTCAGGGAAGGTGGGTAGGAGTTGTTTAAGAATGGAACAGGTGTCTGAGGACAGCCTGACCAAACAAGGCATCCCGGCGAGAGTCCTTGTCCAAGCAGTAATGGGCTGTGAAGGTATGAACGGAGGCCCAGGTGGCTGCTCAACAGATCTGATCAATGGATACAGAATGAAGATGAGCCATAGATGTGGCCATGGCTCTGACACTGTGAGCTGTGACATGGCCTTCCAGAGAAAGGTTCTTACTCTGGTAAGCAAAAGAAATACACTGAGCAATCCAATTGGACAGTGTTCTTTTTGAGACTGGAAGTCCTAAATGAGAAGGATCAAAAACAACAAAAAGTTGAGAAGACTTTCGATGTTGCTGTGTCCTGTGAAGGTAAAAGGCAAGAGCTCTTTTACAGTCTAGAGTATGAAGGTTCCGCTCTGCATTTGATGCATGAGGAGCTGGAAAAAAGACAGGTAAATATACCTCTTGATTAAGATGAAAAGGTGAGACCACTTTAGGCATAAAGTGGGGATTTGTCCTAAGGACTACCTTATCATGATGGAACCTTGTATAAGGTGGATTAGCCACTAAAGCCTGCAGTTCACTGATGCGGCGAGCAGAAGTGATTGCAATAAGGAAAATGACTTTCCAGGAAAGGAATTTTAAGGAGGTAGTGGCTAAGGGTTCAAAGGGTGGCTTCATAAGCTGACCAAGAACCACGTTTAAGTCCCATGCCACCGGAGGAGGCCGAATGGGAGGCTTAGTTAAAGTTAGACCTCTCATGAATCTTGCAATAAGAGGATGAGAGGAAACAGATTGTCCATTGATAGGTTGAAGAGATGCTGCAATAGCACTCAAATGGACCCTTACAGAATTGGTTTTAAGTCCTGCATTGGAAAGATGCAGGAGATATTCGAGTAAAGAATTCAAAGGTAGTGCTAGAGGGTTAAGACCTTTGTCAGCACACCAAATTGAAAATCTTTTCCATTTAAAAGCATAAGAACGCCTGGTGGAAGGTTTCCTAGATGCATGGAGGACATCCTTCACCTGTTGAGAAAGATTCAAGTCTTGAAGGTTTAGGCCTTCAGTAACCAAGCTCTGAGGTGAAGGGATTTGGGGTCTGGGTGCCACAAAGTTCCCTCCTCTTGAGACAGAAGGTCTGGAGCAGCTCCCAGATCCAGGGAGGGTGCCTGGGAGAGATGCAGAAGTAGAGGGTACCACACTTGGCGTGGCCAGCGTGGAGCTATGAGGATCATAGATCCTTGATCCCTCTGGAGTTTGAATAGAGTCTTGGGAATCAAGGGAATGGGTGGAAAGGCATATAGGAAGGCCTGACCCCAATGAAGGAGGAAGGCATCCTTGGCCTGAGCTTCCTGACACGGAATCCTGGAACAGAACCGGGGAAGTTTGGCATTGTACGGACTTGCAAAGAGGTCTATGTCCGGGGTTCCCCATTCCTGAAAGATTCTGAGTACCTGATCCATGTGCAGGGACCATTCGTGTGGAAGCAGAACTCGACTGAGTCTGTCTGCCCAAGAGTTTTGGATTCCTGGGAGGTACACTGCCAGGAGATGGATCCGATGCTCTCTGGCGAAAGCCCACAGTTTTAGAGCTTCGTTGCAAAGCGACAGAGAGCCAGTCCCTCCTTGTTTGTTTATGTAGAACATGGCTACTTGATTGTCGGTATGAACAAGAACTGTCATGTTGATGAGGAGGGTATGAAAGACCTTGAGAGCAAGGAAAATTGCTCGCAGCTCCAAAAGGTTGATATGAAGGGTGGTCTCCTGTGGAGACCAAGTGCCCTGAGTGGAGAGGTCTTGGAGATGAGCTCCCCAACCTGCTTGGGAGGCATCTGTAGTGAGAGTTGCTTGGGGTAACAAAGGTTGGAAGGGGGCCCCCAACAACAGATTTTGAGTGGATATCCACCTTTGGAGAGACCAAAAAAGACGTTTTGAGGTTGCTATTTGGTCTGAGAGAGCTCCTGAGGCTTGTGTCCACTGGGTGGACAGAGTCCATTGAACTGCTCTCATATGTAGGCGTGCATAAGGCACCACATGAACTGTGGATGCCATGTGGCCTAGTAGTTGTAGCATCTCCCTGGCCGTCAAGAGGCTTTTGGACTGAACTTGAGAGGCCAAGTGCACCAGACGGTGGCAATGGGCCTGAGAAAGATAGGCCCTTGCAGTGGTGGTATCTAGCCAGGCCCCTATGAATTCTAGGGACTGAGTAGGGGTGAGTTGAGACTTTGGCAGATTGATGACAAGTCCCAGATACTGCAGTATGGGTCTGGTGTGGTCCAGGGAAGTCTGAGCCTCGGACTGAGATGGAGCTCGGATGAGCCAGTCGTCCAGGTATGGGAAGACAAAGATTCCCTGAGTGCATAGAAATGCAGCTACTATTGCCATGCATTTGGTAAATACCCTTGGAGCAGAGGCTAGACCGAAGGGAAGGACTCTGTATTGGAAATGTTTTCCCTGGAACAGAAACCGTAGGAATTTTCTGTGGGATGGATGGATGAGTATATGTGTGTACGCATCCTTGAGATCTAGAGAACAAAGCCAGTCCCGACTCTGTAGATATGGAAGGAGAGTGCCTAGAGAAAGCATCTTGAATTTCTCCTTGTATAGGAATTTGTTCAATTCTCTGAGATCCAGAATGGGTCTGTATCCCCCTGTTTTCTTGGGAATGAGAAAATAAGGGGAGTAAAAACCTGACCCTTGTTGAGGAAGAGGAACCTCTTCTATTGCCTTTTGGGCGAGAAGAGTGGTCACCTCTTGGTCCAACAGGTACAGGAGAGAAGGGGGAGAATTGAATTGTCTCACCATGAAATGGGGAGGAAGGCTGGAGAAATGTAGTTTGTAGCCCTCTTTGATGATAGAGAGGGTCCACGGTTCTGATGTGATTTGTTCCCATCTGGGAGCAAAATGAGCTAACCTTCCTGGAATGGTGAGGGGTTCTGGTTGTTGCAGAGCCAGAAAGGGTAAGTTCTCTAGAATCAAGTCAAAAACCCTGAGGGGGTTGGGACTGCTGGATTGTAGCAGCCCCTGTAGACTTTGTTCTGGCCTGTTTAGTTTGCTGACGCTTAGGAGCAAAGCGAACTTGGGAAGATTGCTGGCCAGTATTTGTGGAAAATCTGGTCTTTTTATAGAGAGTTTTCTTAAAAGGTTTTTTCTTGGCAGGGGTAGAGGTAGACTTAGAAAGTCTATCTAAAGCAGCATTCTCTGCATCCATTTGAGTGGCTTTGATTTGCCACTCCTTGTCAAACAGATTTTCACCTGTACAGGGCAGATTGCCCAAGCCTTCTTGTACCCACGGTTCTAAATCAGAGGCCTGGAGCCAAGCCAGTCTGCGAGCAGCTATGGCAATGCCAGAGGCTCTGCTTGCCCCCTCAAAAGAGTCAAAGGCTGCTCTGTTGGAGAACTTTGAAACATCTTGAGTGTGTTTTAGCAAAAGAAGGAACTCCTCTTGCTTATCCTCTGGGATAAAGGGGAGAAACTGACGTATCTTTAATGCAATCTCTTTCAAAAACATGCCCATATAGAGGCTGTATGAATTGATTCTGGCAATAAGCATGCTAGCTTGGAAGATTTTTCTCCCAAAAGCATCCAGAGTCCTACATTCTCTTCCTGGAGGGGTAGAAGAGTGTCTTTTGGTACTCTCTATCTTTTTCATAGCAGACTTCACCACAATAGAGTGGTGAGGAAGCTGAGTCTTTTGAAAACCAGGAGAAGGAGGAACCCGATACATGGTGTCCAAACGACGAGAATGTGGAGATAGGGTGAGAGGAGCCTCCCACAAGTCCATCATGTGTTCTTGAAGAATTTCATGTATGGGTAAGGTGGCTGCCTCTTTGGGAACCTTAGAATATCCTAAAATATCCAATTTTTTTGCTCTAGGTTCCTTTTCAGAGGATACAGATATGGAGAGTCCTTTAGCTACTTCAATGATGAAGTCTTGAAAGGACAAATCCTCTGGAGGAGACATTCTCCTTTTTGGAGAAGAGGGCTCCTCAGGAAGAGTAAAAGAGATGTCAGCAGAATCATCTGATGTATCAGAATCTTCAGAGGATTCAAAGTATCGTCTATTTGCTTCCAGAGATCGATACGCGTACCGATCGGTACCAACATCGGGCGTACCGGGAATCGGAGCGGTATCGAAGAAAGCTCCGGAACCGGCATGCTACTGGAAGTAGATGCTCTGGGTACCGGTATCGGTACCGGAATCGGAACCGATTGCCGCGGTACCGATGGCGGTGCAGCATTAATGAAAGCCAGTAAGGCCTGCTGCATGGATTGTACCATAGTACCCATAGTCGCCATGACTGCCTGGAAGTCGGTACCGGTGTTAGCCGGTACCCCAGAGCAGTCTAACAGGAGATCGGTCGAGGCCGTGCCATCGATGTCTACCTGTAACCCCATAGGAGGAGCTTTGGAAGCCGGAGTTTCCCGCCGGGGTTGTTTGGCTGGGGCAGGGTCCTCAGGGTCAAATGCAAGGGCCTCTCTCGCTGCTTAGAGGGAGATTTGCCTTTTGAGGACTTGCCTGAAGAATGTTTGGTTACCTGAGATCCATCAGGAGAAGAAGACCTGGAGGATGTTGATGCTGGAGTATCGGTAGAAAACAGCATATGAAATTTAGCTGCTCTGTTCTGTAAGCCCCTTTTGGACATCAGAGAGCAGGATGGACAATCCGGAATGGAATGGTCAGGCCCCAAACATTTAAGACACCACTCATGGGTATCGGTAACTGAAATAGTACCGGTACACTTAGTGCATTTTTTTTAAAACCAGAAGCTGGTTTTTCCATGAGGGAGACCTGAGAAGGCCTGGAGACCTCACAGAAAAAAATACACCAAGTGAAGAAAAGGTAATTATTATTATTATTTTTTTTAAAATAAACGAAAAAACGACCGGCGGTACCGATCCGGAATCGGGGAAGGCAGACACGCGGTCAAAGAAACAAATTAAAATAACAATTTCTTCAGCGGTGACAGGAACACGACCTGCTGGCTCTGCGGAAAAAGAAGAACTGAAGAGAGTTGGTCAGGAAGGCGGGAAGGCAGCGCGCATGCGCTGTGGGAGGCCCCAAAAGCTTCCTTTCTGGGAAGCTGGGGAGCTTTCCCGCACAGGCTCCGTCGGTTCCGACGTACCCATATGTGAGGACTAATTCCTGCTTGTTCCTGGAGATTGCATACCCAAGTTTAATTTTCCTGTTTAATGTATACCCAAGTTATTATACCTGTTTCACTGTAAGCACAAATCACGAAATTGAGATGTGCAACTCTTATGTTCATTGTAAACCGCACTGATGTCGAATAGCGCGGTATAAAAGAGACTACAAATAAATAAATAAATAAATAAATCTGTTGAACCACTAAAGAATTCAACTGCCATTCGTGCGGCTGCAGGATCCTGCTCAATCTGTCTGCCAGGTAATTCTCCTGACCTGGGAGATAGACTGCTTTGAGAAGAATGCCGTGATTGACTGCCCAGGAGCACAGTTTCTGCGCTTCCTGACATATTAGGCGGGACCCTGTGCCCCTTGTTTGTTCACATAGAACATAGCAACTTGATTGTCCGTCTGAACCAAGACGGCTTGGTGAGAGATGAGATGGGAGAAACTTCTCAGGGCTAAGAGGATAGCTCTCAGTTCTAAGAGATTGATCTGCTGTGCGGACTCCCAAGGAGACCACAGGCCTTGAGTACATGCTCCCTGGCAATGTGCACCCCAACCTTGGAGAGAAGCATCGGTTGTCAGCACTTGAGAGTGTGGAGGTGCCTGAAAAAACACCCCTTGCACCAGATTCGGAAGATGAAGCCAACACTGCAGAGAAGACTCTAGTAGTGTGGACACACTCACTCTGTCCGTGAGGTTTCCTGTGGCTTGGTGCCACTGAGTTCTGAGGCCCCATTGAGCCGGCCTCATGTGTAGACGGGCATTTGGAGTCACATGGACCGTGGAAGCCATGTGGCCTAAGAGCCTGAGGAATTGTCTGGCGGAGACCAGAGAATTGCTGTGGAACTGACTGGCCAGAGCCATCAACCTGTGTGCCCTGCTATGGGCAAAAAGGCCTTTGCCTGAAGGGTGTCCAGTCTTGCTCCTATGAACTTCATGTTCTGTGAAGGGTGCAAAGTGGACTTTGCGAAGTTTATAACAAAGCCCAGATGCTGCGGCAGAGCGACAGTGCGGAGGGTGGCTTGATTGGCCTCTTGTGGGTATTGAACCCTGATAAGCCAGTCGTCCAGGTATGGGAAGACGAAAAGGCCTTGAACCCTGAGGTAGGCCGCCACCACCGCCAGGCACTTGGTGAATACCCTGGGGGCGGAGGTCAGGCCAAAAGACAATACTCTGTACTGGTAATGGTTTCCTCCCACTACAAATCTGAGATATTGTCTGTGGTCTGGATGAATGAGGATGTGAGTATAAGCATCCTTTAAATCTAAGGAGCATAGCCAATCTCCCTGCTGGAGGTAGGGCAGTAGGATTCCAAGGGTAAGCATCTTGAATTTTTCCCTCTCCAGGAACTTGTTTAGATTCCGCAAGTCTAGTATGGGTCTGAGGCCTCCTGTTCGTTTTGGTACCAGAAAGTACCTGGAATAGAAGCCTTGACCCCTCAGGTGGTGGGGCACCGGTTCCACTGCCTGCTCCTTTACAAGACCTGCTAACTCCTGCAGGAGTAAGTCCCTGTGCAGAGGAGGTCTTGGAGGCTCTCCTGGAAAATAGGAGGGGGGTACCTGGTGGAAGTGGAGGAGAAAGCCCTTCTGGACTATACTTAGTACCCAGATATCCCTTGTGACGGCTGGCCACCTGTGGGCATACAGGGCCAGCCGGCCTCCTGTGTTGATAGGGGCCAGCTGAGGAGGAGAGGCTATGCCACTGGAGTCAAAACCCCGCTCCCTGCTGTGCAGGAGCCGGAGCTGGTGGCTTGGGGGTTTTCTGCCTACAGGGACCATGTCCCTGCCCCTTGGCCTGCTGACCCTGTTGGGGAGCTACAGAGGCCTGAAAATGAGGGTACTATTTATAGGCAGATGACTTCCTCGGGTAAAAGGTCTTTTTTCCCGAGCCCTTCTTCTTCTGAGAAGGGGCAGAAGTTTTCCTGGACAGCCTTGTCCGGGTAAGAGTCTCGGTCTCGAGTTCGGCAGCCTTTTCAGCCATGGGCTTGCCAAAGAGGTTTTCATCCCGGCAGGGGACATCGACCAACTTGTCCTGCACCCATGGCTCGAGGTCCGATGACTGTAGCCAGGCCTGATGGCGTGCACCGATGCCGGCCGCGGCTACTCGGGCCGAAGCCTCAAAGCCATCATAGGCTGCTCGAGAGATAAACTTCGAGCACTCACGAATACCCGATGACAGAGTATTAAACCTCTGCAAAGGTTCCTTGGAGAGACCAGCAGAGAACCCGGCAATCTCCTTTGCCAGGTCTCGAAGGTACATGCCCATGTACAGCTGGTAGGTCTGGACACGGCAAGCAAGCATAGAGCCCTGGAAGCACTTCTTACCGAGGGCATCCAGGTTCCGGACCTCCCGGCCAGGAGGCACTGAGGGGTGCATCTTCTGACTCTTCAGACGATGCATGGCTGATTCCACAACCATGGAGTGGTGCGGTAATTGTGCCTTTTGGAACCGGGGCTCTTGCGGACTCGATAGATGGAATCGACCTGCTTGCTCAAAACCGGCGTCGAGGCCGGCGCCTCCCACATGCAGAAGAGCAACCGTTCCAGCATAGGAGGAACCGGTACAGTAAAGACCTCCTTTGGGGGAGAGTCATACTGTAGGGCCTCAAGCTCCTTGGCTTGAGGCTCCTCCTCAGGATCCACGGGGAAGGCCAAGGCCTTGGCCATATCCCGCACGAAGTCCAAGAACCGGGTATCCTCCGGGGATCGTCTCCGAGGCTCGAACTCCGGCGAGTCCAATGGGACACACAGAGTCCGAAAGGTGTTGGGTGACTCCTCATCCTCCGTTTCACAGCCGGACCCCTTAGAGGAGGAATCAAGCAGCTCCGGTCAGGCAGGCACTGATGCCATTCGCCCCGACGCTGAGGGTACCAGCGTCGACGACCTCGGTACCGAGCAGGAGGCCGAGGGAGACCTTGGCCGAGGATCAACTCGGGTGCGCATGGACTCGAGGATCGGCTCGGCCTCTGGGGTCAACTTGGACGTCGATGTCCTGGTGGTCGGGGGGGCAGATGCACCGGTGAGATCGGCGATCAGTGCCCGCTGCTGTTCCATGAAGGCAGCCAAGCTGCACTCCAAGGCCGTCAACCTGAGTCCGAGCTCAGGAGACTCAGCAGGCCCCAACGGCGTCGGGCCAGACGTCGGCTCCCCCGGAGGAGAGTCCATGAGGATTACAGTATTCACGTGACCCGGGGACTCCATCTCCACACGAGGTTGTTTTGCAGGCCTCTCCGACTCCAAAGACCCGGGACGGAGCTCGGGGCTATGCAACTTGGCCCTCGAGGAGTCAAGTGCATCCACCGACGCCGCCCTCGCGGGTTTTTTCTTCTTGCGATGTTCCCGCGAGGGAGACCCCCTCTCAGAGGAGCCTCGGCGCTGCTCGGGGCCGGAGTCCCGAGATGTTGAGGCCTCTGACGAAGTCCGGGCCCATCCGGACGCGGAGTCAGAGAAGATTCTTTCCTTTTGGTGCTGCTGACTCCTCAACGCCTTCGAGGACATTTTCCCACATGGGCCACAGATCATCGAGTCATGATCAGGTCCGAGGCACTGGAGGCAGCAGTCATGTATGTCGGTGAGAGACATAAGTTTCTTACACCGATCACACTTTTTAAACCCGCTGGCAGCCATCGGTGGAAAAAGGGCCCCTGCGAGGTCAAAAGACAGGGCTGCCAGTGAAAACAGAAAAATGGCGCGTATGCTAGTCACTAAGGACAAAAACCGAAAAAAAGAAGTCCGGGCTCGATACCGATGTATCGGGCCCAGGCGGGAAAGGGAAACCGGCGTCGAACCGAAGAAAACGGGTCCACGCAGAACAAAATCAACTTTTTCCTCGGGTGAAAACGAAACACGTCCGTCGGGCTCCACGGAAAAAAGAAGACTGAGCAAGATGGCACCCTTGGGTGGGAGGGGGACCGTGCATACGCGCGCTGCATTCCCAAAGGCTTTCTTTGAAAGCTGGAGAAATGCTCCGCACGGGGTCTCTGTCGGCGCCGACGTCACATATGTGAGGACTGACTTCCTGCTTGGTCCTGGACAATCAATGTATACAGCCTGCCAGTGCAGGTACTGACAGGGGAAAGGGGGCCATTTTCACTGCCCCTTTTTCTGCAATTCAGACACTTACCCACGGAAAAATCTTTAAAAACTGCCCTTCCTATGATTTATGCTACTTTGCTGATTTACTTTGATACAGCATTTCACATTTGTGGATCTATTGTTAGATTTTGGATTTGACGTATTATATTGTGCTTTCCCTAGATATTCTAACACAGTGGATAATGATTTACCAATAGAATGACGTAACCCCTCAACAGAAACTGCTATTACTTCCAAAAACTTGCAATCATGGGCCCTGAATCCATTAGGCTTAAGGATGAGAACAGGGACTTGCCACTGAGCCAGCAGTCTGTTAATATATACATTAGTGTATTTTTATAGTCCTGGAGATCCACTTACAGAAGCTCTCTCACTATGTGATAAGGAAGCAAAGAGGCATGGAAGAGCACAAAAAAATATACAAATTTTAAAAAACTTATAATTGTAGCAGGGAAGCACAAAGTCATAGATGACTTCATAAAATAGTGAAATACCGCCTATCAAAGGGTTCTCAGTCAGAGAGTCATTCAGTATTCATAAAATAATTTAACAAGAGCCATCTCAAGTTCCAATAACCCTAGACATGATGCTGCACTGCAGCTAAGAACTTCGCTCTAGGCCAATTATGAATCAATCATTTTACACAAGTGTCCCAAACTGTGTCCTTAACAGCCACAAGAGTTAGGTCCTCAGGATAACCTCAATGAACGTGCATGAGATGCATTTACCTGCAAACATACACCATGCCTTATCATTGCAGAAATCCTGAAAGCCCAACTGATTAAGGGGATATTCCAGGACTGAATTTGGGAATATTCTGAGGGAGGGGATATTCCAGGTAAGGATATTCTGATTAAGGGGATATTCTGATTAAGGGGATATTCCAGGACTGAATTTGGGAATAATTTGAGGGAGGAGTGGCCTAGTGGTTGGGGCAAGGTACTACAGGCCGGAAGGTTGGTGGTTCAAATCCCACTAGAGGACAGCAACCTTGGGCCGGAAGGACTGGGGTTTCTAGTCCCACAGGTGCGCCTTGTGGTCTTGAGCAAGCCACTTAACCCTCCATTGCCCATGTTCCCTGTAAGTATTAGTGTATGTGTCTCATATCCCCTTGTGTTAAATGTATCCCCCAACCGCTTTGACCCGGTGAAAAGCGGGATATAAATGCAGCTAAATAAATAAATTCTGGTTTAAATTTATGCTAAAGCAATAGTGCCAACTTTTAAAATATAAATGAAATATAAATGCCTCTTTTAAAACCTGTGCTGAATCTGTCAATCTATTTCTTTTATGGGGCTAATCAAGGTCCTGACCTCCAATTTTAACTTGGTTTATTTATTAAATCACATTTTGGGCCACACACGCAGTCTAAGCTCTTGTTTTGCAAACCCCATCACTAAACTCCGCATGTGAAAAGAGCCAACTGTCAGTCCCTTTTGGCAGTTATCACTGGAAGTGTATAAAATGCTGGTTGTGACAGCAGCTTTCCCTGAAAGTCTGTGCTTCCTGCATATCACTGCCAGTAATGCAGCTTTTAGTGGTGTTCCAGACTAGCTCAGTTTTACTGATGTCTGACCTATTCACTATGGAGATCATTCTGACCGGCGTTTAGTGGGGATATACGTCCGGTTCGGACGTATATGCCCCGCTAAAGCCCAGTCACTATTCCAGGCCATGAGTTCCCCACACGTACAGCTGAGATGTGCAGGGAGCTCTGGACAGGGGAAGGCCGGGGTGCTTAACCCAGATGTAGTGACGATTCTGGTGACGGCCCTGTACGTCTGTGCCATGTGAGTTAGTTGGGGGCCTTATTCCACCCCAGAGGTAGAATAAATACCCCCCCCCCCCGACGGCAGAGGAAAGCCATGCAGGGACCCTAGAAGGCGGAGAGATGGGCCGGGAGTTCCCCAGAAGCTTGATCGGGGGCAGCCAGTGGGGAAAAATGTTGTTTTGTCTGGTGCGAGCGATCGGGGCTCCTGCATGGAGCCGTGGTACCATGGTGATGGGACACCAGTGCACCATGGCGGAGCCCAGGCTGAGCTAACCAGGGAAGTATCTGGATGTGCTGCGGGCCAGATTCGGGGCACGTCCTCCCGTCCAGGCCCATTGCACCTAATTCTGGTCCCTCAGGATCAAAACAGGGCAAATTCGGCCCATCCAGATTTTGGACTTCCAGATGGGCCCCAATCTGAATTGGCCTCCACAAGAAAGAGGGCACTAGTTACCAAAGCACAAGTCAAAGTTTCAGGCTGGCGCATTGGCTTGAAATGCTGATGTCAGTCCTTACCTCTCTGTTTGTTCCAGAAGTATTTCTGCTCCCACTGGTAGGTGAGAATATTAAAGTAGCAGGGCTGCTCAAAGAAGCGCAAGTATCTGCTAGAGGTGGAAGATGGAAACACTCGTTCAAAGCAACCACGCCGGGCAAATTCATCCTCTGTTTCCACCAGGATTCGCACGTCATCAGGGGTCAGGGGTTCTAGGATGGAGGAATAGAAATCCTGCAGCAAGACAAGAGAATGAATCCCATCACAATGTAAGCGTCCACCATCCAAACCTGGCAAGAGGTATTGCACAAGCCTCACCCATTCCCCCACTCATCCAAAGCCAATAGAGGTGCTTCTCCCCACAATCTCCCACCCGCTTCTTCATCCAGAGCATCTCCCTTCTCACCCTCAGGGAGCAGGGCACGCTCCCATCCCCACATGTTCTCCCTCATCTAAAACATGTGGAGCAGGAAGTATTTCCCCCTCACTGAAAGCCAGCAAGGAATTGCCCCATGCTCCCTGTCATTCAGTAACTAACAGGGCACAGATTGCACCTCCATTTTTCCTCTCCCAGAGAGCCCCAATTGTCACATTCCTCATCTCTGACTGCAGCTCATCAGTACAGTTACAGTATATTTAAGAAATAATCCGTAGCTGGTATTCATAGAAAATGGTCCAATCATGGACTGCCAATCAAAACCCACAGGACTGCTGCCTTATTCATGAGGTTTACCCATCAAACACACATTTAAAAGCTAGTAAAACAAAGAAAGGACCTGAAAACTCTATACAAACACTGCTGTTAGGGAAGATGACAAGTCTGACTGTGCTTTGGTCCTATTAGTGCATGCTGAAAAACATCTGGGAGGATGTTGGGAGATTTGCATTCCAAACAGTTGCCCTAGGCCCCCTCTGAACACCTATAGGTCCTTCTATGTTCAGGCTACCGTTATAAATTACTTGTGAGATGCATAGTCCTAATGTCTAGCATTTTGATGTTACTGTACATGCGCAGTTATGCCTACCTGAGGTTATGCATGTTATTGTTTTGCCTATTTCTGTTTTATCAATTTTTTATCGTGTTACTCACCTTGCTGCAATATCATTGGGAAGGAGTCTATAAATTATTTACAATTAAAATAAAATTAGATTGTTCACAGATAATCAGGATGAGCAACCCCATGTGTGAGGACTCCCAATCTAAGATTGCCTTGCAGGAATAAAATGGAAGGGGACATCAAGATAATTGCAGGAGATTAACACTCTACAATCTTGAATATATTTATGAGTACTGACTAGCCAAATTTACAACGTAACACAGTACATGACATGGCCCATATCTAATTTGCCCAGCAAGGTGTATAGGGTTTTTCTCCAGGGACAGCAGGAATCAGTCCTCACATATGGGTGACGTCGGCACCGATGGAGCCCTCATACAGAGTAATTCCCCAGCTTTCAAAGAAAGCCTTTGGGATTGCATCACGCATGTGCGGTCCCCTTCCCGCCCAAGGGTGCCATCTTGCTCAGTCAAATGACATAGCTAAAAAGACGGCAAAATGAATAAAAAACAATAGGACTGCAACCCCAGGGGAGGAGGGAGGGTCATGAGGACTGATTCCTGCTGTCCCTGGAGAACACCTGTTACAGGTGAGTAACTACGCTTTCTCCAGGAACAAGCAGGAAGTCAGTCCTCATATATGGGACTCCCTAGCTATAGGCTACCGAGAACCCATAGCTGAAAAATGGCTCCCTCTAGAAGAGCTGCAGCAGCTGCAATAGGAATTCAGCCGAGAAAGCAACACCCCCCGGTAGCCTGACACCAAAGGGTCGGAGGGCTGGAGTTGCCTAAACCTCAAATAAGTTACAGAGAACCGCTTGGCCGAAAGCACTGTCCCGTCGGGACTCCCTATCCAGGCAGTAATGGGCTGCAAAAGTCTGACTTTAAGACCAGGTTGTGGCCCGGTAGATGTCTGCCAAAGGGACAGAGCGAAGTGAGCCACTGATGCGGCTTTAGCCCTGACACGGTGGGCCATGACTCGACCCTGCAACAGGAGGTCAGGCAATGCAGTCTGCCGCCCAGGCAATGCAGTCTGCCACCCAGGTGGACAGCGTACGCTTGGAAACAGGTAACCCCAGCTTACTGGGGTCATAAAAGAACTGAATAGCCCTTCGATGCCCCTTCGTACACTCCAGGTAGAAGGACAATGCCCTCTTACAATCCAGAGTATGCAGGACTGCCTCTGCCCGGCTGGAATGCGGCCTGGGAAAGAAGGTCGGAAGAATCACCTCCTGGTTGAGGTCGAAAGAAGAGATCACCTTTGGAAGGAACTTTGGGCGAGTGCGGAGGACCACCCTATCCTATAAAACCTTGTGTAGGGTTTATCAGTTACGAGAGCTTGCAGCTCACTCACACGTCTGGCTGATGTGAGTGCCACCAGGAAGAGCAGATGGCACTCAGGTGGACCCTGACAGAGTTAGACTTGAGACCTAATTCTGAGAGGTGAAGCAGGTACTGCAGCACCACTGGTACAAGGCAAGAGAAAGGGTTCTCATTGTGCTGGTTACACCACACCTCAAACTACGCCACTTGAAAGCATAGGATTTCCTAGTGGACTGCCTCCTGGAGGCCAGTAACACTTCTTCTACATTGCTAGGTAGGAGGAGAGGAGCCAGCACTACCCTTTCAGCAGCCATGCCATCAGGTTCAGGGCCCTGAGGTTGGGATGCAAGAGAGAGCCCTGCTCCTGTGAAAGGAGGATGGGCTGCGTCCCCAGTGGAAGTGGGGTTTCCACTGCCAGCTGGAGAAGTGGAAACCAAAGTTGTCTTGGCCATCTGGGGGCTACCAGAATGACAGAGGCCTTGCCCCAAAGGATTTTGAACAGAGTCCGGGCCACCAGAGGCGTGGGAGGAAACTCATACATGAGGCCCCCCTGACCAGGAGATCAGGAAAGCATCTGCAGCCACCCTCAGGGGATGTGGCTGCCTGGAGCAAAATCTGGGCAGCAGGTGATTTTGCGGATTGGCAAATAGATCTATGGATGGATGTCCCCAGCGGTGAAAAATCCACCGGACCACCACTGGATCCAGTTGCCATTCGTGAGGTTGGAGAATCCTGCTTAGTTTGTCTGCTAGGCAGTTCTCCTGACCAGGTAGGTACACCGCTTTGAGAGACATACCCTGCCTGATGGCAAAGGAGCAGAGGTCCAGTGTCTCCTGACATAGGATACGAGAGACCCAGTACCTCCCTGCTTGTTCACGTAGAACACTGCTACCTAGTTGTCCGTCTGTATCAATACAGACTGATGTGAGAGGACATGACAACAGGCTTGAAGAGCTAGGCGAATTGCCCGCAGCTCTAAGAGGTTGATTTGGTGTGCAGACTCCTGAGGAGACCATAACCCCTGAGTGCATGATCCTTGGCAATGGACTCCCAAGCCCAGCAAGGAGGCATCTGTTGTTAGCACTCTTGTGTGTGAGGGAATCTGAAGAGACACTCCGAGCAGATTGGGTGGCTGGCTCCACCACTGCAATGACTTCACCAGTCGCCTGGATACTGTTATCCTGTCTCTGAGGCTGCCGGTGGCTTGTGTCCACTGATCCCTGAGGCACCACTGAGCTGTTCTCATTTGGAGACGGGCATTTGGGGTCACATGCACCGTGGAGGCCATGTGGCCCAGGAGGCATAAGAAGTGTCTCGCTGAGACCTGAGACCTGCGCATGAACTGTTGTGTCAGTGCTAGCAGCCTCTGCGCCCTGTCCTCCGGTAGGTAAGCCTTCGCCTGAAGGGTGTCCAATCTTGCTCCTATGAACTCTAAGTTTTGAGTGGGGAGCAAAATTGACTTTGCGTGGTTTATGACAAAGTCTAGACGTTGCAACAGGTTGATAGTGCGAGAAGTGGCCTGTTGGGTCTCTTGAGGCGACTGGTCCCTAATGAGCCAGCCATCCAGGTAAGGGAAGACAAAAATTCCTCGACTTTTGAGGAAGGCCGCCACTACAGCCAGGCATTTTGTAAACACTCTGGGAGCAGAGGCTAGGCCAAAGGGTAGAACTCTGTATTGGAAATGTCTTCCTCTCACTACAAATCTCAGATATTGTCTGTAGTCTGGATGTATGAGGATGTGTGTATAGGCATCCTTCAGGTCTAAGGAACATAGCCAATCTCCCTGGTGGAGGTGAGGCAGCAACATTCCAAGGGAAAGCATCTTGAACTTTTCCCTCACCAGGAACTTGTTTAAGTTTCTCAGGTCGAGGATGGGTCGGAGGCCTCCTGTTCTCTTTGGTATGAGAAAATACCTGGAGTAGAAGCCCTTGCCCTGCAGGTGGTGGGGCACCGGTTCCACCGCCTGATCCTCTAGAAGACCTGCCAACTCCTGCAAGAGGAGGTCCCTGTGAAGAGGGGGTCTGAGAGGCTCTCCTGGAAAGAAGGAGGGTGGTATCTGACTGAAGTGAAGCAAATAGCCCCTTTGAACTATTTGCAGGACCCAGATATCCGAGGTGATGGCGGGCCACCTGTGAGCGTACAGGGTTAGCCTGCCTCCTGTGCATGGTCTTACCACTGGTGGAAGAGAGACTATGCATTGGGAGTCAAAAACCCCCTCCTGGCTGGGTAGGAGCCAGGGCCTAGGACTTGGGGATCTTCTGCTTATGCGGGCCATGCCCCTGTCCCTTGGCCTGCTGCCCCTGTTGGGGAGCTGGGGTGGCCTAGTAAGTGGGGTAGTTGTGGTACACAGTACCCTTCCTCGGGAAAAAGGGCTTTTTACCCGAGCCCTTCTTAGAAGGGGCAGAAGTCTTCTTTGAGAGTCTTGTCCGGGTCAAGTACTCGGACTCGAGCTCAGCAGCCTTCTCAGTCATGGGTTTGCCAAAGAGGTTGTCACCTCGGCAAGGGACATCGACCAAGTTGTCCTGAACTCATGGCTCCAGATCCGATGACATTACCCAGGCCTGGCGGCGTGCACCAATGCCGGCCGCGGCTACTCGGGCCGAAGCCTCGAAGCCATCATAGGCTGCTCGAGATATGAACTTCGAGCACTCCCGAATCCCGGTGGACAAGGCATTGAAGCGCTGCAAGGGTGCCTCGGAGAGGCCAGCTGAGAACCCAGCAATCTCCTTTGCAAGGTCCCTCAAGTACATGCCCATGTACAGCTGGTAGGTTTGGACACAGCATGACAGCATCGAGCCCTGGAAGCATTTTCTGCCTAGGGCGTCCAGGTTCCAGGCCTCCTAGCCAGGAGGCACCAAGGAGTGCGTTTTTTGGCTCTTGAGCCTATGCATGGCCGATTCCACAACCATAGAGTTGTGAAGCAGCTGTGCCTTTTGGAACCCAGGGCTCTTGCGGACTCGATAGATGGAATCGACCCACTTGCTGAGAACTGGCAACGAGGCCGGTGATTCCCACATGCGCAGCATCAGCCGTTCTAGCATTGGAGGAACCGGCACAGTAAGGGCTTCCCTCAGGGGAAAGCCATACTGGAGGGCCTCAAACTCTTCAGCTCGAGGCTCCTCCTCGGTATCTGCCGGGAATGCCAAAGCCTTGGCCATGTCCCTGATGAAGTCTGAGAACCAGATATCCTCCGGAGGGGACCTTCTCCGAGGCTCCGAACCCAGTGAGTCCGATGGGACATACCGGGTACAATGGGTGTCCGAGGACTCATCTTCCGTCTCCCATGCCGATCTCTCCGAGGAGAAATCGAGGGGCTCCGGCCCCGACCACCCTGATGCCAAGAGCACCGGCGTCGACAACCTCGGTCCCGAGCGGTAGATCAAGGGAGACCTTGGCCGAGGATCAAATCGAGTTCGAAGAGTCGAAGTCCTGGTGGTCGGGATGGATGGACTGGTGAGACCGGTTATCAGCGCCTGCTGCTGCTCCATGAAGGCAGACATGCTGCGCTCCCGGGCCGTCATCCTGAGACCGAGCTCAGAAGACTCTGCAGCCTCCGGCTGGGGCCCCGACATCGTCGGGCCTGACGCTGGCTATCCCGGAGGTGAATCCACGAGGACAACAGCACTTACCCGCCTCAGCATCTCCGGCTCCATGCAAGGTATCTTCGCAGGCCGCTCCGACTCTGAGGACCCGGGGTGGCGGTCAGGACTCCGCGCCCTGGCCTTCAAGGGCCCAGGGCGATCGGAGGCATCCACCGATGCTGCCCTCACAGGCTTCTTCTTCCTCCAGTGTTCCCAGGAGGGAGACCCCCGTTCAGAAGACAACCGACGGTGCTCGGGTTCAGACAGCTCCCGAGACGTTGAGGCTTCTGATGAGGTCCGGATCTGGGGGGATGCGGACTCAGAGAAAATCCTTTCATGCTGCTGCTGCCTACTTCTGAGTGCCTTAGAGGACATCTTCCCACACGGGCTACAGACCTCCGGGTCATGGTCGGGCCCGAGGCATCGGAGACAGCAGTCATGTGTGTCAGTGAGGGACATTAACTTCTTACACCGATCACACTTTTTAAACCCGCTGGCAGCCATGGGGGGAAAAAGGGCTCCTGCAAGGTCGAAGGACCGGGCTGCCAGTGAAAATAAGAGAGAGCGCGAACGCTAGTCTCTAAGGACAAAAACGCAAAAAATTGACTGGACTCGATACCGGTGTATCAAGCCGCAGGCGGGAAGGGGAACCGGCGTAGAACCGGTCGAAGAGAAAAAATTCTTCTAAGTTTTGCCACACTTTTTTCGTGAGGAATTAGGGACAACGTCCTTTGGGCTCTGTGGAAAAAGGGAGACTGAGCAAGATGGTATCCTTGGGCGGGAAGGGGACCGCACATGCGTGATGCAATCCCAAAGGCTTTCTTTGAAAGCTGGGGAATTGCTCCACACAAGGGCTCCGTTGGCGCCGACATCACCCATATGTGAGGACTGATTTCCTGCTTGCTCCTGGAGAAACCTCTATGCTTATCCCATGCCTTTTTGGATTTGCTTATGGTTTTTCCCCACACCCTCCATTGGGAGGTCATTCAAAGCATCCATTACCCTTCTGTGAAAAAGTTGAAAAAGTATTCACTGATGCAGCTTTAAAAATGTTCCTCCTTTTAGCTTCATTACACGTCCTCTGGTTTTATAGCTTCCTATCTTTGGAAAAGGTTTGTTTGCTCATACCATCTTTCAAGTATTTAAACATATGTATCATACCTCCCCATCTCTCCTTTCTCTAAGGTATTCAGATATTCAAATCTCTTTTCATATAGCTTTTGGTGCAAACTTCCAATCATTTTGTTCACTCTCCTCTGAACTATTCTCTTTATATCCATAGCGAGATACCGTCTCCAAAACTCAACATAATACTCCAAGTGAGGCCTCACCGATGACTTGTATGGGGCATTCTCACAGTCTACTTTCAGCTGGTTATGTTTCTCTCTATGCAGCCTAGCGCAGCGTTTTTCAACCACTGTGCCGCGGCACACTAGTGTGCCGTGAGATATTGTCTGGTGTTCCGTGGGAAAAATTCCAATTTCATCTGTAACATGTGGCCTCGGCTCACAAATTAGGGTTGCCAACCAGCCGGTTTTCAGCCGGCCTGGCCGGTTTTTCCATGGCCAGGCCGGCTGCCAGCACAGTTGTAAAACCGGCCATTGAAAAGTCGTTTTTTTGCTCTGGCCGCAAGATCGGGAGCGGCCAGAGCAAAAAACCGGCTTTTGTGCCGAAGTCCGCGGCGCGAACGCGATTCCCTATAGCAGTGCAGCCGCTGGTTCTGCTTTGTACAGAGCAGCGGCTGCACTACACTTACATTGAAAAGTAAAGAGAAACTGTGTCAGGAGCCCTCCGATCATGCAGAGCCCGAGGAAGTGATGTCATGGGGGCGGGCTCCTCACAGGCTGTCTTTCCTTTTCAAATTAACTTTAGCTGCAATAAAGTTAATTTGAAAAGGAAAGACAGCCTGTGAGGAGCCCGCCCCCATGACATCACTTCCTCGGGCTCTGCGATGACCGGAGGGCTCCTGACACAGTTTCTCTTTACTTTTCAATGTAAGTGTAGTGCAGCCGCTGCTCTGTACAAAGCAGAAGCAGCGGCTTGGGCAGAGGGGGGGGGGGGGTGTGTGTGTGTGTGAGTGAACCAGCAAGGGGGGGGGGGAGTGTGAGTGAACCAGCAAGGGGGGGGGGAGTGTGAGTGAACCAGCAAGGGGGGGAGTGGGAGTGAACCAGCAGTGGAGGGGGGGGGGGGGGTGTGTGGTGTGAGTGAACCAGCAAGGGGGGGGGGGCGATGGTGTGAGTGAACCAGCAGGGGAGGGGGGGTAAGTGAGTGAGTGACCCAGCAGGAGGGGTGAGTAAGTGACAGGGGGGTGGGTGAGTGAACCAGCAGTGGAGGGGGGGGGGGGAGTGGTGTGAGTGAACCAGCAGGGGAGGGGGGTTGGTGTGAACCAGCAGGGGAGGGGGGTTGGTGTGAGTGTTTGATTCCTATTCAAGAGAATTACTTTATATATAGTCAATATAGGCACAGAGGTAAATTTTTTTAACATTTTCTAATGGTGGTGTGCCTCGTGATCTTTTTCATGAAAAAAGTGTGCCTTTGCACAAAAAAGGTTGAAAAACACTGGCCTAGCATTCTTATGGAGGAGTGGTCTAGTGGTTAGGACAAGATACTTCAGGCCGGAGGTTCAAGTCCCTCCTGGGGACAGCAATCTCAGGCCAGAGGGATTGGGATTTCTAGTCCTATACTCCTTGTGGTCTTGGGCAAGCCACTTAACCCTCCATTGCCCATGTTCCCTGTAAGTATTATCGTATGTGTCTCATATCCCCCAATTGACCGCTTTGACCCAGTGAAAAGTGGGATATAAATACAGCTAAATAAAATAAAATAAATTTGGCCACCACTTTAAGATCCTCAGAAACTGATCACCCCAACATCCTTCTCCTGGACAGTGCATATCCTCCTCTCCCCCCCCCCCCCCCCATCATATACAGCTCACCTGTATTTCTGCATCCTAAATGCATCACTCTGCACTTGCCTGTTCTATGTAAAGTTGCTTGTTTTTTATGTTTATGCCTGTTCTATGTAAAGTTGCTTGACTGTTCACGTTTCCTGTAAACTGCTCTGATGCTAAATAGTGTGATATATGAAATCTAATTAATAAATAAAGTTTAACTGTCAAGTATTATTCCACTCTTCTAATTTTTGTAAATCATGTCTCATGTTATCAACTCCCTCTGGGGTGTTCACTTTGTTGTGTATCTTCAAATCATCTACAAATGGTGAACTTTTCCTTCTAACCCTTTGACAGTGTCACATTGTCGAAGATATAGAGGGGGGGGGGTAACCTACACAGAGCAGTGGGTACAACTCAAACCAATTACAGAGGAGGATAACTTGCACAAACAGAGGGTACTACTCTAGCCACCTTACTGGGAAGACTGGATGGGGAAGCTGTATGATTCCACCTTCAACAGCAGACAAAGAAGAGTAAGAAACATAGAAACATGACGGCAGAAAAAGACCACAAGGCCTATTTAGTATACCCATATCAAATACTGAAGTCCCTTCTTTTCATTTAGAGATCTTCTGTTTGTCCCATGTTTTTTTTAATTCATATATTGTCCTCCTTTTCTACTACCTCCACTGGCAGACTATTCCATGCATCTACATATCCAGTAAACCAAACTTCAACCCCCCCCCTACAATCACACTGTGCAACACCACATACAACACGAAAAACGAAATCAAATATCTGGGAGTCACACTCGACTGCAACCTAAAAATGGAGACACACCTACGCAAAACGAATAAAGCCATCTTCCATAAACTGAGAGTGTTACAACCACTAAGGAAAATAATAGAACCCGGTGATTTTCGGTCGGTAGCACAAGCTCTCATTATACTGCACCTAGACTACTGTAATGCCATCTTACAAGGTCTGCCTAAAAAGTCACTAAATATCCTTCAGATGGCCCAAAACGTAACAGCCAGGATCATAATGGGAACAAGCATTGCTGAACACATTACCCCCATTTTAATAGAGATACACTGGCTTCCAATTGCAGCTAGGATACAATACAAGATATTAGTTACCACCTTCAAACTAATAAACAACGTATCCCCATCGTTCCTATCCTCACTTATCAGCATGCAACCTACAAATAGGGACAGAAGAACCATCAACTCGGGAACCCTGCAAGTCCCCACCAACATCAGAACAGTGAAAACTAGTACGAGTCGTAGAGCTTTCTCATTCTCTGCGCCAACTATCTGGAATCAACTCCCGTGTGAGCTGCGCATAACAAAGGACATCACCAAATTCAGGAAAGAGCTAAAAACTCACCTATTCCGATATCATTACAATCAACTATGACCATCAACTGCGAGAGAATTTTAAATCTGCTATATGTTTAAATATGTAAATATGTATATATAAATGTAAAAATGTATGATTCATCCCCGATGACGCTAACCATGTGTGCTGTGACCTCAGATCCATGTATTTACCCCCCCCCCCCAAGTCTTGATTGACAATCCCCCAAAGATGAATCAAACCGCTGCTGATCGCTGGAAGTAGCGGTATATAAATGTGTAGTAAATAAATAAATAAATAAATCTACCAATCTTTCTATAAAGAAATATTTCTGCATATTATTCCTGAGTCTATCCCCATTGTCCCCTCATAGCAGAGCTTGCTTTCAATAAAGAGACTCTCCCTGTGTGCATTTATGACATCTATCATATCTCCTCTATCCCGCCTTTCCTTTAATGTACACACATTAAGATCTTTGAGTCTGTCCTCGTATGCTTTATAACGAAGACCACTAACCATTTTAGTAGCCACCCTCTGTACCGATTCCATCCTATTTATGTCCTTTTGAAGGTGTGGTCAATAGAACTGCACACAATACTTCAAATGAGGTCACACCAGAGACCCATACAGAGGTACTATCACCTCCTTTTTCTGCTGGCCATTCCTCTCCCTATGCACCTAACCTAAGCATCCTTCTGGCTTTCGCAGTTGCCTTTTTTACCTGTCTAGCCAACTTAAGGTAATCAGAAACACTCAAACCCAAGTCCCGCACTTCTTTCATGGACAGAAGTACTTTGTCCCCTACACTATACCGCTCCCTTGGATATTTGCAGCCAAAAAGCATGACCCTGCATTTTTTAGCATTAAATCTCAGCTGCCAAATTCTTGGCCATTCTTCAAGCATAGCTAGATCCCTTCTCATGTTATCTATTCCTTCCTAGGTGTCTACTCTATTGCAGATTTTGGTATCATCCGCAAACAGACAAACCTTACCCAACAGCCATTTCACAATATCACTAACAAAGATGTTAAAAAGAATCAGACCCAGGAAAGATCCCTGCGGCACACCACTGGTAATGTCATCCTCATCAGAGTGAGCTCCACTTACCTGAACCCTTTGTCGCCTCTTACTCAACCAATTTCTAAACCAGTCAGTCACTTTAGGGTCCATCCCTAGGGTGCTCAGTTTGATTATAAGTTGCCTATGCGGAACAGTGTCAAAGGCTTTACTGAAATCTAAGTACACCATATCTAGGGCTCTCCCTCAGTTCAACTCTCTCATCACCCAGTCAAAGAAATCAATCAGATTTGTCTAAGACCTGCCTCTGTTAAACCCATGTTGCCTTAGATCCTGCAATTCATTGGACTCCAGAAACCTCACTATCCTCCCTTTAAACAGTGCTTCCAATAATTTACTGAGAACAGAGGTTAGACTAACGGCCTGTAGTTTTCATCATCATTCTTACTTCCATTTTTGTGTAAAGGGACCACATGTGCCTTTCTCCAATCCTCTGGGACCACTCCCGACTCCAAAGCAGCATTGAAAAGGTCAATCAGTGGAGCTGCTAGAACGTCCCCAAGTTCATTCAATATTCTCGGATGTGTCCCATCGCTCTGTCTACTTTTAGCTTAGCTAGTTCCTCACAAGCATAGCCTTCTGAAAATCGTTCAAGATCCCCACCACTTCTGTTCCTATTTGTGCATGTTTTCTGCTGTCCTGCTCCTGGCCCTTCATCTGTGAACACAGAACAGAATATTTGTTAAGCAATTCTGCTTTATCCTTATCAGCTTCTACATATTCCTCACCTTCACCCTTGAGAATACCACTTTTGCACTTCCTTCTCCCACTAACATATCTGAAAAATGTTTTAATCCCCCCCATTTTATTGCACTGGTTATTTCTCTTTCTTTTTGTATCATTGCTTTCCTGACTACTTTGTAAGCTTTTCTAAGTTTTTCCAAATATAGATGCTTTGTCTTCCTCTCTGTGATCTTTTGTATTTTATGAAGGCTACTTTCCTTTTCTTCATATTTTCAATTATTTCTTTTGAGAGCCATAGAAGCCTTTTACATTTATTTACCTAACAAAAATATTTGCTGCCCTTAAAATATCTTTCAGTTTTGCCCATTGCTTTTCTACATCCCCCAGCTGTTCCCATCCCGCTGACTCCTTGAGGTATTGTCCCATCTTGGCAAAGTTAGTTTTCCTAAAGTCTAAGACCCTCGCTTTTGAATGCATTTTATCATGTGAGATGATCTCCCACTATGACATCAGAAACACTTTACCCATTGGTAAGCACCAAGTCTAGTACGGCCCCTTCACATGTGGGTTCTTTTACCGGTTGCCGGAATACTTCTCCCTGTAGAGAATCCAAGATCTCCTTACTTCTAGATGATACTGCAGCAGGGATGTACCAAACATCTGGCATATTTAAATCACCTATCAGAAGCACTTCTCCTTTCATGACAATACTGCGTATATCTTCTATTAAAGACCCATCCACTTCTTCTCAATGTGAGGGAGATCTGTATATCACACCAATGCAAACTGATTTCCTTTTTCCCTCTTTCTAGTTTAACCCACAGTGCCTCCTCGCTCCCTTTTAAGCCCTGTAATTCTATAGTGTTAATATTTTTACATATAGTGGCACTCCTCGTCCTCTTCTTCCTAGCCTGTCCTTCCTGAAAGCGTAGTTACTCACCTGTAACAGGTGATCTCCGGGAACAGCAGGAATTTAGTCTTCACATATGGGTATCGTCGGTACCGACGGAGCCTGCGCGGGAACGCTTCCCAGCGTCCAATAGGAACGCTTTTGGGAGCATCCCTCAGCACATGCGTGCTGCCTTCCCGCCTTTCCAACTGTCCCTCTTCAGTTAAGTTTGTAGCTGAGTGAAAGGATAGAGTGAGAGAAGAAAGAGACTGAGATAGAGAGACAACTCCTAAGGGAGGTGGGTGGGATGTGAAGACTAAATTCCTGCTGTTAACGGAGATCACCTGTTACAGGTGAGTCACTACGCTATCTCCAGGAACAAACAGGAATGTAGTCTTCACATATGGGAACTACGTAGCTGAAGATGCCAGGGAGAAAGCCCCAGGAAGGTACCACCCTAAAAGGTGGGATCCTTCCTCCCATGGATCTCTGGCATTCCAACAGGGTTGGTGGGTAGGAGTTGATTTAGGTTTGAAAGAGATTTTGAACAGCTTGGCCAAAGAAGGCATCCTGTCGGGAGGCTTTATCCAGGCAGTAGCGGGCAGTGAAGGTGTGTACCGAAGCCCAGGTGGCTGCTCGACAAATGTCATCGATAGACACAGAGTGGAAATTTGCAATATAAGTTGCCATGGCTCTCACGTTATGAGCTGTGACATGGTCCTGAAGAGGAAGACCCTTACTCTCATAAGCAAAGGATATGCATTGGGCAATCCAATTAGATAAAGTTCTTTTGGAGACTGGAAGTCCCAAATGACTAGGGTCAAAAGCTATAAAGAGTTGCGAGGACTTTCTATGTTGCTGTGTTTTGTATGTAAAAGGCTAAGGCTCTTTTACAATCCAAAGTATGAAGGTTTCTTTCTGCATTAGAGGCGTGAGGCCTCGGAAAAAATACAGGAAGATAAATTGATTGATTTAAATGAAAAGGCGAAACCACCTTTGGCATAAAGTGTGGATGAGTTCTAAGAACAACCTTATGATGAAATCTAGTATAAGGAGGATCAGCCACTAAAGCTTGCAATTCACTAATGCGACGTGCAGAGGTGATTGCAATTAGGAAGATGACCTTCCAGGTCAAAAACGTAACAGCTGTAGTAAGATAAAGGCTTGAAAGGCAGCTTCATGAGCTGCCCCAGAACTAGATTTAGATCCCATGCCACCGGTGGTGGTTTGATGGGAGGTTTGGTTAATAGAAGGCCTCTCATAAATCTTGATATGAGTGGATGAGAGAAAATTGGTTGTCCATTCAGAGGCTTATAAGAAGCTGCAATTGCACTAAGATGGACTCTTATCGAATTGGTCTTTAGACCAGAATTCGATAAGTGAAGGAGATACTCTAGTATCGATTCTAAGGTTATGACCAGGGGGTTTAATCCCTTCTTGGAGCACCATATCGTAAAACGTTTCCACTTGAAGGCATAAGATCTTCTTGTGGAAAGTTTCCTAGAAGCCCGAAGGATATCTTTTACCTGTTGGGACAGGCTGAAATCTTGGGAGGTCTAAGCCTTCAGCAACCAGGCCGTGAGGTGCAGGGACTGGGGATTCAGGTGCCATAGCGTCCCGTTCTCCTGGGAAAGGAGATCCAGAGTATGCCCAAACTCCAGAGGTGCCACTTGAGAGAGATGTAGAAGCAGGGAATACCACGTTTGGTGTGGCCATCGTGGTGCTATGAAAATCCTGCGTCCCCTGTCTCTCTTAAGCTTGAAGAGTGTTTTGGGGATGAGGGGAATGAGTGGGAAGGCATAAAGGAAGTCCTAACCCCAGTGAAGGAGGAAGGCATCCCTTGCCTGACAGTTGTGAACCGGAATCCTGGAACAGACCCGGGGAAGTTTGGCATTCAGTGGACTTGCAAAGAGGTCTATGTCTGGAGTGCCCCAGAGATGAAATATCTTTGCCACCTGGTCTAGGTGGAGGGACCACTCGTGAGGCAGCAGTACTCGACTGAGTTTGTCTGCCCAAAGGTTTTGAATGCCTGGAAGATGTACCACTAGAAGGTGAATTTGATGCTCTCTGGCGAGGGCCCATAATCATAAAGCTTCGTTGCATAACAGAGAGCCTGTTTTGCGCCCTGCTTGTTCACATAGAACATGGCTACTTGATTGTCCGTCTGGACTAGGACTGTCTTGTAGCCGAGCTGGGCGTGGAATACTCGAAGAGCTAAATAGATTGCTCTTAATTCCAGGAGGTTTATGTGTAAACCAACCTCCTGTGGAGTCCAGGTGCCCTGGGTAGAGAGATGATTCAGGTGTGCTCCCCAAGCCACCTGTGATGCATCTGTTGTTAGGGTGGCCTGAAAAAGGGGTTGATGAAAAGGAGACCCCACTGTCAGATTTTCTAGTGATTGCCACCATTGGAGGGACAAAATCAGTCGTTGAGAGATTATTATTTTGCCCGACAAATGACCTGTGGCCTGTGTCCACTGTGTGGAGAGGGTCCACTGAGCTGCTCGCATGTGGAGGCGAGCATATGGGACTACATGAACTGTGGATGCCATATGTTCCAGTAACTACAGTAGCTTTCGAGCAGTGAGGAAGGATTTGCCTACTGCTTGAGAAGCTAGTTGCATTATGCGAAGACACCGGGCTTGTGGAAGGAAAGTCCTTGCCTCTCTGGTATCTAGACAGGCTCCTATGAATTCTAGGTACTGGGAAGGAACTAGTTGAGATTTTAGGAAGTTTATTACCAATACGAAGTATTGGAGGATTCGCATTGTACGGGACAGTGCAGTGCTGGCCTCTGCAACTGTAGGGGCTCAAATGAGCCAGTCATCTAAGTAAGAGAAGATGAAAATCCCCAGGGTTCGTAGAAATGCTGCTACTACTGCCATGTATTTCGTGAATACCCTTGGTGCTGAAGCCAGACCAAAGGGAAGAACCCTGTACTGGAAATGTTTTCCCCTGAAAAAGAAACGTAATGTAATTTCAGTTTGTTCAATGTAAACCGCACTGATGCAGAATAGCGCGGTATATAAGAGAATTAAATATAAATACATAAATAAATAAAGAATTTCCTGTGATCTGGATGGATGAGAATGTGAGTGTATGCATCCTTTAAGTCTAGAGAGCAAAGCCAATCCTGGCTTTGAAGGTATGGCAGAAGAGTTCCTAGAGAAATCATTTTGAATTTCTCTCGAAAAAGATATTTGTTCAATTCTCTGAGGTCTAGAATGGGTCTGTGTCCTCCTGTTTTCTTTGGAATAAGAAAATAGGGGGAGTAGAACCTTGCACCCCGTTGAGGAATGGGTACTTCCTCTATTGCCCCTTGGGCAAGAAGTGTGGAGACCTCGTGATCTAGCAGATCGTCTGCAGAGGTTTGAGAACTGAATTGCTTTAGAATTGTAGGAGGGAGCATGCTGTGAAAATGAAGCTTGTACCCTTCTCCTACAATGGACAAAGTCCAATCTTCTGCTGTTATCTGATGCCATCTGTTGGCAAAGTGGCATAACCTGCCCTGAATATTGGGGGTTGAGTACCCCTCAGAGGCAGGAAGGCAAAGCTCTCTAGGAAGGAGTCAAAGCGCTTGAGGGGGCTGAACCTGGAGAGCTGGTTAGGCTCTCGGGCCTTTTGGCTTCTTTTGCTGTCTAGTTTGTCCCTTTTGGGCAACCTGACCTTGAGTTTGACTCTGCTGGGTATAGGAAGGATAAAACTTCCCCTTTTTGCTAAAAGAGGGTTTTTTATAAGGCTTCCTTTTGGCTGAAGTGGCTGTAGACTTTGACAATCTATCTAAGGTAGAATTGTCAGCATCTAACTCGTTAGTCTTTTCCTGACAGGTCTTGCCGAAGAGATTCTCCCCTGTGCAAGGAATGTTGCCTAATTGTCCTGTACCCAAGTCTCAAGGTCTGATGCCTGTAGCCAGGCAATCCGTCGTGTGCCAATGGCACTAGCAGAGGTTCTGCTGATGCATTCGAAGCAGTCAAAGGCTGCACGATTAAACTTGGAGACATCTTGAAAATGCTTAACTAGAGCAAGAAAATCTTGTCTCTTGTCATCTGGGAAAAATGGGCTCATAAGTTTCAAGTCTCCGGTGACTTCTTTAAGGAACATTCCCATATATAGGATATATGAACTGATCCTAGCTGAAAGCATGGAAGCTTGAAAAGTTCTGCGCCCAAAAGCATCCAGAGTCCTGCATTCACGACCTGGAGGATTGGATGCATGCCTCTTTGCACTTTTCATCCTACGCATGGCTGATTCCACTACCACTGAATGGAGTGGCAGCTGAGTTTTCTGAAATCCAGGACATGGCGGAACTCGATACATAGGATCAAGTCTCCTAGAGTGAGGAGAAGTAGTCAGTGGTGTCTCCCACATTCTGAGCATCTAGCTATGCAGAATTTCATGGATAGGCAGAGTGGCTGCCTCCTTAGGAGCTTTAGGATATTGGAGAATTTCCAATTCCTTTGCTCTGGGTTCCTCTTCAGAAGCAACTGTGATTGAAAGACCTTTGGCCATACCACGGATGAAATCCTGAAATGACATGTCCACTGGAGGTGACATTCTGCGTTGGGGAGGAGAGGGATCTTCTAGAAGAAACCCTCTAGTGCCAGCAGAATTGTCAGAGTCTTTGGAATCGGAGGAATCGAAGTATTCCTGACCCCGATGCTCTTGCAATGCACGATCCCGGTACCGATTGAAGTCGGTACCGAGCTGACCCAGTACCGCTCTGTCAATTCCAGCCAGAGGTGGCATGGGAAGAGTTCCCACCGTGGCCGGTACCATCGGTACTGGAATCATCGGTGTCGGTACCAGTGTCGGTACCGGTGCCCGTGGGACCACCGGTACCGCAGCTGAAAGAAGAGCTGCGATGCTGCGTTTGATAGCGAGGAACCTCTGGTCTATCAATGCTGCCGATGCCTGGGTTTCGGTACCAGTAAGGACGGCCGGAAACCCTCAGCATGGCACAGGTAGTTCTTGCGAGGTTGAGGCCTCGAGAAGATCCTGAAGCACCATCGATGCTTTGGAAGCCGAAGCCTCCCGCCGGTGCTGCTTTGCTGGTGTGGTTCCCTCAAGGGCAATGCCAATGGCCTCTTGATGCTTAGCAGGAGAGCTACCCTTTGAGGACTGGCTTTTGTGTTTAGTTACCTGAGATCCATGGGAGGAAGAAGAGGCCCTTGACAATGTTGATGCAATGGATCTGGTATCCGAAGAAAAGAGGGTAGCGAGCTTTGCAGCCCGGTTCTGTCTTCCTATTTTAGTCATCCCCATACAAAAGAGACATTCAGTTGGAGAATGTTTAGGTCCTAAACATTTCAGACACCAATCATGGGTGTCAGTGACGGAGATGGTACTGCCCCACTTAGTACATTTCTTAAAACCACTAGTTGGTTTTTCCATGTTTTAGGAATATGGGGCCTAGTGCCCAAAATGGCGCCTAGCACCAAAGAGAAAAGTTTCTGAAAAGAAACAGTCTAAGTTTTTTTTTTTATGAAAAGAAAAGAAAAGAACCGGCGGTATCGGTAGGTGTCGTGTGGAAGGCAAACGCGACCACAAGAAAAGAAATTTAAAGACGGAATTTTCTGCGGTGACAGGGAATAGATCCTGTCGGCTCTGCGGAAAACAAAGAACTGAAGAGGGACAGTTGGAAAGGCGGGAAGGCAGTGCGCACGTGCTGAGGGATGCTCCGAAAAGCGTTCCTATTGGACGCTGGGGAGCGTTCCCGCGCAGGCTCCGTCGGTACAGACGATACTCATATGTGAAGACTACATTCCTGCTTTTTCCTGAAGATTAAAGTATAGCCCGGTATAATTACATCCCAGTCATGGTTGTCCATGAACCACCACTAAATACAAGTCAGCCTGAACATCCGGGATCTTATTTCCCAAACTACGGGCATTTATACACACTGCTTTCCAATGTTGTCCCTTTTACCCATTTCTACAGAGGTAGTCTTTTTTCTTTCATTAATCCTTAGCTGGCGTTTGGGAAGCAGGTCGTCCTCGCAACCAATACGCTGCTGTAGGTGCTGCTGGATTCTGTGTTATTCACAATACGCATCCGACCTTGGTGATCCGTGGTGATATTTCTGGCCTCGTCGATGGTCGGTCACTGGTTCCTTAGGTCTTTCTCAATGTGCCTGAGCCATGTTCCCTTTGGTGCTGCTTGTTGATCCCTCCAGTGAACAAGTCGCTCTCGCCAGAGGAGTTTGTATGGCAAAAGACTGGTGTTCATTCTGCAAATGTGGCCAAACCATTGCAGTTTGTGTTTTTGGATTTGTTCTTTGATTGAAGGCTGATGTTCGAACCTTGTTTGAATGTCTCGTTTTGATGGCAATCACAAAGAAAGAAACCCAAAATCTGTTTCAGGCATCACATTTGAAAGACCTCAAGCTTGTTCATGTCAGGTTTGAGCAGAGTCCATGTTTCTGATCCGTACAGAATTGGCAGGATCAGTGTTCTACAGAGGTATTAATGTTTCACTTACCTGGGGGCTTTTTTCACCTATTCCCAACAAATATAGTTTAAAGCCCTCTTCAGTAGGTAAGTCAGTCTGCCGCGGAAGACACTTCGACCCTTCTCGGACAGATGGATGCCATCTCTTCTCTGAAGCCCTTGGATCATCATTCCATAGTTCAGGAAACCAAAACATTCTCGATGACACCATTCATGCAGCCATGTATTCATCTTCAGGATATGAGATTCTCTGTCTCAGCCTTTACCCTCAACAGGAAAGATTGAAGAGAAAGCGTAGTTACTCACCTGTAACAGGTGTTCTCCAGGGACAGCAGGAATCAGTCCTCACTTATGGGTGACGTCAGCACCGAGGAGCCCGCGTGGAGCAATTCCCCAGCTTTCGAAGAAAGCCTTTGGGATTGCTGCCACGCATGCGTGGTCCTCTCCCCGCCCAAAGGTGCCATCTTGCTCAGTCAGGTCCCAGAGCTAGAGCCCTACTAAGCAGATGGCAAGGGAAGGATAAAAAAATTGCAACTCTTCAGGGGAGGTGGGAGGGTAGTGAGGACTGATTCCTGCTGTCCCTGGAGAACACCTGTTACAGGTCGGTAATTACACTTTCTCCAGGAACAAGCAGAAAGTCAGTCCTCACTTATGGGACTCCCTAGCTACAGGCTACGGAACCTGTAGGCCAAAAATGCCTCTGCGAGGCCATGAACAGAAGTCGAGGTCCGAAGGAAGACCGAGTCCTCGGGCCTTCGGGGCAAGCTCTCAGTAGCTGCAGAAGGGGGGTTGCTTATATCCTAAACAAACTACGGAGAACAGGCTGGCCGAAGGCGCTGTCCCAGCGGGACTCCCTCTCCAGGCAATAGTGTGAGGTGAAGGCATTCGCCGAAGACCAGGTCACAGCCCGGCCGGAGTATGCCCGTCAGAGGCACTGAGCGCAGCGAAGCCACCAACACCGCCTTGACGTGGACGCTGTGATCCGACGATCCAGTGGGGCGACCGCCTTTGCCTGGGCGAAGGTGATGCAGTCCACCACCCAGATGGAGAGGTGCGCTTGGTGACTGACAGCCCCAGGCGGTTGGGACTGTAGGCGATGAAAAGCCAGTTGGACTTGCGATGACCTTGGGTGCACTGCAGGTAGAAGGCGAGAGCCCTCTTGCAGTCGAGGGTATGCAGGATCTCCGATGAACAGTTGGCGTGAGGTCTTGGAAAGAAAGTCAGCAATACCACCTCCTGATTGAGTTCAGTAGGAACTTGGGGTGGGTGCGAAGGACCACCCTATTCCTGTAAAACCTGGTGTAGGGGGCCTCGGCATGAGGGCTTGAAGTTCACTGACTCGCCGTGCCGAGGTCAGTGCCAACAGGAAAATCACCATCCAGGAGAGGTGCCAGAGCAAGCACGTCACCATCGGCTTGAAAAGTGGCCACGTCAGCTGCACGAGCACGATGTTCAGTTCCTATTCCGGTGGTGGAGGACGGATGGGGGGGGGGGGGGTTTGGAAAGCAAGAGGCCCCGCATGAAGCGGGAGACCAGAGGCTGGTCCGAGAGGCGTTTACCCTCGACGGGCATGTGGTAGGCCGAGATGGTGCTCATGTGAACCCTGAGCTGGATTTCATCCCTACCTACAAGAGGTGGAGAAGGTACTGTAGAACCCAATGGGTGGAGCAGGAAAATGGGTCGATCTGAAGTTTGGAGCACCAGACCGAAAACCACCGCTTCAGGGCGTAGGCCTGCCTCGTCGAGTCCTTCCTTGACATGAGGAGGGCATCCTTGTGATCCACTGGGAGGTGCAGCGAGGCTAAAGGGATAGCGAGACCAAGTTCGGGTGAAGCACCTGTACTTCCTCATGCATTAGCAGACCTGGGGCACTGCCCAGTGGGACCAGAGGCTCTGACGAGAGCTGGAGCAGAAGCAGGAACCAAGGTTGTCGAGGCCACAAAGGAGCCATGAGAATCACAGAGGCTGGATTTGTGTAGGGTCCTTGCAAGGAGAGGAGTGGGAGGGAATGCATACAGAATCCCGGAGGTCCAGTTCAGGAGGAACACATCCAGGGCCACCCTGCTCAGATGCGGTATCGGCCTGCAGAAGCGGGGAAGCTGCATGTTCACCAGGCTGGCGAACAAGTCTATGGGCTGGAGTCCCCCAGCAGCGGAAAAGGTGGAGAACCACCTCTGAACTCAGGCGCCACTTGTGTGGGCGAAGGAGCCTACTGAGTCTGTCCATGAGGAGGTTGTCCTGGCCCGGGAGGTAGATGGCCCTCAGTGTCATGCCTCTGCGTACGGCAAAGGAGGACTGCCTCCCGACAGAGGCAGGAGTCCGTGCCTCCCTCCTTGTTTATGTAGAACATCACGACTCTGATGTCTGTCTGCATGAGCACCGACCTGCCCCTCAGGTGGTGCTCGAAGACCTTCAGGGCCAACCGAACCGCTCGAAGCCAGAGCAGGTTGAACTGCTGCCGAGATTCCTTGGGTGACCATTGCTCCTGGATGCAGAGATGGTCACAGTGGGCTCCCCAGTCCAACAGCAAGACGTCCGTCAAGATGAGCTCGTGCTGTCGAGTCCGGAAGGGCATGCCCCAAAGGAGGCTCTGGGGGTTCTGTCACCAGACTAGGGACTCAAATAAGCTGCGAGACACCCGGACGGGGTCCTGGAGGCGGCCCGAGGCTTGGGCCCATTGTGCTCTGAGGCACCATTGGGCCGCTCGAATGTGCATGCGAGTGTGGGGAACTATGTGGATGGTCAAGGCCATGTGCCCCAGGAGGTGCAGCATGGCCCGCTCAGAGACCTTGGGTCGGCCTTGGACCTTGGTGGCCAGAGCACAGAGCCAATCCGCGCGTGCTCGAGGGAGAAAAGTGGTCGCACGTTCTATGTTGAGAAGAGTGCCAATGAACTCCAGGGTCTGCACTGGTTTGAGGTGGGACTTGGAGTAGTTGATTAGGAAACAGAGGCGCTTGAGGAGGACCGTGCGCAACGCTGAGAGTCAAGCTTCCTCTGTCGATGTGCCCAAGACAAGCCAGTCGTCTAGGAAAGGGTAGATGGATATACCCTGCAGCCAGAGGTGGGCTGCAGTCGCTGACAGGCACTTGGTGAAGACTTGCGGGGCAGATGCGAGCCCGAAGGGGGGCACTCTGTACTGGAAGTGCTCTCCCTGCACCCTTAAAATGCATGTACTTCCTGTGCTTGGGGTAGACAGGAATGTGGGCATAAGCCAATTGCCCTGCCGGAGGTAGGGCAGCAGGACGCCAAGTGATAGCATTTTGAACTTCTCCCGCACCAGAAACCTGTCCAGATTCCTGAGATCAAGGATGGGGCACAGGCCCCCCGTCCTCTTTAGAACGAGGAAGTACTGGGAGTTAAACCCCCGACCTCTGAGGTCCAGAGAAACTCTCTCGACCACCTGTTGACCGAGGAAGTGGTTCAGCTCTTGCTGCAAGCAAGCTTGGTGGGAGGGAAGTCGAGTAGCCTCCGCTGGGGAGAAGGGAGGAGGTCTGTCTAGACGAAGATGATACCCGTCCCGGATCACCTGCAAGACCCAGGTGTCCGATGCAATAGCCGCCATTTCAGGGGCAAAAAGAGACAGGCGCCCTCCCACAGGTGGAAGCGCCCCGGGGGGGGGGGGGGGGGGGGTAAGTGGCTGCTTTTGGCATCAAAACTCCGGGGATGGCTGGGGTGGCACCGGTGGTTGGGTCTTGGGCCCCTTAGGGGGTTTCCGGTGACCCTGAGCTCCCCCCTTTGCCCTGAACGCTGGTCGTTGGGCGCAGGGGTAGGCAGGTATGGTGGGTATCCCCGGTAGGGGAGCCCTTTCCTCTGGAAGAAAGGCTTTTTGCTGTGCTGCTTCTTCTGTGGAAGAGGGGTTTTTCATGAGAAACGGCTGCGAGTCACAAACTCCATCTCGATCTCGGCTGCCTAATCCTCCATGGGCGTGCCAAACAGCTGCTCGCTGAGGCAGGGAACATCCAGGAGCTTCTCCTGGACCCACTGTTCCAGGTCCGAAGACTTGAACCATGCCTAGCCTCGGGCGGAAGACTCAAACCCGTCATATGCGGCACGGGAAAGGTATTTTGAGCAGTCTGCAACCGACCTCAGAAAGGTCTGGAACCTGAGAAGGTGCTTCCCACCAAGGCCCATGGAAAAACTGCCGAGCTCTTTGGTGAGGGCACAAAGAAACATACCCATATATAGTTAATACGCTTGGATGCGGCACACCAGCATGGAGCCCTGGTAAGCCTTGTGCCCGAGGACATCGAGGGCAAAGGATTCCCTACCAAGTGGGACTGAAGAGTGCGACTTCGGGCTCTTCTGTTTCCGCACTGCAGATTCAACTACCATGGAAGTATGAGGAAGTTAGGTCTTCCGAAACCCCGGGCCGCGCTGAACCCTATACATGGCATTGAGTCTTTTACTGACAATAGGGACCGAGGTGGGTGCTTCCCACATGCGGAGAATCAGCCAGTACAGGATGGACGGTACTGGAACTGTAAGAGACTTCCCTGGGTGGAGACTTGTTCTGAAAGATGTCAAGTTCCTCTGCCCTCGGCTCCTCCTCAGTCTGCGTAGGCAGATTGAGGGCCCGAGCCAAATCCCGCACAAACACCAGGAAAGAGGTGTCCTCGGGAGGCGACCGCCTTTGCAAGGCGGGTGGGGATGGGTCAGAAGGGAGATCCTTATGGGCACGGGTCTCCAGGGAAGTGTCCCTGTTCGATTCCCAGCCGGAGAAACCCTAGGAGGACTCATAGTCGGGCTGATCCCTGCACCCAGTGGCCGAGGCCCACTTGGAGCTGTAGGCACCGACTCTGGAAGACCTCACCCCCAAGGAATTGGATGGCGAGCAAGACCGGTGCCAAGGACCCTCACGAGGCCCACAGCTCTCGGGGGTTTCCAAGGCAGTTTTCGGGACCTCTGTTGGGTGACCCTTGGTCTTGGGGCACGAGCCAGCTGTGCAAAAGCGCCTGCTGGGCAGCGAGGAAGGCAGAAACTCTGTGCTCCAGTGCCAGCATACGGGACTCCCAATCGGAAGTGGGTCCCTGCGACACCGATGTTATTGGGTCTGGCATGGAAGAGGATAGGGAGTCTTCGCCGCGACGACCCCCAGGAGACAGGGCACCATCTCCGGAGGCCTCCGTGACCATACGAGGTACCTTTCGGGGCCGCTCCTTGTCCGACTCTCAGGAACGCTGGGGAGCGCTATGGGAATGAGCATGAGACGCTAGCGCTTATCTAGAGCTGACAGCGACTTCGAGGTCTTCTTCTTTCGCTGCTCCACCTCGGGTGAACCCTGATTGGAGTGACTCCTGGGGCACGGGGTCACTACGGGGGACCCCACAAGCGGTGGATCGGCAGGGCAAGGTGCCGCCTGAGACCCTGGGGCTGCCTTGCGG
Source organism: Ichthyophis bannanicus (assembly GCA_033557465.1). NCBI lineage: Eukaryota > Metazoa > Chordata > Amphibia > Gymnophiona > Ichthyophiidae > Ichthyophis > Ichthyophis bannanicus. Next base: position 807,056,954 of record CM066036.1, read on the forward strand.
AAAATGTCATCGGACGTCTGCTTGCAGCTTAGCAAGGCCTCAGAGGATATTTTTTTACAAAGTGAGCAGAGCTCTGGGTTGTGGTCAGCCCCCAGACACCGTAGACAGCAGTCGTAGGTGTCCATGAGCGACATATTTTTGGAACATGTGCCACATTTCTTGAAGCCGGTGACCATGGGGGCAAAAAGGGCCCCTGCAAGGTCGAAAACCCTCGAGGCCAGCGATTGGAGAAAAAAGGGCACGAAAAAGACCTGAAAGAAAAAACGAGAGTGTGAAAAAAGGGATCCCCCTAGCCCACAGCCGGAGCAGGAGTGAAGGGGAGGATAGAAGAGGACTGGTGCTAATGGAAAAAAGGCCAAAAGGCCGAAGACAGAAACTTTTTCCAAGGGATGAGGACATGCGTCTGAAGGGCTCCGAAAAAGGGAGACTGAGCAAGAGGGCACCTTTGGGCAGGAAGAGGACCACGCATGCATGGCAGCATCCTAAAGGCTTTCTTTGAAAGCTGGGGAATTGCTCTGCGCAGGCTCCGTCAGTGCCAACGTCACCCATAAGTGAGGACGGACTTCCTGCTTGTTTCTGGAGAACACCACCTGCACACCTATCTGCTTCACCCCGTGTCCCAGAGCCATGAAGTCACTTTTGATATGTTTGGAGTGATACCTAGCAGTATCATTTGTGTCAACATGAATGAGTAACATTGGATAATAGTCAGTAGGCTTGATGAGTCTTGGAAAACTCTCTTCTAACATCTTGAATTTTGGCAACTGGAAGACAGCACATCTATCTGGACATCAAGTCTGGTCGGCTGGACATCAAAACTGGTAGCAATATTAATTCTAAAGGGATACTCTTCCAAATTCATAAGATCTTCCAGAATACTGAGGGAATGTTGCTCTATTTGGAGATAAAGTAATGCTATCCAAATCTGGAGTGGAGGAGTAGCCTAGTGGTTAGAGCACTGGTTTGGTAACCAAGCAATCAGGGTTCAATTCCCACTAGCACTCCTTGTGGCCTTGGGCAAGTCACTTAACCCTCCATTGCCTCGGAAGAAAGGCCTGGCAATCTACTTCCGGTGACACTGCCAAGAAAACCCAGGAGCTTCTGGGTCGCCAGGAGTCAGGACTGACTCGAAGGCACTTTAAAAAAAAAAAATCCAAATCTGATTGATTTCTACTGGGTGACCAAAAACGTTTATTGGGGGAGGGAGCACTAGATGTGGTATACTTAGATTTTAGCAAAGCCTATGACACTGTTCCGCATCAGCAATTTATAAATAAACCGAATGCCCTTAGGATTTATTTATTTATTTACACTCTCTTATATACCGCGCTATTCTGCATCAGTGCGGTTTACATTGAACAAACTGAAATTACATTGAAATGTAATGGACTCTACAGTGACTGACTGGGTAAGAAACTGGTTGAGTGGGAGGCACCAGAGGGTAGTAGTAAAGGGCATTCACTTTGAAGATAGGGGCATTACCAGTGGCACTCAGGGATCATTCCTTAATCATGTTATTTTTAACATTTTTGTTAGTGATATTACAGGTGGTCTGTTGGGAAGCATATGCCACTTTGTAGATTATAACAAAATCTGCAACAGGGTAGACACCCTGAGTTTTGTAGAGATGAGCAGGGATCTAGCCAAGCTTGACAGGCTAGAAAGAGTGCCTTTCAAAGGAAACACCTGCCTCCCAGCTCTACTGGTCAGATTGGAGAAATCTGAAAAAAGGAGGATCTCAGGGCATAGATGCGGGACAGTACCCATGATCTCCCCAAAAAAGCAAATATCTGCCTCCAAAAATGCATTGCCTTTGGACACGTCCAGAACATATGACCCAAGTGAGCCTGTTCTAGGGCGCACTTGGAACACGCCTCAGAATGTGCAAAGTTAGCTCGAAGTGATCTCCAAGGGAAAGCACAAGTCCACATGATAAAATTACATTGCGATTCTCGTTAGAGAACACTGTACACTAATTATTAAGAGTGCCGAATAAGCTGAACTCTGAGCTCCCAAGTCCAATCACTTGCCTGAGACACAAAGTTGGCTCCCTTCTTCTAAACTCATCCGTCCTCTATGAAACATTGTAAGTTTAATACATGACTCAGCGTGTAAGGTCAGAAAAGTCTCTAGTCTAGCCAAAACTTGGGCTGGAATCTCTTTGATACTCAGTGCTTCAATATAATAATGTGCTTGTAGGTTTGTGTAGATACCAGGAACACAGAAAAAGATTAGCAGATAAAACTGAAAGAAGCAAAGAAAAATCAGGATGTCAAAAACACACATGGAAAAAAAATGGCTACAGATGTAGAGAGGTGTCAAGACTTTTTTCAGGTATATTGGGGAAAGGATGAAGACAAGAGATGGAGTTTCAAGACTCAAAGATGTTGAGGACCAATCTGTGGAAAGTGATAGGGAAAATGCAGAAATGCTAAACAAATATTTCTGTTCCATGTTCACAAAAGAAAATCTTGGAGAAGGGCCATGCTTGATTGACAAAGGTAACAAGGGTACGGAGTAGATGTAACACCATTCACAGAAGAACATGTTCTGAACAGCTTGCAAAACTGAAAGTGGACAAGGTCATGGGACTGGATCAGATACATCCACGGATACTGAAGCAGCTCAGGGAGGTTTTGGCAGAACCTATAAAAGATGTGTTTAATAGATCCCTGGAGATTGGGAAGGACCAAGGGATTGGGTTGTTATTTAAAAATACTATCCTCGAAGCCCAGACCAGCTGCATTCCACGCATTAAGAAAAGTGGAAGAAAGACCAAAAAACTGCCAGCATGGTTAAAAGGTGAGGTCAGAGAGGCTGTTGCTGCCAAAAAAGAATCCTTCGGGAAATGGAAAAAAGAGTCAAACGAAGAAAACTGGAAACAGCACAAGCACTGGCAAGTTAAATGCAAAGCATTGATAAGGCACGCAAAGCGAGAATTTGAGAAGGAACTTGCTACGGAAGCAAAAACACAAAATAAAGACTTTTTCAAGTACATTCGTAGCAAAAGGCCTGTGAGAGAGTCCGTTGGGCCATTAGATGATGGAGGGGTAAAAGGGGCAGTAAGAGGAGACGAGGCTATAGCAGAGAGACTGAATGAATTCTTTGCTTCGGTCTTTACTGAGGAAGATGTAGGGATGTTACCCAAAACTGAAGTGGTATTTAAAGGTGATACTGCAGAGGAATTGAGAGAAATATCGCTACACCGGGAAGATATATTACAACTATTTGATAAACGGAATAGTAGCACATCACCTGGACCGGATGGTATACATCCAAGAGTGTTGAAAGAACTGAAATATGAGATTGTGGACCTATTGGTAATCTGTGAACTTTCATTAAAATCATCTGTAATACCTGAAGATTGGAGGGTCGCCAACGTAACACCAATCTTTAAAAAGGGTTCCAGGGGTGACCCGGGAAATTACAGACCGGTGAGTCTGACGTCAGTACCGGGGAAAATGGTAGAAACCATCATAAAGAACAAAATTACACAGCACGTAGATAGTCATGGCCTAATGGGAGACAGTCAACATGGCTTTAGACAAGGAAGATCTTGTCTTACTAATCTGATATGTTTTTTTGAAGGTGTGCATAAACAGGTACACAAAGGTGAGTCGGTTGATATAGTGTATCTGGACTTTCAGAAAGCTTTTGATAAGGTCCCTCATCAGAGACTTTTGGCGAAACTAAAAAGTCATGGGATAGGAGGCAGTGTACTATTGTGGATCGGGAACTGGTTTAAAAGATAGAAAGCAGAGGGTAGGGCTAAATGGCCAATATTCCCAATGGAAAAAGGTGAATAGTGGAGTACCCCAGGGATCTGTACTGGGTCCGCTACTTTTTGACATATTCATAAATGACCTGGAAAATGGAACAACAAGTGAGGTTATAAAATTTGCAGATGATACAAAACTGTTTAAAGTTGTTAAAACCCAAGAGGATTGTGGAAAACTGCAGGAGGATCTGGATAAATTGGAAGACTGGGCATCCAAATGGCAGATGAAATTCAATGTGGACAAGTGCAAAGTTATGCACCTAGGAAAGAACAACCCACACTATAGTTACACAATGCAAGGTTCCACATTGGGAACCACCACCCAGGAAAAAGATTTAGGAGTCATCGTGGATAACATGTTAAAACCCTCGGCCCAGTGTGCAGCGGCAGCCAAGAAAGCAAATAGAATGCTAGGTATCATAAAGAAAGGGATGGAAAATAAAACAAAGGATATTATAATGCCTCTGTATCGTTCCATGGTACGACCGCACCTTGAATATTGTGTGCAGTTCTGGTCACCGTATCTTAAAAAGGACATTGCGTTATTAGAAAAAGTACAGAGAAGAGCCATCAAAATGGTGAAGGGGATGGAAGGCTACTCCTATGAAGAGAGGCTACAAAAGTTGGGGCTCTTCAACCTGGAAAAGAGACGGCTGAGGGGAGATATGATAGAGGTCTATAAATTAATGACTGGAGTGAAGCGGGTAAACGTGGATCAATTGTTTACGCTATCAGAATATAGAAAGACTAGGGGACATGCAATGAAGCTACAGGGTAAACTATTTAAGACAAATAAGAGAAAATATTTTTTCACTCAACGTGTAATCAAACTCTGGAATTTGTTACCGGAGGATGTAGTAAGGGCTGTTAGTGTAGCTGGGTTTAAAAAGGTTTGGACAAGTTCCTGGAGGAAAGGTCCATAAACCACTATTAAAAAGTGACCCAGGATAATCAATGCTTGACCCAGTACAAGCATTGTGGAACCTGTGTCTTTTGGGGATATTGCTAGGTACGTGTGACCTAGATTGGCCACTGTTGGAAACAGGATACTGGGCTTGATGGACCTCGGTCTGACCCAGTATGGCATATCTTATGTTCTTATGGATTAGAGCAGGGCTGATGTGGCCCTTCTTCACTAATGTGGCAACAGAGATAAGGTGGCAAACGACAGGTCAGTAAGCCTTACCTCAGTGGTGGGAAAGTAATAGAAACCCTGCTGAAAGGATGGATAATGTTTTTTCTGGAAGCCAACAGGCTGCGAGATCCAAAGCAACACGGATTTACCAAGGGAAGAATGCGCCAAACAAATCTAATTTAGCTCTTGGACCGTGTGAAAAGGGCATGTGATAGATATGGTCTACCCAGACTTCAGAAAAGCCTTGAATACTATTCCCTATAGGAGGCTTGCGAATAAACCGAGCTCCCAAGGTGGCTTGTGAATAAACTGATGGACCTCAAGGTTGTAAACTGGATCAAGAATTGGTTGACTGACAGACTACAGACGGTAGTAGTGAATGTAACTCACTTTGGAGAAAGGAGGGTGAGTAGTGGAGTGCCTTGCAGATCGGTCCCGGGACTGCTACTGTTCTATGTTGTTGTGGATTATATTTTTAAAGAGTTAAAAGGAAAAGTTTGCCTTTTTGCAGATGATACGAAGATTTGCAACAGAATGGAAACTTCAGAGGGAATAGACAACATAAAAAAAGATGTTAAAAAATTAGAAGAATGGTCAAATGCCTGGCAATTGAGATTTAATGCAAATAAATAAGTGCTGAGTAATGCACTTGGGATGCAGAAACCAAAAAGAAGCTGTACATGATAGAAGACAAAAGGCTGGTGTGTACGGACCAAGAGAGGGAGCTCGGAGTGATAGTGTCCGAGGCTCTCAATGTGGCGAAGCAGTGTGACAAAACAGTGTGACAAAACAGTGGCCAAAGCCAGAAGGATGTTAGGCTGCATACAGAGGGGAATAACCAGCAGGAAGAAGTATTAATGCTCTTGTATAGGTCAATGGTGAGGCCTCACATGGAGTATTGTGTTCAGTTTTGGAGACCATACCTTACAAAGGATATAAAAATACTTGAAATGATTCAGAGGAAGGCGATGGAGATATGGGGCCTGCACCAGAAGGCATATGGGAACAGACTACAAGACTTGAATATGCATACCCTAGAGCAGGGGTCGGCAACCCGCGGCTCCGGAGCCGCATGCGGCTCTTTCTCACCTTTGCCGCGGCTCCGGAGCACACTGCCCGCCCGGTATTTATGGCGTTATGGGCTCCTTCCCTTCTTCTGCAGCCGCGGTTCCCTGCCTCTTAGGGAACCGCGGCTGTGCTTTTAAAATCATCTCGGAGCCCTTCCTGTCTTGACGGGCTCCGTGCAGCATTGTCCCGCCTCTAAAGGAAGTTGTTTACCACTTCCTTTGGAGGCGGGACAATGCTGCACGGAGCCCGTCAAGACAGGAAGGGCTCCGAGATGATTTTAAAAGCACAGCCGCGGTTCCCTAAGAGGCAGAGAGCCGCGGCTGCAGAAGAAGGGAGGGAGCTGACAGGGAGGGAGCAGATATGGATGGATGGAGGGGGCTGACATGGAGGGATGGAGGGAGGGAGGGGGGCTGACATGGATGGAGGGAGGGGGGCTGACATGGAGGGAGGGAGCAGATATGGATGGATGGAGGGAGGGGGGCTGACATGGAGGGAGGGAGCAGATATGGATGGATGGATGGAGGGAGGGGGGCTGACAGGGAGGGAGGGAGCAGATATGGATGGATGGAGGGGGCTGACATGGAGGGAGGGAGGGAGGGGGGCTGACATGGAGGGAGGGAGCAGATATGGATGGATGGATGGAGGGAGGGGGGCTGACAGGGAGGGAGGGAGCAGATATGGATGGAGGGAGGGAGGGGGGCTGACATGGATGGCTGGATGGAGGTAGGGGGGCTGACATGGAGGGAGGGAGCAGATATGGATGGATGGATGGATGGAGGGAGGGGGGCTGACATGGAGGGAGGGAGCAGATATGGATGGATGGAGGGAGGGGGGCTGACATGGAGGGAGGGAGCAGATATGGATGGATGGAGGGGGCTGACATGGAGGGAGGGAGGGGGGCTGACATGGAGGGAGGGAGGAGGGGGGCTGACATGGAGGGAGGGAGCAGATATGGATGGATGGAGGGAGGGGGGCTGACATGGAGGGAGGGGTGGCTGACATGGAGGGAGGGAGGGGGGCTGACATGGAGGGAGGGAGCTGATATGGATGGATGGAGGGAGGAGGGCTGACATGGAGGGAGGGAGCATATATGGATGGATGGATGGAGGGAGGGGGGCTGACATGGAGGGAGGGGCTGACATGGAGGGAGGGAGCAGATATGGATGGATGGAGGGAGGGGGGCTGACATGGAGGGAGGGGCTGACATGGAGGGAGGGAGCAGATATGGAGGGAGGGAGGGAGGGAGGGAGGGAGGGGGGCTGACATGGAGGGAGGGAGCTGATATGGATGGATGGAGGGAGGAGGGGGGCTGACATGGAGGGAGGGGGGCTGACATGGATGGATGGAGGGAGGGGGGCTGACATGGAGGGAGGGAGGGGCTGACATGGAGGGAGGGAGCAGATATGGATGGAGGGAGGGAGGGGGCTGACATGGAGGGAGGAGCAGATATGGAGGGAGGGAGCTGATATGGATGGATGGAGGGAGGGGGGCTGACATGGAGGGATGGAGGGAGGGGGCTGACATGGAGGGAGGGAGCTGATATGGATGGAGGGAGGGGGGCTGACATGGAGGGATGGAGGGGGCTGACATGGATGGAGGGAGGGGGGCTGACATGGAGGGGGCTGACATGGAGGGAGGGAGCTGATATGGATGGAGGGAGGGAGGGAGGGGGCTGACATGGAGGGATGGAGCACTGGTAATGGGGTTGAGGGGACGAGCACTGGAAATGAGCTGATTAGGGGAGGCTAGGACTGGTAATGAGCTGATGGGGGGTAGGACTGGTATTGGGCTGATTAGGGGAGGCTAGCACTGGTAATGGGGTTGAGGGGGGATTAGCACTGGAAGGTACTGGGAGTGAGGACTGGAAAGGGGCTGATATTGGGAGGGTTACTGGGACTGGAAATAGGCTGATGGAAAGAAGTGAAGAAAACGAAAGAAGAGATAAGAAATGGCAGATGGACCATAGACCACAGAAAGAGAGCTAAGAGAAGACAGGAAAGCAGAAGCCTCAGATCGGGACCAGCATGATCAAAGAATAAATTGGTCAGACAACAAAGGTAGAAAAATAATTTTATTTCATATTAGTGATTTGACTACAAAATCATCATAATTTTGAAATCAAATATTGTTACTTGTTGTTGTGATATTTTCTGGCGGTTTTTTTTTTGGTGTGTGAAGGAAGAGGGGTAGTCTTATACGGCGAGTATAGGCCAAACACCTATATTTTAACAGGAAAAGTAGGGGGTCGTATATAGCATTAAGGTAAGAAACAATATATGCAGTGTTAGATTTGTTTTAAATGTCGCAATGGTTTTGCGGCTCCCAGTTTTTTTTTTCCCTTTGGAAACGGGTCCAAGTGGCTCTTTACGTCTTAAAGGTTGCAGACCCCTGCCCTAGAGGAGAGGAGACAGAGGACATATGATGCAGACGTTTAAATACTTAAAGGGTATTAATAAACAAACAAACCCTTTTCAAAGGTGAAGAAACTGTAGAACTAGAAGACATGAAGTAAAGCTACAAAGAGGTAAGCTTAAAAGCAACATCATGAAATACTTTTTTATGGAAGGGTGGTGAATGCCTGGAATGATCTCCCAAAGGAGGCAATGGGAGCAAAAACAATGACAGAATTCAAAAAGGCATGGGATAGACACATAGGATAACTATATAGCAAGAGGATGGAATGAAAACAAACATAACTAGCTTCTAAATTACTGGCCAGACCAGATGGACCATGCTGACCTTTATCTGCCATCATTTATTATGTTACTATATTAAATCTTTATTGGATAGGCTATATTGGAGAGGCAAGTCTTGGAGCAAGCAAAGAAAACCCTCCTGCCCAAAAAGTCCAGCAAAAATCTCAAGGATACTCCTATGAAGAGAGGCTTAAAAGGTTAGGGTTCTTCAACTTGGAAAAGAGACGGCTGAGGGGAAATATGATAGAGATCTATAAATTAATGAATGGAGTGGAACGGGTAAACGTAGATCAATTGTTTACATCATCAGAATATAAAAAGACTAGGGGACATGCAATGAAGTTAGAGGGTAACCTATTTAAGACTAATAAGAGAAAGCACAGTTACTTACCTGTAACAGGTGATCTCTGGGAATAGCAGGAATAAGTCTTCACATATGGGTACGTTGGTACCGACGGAGCCTGCACGGGAACGCTCCCCAGCTTCCCAAAAAAGGAAAGCTTTTGGGAGCATCCCACAGCGCCTGCGCGCTGCCTTCCCGCCTTTCCTAACCGCCTCTCCTCAGTTTGAGTTTTAAAGCTGAGACAAAAAGAGAGAGAGGAAAGGAAAGATAGAGAGAGAGACACAACTCCTAGGGGAGGTGGGTGGGTTGTGAAGGCTTATTCCTGCAGTTCCCAGAGATCACCTGTTACAGGTAAGTAACTGTGCTATCTCCAGGAACAAGCAGGAATGAGTCTTCACATATGGGGACTCCCTAGCTAAGATGCCTGGGAGATCCCCAAGGTTATGAGACCCTTAGAAGGGCTATACCTCCTCATATGGATCTCAGGCATCCCTCCAGGGAAGGAGGGTAGGAGTTGATTAAGAATGGAACAGGTGTTTGAGAACAGCCTGACCAAACAAGGCATCCCGGCGGGAGTCCTTGTCCAAACAGTAATGGGCTGTGAAGGTATGAACCGAGGCCCAGGTGGCCGCTCGACAGATCTGATCGATGGACACAGAATTTAGATGAGCCATAGAGGCTGCCATGGCCCTCACATTATGTACTGTGACATGGCTCTCCAGAGAAAGGTTCTTACTCTGGTAGGTGAAAGAAATACACTGAGCAATCCAATTGGACAGTGTTCTTTTAGAGACTGGAAGTCCCAGATGAGAGGGATCAAAAGCAACAAAGAGTTGAGAAGACTTTCTATGTTGCTGTGTCCTTTGCAAGTAAAAGGCAAGAGCTCTCTTACAATCTAGAGTATGAAGGTTCCTCTCTGCACTTGATGCATGAGGAGCTGGAAAAAAGACAGGTAAATACACCTCTTGATTAAGATGAAAAGGTGAGACCACTTTAGGCATAAAGTGTGGATTGGTCCTAAGGACTACCTTATCATGATGGAACCTTGTATAAGGTGGATTAGCCACTAAGGCCTGCAGTTCACTGATGCGGCGAGCTGAGGTGACTGCAATAAGGAAAATAACCTTCCAGGAAAGAAATTTCAAGGAGGTGGTGGCTAAGGGTTCAAAAGGTGGCTTCATGAGCTGACCAAGAACCAAATTTAAATCCCATGCCACCGGAGGAGGCCTAATGGGAGGTTTAGTTAAAGTGAGGCCTCTGATGAATCTTGCAATAAGAGGATGAGAGGAAATAGGTTGTCCATTGATAGGCTTAAGAGATGCTGCAATAGCACTCAAATGGACCCTTACCGAATTCGTCTTAAGGCCTGCATTGGAAAGATGCAGGAGATATTCCAATAGAGAATTCAAAGGTAGTGCTAGAGGGTCAAGACCCTTTTCAGTACACCAAATGGAAAACCCTTTTCCATTTAAAAGCATAGGAATGTCTAGTAGAAGGTTTTCTGGAAGCATGGAGGATATCCTTCACCTGCTGAGACAGATTCCAGCCCTGAAGGTCTAGGCCTTCAGTAACCAAGCCCTGAGGTGAAGGGACTTGGGGTTTGGGTGCCACAAAGTCCCCTCCTCCTGGGACAGAAGGTCTGGAGCAGCTCCCAAGTCCAGAGAGGGGGCTTGGGAGAGATGCAGAAGTAGAGGGTACCACACTTGGCGTGGCCAATGTGGAGCTATGAGGATCATAGATCCTTGATCCCTCGAGTTTGAACAGAGTCTTGGGAATCAAGGGAATGGGTGGAAAGGCATACAGGAAGCCCTGACCCCAATGAAGGAGGAAGGCATCCTTGGCCTGAACTCCCTGACACGGAATTCTGGAACAGAACCGGGGAAGTTTGGCATTCCACGGACTTGCAAAGAGGTCTATGTCCGGGGTTTCCCATTCTTGGAAGATTCTGAGTACTTGATCCATGTGCAGGGACCATTTGTGTGGAAGCAAAACTCGAATGAGTCTGTCTGCCCAAGAGTTTTGGATTCCTGGGAGGTATACTGCCAGGAGATGGATTTGATGCTCTCTGGCGAAGGCCCACAATCTTAAAGCTTCGTTGCAAAGCGACAGAGAGCCAGTTCCTCCTTGCTTGTTTATATAAAACATGGCTACTTGATTGTTCGTATGAATGAGGACTGTCTTGTAGCTGAGGGTATGAAAGACCTTGAGAGCTAGAAAAACTGCTCGAAGCTCCAAGTGGTTGATATGAAGAGAGGTCTCCTGTGGGGACCAAGTGCCTTGAGTGGAGAGGTCTTGTAGATGAGCTCCCCAACCTGTTTGGGAGGCATCTGTTGTGAGGGTTGCTTGGGGCAACAACTGTTGGAAGGGGGACCCCAACAACAGATTTTGAGTGGACATCCACCATTGGAGAGACCAAAAGAGACGTTTGGAGGTTGCTATTTGGTCTGAGAGAGCTCCTGATGCTTGAGTCCACTGGGTGGACAAAGTCCATTGAGCTGCTCTCATGTGTAGGCGAGCATAGGATACCACATAGGGTTCCATGCACTGTGGAAGCCATGTGGCCTAGCAGTTGTAGCATCTCCCGGGCAGTTAAGTGGCTCTTTGACTGAATCTGAGAGGCTAACTGCACTAGACGTTGGCAAGGGGCCTGAGGAAGGTAGGCCCTTGCAGTGGTAGTGTCCAACCAGGCCCCTATGAATTCTAGGGACTGAGTAGGGGTGAGCTGAGACTTTGGGAGGTTTACCACAAGTCCCAGATACTGCAGAATGCGTCTTGTGCGGTCCAGGGAAATCTGGGCCTCTGACTGAGATGAATCTCGGATGAGCCAGTCGTCCAAGTATGGGAATACAAATATTCCCAGAATGCGTAGAAATGCAGCTACTGTTGCCATGCATTTGGTGAACACTCTTGGAGCAGAGGCCAGGCCAAAAGGAAGCACCCTGTATTGATAATGTTTTCCTTGGAAAAGAAAACGGAGGAATCTTCTGTGAGATGGATGGATGAGGACATGTGTATATGCATCCTTGAGATCTAGAGAACAAAGCCAATCCTGACTTTGAAGGTATGGAAGGAGAATGCCCAGAGAAAGCATCTTGAACTTCTCCTTGCATAGAAATTTGTTCAATTCTCTGAGATCTAATATGGGTCTGTATCCCCCTGTCTTCTTTGGAATGAGAAAATAGGGGGAGTAAAACCCTGACCCTTGTTGAAGAAGAGGAACTTCTTCTATTGCCCCTTGGGCAAGAAGGGTAGGCACCTCCTGACCTAGAAGGTCGAGAAGAGATGTGGGAGAATTGAAGTGTCTCACCATGGTGTGGGGAGGAAGGTCTGAGAAATGAAGTTTGTAGCCCTCTTTTATGATGGAGAGGGTCCACTGCTCTGATGTAATTTGCTCCCATCTGAGAGCAAAATGAGCTAACCTTCCTGGGATGGTGAGAGGCTCTGGCTGTTTTAGAGCCAGAAAGGCTAAGTTCTCTAGCATCAAGTCAAAAACCCTGAGGGGGTTGGGCTGCTGAGTTGCAGCAGCCCCTGTAGACTTAGACCTGGCCTGCTTAGGTTGCTGACGCTTAGTGGCAAAGCGACCTGTAGAAGATTGCTGGCCAGAAGCAGAAGGAAATCTGCCCTTTTTGAAAAAAGACTTCTTGAAGGGTTTTTTTCTTGGTAGGAATGGAGGTTGACTTTGAAAGTGTATCCAGAGCAGAATTTTCTGCATCCATTTGAGTGGCTTTTATTTGCCATTCTTTGCCAAATAGGTTTTCACCTGTACAGGGAAGATTTCCTAAGCCATCTTGAACCCAGGGTTCTAAATCAGAAGCTTGGAGCCAAGCAATTCTGTGAGCAGCTATGGCAATGCCTGAAGCTCTGCTGGCACCTTCAAAGGAGTCAAAGGCTGCCCTGTTGGAAAACTCTGAAATGTCTTGAGTATGCTTAAGCCAAATGAGGAATTCTTCCCTTTTATCCTCTGGAAGAAAAGGGAGGAAAGTGTGCAGCTTATCTGCCACTTCTTTCAGAAACATACCCATGTAAAGACTATAGGAGTTGATTCTGGCAATAAGCATACTGGCTTGGAAGATTTTCCTACCAAAAGCATCCAAGGTCCTACATTCTCTTCCTGGAGAAGCAGAAGAGTGTCTCTTTGTACTCTTTATCCTCTTCATAGCTGACTGCACCACAATGGAATGGTGAGGAAGCTGTGTTTTATGAAATCCAGGACAAGGAGGGACACTATACATAGTGCCCAATCTGCAAGAATGAGGAGATATGGTGAGAGGAGTCTCCCATAAGTCAATCATGTGTTCATAAAGAATCTCATGAATTGGTAAGGTGACTGCCTCTTTAGGAGCCTTAGAATAACCCAAAATATCTATTTTTTTTGCTCTAGGCTCTGATTCAGAGGTTACTGAAATAGAAAGTCCTTTAGCTACTTCTCTTATGAAGTCTTGAAAGGACAAATCCTCTGGAGGAGACATTCTTCTTTTTGGAGAAGGCTCTTCAGGAAGGGCAATGGATACTTCAGCAGACTCCTCTAATGTATCAGAATCACCAGAGGAATCAAAGTACTGTCTGTCAGGGTGCTCTTCTAACGCTCGGTACGCGTATCGAGCGGTATCGACATCGGGCGTCATCGGTACCGGTTCGGTACCGATGAGCAGCCCTGGATAGGGAACCACTGCAGTCGGTAACCTGGTCGATGTCGATGAAGTCGGTACCGGTACCGGCGCTGGTGCCGGTACCCGAGTCGATACAGACAACGGAGTTTGTTGTGGTATCAACGGCGTCGCAGCTTGAATGAAGGCATTGATAGCCTGCTGCATGGACAGAACATTGTGATCCATCGACGCCATGAATGCCTGGAATTCGGTACCGGAAGGTTGTGCCGGTACCCCAGAGCATTCTAACAGGTGATCGGTCGAGGCCGTGCCATCGATGTCAACCTGTAACACCATAGGTGGAGCTTTGGAAGCCGGAGCTTCCCGCCGGGGTTGTTTAGCCGGTGCAGGATCCTCGAGGGCAAGCCCGGAGGCATCTCGATGCTTAGAGGGAGATCTACCCTTCGAGGACCGGCTGGATTTATGTTTGGTTACCTGAGATCCATTGGGGGAAGAAGCCCTGGAAGACGTCGATGCTACCGAAGCTGCATCAGCGGGAAACAGCACATGGAGCTTAGCTGCTCGGTTCTGTAAACCCCGTTTAGACATAAAAGAGCAGGACGGACAATCCGAAATGGAGTGCTCAGGACCCAAACATTTAAGACACCATTCATGGGTGTCTGTAACAGAAATAGTACCGCTGCACTTAGTGCATTTCTTAAACCCGGAGGCTGGTTTTTCCATGAGGAAAAATTTCTTGTGAGGCCTAAGGCCCAAAGAGAAAAAATACACTAAGTGAGGGAAATTATATATTGTTTTTTTTTTTTTTTAAAAGAAAAGAAAGAAAAGACCGGCAGTACCGGTCTGCAGTCGGGGGAGGCAGACATGCGACCAAAGAAATAAAATAAAACAAAGAACTTCTTCAGCGGTGACAGGGCTCGACCTGCTGGCTCCGCGGCAAAAAGAACTGAGGAGAGGCGGTTAGGAAAGGCGGGAATGCAGCGCGCAGGCGCTGTGGGATGCTCCCAAAAGCTTTCCTTTTTTGGGAAGCTGGGGAGCGTTCCCACGCAGGCTCAGTCGGTACCGACGTACCCATATGTGAAGACTCATTCCTGCTTGTTCCTGGAGATATTTTTTCACTCAACATTTAATCAAACTCTGGAATTTGTTACCGCAGGATGTAGTAAAAGCTGTTACTGTAGCTGTGTTTAAAAAAGGTTTGGACAAGTTCCTGGAGGAAAGGTCCATAAAGCATTATTAAAAGAACCTGGGATATCACTGCTTGAGTGATAAAGCTCATATCTTCCTCCAGTCTACATTATAGCAACTAGCACCATTTTCGCACTATTACCACTCACTCCTTTGTATAGTAACAAGAATACTACACATGTAAATAGTTGCATTATTTATTGTTATTGTTAATTACAATTGTTATATTGGTATATGTAAATGCTTCTCGTTCCATGTAAACTGCATTGTGCAGGAGTTCTAAAGTTCCATGTAAACCGCTCTGATTTCTATGACAAAGCAGTATATAAAAACAAACAAAAAAAATAAATACAAGCACTGAGGAACCTGTGTCTTTTGGGGAGACTGCTGGGTACTTATGATCTAGATTGGCGACTGTTGGAAACAGGATACTGGGCTTGATGAACTTTGGTCTGACCCAGTATGGCATATCTTATGTTCTCTTAGACTGCCAAACTTTGAAATCTCCGCCCTGCATACCAATAGAGAAGTTCAGGTTACCACAGAGAGAAAAGAGTAGCCACCACTGGGTTAAGCTGGGCCAAAATACAAAACTTCCTCTAGACTTCTCATATACCAGACCAAGACCTGGCGCTTAACAGCCCCATCAAGACATTACCAGGATCCAACCCTCCCAAGAGGTGTCCCTCCTCTAATATTGGGTAATAGTAAGATGTCCCCTCTAACCAATTCCAGATATGCCAGAGTCCACAGGCTAAATTATAACGAAGATGACTAGTGATATTAATACCCTCCAAGGGCAGAGACTTAAGAGGTATAAGTGCCCTCCTTCACCCCCCAAAGAAAGCAGACTAAAGCTGACAATTTTATCCAGATCCCTCCTCAGCAAAAAAAAAATGGAAACATCTGAAGAGTATATTTATTTATTTAGCTATATTTATATACCGCTTTTCACCGGGTCAAAGCGGTGAGTATATAATCACTTCGGGACAACCAACTTGAGATACAGAAAAGCTTGCCCCATCAATGAGAATAAAAATGATCACCAACTCTTCAAGCGCTCTAATGTTACCTGCAGCAGTGGGTCAACATCAAGTTGGTATAGCAAGAAAAGATCCATTGCTATGTGAACCCCAAAGTACCACACTTACCAAGGAGAAATCTTTAAAGAGAAATCAGGGCTCCAGACCTTTCCAACATCAAACCATTAGGGACGACCTTAGATTTAGATCGAGTTTAAGACCCAACAATCTTGCAATTTCCGAGATGTTGTCTAAGACAGCTTTCAATGACACAGTGGGGCCGGTGACTAGCAAGAGGAGGTTATCCACAAAGACTAAACATTTAAATGCTCATCCACCTAGTTGCAACCACTGGTTTGTTGAGGACCGCTTCAATGCACAGAACAGTGGCTCTAAGAATAATAGAAATAGCAACAGGGAATGTGGGCACCCCCTGACGGGTACCCCTAGCCAATGCGAAGCTAGCTGAAATCAAACCATTCAAGAGTATTGTGACCAAAAGACCATTGTAGAAGGTCTGGCACAGTTGCCAGGATGAAACTCAGGAGGCCAATGTGCTCCAACACAGAGAAAGCGTAGTTACTGACTTGTAACAGGTGATCTCCGGGAACAGCAGAAATTTAGTCTTCACATATAAGCACCGACGGAGCCCGTGCGGGAACGCTCCCCAGCATCCAATAGGAAAACCTTTGGGAACATCCCACTGCACCTGCATAGCTGCCTTCTCGCCTTTCCAGCTCTCCCTCTTGAGTTTGTAGCTGAGATAAAAGAAGAGAAGGAGAACAAGAGAAAAGTACAACTCCTAGGGGAGGAAGGTGGGTTGTGAAGACTAAATTCCTTCTGTTCCCGGAGATCACAGGTGAGTACCTACACTATCTCCAGGAACAAGCAGGAATGTAGTCTTCACATATGGGACTCCCTAGCTCGGAGATGCCAGAGAGTTGACCTCAGAGTGATCTGTGGAACACAGGCATAACTAAAGTAGGTCATATGCCCTCCAAGGATGTCTGGTATCGAAAACCAGGACGGAGGGTAGGAGTTGTTCTAAGTCTGAAAGAGATGCTGGAGAACAGCTTGGCCAAACGAGGCACCCCGGCGGGAGTCCTTGTCTAGGCAATAGTGAGCAGCAAAAGTGTGGACAGAAGACCAAGTTGCCGCTTTGCATATCTCATCAATCGCTACAGAGCGTAGATTTGCCATAGAGGTAGCCATGGCCCAAACATTATGTGCAGTGACGTGATCCTCGAAAGAGAGTCCTGCACTGTCATAAGCAAAGGAGATACAATCTGCTATCCATCTGGAGAGAGTTTGCTTTGATACTGGTAGCCCTAGGTGACTGGAATCAAAAGCGATGAAAAGTTGGGAAGTCCTTCTGTGCTCCCGAATTCCCTGGAGATAAAAAGCCAAAGCACATTTGCAATCTAGAGTGTGAAGGATTGCTTCTGCCCTACAGGAATGAGGTCTAGGGAAAAAGACAGGGAGGTAGACTGAATGGTTTAAATGGAAGGGTAAGACCACCTTTGGCATAAAGTGAGGATGAGTCCTAAGGACTACCTTATTATGATGGAATCGTGTATAAGGAGAGTCAGCAACCAAAACCTGGAGCTCACTAATGCGTTTTGCCAAAGTGAGGGCAATAAAGAAGGAGACCTTCCATGTGAGAAACTTCAGAGAAGTAGTGGCTAGAGTTTCAAAGGGCGGCTTGAGAAGCTGTCCTAAAGCAACATTAAGATCCCATGCTACTGGAGGTGGCTTAATGGGAGGTTTGGTTAATAGAAGACCCCTCATGAAGCATGCTACAAGCGGCTGAGAAGAGATGGACTAACCATCTAAGGGCAAGCGAGAGGCCGCAATTGTACTTAGGTGTACTCTTACCAAATTGGTTTTGAGTCCAGAAGAAGACAGGTGGAGAAGATATTCCAGCTGAGAAGGGGTTAAGCGCCCTCTGCGAACACCAGAGAGAAAATCTATGCCACTTGAAGGTGTAGGAGCACTTGGTGGAAGATTTCCTAGAAGCTAAAAGGATATCTTCTAACTGCTGAGAGGTTAATGTCCTGAAAGGCTATGTCTTCAGTAGCCATGCTGTAAAATGGAGGGATTACGGATTGGGATGGAGTAACATCCCTTCCTCCTGAGAGGGGAGATCTGGAGCGGACCCCAGATCTACGAGTTGAGCCCAAGACAGATGTAGAAGGAGAGGATGCCACGGTTGTCATGGCCAGCGTGGAGCTATAAGTATCATGTAGCCCTTGTCTCTCTGTAGTTTGAAAAGAGTCTTGGGAATAAGAGGAATGGGAGGGAAGGCATACAGGAAGCCTTGACTGCAGTGGAGGTGAAAAGCATCTACCTGCTGGCCGTTTGGTGCAGGAGTCCTGGAGTAGAAGCAAGGAAGCTTGGCATTCTGAGGACTTGCGAACAGGTCTATCTTTGGGGTTCCCAGATCTGAAAAATGTGAGCGACCTTGTCTGCATGGAGAGACCACCCGTGGGGTAGGACTCGACTCAGTTTGTACGCCAAGACATTGTTTGCCTGGAAGATACAACGCAAGAAGGTGAATGTGATGCCATATGGCAAAATACCATATATGCAGGGCTTCGCCGCAAAGGGTCCAAGAGCCTGTTCCGCCCTGTTTGTTCAAGTAGAACATGGCTACTTGATTGTTCGTCTGGATTAAAAATGTGCAGAATCGGAGATGGCCCTGGAACACCTTGAGAGCACTGTGGATGGCTCTGAGTTCCAGCAGATTTATGTGGCGTTGTGACTCCTGATGAGACCAAAGCCCCTGAGTGGATTGATTGTCCAGATGAGCTCCCCAGCCCAATTTGGACGCATCCGTCGTCAGAGTACACTGATGTGCTGGCATCTGAAGATGACCCTACCAGAATGTTTTCTGGAGACCACTGGGAAGTCAGTGTCCATTGAGCTGTGTGCATATGTAGACAAATATATGGAACATGCACTGTGGATGCCAGATGACCTAGAAGTTCTAGCAGTTTTTGAGCAGTGAGAAAGTAATTGAGGCATGCTGACTGAGTAAAGTACAGCGGGGTTGGGGCAGAAATGCCTTTGAATGTTGAGTGTTTAGGAGAGCCCCTATTAACTCTAGCGTTTGAGAGGGGAAGAGTTGGGACTTTGAAAGATTTATTACAAATCCCAAGTGTTGCAGCACTTGCATGGTGCGCGAGAGGAAAGACTGGCCTTTAGAGAAGTGTTTGCTCGAATGAGCCAGTCGCCTAAGTAAGGGAAGACAAATATCCCAAGAGTCCTTAGGAATGTGACTAATATCACCATGCACTTTGTGAAGACTCTTGGGGCAGAGGGCGAGGCCGAAAGGCAGGACTCTGTATTGATAATGTCTCCCTTGTAACATGAAGTGCAGGAACTTTCTGTGCTGTGAGGCTTTCTTAACAAGGGCTCCACACATCAAACAGGGAATCTACTTGAGCACAGTAGTATTGCTGAACTCTGTAACCCCCTCAGGCTCAGGAACTGCTAACACCTAATCAGGGGTTAGGGGGCCTTTTTCCTGAGTGCAATTGAAGCCTGCATAAAAAGGCTGCTTTGCCCTGCCCTTTTGAGGCTTTCTTAACAAGGGTTCCACACATCAAACACTGCGAAACCAGCTGGTACTTCGTAGATCTCTCTCTTTTGCTTTAACAGATACCTAAGCTCCTCAAACAGAACAATGGCTGGGAAAAATCGTATTGCTAAAGCTGTTGCCCCCGTTACAGCTTCTGCCTCGGTCCAGACAGAGGCCCTATTGCCAGTTGAAGAACCAGTTCCATGTGCAGGGTGCCTGCATGCTGAAGCTCTGAGGAAACAAGTGGGGGAACTCAGAGAGGAGGTGGCGAGGCTGAGGAGCATTCAAGACAGTGAGAAGTACATTGATGAGATGCTGCTTGCAGCAACCAGGCTCTCCAGCACAGGAGAAGATGGGTGTCAACAGAATGTCGATGGTTGGACAAAAGTCACCAGAGCCTGCAAAATCACCAATCCAACTTCTCCAGCCCTTGAATTGAAGAACCATTATGCAGCCCTGGAAGTGGAGGAGGTGAAAGCATCCCTGGAAAGGGAAGAACCAGAGTTCAAGTACCCCATAGTTGCAGAATCAGTGACCAGAAGGAAACGAAGGGTAGTGGTGGTTGGAGACTCTCTTCTGAGGGGTACTGAGGCGTCCATCTGCCGACCAGACTTGATGTCCAGAGAGGTATGCTGTCTGCCTGGTGCCAAGATCCAAAATGTTACGGAGAATTTGCCGAGACTCATCAAGCCCACTGACTATTACCCAATGTTGCTAATCCATGTTGGAACAAATGATACTGCCAGGTATACCTCGGAACGTATCAAAAGTGACTTCATGGCTCTGGGACAGAGGGTGAAGCAGGTAGGTGCACAGGTGGTGTTCTCTTCAATCCTCCCTGTTGAGGGTAAAGAACAAGGCAGAGAGGCTCGCATCCTGGAGATTAATGCATGGCTGCGTGGATGGTGTCTTCGAGAGCGTTTTGGTTTCCTAGACCATGGGATGCTGTTCCAAGGGTTGCAGAGCAGAGATGGCATCCATCTGTCCAAGAAAGGTCAACACATCTTTGGTAGTAGACTGGCTAATCTACTGAAGAGGGCTTTAAACTAGCCCCCAGGTAAGTGATACATTAAATACCTTTATGGAAATGGGTAACAGGGGTAACATATGGAAAGCAGTGTGTATTAATGCCCGTAGCATGGGAAATAAGATCTCTGAAGTTGAAGCTTTGGTGGGAGTGGCTGACTTAGATTTAGTGGCAGTTACAGAAACATGGTTCACAGAAAACCATGACTGGGATGTAACTATACCTGGCTATACTTTATTCAGAAAGGACAGGGTAGGAAGAAGGGGAGGAGGAGTAGCACTATATGTAAAAACTACTATTAAAGCTTTGGAATTACAGAGCTTAAAAGGGAGAGAGGAGGCATTGTGGGTTAAACTAGAAAGAGGGAAAGAGAAATCTATTTGCATTGGTGTGATATACAGACCTCCCTCACAAGAGGAAGAGGTGGACAGAGAGTTAATTGAAGACATACGCAGCATTGCTAGGAAAGGAGAAGTGCTACTGCTAGGAGATTTCAATATGCCAGATGTTGATTGGCACATTCCTGCTGCAGTATCATCTAGGAGTAAGGAGATCCTGGATTCTCTACAGGGAGAACTATTCAGGCAATTGGTAACAGACCCCACACGTGAAGGGGCCATACTGGACTTGGTGCTTACCAATGGTGAAAGTGTTTCTGATGTTGTAGTGGGAGATCATTTTGCATCCAGTGATCACCAGATGGTGTGGTTCAGTATTAGGACTAGGGCTGTTAGAATCCATTCCAAGGTGAAGATCTTAGACTTTAGGAAGACTAACTTTGCGAAGATGGGCCAATACCTCAGGGAGTCATTAGTGGGATGGGAACAGCTGGGGGATGTAGAACAACAGTGGCAAAACTGAAAGGGGGTATTTTAAAGGCAACCAACCTTTTTGTTAAAATGGTAAATAAAGGCAAAAGGAACAGGAGACCGCTATGGTTTTCGAAGGAAGTAGCTGAAAAAGTGAAGAAAAAGAGGGAGGCCTTCATGAAATACAAGAGATCACAGAGAAAGGAAGACAGGCATCTGTATTTGGAAAAACTTAGAGAAGCTAGCAAAGTAGTCAAGAAGGCAAAGATTCAAAAGGAGGAGGAAATAGCCAATGCAATAAAATGGGGAGATAAGACACTTTTCAGATATATTAGTGAGAAGAGGAAGGGCAAAAGTGGTATTGTCAGACTCAAGGGTACAGGGGGGGAATATGTAGAAGCTGATAAGGATAAAGCGGAATTGCTTAACAAATATTTTTGTTCTGTGTTCACAGATGAAGAACCAGGAGCAGGACCTCAGAAAACACCCACAAATAAGAACAGAAGCGAGGGACATCTTGAACAATTTTCAGAAGACTGTGTTCGTGAGAAACTAGCTCAACTTAAAGTAGACAAAGCGATGGGACCGGATGGGATACACCCTAGAATACTGAGGGAACTTGGGGACGTTCTAGCAACTCCACTGACTGACCTTTTCAATGCCTCGTTGGAGTCGGGAGTGGTGCCAAAGGACTGGAGAGAGGCTCATGTGGTGCCTTTACACAAAAGCGGAAGTAAGGATGTGGTTGAAAACTACAGGCCGGTTAGTTTAACTTCAGTGGTGAGTAAATTAATGGAAACGCTGTTGAAAGAGAAAATAGTGAGGTTTCTGGAGTCCAGCGGATTACAGGATCCGAGGCAGCATGGATTCACCAGAGGCAAGTCTTGTCAGACAAATCTGATTGATTTCTTTGACTGGGTGACCAGGGAGTTGGACCGAGGGAGAGCTCTAGATGTGGTGTATTTAGATTTCAGTAAAGCCTTTGACACTGTTCCTCACAGGCGACTTATAAACAAACTGAGCACCCTAGGGATGGACCCTAAAGTTACTGCTTGGGTTAGAAATTGGTTGGGTGGGAGGCGACAAAGAGTACAAGTAAATGGAGCTCACTCTGAGGAGAAGGATGTTACCAGTGGTGTGCCCCAGGGATCTGTCCTTGGTCCGATTCTTTTTAACATCTTTGTTAGTGATATAGCGGAAGGGCTGTCGGGTAAGGTTTGCCTCTTTGCGGATGATACCAAAATCTGCAATAAAGTAGACACCCAGGAAGGTGTAGATAACATGAGGAGGGATCTAGCTAAGCTTGAAGAATGGTCTAGAATTTGGCAGCTGGGATTTAATGTTAAAAAATGTAAGGTCATGCATTTGGGCTGCAGCAATCCAAGGGAGCAATACAGCATAGGAGGTGAAGTACTTTTGTCCACTAAAGAAGAGCGGGACCTAGGCGTAGTTGTGTCCGATGATCTTAAAGTAGCTAAACAGGTAGAAAAGGCGACGGCAAAAGCTAGAAGGATGCTTGGGTGCATACAGAGAGGAATGGCTAGCAGAAAAAAGGAGGTGATAATGCCTCTGTATAAGTCTTTGGTGCGACCTCATTTGGAGTATGGTGTGCAATTCTGGAGACCGCACCTTCAAAAGGATGTGAACAGGATGGAGTCGGTGCAGAGGGTTGCTACTAAGATGATTAGTAGTCTTCATTATAAAGCATATGAGGACAGACTTAAGGATCTTAATATGTACACCTTAGAGGAAAGGCGGGATAGAGATGATATGATTGAGATGTTTAAATACCTCCGTGGCATAAATGTTCAGGGAGAGAGCCTCTTTCAATTGAAAGCAAGTTCTGTGACGAGGGGACATGGGATGAGGGTGAAGGGAGATAGATTCAGGAGTGATATGCGGAAATATTTCTTTACGGAAAGAGTAGTGGATCCGTGGAATAGTCTCCCAGTGGAGGTGGTAGAGATGAGGACAGTAACTGAATTCAAAAAAGCATGGGACCAACACAGAGGATCTCTAAAGGTAAAAAGTGGACTGTTGTAGTTGTTGTTATGGAAGGACAGACTAGATGGGCCTTGTGGTCTTTTTCTGTCATCATGTTTCTATGTAAGTAGTATGTGAGTATATGCCTCCTTTAGTACTAGAGAACAGAGCCAATCCTGACTCTGGAGATAGGGGAGAAGGGTGCCTAAGAAAATCATTTTGAATTTCTCCCGTAATAGGCACTTCTTCAGTTCTCTGAGGTCCACAATGGGCCTGTACCCTCCTGTTTTCTTTGGAATGAGGAAGTATGGAGAATAGAAGCTCATTTCCTGCTGGGATGGTGGAACTTCCTCTATTGCACCCTGAAAGAGAAGGGAGGTGACCTCTTGCAACAACAGAGCAGTGAGAAGGGGCTGAGAGCAGAACACTCTTGGAGGAGTCGGGGGGGGGGGGGGGTAGACTTTGTAGATGAAGCTTGTACCCCTCCCGTACTATGGACAGTGTCCACTGCTCTAATGTAACAAGGTGCCACCTGTGGGCAAAGTGACAAAGTTTTCCAGGAATGTGGATGGGATCTGGAATCTGCAGAGGCAGAACGGAATCAAAGACCCTGAGGTGGCTGAGACTTAGGAGTTTGAGCCTTCTTTTGCTGTTTTGATGGCTGCTGTCCTTTCTGAGGAGCATGGTGTTGACACTGTACAGCGGGAGTGTAAGAAGGATAGTAGTACTTATTAAAGGTTTTCTTCGCTGCCTTTTTCCTAGCTGAGTTGGCAGTAGATCTAGATAGTCTATTAAGAGCACTGTTCTCAGATTCTGAGGGGCCTTGTTCTGCCAATCCTTGTCAAAAAGGTTTTTTTTACCAGTGCAAGGGATATTACCCAGCTTATCTTGAACCCATTGTTCAAGATCTGATGCTTGCAGCCAAGCAATTCTGCGTGCACTGATGCAGATAGATGCACTCAAAACAGTCAAACCTTGCCTTAACAAATTTTGAAACATTTTGAGCATGCTTTACAAGGGTGAGATAATCTGCCCTCTTATCAGGGAGAAGAGGAGCCATTAACTCCAAATCCCTAGCCACCTCTCTAAGGAACATACTGTCACAACGCCGCCCTGGTGGTTAATGGTGGTCAAGGCAGGTCGGGCATAAATAAAAGTAAAGTTGGGTTTGGTATGTTTCTCTTTCTAGGGCCCAAGGTTGTATAGATAGCCCCGGTAGCATCCTGTATTACCAAAAATACCCAGAGAACAAAAGGTCATCGAGTGTAGGGAAAAATAAGGCTTTATTTCCCCTGGTTTGCACAAAGGTTCAAAGGATCGGCTTCAAACACCAACAGAAATCTCCTTACATCAGGTTACAAAAATCACAACTCAGATTCAAAACAAAAACTGTTCTTTTCACAGAAAGGTTACAAAGGCAGGCATTCCTATTTACACCGGTTTTTGTGCTCACTGGTTACACAAGCATTCCACGCTTCCCGTGGTGCAATAGCTGCAATCCATGTCTTCCTCTGAAAGGGATTCTACCTCTTCCACTTGCATCGGTTCCTCCAGCAAAGTATCTGAGACAAAGTCAACAGTTCCCGGCAAGCTATCGTTGGGTTTCTCATCCAAATGCTGTATGACCTCCCAGTGTTTGGAGTTTAGCGTGGGGCGTCGGCCATGAGCATTTTTACAGTGTGAATCTCTTTCTTTCTTCCAAGGGTTTACAGGCACTTCCTGCAAACCTGGCTTACTTAAAAGTTTCTTATTCAATAAAAACTTTTCATACCTTTTCTTTTGAGCAGTGGGACATGTACAGGGAGCTTCCGTCTCTTGCTCTTTCCATAGGCTGTTTCCAATACAATATGGTTTACCTTGTAACTCTTGCTTCTTTCCTGAGGATGAGGCTTGTGGCCTACTCCTAGGGAGATTCTGCCTTGCTCCAGCAATATGGCTTGGGTTCTGCCCACAGCAATCACAATGCAGCTTTTGCGTACCTGAATCTCTTGGACCCTTTTGTAGTCTCTGTCCATTCAGGTTCCTTTGGCTTGTACCTCTTTCCTGCACTCCAGCAGTGTCTGTAGCTTCTGCAGCTCCTGCCGCTCCTTCGGCTTCTGAAGGTTCTGCAGCTTCTCTGCGGCCTTCTCTGCTGCTTCTGGCTTTAAGGCTACTTCTGCCTGTCCAGTCACTTCTGCTCGGCACAGCACTTCTTCCAGAGCTCTCACTGCTCCTACTTCTCCTCCTGTACTCCCCTGCTCCTCCTGTTCCTGTCCTTGCCTTCCTTCCAGTCTTCCTGACTTCCTTTAAAAGGAGTTCCTGTCTTCCTGGATTGGAGGCTGGCTGGTTTTAGGTTACACCCTGTAGGGCGTGGATCCTCAGTCTTCCAGAGGTCCCTCTTGCTCCCCCTATCAGGCTCCTGCAAATACTGCAGCTTGTGCACGTCTTTTTTCAAGTTTAAAACATTTTCTTCTCTGCCCTGCTGCATCACAATACCCATATAGAGTATATAGGAACTGATCCTGGTCGATAACATGGAGGTCTGAAAACAGCAGCAACCAAAGCCGTTGAGGGTTCGAGGAATGTGTCTTAGCACACTTTATTCTACACGCTGCCGATTCCACCACCATGGACTGGTGTGGTAATTGTGTCTTTTGAAAACCCAGACACTCTAGTACCTGGTATCGAGTCATCGGGTATGTGGAGAGATGGTAAGGGGTGTCTCCCACATACAAAGCATAAGGTTGTGAAGTATGCGGTGAATAGGGAGAGTAGCAGTTTCCTTCGGGGCTGTAGGATATTGAACACACACAGTAACACACAGTATATGACGGCAGATAAAGACCAGTATGATCCATCTAGTCTGCCCAGCAAGGTGGCAAGAGCAGATGCACCTGCTGCTCCGTGCAGGTCACCCCTCCGCATGACTCTGTTTAGGGGTGTACCAACCGCTCTGTGTAGGTCATCCCTATTTGTTGAAATAGTAATGTTTCTTTTAATTTTATCCTGTTGCTATAAAGGGATCCACAGTGTCTGTCCCAAGCCATTTTGAATTCCATCACTGTCTTTGCCCCCACCACTTCCATCAGGAGGGCATTCCAAGCATCCACCATCCTTTCAGTGAAAAAGTATTTCCTGACATTGCCTCTCAGTTTACCCCCTTGCAGCTTCATGTTATGCCCTCTAGTTTTACAGCTTCCCTGTCTTTGGAAGAGGTTTGCTTGTTCATTAATACTCCAAGTATTTAAAGATCTAAATCATATCTCCCTGTCCCTCCTCTCCTCCAGAGTGTACATATTTAGAGGTCTTCAAGTCTCTTCTCATGTTTCCTGATGCAGGCTCCAAATCATTTTGGTCACCTTCCTTTGAACCCTTTCCAATCTTTTTATATCCATTGCAAGATACGGTCTCCAAAACTGAACACAATATTCCAAGTGAGGCCTCACCAGCGACTTGCACAGTGGCATTAGTACCTCTTCCTTTCTGCTGGTAACCCCTCTTGTATGCAACCCAGCATCCTTCTGGCTTTTGCTACCACCTTGTCACACTGTTTCGCCACTTTGAGATCCTCAGAAACAATCGCTTCAAGGTCCTTCTCCTGATCCTTGCACACCAATCTCTCGCCCCCTATCGCATACAATTCCCTTGGATTTCTGCTTCCCAAGTGCATGACACTGCACGTCTTCACATTAAATCTTAACTGCCAAGCATTAGACCATTCTTCCAGCTTTTATAGATCTTTCCTCATGTTCTCCACTCCCGTAGGGGACTCCCCTCTGTTACAAATTTTTGTGTCAACTGCAAAAGGACAGACTTTTCCATTCAGTCCTTCAGCAATATCACTCACAAATACATTGAACAGTACCGGCCCCAGGATTGAACCCTGGTGCACACCACTAATCACCTTTCTTGCATCTGAGTGAGTTCAGTTTACCATCACCTTCTGTCTGTTAGTCAACCAATTTCTGATCCAGTTCACCACCTTTGGACCCCATACTCAAGCTATTGAGTTTATTGATAAGTCTCCCATGAGGAACAGTATGAAAGGCTTTGCTGAAATCTAGGTAGATCACATCCATCACATGCCCTTGATCTAGTTCTCTGGTCAATCAGTCGAAGAACTCAATCAGATTTGTATGGCAAGATCGTCCTTTAGTGAAACTATGTTGTCTTGAGTCATGCAATCTGTTGGTTTCGAGAAAGTCCATTATTTGCTCTTTCAGGCGCGCCTCCATTACTTTTCCTGCCACGGAGGTAAGGCTTACTGGCCTGTAGTTTGTCACCTCTTCCCTACTGCCACTTTTGTGAAGAGATACCATATCAGCCCTTCTCCAGTCCTGTGGAACTTTTCCTGCCTCCAAGGATCTATTGAAAACATCCTTTAATGGCCCTTCAAGAACCTCTCTAAGCTCTTTCAGTATCCTGGGATGTATCCCATCTGGTCCCATGGCCTTGTCCACCTTCAGTTTTGCAAGACGTTTTAACACAACATTTTCTGTGAATGGTGTGGTATCTACTCCATTCCCATTTGTATATCTGTCAATCACAGGTGGTCCTTCTCCAGGATTTTCTTTAGCAAAAACAGAGCCAAAGTATTTGTTTAGCATGTTCGCTTTTTCAATATCACTTTCCAGAAATCCATTCCCATCATTTTTGAGTCCTGCAATTCCACCTCTGATTTTCCTCCTCTCCCGAATATACCTGAAAAACGTTTTGTCGCCAAACTTCACATCTTTTGCGTTCTTTTCTTCTGCCTTTGATTTTGCTATCCTTATTTCTCTTTTTGTCTCTTTTAGTTTGATCCTGTATTCTTTTCTGTGTTCCTCTGCTTGCGAACTTCTGAATTTTGTAAAAGCTGTGTTTTTTGCCTTTATTTGTGCAGCCACTTCTTTGGAAAACGAAATAGGTTTCCTTTTCCTCTTGTTTTTATTTACTTTCCTTACATATGTATCTGTTGCACCTTTTATTGCCTCCTTTAGTTCAGCCTATTAAAATTCCACTTCCCTTATCTCCCACCCTGCCAACTCCTCCTTCAGGTACTTAGCCAACTTACTGAAGTCAGTGTTTCTGAAGTCTAGGGCTTTGAGCTTGCTGCGATTAGACTCAGCCTTGGCTTTAATCTCAAATCACACCGTGTGATGGTCGCTGCTGCTCACATGGGCACCAACCCAGATATTCGACACACTATTTCCATTGATGAGTACTAAACCCAACATCGAGCCTTCCCTGGTCAGTTCCATCACCATTTGTCTAAGTAATGCATCTTGGAAGACACACACAATATTTTTCTACTTCTTTCCAGATTTGCAGAAGGAATCCTCCAGTCCACTTCAGGTAAATTAAAGTTGCCCAATATGATCACTTCCCCCTTCATGGCTATCTTTGCAATATCAATAATCAATTTGCTATCTATTTCTTTGGTTTGAGTTGGAGGCCTGTAGACCAATGTTCCCTCTAATTTTCTGTAGGCTGTGTGCACATAAAATATCAGCTGTGTGCAGCTTTTGAAGGAAGGTTAAATTTTTGTGCGCCACATAACGACACTCGGAGTTATATATTTTAAAATCTGACTACACGTCAGAATACAGTATGTACACCACATTGATTTCAATCAAATTAAATGAAAATAGACGATTACTAAATGAAGTGGGAAATTTCTAGTAATTACAATCATAAATTTTAAATTTTAAGACGTCTGTGTTGTTTTCTATCAGAATCAGAGCTGTAATTTTTGTGCGCTCTGTTGTAAAGTATGTGCGCTCGCTCGGCGAGGTGTGTGCGCGTGCACACGCACACAGCTTAGAGTGAACAGTGCTGTAGACTACATCAGTATGGATGACAGCGCCATCTCCTCTTTCCACACAATCCACAGTGCTGCTTCTTTTCCCCACGTCTCCTGCATTTCAGCAGCTTTAATATTGCTTTTGACATATAGGGCTACGCCTCCTCTTTTTCTACCCTCTCTATCTCTTGTAAATAGCTTATAGCCAGCTATGGCTATATCCCATTCATGCGACTCAATGTTTCTGCAATGGCCATAATGTCCAAGACCATTGCCACAATTAGGGCTTCCAGGTCAGGAACTTTGATATCCAGCAATTCTCTTTTGGTTATTAGGTTGAATTTGTTCCATGGGTGGAGGCATCCATGGAAAGCATCGTGGGGGGGGGGGGGGGGGGAGGGGAACGACACCTGGAAGGGCATCCCAGCCTGCAGGTGCTGGAGCTGTCGCCAACAACCGAGAGTCGGCCAGAGGGTGGGTCATGACCACTCTGTCCTGGAGGTGTCCTGTTGCTTGTGACCACTGGGAGCTCAGAGCCCACTGGGCCGGGGCTGCATGTGCAGGCAGGGTTCTGGGGTGATGTGCACTGTGGATGCCATATAACCCAGAAGGCGAAGCATGTGGTGGGCAGAGACCGAGGGTAGATTCTGGACATGCTCTGTGAGCGTCCGGAAGGAGGAAGGCCTTGGCCTGGACAGTGTCCAGCAGCATCCCTATGAGCTACAGGCGTGTCGGATGGAGATGGGAATTTGGGTAGTTTAAAACGAATACAAAGTGTTCCAGATTGAGGATGCGTGGGATCGCCTGATGAGCCTCTATGGCAGTGCGGCCCTGGTATGGGAAGACAAATATCCCCTGGAGATGCAGCAACTACTGACAGGCGCTTGGTAAAGATCATCGGGGTGGAGGCCAGACTGAAGGGCAGAACCCTGTACTGATAAGTGGCAACCTCCTGCCATGAAGCAGAGGTACTGCCTGTGCAGAGGATGGATGAGGATGTGTGTATAGGCATCCTTTAGATCCAAGGAGCATAGTCAGTCTCCCTGCCGGAAGTATGGCAGCAAGGTTCGATCAGAGAGCATCTTACATTTCTCCCTCACCAGGAACCAGTTGAGGTTTTGCAGGTCCAGGATGGGATAAAATCCTCCCCCCCCCCGGTCCTTTTGGGCACCAGGAAGTAGCAGAGGTAGAACCCTTTGCCCCTAAGATGGAGGGGGATAGAATTCCACCACCCTGTTTGCCATAAGATTTGCGAGTTCCTGCTGAAGTAGGTCCCGGTGAAGGAGATGCATTGGGAGCTCTCCCGGAAAGAAATGCGGGGGCGCCTGTTCAAAGTGGAGGAGGTACCCCTCCTTCACCACCTGCAAGGCCTACATGTCAGTGATAATGGCAGGTCAGCAGTCAGTGAAGAGTACCAGATGCCCCCGTGTGCTGCAGGGCAGGCCCTTCTGGGGGAAGGGAGGCTATGCCCCAGGAGTCAAAAGCCCACTCCATCAGGTTGCACCTGAAGTGCAGTCTGAGGGTTGGGGGCCTTAGGCTTACAAGGGTCGTGCTCTTGTCCCTTGGTCTGCTGGCCTTGTTGGGGAGCTGGGAAGGCTGAGTGCTGAAGGTAGTTTCCATAAGCTTTCCTCTTTTACGGGTATATGGGCTTTTTACTCGAAGCCTTCCTTCGGGAAGGATCAGCAGTCTTCTTAGAGAGCCTGGTCCTGGTCATGGTCATGAACTCGGACTCCAGTTCAACGGCCTTGTCCATCATAGGTTCGCCGAAGAAGTTATCTCCCCAGCAATGGTCATTGACCAGCTTGTCTTGTACCCATTGCGCCAAGATTTTGTTGAATGTACTTTTCTTTGAGTTCATTGAAAACAGCTTTGATTCTGGAAAGGCGGTATATAAGCGCACATAAATAAATAAAAAGTTGGAAGACTGTAGCCAGGCACTAATGCCCACCACTGCTACTCTAGTTGCTGACACGAAGCCGTCATAGGCTGCCCGAGTCATAAAATTGGAGAACTCCCTCCAGGTCTGGAACCGCTGAAGAAGTTCCTCAGAGGGACCAGTCAAGAACCCGGCAAGTTTCCTCGCCGTGTCCCACAGGTACATGTCCATGTACAGCTGGTAGACTTGGATCCGACTGTTGAGCATTTAGCCCTGGAAGCATTTCTTGCCCAGGGCATCCATGGTGTGGGCCTCCCTACCTGGAGTGTGTTTTTTGGCTCTTGAGCCTATGCATAGCCAACTCCACCACCATAGAGTGTGAGGCAATTGAGCTTTTTGGAAGCCAGGGCTAAGGCAGACCCAGTAGATTGAATCAGCCACCAGCTCACAATGGGAACCAAGGCCTGGGTCTCCCACATACAGAACAGACACTCCAGGATAGGTGAACAGGCACAGTGAAGGCCTCCTTAGGGGGAGGCTCGTACTGGATGATCTCGAAGTCCTCTGCCTGAGACTCATCCTCGGACTCTGTGATGAAGGCAAGGGCTTCGCCATATCCTTCACAGTCCAGGAAAGCCAGGTTCTCGGGTAGGGGACTGGCACGAGGCCTCTGGAGGAGAAGGGTCCGAGGACACATTCCTGTGGAGCCGGGTGTCTGGGAACTCGTCATTCTCGGTTTCCCAGCCTGACCCGGAGTCAGAGATCGAGGGTCCTCCGGGCCTCATGCTGGTGCCACAGGCCCAATGGCCCTGTTCCAAGTTGGGTGTGCTGTGGGGTGAAATCCTCAGTCTTGAACGGGATTAGGCCAGAGGAGCCTCTCGAGGCCAATGGCACTCAGGGATCAGCTCCATCTCCTAGGAAACCCTTGCTGTGGAGGGGCAGGTGGTCTGTAGTGATGACCCGGAGGATCCTGGCATCAGACTCCACTGTTGAGACACGAAGGCAGACAAACTATGTTCGAAGGCCACCATCCTGGCCTCGATGCCGGATGACTCTGCAGCCATTGGTGTGGGCACAGAGGACTTTGGGCCTGATGCCGTTGAGGGAGTGCCCTCGACAAAGATGGCCTCGAAGGACACAGACCAATCTTTGGACACCGATGGCATTTTCTCCCGGCGTGGCAGCTTCGAGGGCCATTCCCGGCCATCGCCCTTGGCCTTGCGTCAAGAGCTCCGAGGCAGAGTGCCATGGGAATTCCCCACAGTCCCGGTCTAGTTACCGGAGGCCACCGATGTCATCAGGCTCTTTGAGGGGCATCCCTACATGAGGGAGCACTGGCTCGACGCTCCCTTGAAGCTCTGAGGTAGCGTGGTCACCATGCAAGGTCCTCGTCCTGCAGACGGCTCCGGAGCTGAGTCCGTCTTATGAAAAATCGACTTGTGCTGCTTCTTGCAGCCTTGGAGAGCCTTCGGGGTTATCTGCTGACAGAGACTACATGCCAAGGCATCATGATCCAGCCCGAGGCATCAAAGGCAACAATTATGTGAATCCATGTGCAACATATTGTGAGCGCAAAGTTGCAAGACTTGAAGCCACTGATCACGAAGCGGAAAAAGAAAAGGAACCCAAATAAAAACGTGACACCGAAGGCAAGTGGAATTGGGAGGCAGGAGGGCACCGGTATGCAACCGGAAATAAGGCAAGAAAAAAAAGACAAGAAAAAAAAAATCAGCTTTTTTCTGGGGGGGGGGGGGGGGGGGAACAGACATGTCTGATGGGTTCCAAAGAAAAAAGGAGACTGATGCAAGTTGGCACCATTAGGCAGGAAGGTAACACCATGCGTAGTACGTCTTCCAAGGCTTTCTTTGAAAGCTGGGGAGAGGTTTCCGCTTGGGCTCTGTCGGCGCAGATGTCACCCATATGTGAGGGCTGACTTCCTGCTTGTTTCCGGAGAACAGCCTATTTCATTTCATTATATTTATATAACACAAAACAAGAAAATATTTATGTAGTTTACAGTAAAACATACATAATGCTAAAACAAAGGACAATATACACATGGACAACAAAATACATCACTGAAACGGCATCACTATCACTACATAAAATCTCCTAAATTAAAAATGACAGAAGATCACCCCATTAAATGTTAAGAGGAGGAGGAGGAGGAGGAGAACACTTCTTTGAAATTAGCAATATGTCTATGTGGTGCTGACTCCTAAACCAGGTAAAGACTGGAAAGAAGTGGGTTCATATAGACCCTTTCTCATATTGAACCAGATATGAAAATCTTACAACTGTACTAGGAACTAGAAAACTGATACACAGAGATCAGGTGGGGTTTGTAATTTTTATGAGAGCTGAGGCTGCTTTTCAGTTGAAGGTAGGCTTGATATTAGTAAAACAAATTAGCCTGTGTGATTGCTGTTTTATTACTTTTGAAATAGTTTTAGAAAACGTACGATTAAATCATCTGTGCAAATCTTTTATAGTGGATCCCATAAGGAACTAGAACATAAGATATGCCATACTGGGTCAGACCAAGGTCCATCAAGCCCAGTATCCTGTTTGCAGCAGTGGCCAATCTAGGTCATAACTACCTAGCAGTTTCCCCAAAATACACCGGGTTCCACAATGCTTGTATTGGGTCAAGCAGTGATATCTCAGTCCCTTTTAATAATGGTTTATGGACCTTACCTCCAGGAACTTGTCCAAACCTTTTTTAAACACAGCTACACTATCAGCTTTTACTACATCCTCCGGTAACAAATTCATTACACGTTGAGGTAAAAAATATTTTCACTTATTAGTCTTAAATAGGTTACCCTGTAGCTTCATTGCATGTCCCCTAGTCTTTCTATATACTAATGATGAAAACAATCGATCTATGTTTACCCGTTCAACTCCATTCATTAATTTATAGACCTCTATCATATCTCCTCTCAGCCGTCTCTTTTCCAGGTTGAAGAGCCCTAACCTTTTTTGCCTTTCTTCATAGGGAACGGGAACGCTTCCCAGCATCCAATCAGAACGCTTTTGGAAGCATCCCAACACGCCTGCGTGCTGCCTTCCCATCTTTCCCAACTGCCTCTCCTCAGTTAAGTTTTAAAGCTGAGACAAAGAGAGAGAGAGAGAGCAAGGAAAGGAAAGATAGAGATATGCAACTCCTAGGGGAGGTGGGTGGGTTGTGAAGACTTATTACTGCTGTTCACAGAGATCACCTGTTACAGGTAAGTAACTGTGCTATCTTCAGGAACAAGCAGGAATGAGTCTTCACATATGGGGACTCCCAAGCTGAGATGCCCAGAGGGAGTCCTAGCATGTTGCGAGTCTAGAAAGAGCCATGCTATACCTTAGGACCTCAGGCATCCTGGGGATGGAGGGAAGGAGTTGAATACAGAAAAGGAGCTGTGGAAACAGCTGGGTTAGAACAGGGCTTCTTAAGGGGAAGACCCTGTATAAAGGACATTTAGCGGTAAAATATTGTGATATGGGCCTCCCTTGTTGGCACTGCAAAAGTCTACTGAGGTTACATAGTAACATAGTTATAGTTGGTGATTCGATCATTAGGTATGTAGATAGCTGGGTGGCTGGTGGACGTGAGGATCGCTTGGTAACATGCCTGCCTGGTGCAAAGGTAGCAGACCTCACGTGCCACCTAGATAAGGTCTTAGGATAGTGCTGGGGAGGAGTCTGCTGTCTTGGTACATGTCAGTACCAATGACATAGGAAAATGTGGTAGGGAGGTTCTGGAGGCTAAATTTAGGCTTTTTGGTAGGAAGTTGAAATCCAGAACTTCCAGGGTAGCGTTCTCCGAAATGCTTCCCGTTCCATGCGCAGGACCCAAAAGGCAGGCAGAGCTCCAGAGTCTCAATGCGTGATGAGACAATGGTGCAAGGATGAGGGTTTTGGATTTGTTAGGAACTGGGGAACATTCTGGGGAAAGGAGGGGCTCTTCCGAAGGGATGGGCTTCACCTTAACTGGGATGGAACCAGGCTGCTGGCATTAACCTTTAAAAAGGAGATAGAGCAGCTTTTAAACAATTTTTTCTGCTCCCCCAGGGTCCGTCGCCCGTAACCTGCTCAACCTCCTCCCATGTCATTCCTGCCAACCGCCCCCAAGCTCTTCTCCCCTGCTCTCTTCACCCACGCTCTGGCTAACACTTTCATTTGCTCTTCTCAACTGTCGTTCTCTACGTGCAAAGACTCATTTAGTTCACAATCTTATTACTCAAAATTCCCTTGATGCTCTTTTCATTACCGAATCCTGGATCCACGAGGAGGATGACGCTTTGCTCCACCATTGTCTTCCTCCAGGCTACTCGGCTCTACACACACCCTACCTCTGCCGGACAGGCGGAGGTGTAGCTTTCCTTTATAAATCCTCTCTTCCTTTCTCGCTGGTCACTCCTCCCCCTCACTATCCTGAATCTCTCTCTCTTTTTTTTGGATCTACTACCCCCTTGTACTTCCTTCTTCTCTACGCCCCTCCTTCACTCCGTACTGATCTCTGGGACTCCCTGCTCCTTTCTCTATCAGATGCCGCCCTTCTATCCCCCCATCTAGTCATGCTTGGTGACTTCAATGCTTACCTCAGTTCCCCATCCAGGCCCTGTGACAAGGCCCTAGCCTCCCTCTTTCATGATCTCTCCTTTACCCAGCACGTGACCTGTCCAAACCACATATCTGGCCACATCTTGGACCTTGTTCTTACCAGTACCTCTTCTCCTTTTCTGCCCTCTGACATCCAAACACTTCCTCTCCCTTGGTCTGATCACTATTGCCTACTCTTCTCTTTCTCTCTTCCTTCCCCAGTCCCCTTCACCTGCCATTAAAAACACCCCCTTGCAGACTCTCAGGCATCACCTCACCCCATGTACCCTCGATTGTTTCCCCCCGGCTGATTCCCTTCTACCTCCTGACTTTGCCTTCCTCACAGTAGACCAGCAGGTAGATTCCTGGACCACCGCTTTTTCCACCATGCTGGATACTCTTGCCCCACTCTGTCCTGTCACGCTTTGTCCTTCCTCTCGCCACCCCTAGTACCATCCCATTCTTTATCTACTCCGCACACATCTCCGTCGTGCTGAGCGTCAGTGGCGGAAAAAGCCCTCCCCTTCCTCTACCTCTGCGTTTCGTCAGGCACATCACCACTATCGCTCCATGATCACCTCCGCTAAGAAAAATTACTACTCACATCTCATTACCTCATCCTCTAATTCTTCCAGGCGACTATATCAAGTTCTTAAGTCCCTCTCTTCTTCCTCTACTTCCCCCTCTTCCTCTTCTCTCACTCTAGCTCCCAGCTCAACCACGCTCGCCTCTTTCTTTTCCGACAAGGTCTCTTCTCTCCACTCGTCCTTCCCGACCTGTCCCTTGCCTCTTTCCCCCCTCCTACCCGCCCCCCGCCTTCCCCTTCCTTGATTCTCCCCCCTTCTAACACCTTCCCCCATACCTGGGGCACCTTTAGTCCCGTTGCCTCTGCTGAGCTTATTAAGGCTATCTCTTCCTCTCATCAAACCACCTGTCCTCTCAATCCATTTCCTTCTTCCTGGCTTCTTAACTCGTCGCTTCACTTTATCCCATATGCCCTTACCATCCTGAATTCTAGCCTTGCTACTGGATGCTTTCCCACTAGGTGGAAACATGCCACTGTTCGGCCTCTTCTTAACAAAAGCACCCTAGACCCAGCTGTCCCTGGTAACTGGCGACCAGTTGCCAATCTTTCATTCCTTTCCAAGGTTCTCGAGAAACTGGTTTTCTCCCAGCTCTCCGCCCACCTTGATACCACATTTTTTCTTCACCCCCACCAATCAGGATTTCGCGCCGGCCACAGTACTGAGACTATTCTTCTGGCACTTCTCTCCGAGATTCATCGCTCTCCCGATCGAGGTGACCTCTCCCTTGTTGTATCACTGGACCTCTCTGCTGCTTTTGATGCTGTTGATCACTGCACCCCTTCTCTCACGCTTGTCCGACCTGGGTTTTTACGGTACAGTCTTGTAGTGGTTTCGGTCCTTCCTTTCTTCTCGTTCCTTCACTGTTCACATGGGCCCCGACGTCTCCCTGTCCTTCCTGTTACAATGTGGGGTCCCCCAGGCCTCTATCCTTGCCCCCCTTCTCTTTAACGTTTTTCTTGCTCCTCTCGCTCTGCTTATCCAGCAAACCGGTATTTCTGCCTACATCTATGCTGATGATATTCTGCTGGTTTACCATGTCTCCCCCTCAGCGCTCGATCTTGCCCCACTTAACAACTGCCTTGACCTCATCGCTTCCTGGTTCAGACAAAATTTCTTGCATGTCAACCCAATCAAGTCCTCAGCTATTTGGCTTTCCTTTCGTAACCCTCCTCCTGACCTGTCCCCCACCATGTCTGCCCATCCTATCCCTCTGGTCGCTTCCCTTCGGTATCTGGGTGTTACGTTAGACTCCTCTCTTTCTTTCCACCAACACATCTCCTCTGAGGTGCACTCTTGTTTCCTTCATCTCCGTCGAACCAGATTCATTCGGCCTTTCCTTTCTTCTTCTGCCATCACCACTCTTTTCATGTCCCTCGTGATCACTCATTTGGACTATTGCAACTCTATCTTCGCAGGTCTCCCCTGTCATCAGCTACGTCGTCTCCAGCTAGTTCAGAACACTGCTGCCCGTCTAATCACTTATTCCCCTGTTACCGCTCATATCACTCCCTCTCTCTTTTCTCTTCAATGGCTTCCGATCAAAGTCCGGTTCATCTACAAACTCCTGACTATTACTCAACAAGGTCCTCTACACTAGCACTCCACAATACTTGGCCGACATTATTCACCTCCAGCCTGCTCCTCGCCTTCTCCGCTCTGCACATGGCAACCGGCCCTTCCTTCCTTCTCCTCAGGCCCACCTCGAACTTACCTGACACTCTGCCTTCTTCTTTCTTGGTCCTGCTTTATGGAACTCGCTCCCTCACTCCCTCCGCATCAAACTCTCCTTTCCACGCTTCAAAGCTCTCCTTAAAATGCACCTTTTCTGCCCGGCTTTCGACCTTCCCCTGGCCCGCTGATGGCTCTGGTTTCCCCTCACCTGACCCCCCTCCATCTTGCACTCAGCCACCCCTAATCTAGGCACACTCTCTCTCCCAACTATTCTACTGTTCCTTCTCCTTCTCTTTCCTTTCCTGTCCTCCATTGGCGTTCTTTTCCTTTCTGCGTCCTTGTAGCCAACTTATTGTTTTATTGTACACCACCCTGACGCCTCGGCAAGGGCGGTATATCAAAACCTGCAAATAAAGATAAAGATAAAGAAAGTCGACAGTCGCAAAAGAGCGCATGGTTCGGAAGAATGTATCCTCGAAGGATACTACCAAAAGCAGAGAGGTTCCAAAAAAGAGTAAAGTAGCCCAAATGCCCTCGAGTATGGAGCAGACAGAGCTTAAAGATCCAAAATTACCCATGCCTACCAACAGCCAAATTAATATGAATAAAATAGTTTCTAAAATGCTTGTATGCAAATGATAGAAATCTAAAAAATAAGATGGGAGAGTTAGAATATATAGTACTAAATGAGAGGTTAGATATGATTGGAATCTCAGAGACATGGTGGAAGGAGGAAAACCAGTGGGACACTGTGATACCTGGGAACAAACTATATCGTAATGATAGAGCTGATCAAACTGGTGGAGGGGTTGCGCTCCATGTTAGAGAAAGCATTGAGTCAGAAAGGATTAAAGTTTTTCAGGAAACAAAATTTGCTGTAGAATCTCTATGGATTGAAATTCCATGTAAAAAGGGGAAGGCGATGCAGTGGGAGTGTACTACCGACTGCCTGGCCAGAACAAATGGATGATGAAATGCTCAAAGAAATCAAGGAAGCTAACAAAAGTTACAGAACAGTAATAATATGGGTGATTTCAATTACCCCGGTATCGACTGGGTCAGTGTCACAAGAGGACATGCTAGGGAGATAAAGTTCCTAGATGAAATAAATGACTGCTTCTTGGAGCAGCTGGTTCATGAACCGACCAGAGGGGAAGCCATACTGGACCTAGTCCTTAGTGGAACACCAGATCTGGTGCAAGAGATAAGGGTGTTGGGGCCACTTGGCAATATTGATGACAGCATGATCACGTTTGATTTAATTAGTGGAGGAGGGATGGTAAGGAAATCCACAGTATTACCTTTCAACTTTTGAAAGGGAGACTATGATAAAATAAGGAAAATAGTTCAGAAAAAACTAAAAGGAGCAGTTGCAAAGGTTAAAGACTTACATCAAGCATGGGTGTTGTTGAAAAATACTATCTTGGAAGCCCAGACCAGCTGTATTCCACGCTTTAAGAAAAGTGGAAGGAAGTCCAAAAGACTGCCAGCATGGTTTAAAGGTGAGGTCAGAGAGGCTGCTATTGCCAAAAAAGAATCTTTCAGGAAATGGAAAAAAGAGCCAAACAACGAAAGCTGGAAACAGCACAAGCACTGGCAAGTTAAATGCAAGGCATTGTTAAGGCAGGCAAAGGGAGAATTTGAGAAGAAGCTTGCTGTGAAAGCAAAAACGCGTAATAAAGACTTTTCCAAGTACATTCGTAGCTAAAAACCTGTGAGAGAGTCACTTGGTCCATTAGATGATAGAGGGGTTAAAGGGACACTAAGAGGAGACAAGGCGATAGCGGAGAGACTGAATAAATTCTTTGCTTCGGTCTTTACTGAGGAAGATGTAGAGATGTTACCCATGACTGAAGTGGTATTTAAAGGAGCGGAAGAACTGAAGGAAATATCACTACATCGGGAAGATGTATTACAAATATTTAATAAACCGATGAGTAGCAAATCACCTGGACCGGATGATATACATCCAAGGGTGTTGAAAGAACTGAAATATGAGATTGCAGACCTGCTATTAGTAATCTGTGAACTATCATTAAAATCATCTGTAATACCTGAAGATTGGAGGATCGCCAATGTAACGCAATTTTTAAGAAGGGTTCCAGGGGTGATCCGGGAAACTACAG